>CM028132.1:430605000-431805000 GCA_016271365.2 Neoceratodus forsteri
AATTTACTCATTAACTGGAGAAAAGGACTGCAGCTAATTTGCAGCCTCTCAAATAAATTGAGTTTTCTTTTCAACAATAAATTTTCTATGTCAACAAATTTGTCTCCACTGTCTGATTTTGTAAAAAAAAAAAAAAAAAAAAAGTAAGTATCTGAACTGTGGCTGTGTACAGTAACTCTCCTCAGAAAAATCTAAGTGACGTCCATCAGTATACAGTTTGCCAGTAAAATACAGACTCCATTTTTTAAAAATTTAGAGTGGTCCTCTGTCAGTAACATACTAGTATAGTGGAATAAGTAACAAGTGTGTTATAATTATAAAAACATCATTGTCAGGTTTGTCCTTTATCTTCTTAGTGAGCCAGTATAAGTAGAGTAAGGCAGCAGTATCGTACTGATGGGACACCAACATTTTATGTGGGACATTAATTTCAGCTAACTCACTGGCCTGATGGCCACCAGGTTTTGGGGGCTAAAGTCAACTCCTGTTAAAAAATGTGTTGGCACCAGGTCCAGTTCACAATATGTGTGCTTTAGTTTCAAAACAACCTCAATGACCTCAGCTACCTCCACCAGTTTAAACTCCCCCCAGACAGGCGGAGTGCCTCTACCATCTCCAAGGCGATCACTGCGAGTCAGCATACAGCTCACTGGTGGGATTCCTTGCTGGATAGAGGATACACTGTCAGTGAAGAAACGAGCAAACTCATCACACACTGTGACAGAAAAAATACTTTTTTGGCTGCAGACAGATCAGGTGTAACAGCCTGTCTACAGTCCGAAAAAGTACCGCTGGTCGGTTCTTCCCTGCAGCAATTTCCCTGGACAGGAACTCTGCCTTCTTATGGTTGATTGCCCCCTGGTACTCACCACAGTGGGTACAGAGAACCAACTTGTCTTACTCCAGCCTGGCCCTCCTCCAGCAATGCTCCAACTTCCAACCCCTAATCCTCATCGCCTTGAGCTCTCCATCAAAAGCGGGAGACCTCTGGCCAGCCCGGTGAAGCTGAGGGCTGAGGTGCTGGATGCCTTACCTCGCACCATGCCGGCAACCCGTGTTCGGGTACGAGCAGGGGCTGCCAGAGGCCGGTGCGGAGCTGGTAGGAGTGGCCAAAAGGCAGCTCTCCTCTCCGGGGAGGTGGGGTTGCATCCCTCAGCCATGGTCTGCCTCCTGGTGGAGGCCAAGCTGCAGAGCAAGCCAGAGGGGTGCAACGGCACTAGGCCAATGGGTGGGCAGAAGGGGCTGTTGACGGGGTTGTAAAGCGCATGAGTGCCTCCACGCACGTACGTCTCTACTCCTGGGGCCCCGGGTAACGGGAAGAAAAACAGAGGAGAAAAACACCCAGCAGGCAGGATGACACCCAACCCTCCACAGGCACTGCTCCCGGGCCAGGCATAAGGTAAGCCCCGGTAATTCCGGGTGTCGGAGCTGGGGGGGGGCCGGTCGGGCTGAATGGGGCATGCCGGCAGCGAAAACAGTGACATGTTTAAAAAAAAAAACAGGGAGACCTCAAGTGAGAAGATTTGGGTCGTACACAGACCGGAGTGAGTGCATCGAGTGCTGCGGACATCAACCTATTATAGGTGGCAACTCCTTCACTTGTGCCCCACGCACATGCAGCATATACACTAGATAGATCAGTCACTGCCACAAAACCCTCCGGGGACAATCCCCTCAAAGGGCCGCAGATGACCATTTCAACAGGGGAAGGGCTCTTAGTGGAGTGGGGTGCAGAATAAGAACCTCAGCGTGCAATGATCAGACCATACAACCTGATCAATCTTGAGGTTACATACCTCAAGCCCCAGTGAGAACACAGGGTCCAGCATGTGGCTGCCATGGTGGGTTACAGAAGTAACTTCCTGTGTCAGGCTCAGAGTTTACATCATCTGGAGGAGGCTGGAACCAAGCCTGGAGGACTCATCATCAGCTCAGGCACTGAAGTCCCCCAAGCACCAAACATCTGGAGGACTCCAATACCTCACCGATGTTGAGATCCACCACCTCCTGCAGGAACTCTCACCCCACCCCAAGAGGGTGATAAATAAGGAGGATCCCGCAGCCTGCACCTGGAACCCCACGTACTGTCACACATTCAAGGGACTTGGTAGTTCCCACCGGCTGCACACTGAAGCCCAGGTTGGATCTAAAACAGAGGGCCACTCCCCTGCTCCTGTGTTCCACCCTAGGGCAGTGCACTACAGAGTACCTGGGTTGGGGGCCGCCGGCTGCCTCAGAGAGTTGCCCGGCATCGTTACCCATACAGGTCTCCATGATGCAAGCCAGATCGACTGTAGAAATCAAGTCTGCCATAATTGTGGTCTTGTTTCTTATCGATCTGGCATTGCAAAGCACCACCCTAATGGGACTGGTAGGCACTGCAGCCCCTCTGGCTATCTGCAAACTTGGTCTGGTGGGACCCCTGGGTGACTCTCCAGAAAGGGCTTGCCCTCTGGTGCATGATAGAGATGGTCTGCCTTTTTGGGAAGACGAGGAATAGTGGAGAGGTGAGCCCAAGCCGCCTTGGTGACATCCTCATATGAATCAATCAAGGGTGGCACCACCACTGTCAAGGCATCCTTCTGCTGAAGAAAAATGACCAGGCAGCGTCCCTCTAGGTCTTGCTCCTCCATCTCCCATCACAAAATTGACTGAATGTGGTGCATAACGTCCATGAAGGACAGACTGTCGGGGGGACGGGTAACTTAGGCAACTTCTTGGGCTATCCTCGCCTGAAGACTCTCCTGGGGAAGAGGAAGATCCCGAGGATTCAGTCATCCTCAGAGGACTCGCTGTCTGGGACCGGTGTCAGAAGCTGGCACTCATCCCACTTGAAGCCTGTACCTATGTCAGCTCTGGCCCCTGAGGACCCCAATATATGGGGGGCAGACGTCCCAGCCCTGCCCACGTCCTGGGGCTTGGGGTCCTGGAGGGAGGGAGGTAGGGAGGGAGGGGAGAATCCGGGGGTGGGCCCAGAGGGTCTGGTCCCACATAAATGATCACCATGCCGAGAATAGGGTGTTATAGTCCACCTGTGGAGCAATGTTGTGCACAGGTAGGAAGGGCAACCCCAGTGCCGTATTAGGGAATGACAACTGTGGAGCTGGAGATGGGTAACCCAGCCATAGGACCCTGTGGTGCCGGCACACAATCTGGCAATGGCCCAGCTGGCATTGCCTGTGGCAAGGGCTGTGGCAGAGATGATGCTGGCGCTTGGCCCACCAGTTGAAGTGTCAACAGCACCGGTACCATCCTGGCAGGTGACGGACTAGAGTGCCCAGGCGAAGAGTCTGCCAAAACTGGTTCCACAGGGGAAGCTGTCACCTGAGGGGAAGGGGATCTCCTAGGCAGCAGCAAGGGCAACGCTGGAGAGGAGATGGCATCGGACTGCTATGGGCGCTGCCTACCAGAACTGGCGTTCCCAGTGGTGAGAGTAGTCAAAGGCAGAGCCATGGCCGAGGGGGGGGGGGGTGCAACAGGTGCAGAGCTGCTACCTGAGAGCCCAGAACTGGCTGATCCACTTGGCTGACAGCCCATGGATGAGATGGGCCTGGGGAGCAGGAGACGAAGTCCCCTGCCCTGCGACGCTGCCCGAAATGGAGATGAGGGTGGGCGGAGAAGCCAGAGGAAGAAAGGGCTGGACGCAGCAAGCCCCGGCGAGAGGAAGACGCTATTATGGTCAAGGATTTAAAAGGTGACTGGGAAGCTGACCAGGCCCGTTCTTGGGAGTTTATCCCAGTGTTTGTGCATTCCCAACTTCTCCCTGTGAGAGGAAGAAGAGGATCCATAGGACTGTGCCGGCGAGGCTGAAGAACTCCAGGCCTGCAGCTCCTTTTCCATGGCAAGCAGCTTCTGCTTGAAAAGATGGCTCTCCAGTGTTTTCAATCGATGTCTCCAAGTGGCCTGATTGAATTTCTGACAGAACTGGCAGGCTTCAGTGTCATGGCTGGGGCCTAGGCAGATCAGGCACAAAGAGTGACCGTCCTTCTCAGGAATCTGTTTGCCACAGGCACACTTCGTGGAGTGGTCAAAGACGGGGCTGGTGTAGAAGACAAACTCATTGGAAAAACACCGAAAAATTTGATGTTTTATTGTAAAAGAATCGAAAATAAAAAAAGCACAGTAAACTCAGGAAATGGCGGTTGACTGTAGCTGTGATGTTCACTGAGGTCCAACATGCACAGGACAATGGCGGGAAAAGAACTGAGGTGGTGTGGGAGACCACCCTCCTATATAACCTGTACTGATGTCAGATGAGAGGGTGGTCCTCTATGATAGACTGCTAGCTAGAAGTTTTCTTTGTGGTCCTAGTGCCTAGCGGCATAGTCCTACTGGTGTGGCTTGCTGCAAGAGCCTTCCTCGAAGTAAGATCTAAGAGTTCACCTTTAATATTAAAGGGGCATTTAGAATCAATCTTACTGGTGAAAATGTAACTTTCCATCTTAACATCCTGGACAGGTTTATGTTAGGAAACCTACTGTTGGTTCACCCAGCAGTACAGTGTAGCTTGCTGCACTGCCACCCAGGAAGAAGAGACTGGCATGTGATCCCTGGAATCCCGGCTTGGGGCAGAGGGCAGCAGAGTGGAAGCAGGTTGCCCTGCAGACACATACACACCCCCACCCACCCTGATAAGCATGCTCACAAATGCGAGCGCGCGCTCCGCACACACACACACACACACACACACACACACACACACACACACACACACACACACATGCATTTACTGGATTTTGTAGGACAAAAAAAGGCTCAAGGCCCATCATGGTTGTCCCCCACAACAGTGGGTCACTGATGGATGTAGGTTAAATTTAGCCATTTATCAAGTTTAGACTTGAATATGTCGAAGGATGTAGAATTAATCAGTTCCTGTGGTAGTATATTCCATTGTTTGGCAGCTCTTATGTTAAAAAAGTTGTCATGTCTGTTTGTATTTGCCCAATGAACTTTGAGCTGCTGATTATGCATTCTGCCCATAGTACGTTTATTGGCTAATGTTAGCTCACATTGTTTCATTAGTAGTGGAGTTCTGATAAGCTAATACGTTAGCAGAATATCACCCTGTTGCCTCCTTAAGTAAAGGGGATAGAGTCCTGTTTCCCTAATTCTAGTGTCATAGTGTTTTGTTTTCAGTCTTGGAATTGTTTTTGTAAATCGTCCTTGAACTTGTTCCAATCGGTTTATATCGCCCTTCAGGTAGGGGTTCCAGAAAGGGGATCCATAGTCTAAATGAAGTCTTACATATGCCCTATATAGGGGTATCAGACAATATTCTGATTTATTAATAAATGTTCTCTTAATCTGTTTAATGATTATATTAGAAGTCCTGGCTATTTTATTACAGTGATTACTGGAAGATAATTTATTATCTATCAAAATACCTAAGTCGGGGGGGGGTGTGCTAATGAGCGACAGACCTGACTAAACGTGTTCATACCTCGTTCCTCCTCACCAGAGTGAAATAAAGAATTAAAAGTATATATTCGCTCAAACTAATGGCTAATTTCCACAGGAGATTGACCACTGATACATCATGGACAAATATCTGACCCCTGGAGCGGGGAAGAGCCAGAAAAAAAGCTGGGAAATCTTCAAACAAAAATGTGGCCTGTGTGCAGGCCAAAAGCCATTAAGTGGTCTCACTCTCAGCCGAAGAAGTAGGTGCCTTGGGGCGGGAGCTGACGGGCCAGGTCCTCGCGGCACTGGAGACACAACTTTACAAGCTTGAAACCAGAATCGATGACTGGCTGCAGGAAGTGTTAACGCAGCAGGCGAATCAGGCTACCTGAATCACGGAGGCAGAGGAGAGGGTCTCCAGATTAGAGGATGAGTTGCATGGGGTCCCGGCGCAGATAATAGCACTGCAAAAAGAATTAGAAGACATGGAGGTGGCAGACTATTAAGAAAACTATCATCAGAGACTTAATCTCCATCTCCGAGAGCTGCCAGAGGGGTTAGAAGAAGGGAGTGCACTGGACTTCTGTGCTGGGTCCCAACCAAAGCAGTTGGATCTTGAGGTTAAAAATGGGTGCCTAAAACTGGAACATGCACATTGGGCAGTCATGCCCAGACCACCTGCAGGACAGCCACCTTGCCAATTGATCATGAGGTTCCACCACTATCCGGATCATGAGGTGATGCTTCGGGCTTATCGGGAGAAGGGCCAGCTGATGTTTGAAGGCCACTGACACTTTTTACCTCAGGATTACTCAGCGAGGCTCCTGAATAAGAGGAAAATGTTTAATGAAGTTATGGCTGCACTTCGGACCCTGAAGGTTGAAAACTACCCAATTTACCTGGCTACATTAAAAGTGAAGCATGAGGGGGTGGTCTACTCATTTTGGGAAGCAGACAAGGCAACGAAGTTTGCGAAGGAACTGAAAAACAAAGCGGGTTGACTCTCGAGATATTGCCAGTGGGATGTATCTTCACTTGGACATTAAAATTGGAGAACAGATGGGGGTATTGCATTGGAAGCTCACGTTGGTGGGCAAGCTCAAGCTGCAGAGACGTTCACCGAAGTTATGTGCTGTAGTTCCTATCCCACGTTGGGAATATAATTTTTTGCTGGACTCTCACTCCCTCTTCCCGCACTCCATCGTTAGGAGGGGCAGGGTAGTCGTTATGGCCCTGTTGGACTCATGAGGATTCCTGCAATCGCCAACATTTGGCTCTCAACTCTTGAGGACTTCATTTGTCATGTCTGTGTTGCTGAAATTGTTTTTTAAAGGGAGTCAAAGGCATGCATTACATTTGAGAAGTCCGTGGGGAGTGAGCGGAGGGGAGCTGAGGATGGGAAGGGAACAATCTGGGGAAATAGTGAATAGCTAATGTTGACACATGGGGCGATTGCCCAGAGGATAAGCTCTGTGGTGGGAAGGATGAATAGGAGCTACAGGAGAAGAGGCCAGCTGAATCACTTGCTTCCCTCTTTTTCTTGGCTCCTTGTTATAGACCATAGCTCGAGGATGGGGGGACGGGCCTTTGTGCCTAAGGGTGGTCTTAGGGCTATATGGGAGGGGGGCTCTGTCTCACTCTCATAAGGAGAATTGGCCGGGGGTATGTCTCCCAATGGGGCCTATTCAGCAGGTCCTGTGGGACACCGGGAAACTGCCGAATATGCAGCAGGAATGGGAAACGGACCACTGGCATTGAAGGGGTGGGCCATGTACTTTTTGGGTGTACAGTCCTGGGGGAGACCAGTGGGAAAATTCTAGTTAGAGGAGGAGCATGGAAGAGCGATCGATTTGTGCACTCCGGTGGGGGGGAGGGTAGACATGGAAGAATAGGGGAATTTATTGACACTTTGGTAAATGTGGCAGATAGTGTCGAGGGGGGGTTGGGGAATACTGGAAGAACGATGGAATTTTGGAATAAAGAGGATACAACAGACTTGGCAAACCATGATTGCTGAGAGAACAGGGGGAAGGCAGGGGATGTTCATGTTGGATCTGGGAAATGTTGCGGGGGGTTTGGTTAAACTTGTTCAAATCTGTTGGTTTGTGTTTAACTTGTTATTGTTTGAATGTTGTAACACACATACATACAGCTTCAACAATACGGTGTACCAGGTACATAGAAGAGAAAGGGGGGCAATTAAAGAGTCTCCTGTATGCTGTTGCAGGACTGTGGAAATATACGTCATAATGAAGTGGGGGGGTGACTGGGAAGTTGTTACATATTTTCTATGGCTAATCAACAAGATCTAACTGTTTGCTCATGGAATGTGTGTGGGATAGCAACCCCAATGAAGCGTACCAGTCTCCTCATGGCCTTGTGGAGACAGGGGTTGCATGTCGCCATGTTACAGGAGACTCACCTTACGGTAGCAGAGCATGTAAAGCTGACATGGGGTTGGGTGGGGAAATGTTTTGCAGCCTCATTTAAGGCACATGAGCACGGGGTCACTATCCTCCTTCACAAAACACCTCCCCTTTTCAGGTGCAGCGGGTGGTTAAAGGCCAGACTGGGGGTAGGTACATCTTTGTGGTGGTAGAATTGTGGGGGGAGCAGGTGACGTTTGGTAATATATATGCCCCAGCGGTATTTGATGCCTCATTTTATAATACCATCCTCTCCATCTTGATTAAGGAGCAGTTCCCAGGCTTGCTTTTGGGGGTTTGAACTGTACCTTGAACTCCACCTTAGATCACTCACAGGGCAGAGGTCAACAGCATGAGGGGATTTGACAGTGGCGTAGGGGAATATTAGAGCTGGGGATAATAGACAGCTGGTGGGAGGCGAACCCTGGGGCCAAAAAATACACCTTCTACTCCAACCCACACGGCATCTGGTCAAGGATAGATTACATGTTTCTCCTGAGGGTCTGGTATTGGAGGATACAGTGTGTGCATCATAGTCCTATCCACATCTCCGATCACACCATGGTGGTGATATCCCTGTGCATAAATAAGCCGAGGGAGGGCCCCCCCCCCCGGAAGTTTCCAGGCTACCTGCTGGGGGATAAAGCCTTTAAGGAATACTTGGAGGAGCAGTGGGAGATCTATTGGGCTGCAAACGTGAACTCTCCTACTAGTAAAGCCGTCATTTGGGATGCAGGAAAGGCCTTCATGAGGGGGATGATTATTAAGTATGTGGCTAAAATTAAAAGGGAAAAACTATTTAAAAGATTGGAATTGAAAAAGCAGGTGCGGGAATTGGAGAGACGGGCCGCAGGAAGGGAGGAGACTGTAGTGAGTGCCCAGTTGAAGGTAGCAATGGAGACGTTGAATGCTTTGCTTAGTGGGGAGACCAGAAGGGCATGGACATTTGGAAAAAAGAGCTATATGAGAGGGGCAACAAACCTGGGCCCCCTGATGGTAAGACTGATGCGGGGTGGGAGGTGCCCAGTTCATATTACAGCAATTAAAGATAAGCAGGGGGTGCTGCATAAGTCGGCACAACAGATACAGGAGTGCTTCCGAAGGTTTTATAAAAAAACCTTATAAGACAGAAGGAGGAGGGGGGACGAAGGACTTGGAACAGACCTTTCTGGATACCTTAAAGCTGCCCAAGATGGCGAGGGAACAAAGAGAAGCTTTAAATGGCCCTATTACAAGAGAAGAAGTGGTGTGCAGGCTATTCAGAAACTGCGGAGTGGGAAGGCAAGTGGGCCAGATGGTTACCCAGTGGAATACTATAAATGTTTGGTGGGACAGCTAGCTGGACCACTGTGCAGTACCTTTCTGCAGGTGGAGCGGGAGACCCTGAAGGTTCCGGAGACATTCTCAGATGTGGTGATCTGTTTGATTCCCAAGGCAAGGAAGGATATTTTGGAGGGTGCATCGTATACGTTGATATCACTCCTGAACTGCGATGCTAAAATTTTGGCAAAGATCCTGGCGGGATGACTGGAAGTAGTGTTGCCTGATATAGTTCACCCAGACCAAATCGCGTTTATTAAGGGACGTTTCTTGTATCACAATGTGAGGAGACTTCTGAATGTGATCTGGGGAGCAGACAAACAGAAAGAAGACACCTGTGTCATATCTATGGATGCTGAAAAAGCCTTTGATCAAGTGGAATGGGACTATTTGTTCAGGACATTGACCCGATTTGGTCTGTGGAACAAGTGTGTGGGTTGGGTACAGGCACTTTATAACTTACCCCCGGCAAAGGTACTGGTAAATGGCACACTTTCGGAGGGTTTTGGCTTGGGCAGAGGTATAAGGTAGGACTGCCAGCTGTCCCCACTGCTCTTCGCTTTGGCAGTGGAGCCATTGGTGACAGAGATCCGGCAAATGGAGGGTATTCGAGGGGTACAGAGTCTCTCAGGGCAGCAGTATAAACTTGCAATGTATGCAGATGACATGTTGCTCTTTGTCAAAAAACCCAAAACCTCTGTGCCCATTCTTTTACAATTAGTGGGGAAATTTGCACGGTTTTCTGGGTATAAATTTAATCTTGATACATCTGAACTTATGAGACGGGATCTGGGATGGGGTTTTAAGGAGGTGGGAGGACATTTTACATATTTGGGGATTAAAATTGGCTGGTCTCTGGGCTCCCTTTATGACCTGAATTACATCCCTATACTGAGGGGCATAGAATCTGACTTGAGAAGGTGGATGGTGCTCCCAATTTCCTGGCTTGGGTGAAATAATTTGATTAAAATGACCATCCTCCCAAGATTAGTATATATTATACAGATGATGCATGTGGGAATTTCTTGGAGGTATGTTAGGAGACTGAAGGGGTGCATTCTCCTCATTTATTTGGAAGGGGAAGCGTCCCAGGATCAGTTTACAACGTCTTAAGGTAGACACAATTTTCCAGATATAGGGAACTATTTTTGGGCTGCTCAACAGAAATATATCAGTGACTGGATACATATGCCCCGGATGGCTCGGTGGCTGGATCTTGAGCAGCGGGGCTGTAAGGTGAGGCTTTCGGCATACTTAGCAAAACGGGGCCCTGGGGCATACAAAGGACAGGAGACTAGGAATCCATTGGTCCTGGCAGCTCTGGATAGCTGGGGTAAACTATTAAAGTTGGGGGGGGGGCAGCAGTGAATACATATATGGTACCAGTTGCAGGCAATCTCCATTTTTTACCTGGTCTGGAGGACTCTGGATTTAAGATATGTGTAAAAAAGGGGAATAAAAAGTTTGGAGGATCTTTGTGGTAGGGGAGGGCTTAGCTCATTCCTGGACCTACGTCGGCAATTGCACTTGGGGGGAAGGGCATTTATTCAGGTATTTTCAAGTGAGGGCCTATCTGGCGGGGTTGACTAGAGAATGGCTGGGAATGGTGGAAATGTGGAAAATAGAATTGCTTATACAGGGTTCAAAGCAAGAAGTGAAAGGTTTCATAGGAAGAGCTGTTAGGGATTTTAGATACTGTATGCCAGATCTTTCATACAAAACCAGGAATCTTTGGGAGCGGGATTTGGGCGTACAGGTACAAGAAAAGGACTGGGCAGTACAGCTCTCTATGCATATGGGGCTCCTACTCTAACAAATGTAAGGAGGATTTCTATAAATTTATACATAGGATGTATAATCCCCCATCGATAGTTCACAAATATCATCCTGCAGCATCTCCGATGTGTGGAAGATGCAGCTGGGAGGTGAGTACCTATAGCCATTGTTTTTGGACCTGCCCCGTGCTACAACAGTTCTAGAGAGCAGTGGCCCATGAGGTGAGGAGGATTAGGGGCAGGGTTATCTTGTTAGACCCATTGCTATACCTGTTTGGAATGGACTCCGAAGAAGGGACGGATTGGGAGCCATTGCCAAGATGGATCAGGATTCTTTTCATTCTGGTTAGACATTGTATTCAACATACTTGGGTGTCATGTGTCCCACCTACAGTACAAAACTGGCGTATACTGGTGATACACACCCTAGCTCTGGAGAGACTAACACTGCTTGTCGAGGATAGACTTAACCACTTTACTAGAGAATGGGTCCTCCTCCTGGCAGATTTAACTCCACAAGAAAATGTGCTTCTTTGGGATGGGATAGACATATAAAAGAGTGGGTCTCGCTACTGAAATACCTGAACACCTTATCTATGTATATTATACCTGTCCATAATTTTTAGTTATGGAAAAGACACTGTAGAGATTAACTTGCTAATATAAGATCGTGGTTAATGGAGTGTTACATTGTCATAGGTCTGTGCTAATGGATTTTTGTAATTGACTAATTATATGTGTGTGCTTTTATTTTGAAAAAAAATTATTTTTATGCAAAAAAAAACTAAGTCTTTTTCACAGGATGTTGATTTAAGACAGGTATTATTTAAATAACAGTTATTCTTTAAGTTGTTCTTTCCAAAATGAAGTATTATGCATTTTTTAGTATTAAAGTTCATTTGATTTATTTTAGCCCAATGTTCAATATGTTCTAGATTTTGTTGTAATAACATGTTAGTTGTTGAATCGACTCTTCCCCCGGGTTTTGTATCATCTGCAAATTTTGAGATGATGTTGTTCAAAGAAATATTCATATCCGATATGAAAACATTAAACAAAATAGGGCCAAGAACTGAGCCCTGAGGTATACCACTAGTAACTCTCCCTACGTTAGACAGGGCGCCATTTACCCTGACCTATGTCCTATTGTGAAGCCACTTTGATATCCAGTGTACTAAGTAAGGTGAAAAGACAAAACTGAGGAGTTTGTTAATCAGCAACGTATGTGACACCTTATCAAACGCCTTACTGTAGTCAAGTAAAATATCGTCTGAGGGAATGTTTTGATCTAAATTACTACTTAATATATTGTAGAATGAGATTAAATTAGTAGTACGTGAATGCCCTGGTTTAAATCCATGTTGAGATGCATCTTTTGTATGGAAAGCCGTTGCGTTTCTTTTTCAAGCCTCGATTTAATTATGTGTTCCATAATTTTCCCAAAAATGGAAGTTAAACTAATAGGGCAATAATTCTGTACATTTGATTTATTTCCCTTCTAACGAATCGGGGTCACTATAGCATTTCACCAGTCTTCTGGGATTTTATTTTCTAGTAATGATTTTTTAAAAAGTAAGATAAGTGGAGGGACTACTGAAGTAGCTATCTCAATCAAGAATCTAGAGTGTATATTATCAGGTCCTGGACTTGTGGATTTTTTGAGAGATAATAGGGCATTTGTTATTTCAGGGGTGTCCAGAGGTGGAAAGGGGGAATTCTTTTTATGTACAGTAGTATTTAAGCCTGTTTTCTCAAAAAACGAACAAAAGTATTTATTAAATTTGTTGGCTCTTTCTTGATCAGTTTTAATCATGTTACCATTTTCCTGAAGTGGTCCAATAATCCTGGTATTACAATTTTTATTATTTATGTAAGAATAAAGAGATTTATGATTAGTTTTGGAGTGTGCCAATTTAAATTCGAATTTGAGTTTGGCCTGTTTTATAGATGTCTTCAATAACGATAAAACTTGTTTTTATTTATGTCTGATTACGGGGTTAGAATATTTTTTAAGTTTCCTAAACAAACATTGCTTTCTTTTAATTTGTTTACTTACAGACTTCGTAAACCAAATTGGTACACCTTTTTTGTTATATTTAATTTTATTTGGAACATATTGGTCTTCTAGTTGGCGTAAAAATGTTTCAGATGTTTTATTTATTGACATGTTGTGGAATGATTTTTCCCAGTCAACATTATTTATTGCTAAGTTTATTTCTACAAAATTAGCTTTATTATAATTTTTATATGTTGCAGTGCCAGAGAATTTGGAATTTTAATATTGATACCAAATTTCACCAAATTGTGATCACTACTACCAAATGGAGGTTCAATAACTGTATCTGTGAGTTTTTTTCCAATATCTGTAATAATTAGGTTGAGTATATTTGTTCCCCAAGTTGGTTGGTGCACAAGTTGCTCCAAACCAAGATCTATAATTAATGATAGAAATAGTTTTTCTTCTTTGGTTTTTGCTGTAAGAGTGTCCCAACCAATACCAGGCATATTAAAGTCTCCCATAACAAGGCTTTCTCCTCTTTGAACAATGTCAGAGATGCTATTAATAAGATCTTCAGTATATTTTAAGTCGACTGATGGTGATCTATAACAAACACCCAGGGTAAGTTTAGGCTGGCCCTTTAACTGGATTGAGACGCAAAGAGATTCAGTATGTGTGTCTAATGTAATCTTGTGTGAGGGGATGTCATTTCTGATGTATAAACTTACATCCCCTCCAGACCTGTTTTTCCTATTTTTATAGTAAAGTTTAAAATTTGGGATTTCTGTATGCCACACTGAGGCAGGGTCCCACCATGTTTCGGTGTCAGCAATAAGGCTTAGATCTAAGAGGGAACATTGAGCTTCCAGTTCAAGCATATTAAGAGTATTTAAGGATCTGGCATTAAATGACATTACATTACAGGACCTGCAAATTTCATATTTGGTACCTCCATTAAAAGATTTGGAAACACTCCCAGTCTCCTCCGAGTGGCTCAGTTTAAACAGTTTTGTATCATGGTGGCTAGGGTGTTTCCCAATAGTGCACTCCCTCTTCTGCTCAGGTGCAAGCCATCCCAGCAGAACTGTGAGTCCCTATCACAGAATTTTTCCCAATGAGGAATATATAGGATGCCTTGTTTAAGACACCACTTCCTTAACTATTGTTTTTTATTTTATAATTGATTATATATTCATAAAATGGATGGGAAAAAAAAATCAGTAAAAATGCTGCCTCCTAAGTGGATGAAACAACCACACTGTGCCACTGGAACTGCTCTTGGCTTCCATAAGGTGTTTATGTTGTTATGTTAATACTGTATAATCTATGCCTTACCACACTGTGTACGCTGTGTTGAATCTGTAACATTACTGCTCTTACCTCCCACAAGGTGCTTATTTTTGTTATGTTAATACTGTATAATCTATGCCTTACCATGTTTCGTATGCTGTGTTGAATCTGTATCCTCACATGAACTGTAACATGTCTAATTTGTACAATGTCGTTGTATGTACCTAAATCTATTATTCCTGTACTCTCCCGGGTCGTACCTGAAAATAGGAAATTGTCTTGTCTAGTGTACCTACCTGGTTAACAAAAGCTAAATAATAATAAATAAATGACTGCATGCCTTCACTCTTTCTATTTTTTCATCCCCCCAACCAAAAAAATTTGGGCCATATTATAAGACAGATAATTTATTACAGGGCGTGCGGTCGTTCTCTGATATAACTATCACTTGGCTGAACGCACTCGACCATGGGCCTCACAACAAACACCAAGATGTGCATATATCACAGCATGGCAGCAAGCCCTGTAGTGTATTATCTGTCACATATATCACAAAGCAGCACTGGTGTTGACTGTAAAGGGGGCTGCTTACCTGTTCTCACAGCCGAAAGATAGGTGCTACCCTAGTTTCCCCCCCAAATCAACACTGGTTTTAGAATCTTTCACTTCTGGGTCACTGGTTTACATTCTGCCCAGACTGGTAGTGGCCAGAACCAGGCAGGGTCATCATGCCCACTGGGTCTGGGGTGGAACATGAATCCCCCCAACTCCTATTCTTTTAGAGAACAAAAAGGTTGCAAATGTGTAATTTAGTGTTCCCTCCATGTTCATTTTAATTGGTGCTTCACTTCCCAAACCTACACTTGCATGATGTCCCTAGAAGCCATATGACATCTGAAGGCTGCTTGGTGGACAATATGAAGTGTGTGAATGGTGGTTTCGGCCCAGTTCCTGCTAGAAAGGAGTCCACATTACAAAACTGCCATGCTAAATGGCACTAGTTGGCATTCCTGTTAGCAGCGTCACATAAGACACCAAGTGCTAAATATAAATGGAGCCTAGACTACTTTCCATTTAACTTGCTTTATCTGTCTACACCACTTATCTTTTAAACAAAGATGTCCAAACAAGTCAGCTTGTATGTGGGTATGTAGGGTTCTCTTATGACCTGAAGTACTGTTCCCCAGGACGTGAACTAGGAATTAAGACAATCTCATGTGCGAGCTACTCAGAATTCCAACCAGTCTTTCTAGGAAATCTAGGCCTCACCTCAACCTCCTCTGCAATATTTGGCCCTTCCAGAAAGAGTCGTGTGTTTAGACACTCCACAGGTCCAAACTGGGAATTGAACTCCTTAAACTCGTCAAAGACTTTCGGGTACATGGCAGCAGACATTACATCTTCTGGGGTGATATCTTCTCCATGTTTTGCCTTCAGTTCCTTCTCCAGGTTTTCAAAATCCAGGCTAGCGAGTGTGGCTCCAGGCCTTCCCTCAATACAGGGCAAATCTTTTAAAACCTGGCAGGTAAGAAGGAAATGGAAAAAAAATGATCAAGGCAGTTCTTCACTCTTTACATTTATGTAGCCATAACACACCACTACTCCTGAATTAAATGGAAGTGAATGTTAACTGAGCCACAAAACTGTCTCTAAGGTGTAAAGGGGTTTCTCGAGTAGAAAAGCTTATTCCCCTATTGGCAGCGGACAATAGTTTGTAGCTGTACTGGTCAACAGTTGAACAAAGTAAATAATCTGACATCTTTTATTGTACAAATAAGAAATTTTCAGAACACAAGCTTTTAGGCCTCACTGTGGCCTTCTTCAGGTGAAGAAGACTCTAACCTTTGGAATTTGCTCCCTGCTAAAGTACATATGGCCACTTTCAAGAAAAGAATTACAAAGTTTATTAAATTAAAAGTTGTTGCTGTTTTAATTAACAACATACTTTTTTGCACTGAACTTTGTGAATTTTTCAAATATTTTGTTTTATTTACATGATTTGCTGCATTTCTGTTTACCAGGTTTGTCATAGCGGTTGCTGTCGCTGCACATTTTTGGGACATCTCACGAAGGAGTAGTTCAAGTCAGCGTTTCCTTTGCTCATCAAAAAAAGTTTAAGATTAACAGAAATTGTTCTTGGTTTTACTTGTCACAAAGATACATACAGCACGAGCCCAAAATAAACAGTCCAAGATGAAAACGCCAGCCCGGTGGTGCAGAGGGCTGAGGCGCTGTATGCCTTACCTCTCACCACGCCAATGACCTGTGTTTGGGAGCCAGCGTGGGTCCCCGGAGGTTGGCACGGGGCGGGGGTGCGGTGTAGGATGAGCTGCCGAGAGGCAGATCTCCTCATCGGGGAGGGGTGTGAGCCTCCCTCAGTGCTTGGCTGCTTCATGGTGGAGGCTAGGAGGTAGCGCAGCCGAGGGAGCCAGGGGTGCTAGGCCAATGAGGTGGGAGGATGGAGCCATCACTGGAGCAAAAGGGCGCATGCATACCTCCACGCACATGCACCTCTCTCTCTGGGGCCCCGGGGTAATGTGGAAGTAAAGCTTGGAAACAGGTCGAGGGCTGAGGCAGGATGATGCCTCTGGGCTGGCTCCAGGGGGTCCACCAGGACATGCATAAGCATCATAAGATCCCGAAAGACCCCCGGAGTCTGGCAGGTTGGTGGATGGCAGCTACAGCCCACCGAAGGAGCTACAAACACCTATATGGGGGGAAAAAAACAGTCCAACATGAAGCAGTAGGATTTTCAGACTGGTCCAAGATAATCCGATGTGGATTTCTGTTTGTCAGTGCAACAGAACTGCAATAGATAGCCACTATCCTGCCTGAAATGGCCACCCATTCACCAGTTTAAGTCTGTATTAACAGTGGCTAAGTACTTATGGCACATTTTTTTTTTTTTTTAACAAAGAGCTATTTTTTGGCAGAGTACCCTATGTAAGAGTTGGGAAGCAATGCAGAGTTAACAACTTCTACTGGGCCCCTCTGTACTGATGTAACAGACCCTTCTTTTTGCCTAGTACCTGCTGTTCTACAACACTGGTAGTCAGGTCACCAACTTATTTAATACAGGAGTAGTACAATAAAAATTTGAAAAAACAAACATACATATGTTGTGCAGAGTGTTCTGATTTATGTGTTTAGTCCTCGTTTGTCCCTCCCTTTGTCTGCGAGTAGGATTTTTTTTTCTAAATTTGCTTACTAGTTTTATGGCCTCTGGGATCTCAATGTTAGAATGGGTTATTATTGCTCTTTGTACTAAAATGCCATCTGTCTCACGTGACAGTGATGTGACTGGGACCACTGATTCAGTGAGGGAAAGTACTGCTGAGGTAATCAGACGATAGAAGCTGGAAGTTCTGGTCTCAACTAAATAACTAATTATTTTTGTTTTCTATATGTTTGTCTAGGTCTAGCCTGCAGGAGAAAATGTTCTGCTTTAAAAGCTTTTAATTTCATCAAACTACACCCAGACATAAAAAGCACACAGACCACCCTAGGTCATCAATGCTATAATTAGTAAAGACCCTTGCTGTTTTCTTACAGAATACCCACTCAGTCAGACCTCAAGTGATTGCTAAGCTGCAAATGTAGCTTTCAGTGCCCACTGGATAAGGAAAGTGACTTAAAATCACAGCAGTACTGCTGTAAAATTGACTGCAAACCAGTACTATCTGAATCTATAGTCCCGGATGCATAATTATCACATAGGACAGGAGGCATTGTAGGAAAAAAAAAGTGCAATAAACCATTATAATACGGAGAATCCCCAGAGGCTGTAAACTAACAGGAGAGGCCATAAAACTACGAGACAAACTGAGAAAAGACTAATAAACAAAGGGAAGGACACACCAGGACTAAACACACAAATCAAAATACTCTGCACAAAATATGTTTTTACAAATTTTGACTGCAGTACTCCTTTAAGCCACTTTGTTGCTAACTTTTTGTACACCCTTATGGACGTTTTAAGTACACCTCTGTACATTTGTTGCCATTGCTGCCCAAGTGTTTTAAAAAAGACAAAGAACCTCAGCACAAAAGTACAGTACTGAGGCAAGGGTTAGCTGGAAAAGGCATTATTGGGTTATGTGTGAGCTTGTATTTCTTCTTAGCATTTTATAGCTTATTGTTTTTATCCACCCTTGACTTAGTACCTGCAATTCTCTTTTGTGCCCCCACCCAACACCGGGCACAACTAGAAATTAGGCTCTGCTTGTTTACCTGGTAAAATGTGTTTTAAATAAAGAACTGTAGTTCTTGGTATCCTTGTTCAGGATCTGGGGCAAAGTACAGGAGCCCTTTAAGGTCAAACATTTAAAGATAACAGTGTGCCTATATTTGCAAGAGTTAACCAGGAATTTTTGGTATAAACTATTCAGTGATAGACACGCCTCCCTGGATACTTGGGCCCCCATTTTCACAACAGATGAGCGGCGCATCTCTGGAACAAACAGAGATGAGCCACTCATCTCATAAGTTGCTCCAAACTCCCATATTCAAAGGAGGGAGATGGGGCACCCCAGTTGAGATGGGCCACGGGCCAAAGTTAATGTATGTGGCTCAAGTTTAGGGGCGTGCCCATGAATATCCCGCACATTGGGATATTCAGAGGAGATGGGCTGCCCAAGTGACAGGCGATCCAGAGTTAGAGGAACCCACTTGGCCTGGATTACATCAAGCCTGATGCAGCAACTACGAGCCAGAGACCGCGCCTGGAAATATTTCAAGGCTTCAGGTAGTCACATGGCACAGCGCCACTACCGGTCACTACGAAATGTCTGCACCAGGTTAATGAAGGCAAGCCAAATCTAATTATTTCAAAAATGCTTTGAATAATAGTTTCGGTCACCAACTCAATTCTGAAGTCCATAAAATCCCTTCTCTCCCCAAACCCCCAACCCCTCACTTAACATTGCAGGGAAAAACGTCTCAGATCCCAGCATGGTAGCCTCCGAATTCAATTCTTACTTCTCCACTGCTGCATCATCCCTTCTTTCCTCCTTTACCCTTCCCCTTCCCCCATCCACCACTCCCCCTACGGTACCCTTCTCAGCTTCTTTCTCCCTATGCCCTGTATCACCAGCTCAGGTGCTAAAACTACTGAGGTGTCTCAACCCTGACAAAGGCAAATGTCCCTCTGGCCTCGACTCCAAAATGCTCCTGCTCTCTGCACCTGCCATAGCCCACCCGCTAACCCTGCTGTTCAACCTGTCTTTTAAACTCGGCGCAGTCCCCAAAAAGTGGAAACAAGCCACTGTCATTCCCCTTCCCAAAGGAGGGGACCTCTCCTCACCTTCAAACTACTGCCCCACATCCCTGCTCCCTATTCTGGCCAAACTTCAAGAACGTCTGGTCCTTTCCCAACTCCACCACTATCTGGAGTCGATAAACTTCTTAACTCCTTACCAGGCCAGTTTCAGGAAAAATCACTCCACCACCATCTCTCTCCTCCGGCTCACTAACGCTATCCTCACAGGTATGGACAAAGGGGAATTAACAGCTGCCATATTTATTGATCTGGCAAAAGCATTTGACACCGTCTCCCACCCCTTGTTGCCGGCTAAACTGGCTCAAGCTGGCCTGTCGGCTGCTGCAAATAACTGGTTCCACTCATACCTGACTAACAGGTCCCAATCTGTCCGCATAGGCTCGGCTACATCCACCCTACTCCCAGTCACCAGCGGAGTCCCCCAAGGGTCGGTTCTCGGCCCAATACTGTTCTCTATATTTCTCAATGACCTGCCAGCAGCCTGTCCAAATACGGCCATCCACATGTACGCTGATGATACGGTGTTGTTCGCCACTGGCCCATCCTCCAGTGCTGTGACAGCCTGCCTTCAGAAGGATTTTGACTCCGTCCAACGTTGGCTTATCTCCAACCAGCTAGTCCTAAACTCAGAAAAAACTATCTCCCTCACCTTTGGCTCCCGGCCCATACTCACACGGCTTACTCCGCCACCAAAGTTCTATACTCTGGACAGCTTCCCACTGGAGGCCTGCACCTCCTTTCGTTATCTAGGCGTCTGGCTAGACCAACACCTTAACTTCTCAGCACACATTGATGCTTTACACAAAAAATTAAACCCTATGTTGGGAGCCCTCTACCGAAATAAAAATTGCATACCCCTGCCAACCAGGCAAGAAATAGTCAAAAAAATGATCCTCCCTATATTTGACTATGGTGACACAGTTTACTGCGCAGCCCTCAAACCTCCCTAGCAAGGCTTGACCCCTATTCAACTCCTTCTGCGCTCATTGCTGGACCTCCCTCCCAGCACCCACCACTGTGTCCTATACCAATCCTTGAACCTCACCTCTTTACACAACAGAAGATCATGTCACTGCATTAGAACCTCGGCAAGTTCTGGTCACAATCACTCCATCCTATCTGTCAGCCTCCTACCTACCCCCCACCATCCTCGCCTCCGTAACAGCGCTAGGCTCCTGCATATCCGCATAGATCCACCCGGTCCGGTCAGGCAGCTTTCAGCTTTAGGTTACCCAAACTATGGAATTCCCTGGCAGCCGATATTAGACACTCCACAAGTACTCCCCAACTAAATGCCCTTCTCAATTCGCATTTCTCTACCACCTGCTCCTGCAACCCCCCTAACCCCCTACTCCTGTACCTGCCCAGCGTAATGAATCAAGCCTGTTCTCTCCACTGTTTCTGACCTACTCATAGTAAATCACTGTATACTGTACAATAAATGTGCCTACCCTCAATTTGTTCCATTTTATATTATGTATGTTACCCACTGCTGTTCTACTACTCCTTATGTATGTTGTTTTCTGACTATACCATGTTCCACTGTATTTGTTTTGTGCAGATTGTATCATGTCCCCACTGTAACCCCAAAACCCCAGGGTGCATCTGGATCAAGCAGTACTCTGCTCAGCATGCCTTCCTGGTAAATCTCTTAAATAAATAAATAAATAAATAAATGGCAGCTCAAAGTTAGGCATGGAAAAACCATGCCTAACTCCTGGCCACCCACAGGCAGGCTGCGGTACTGCACACAGCAGCACAGCAGCCTGCCAGCCCCTGCAACCCAGTGGTACCCACCCCCCAATCATCGCTGGCAATGTGACACAAAAGAATGCCCCAGAGTCCAATAGTGTAGGGTCCCCCCACCCAGTGCAGTGCACTGTGCCCAGTGACAATAACTTCCCCTTTCTCCATAGTGTAATGGCCCCCTCACACCCATCCCCGATCACACATATTTCCAAAACATAGCCCCGTTTTCCATATTGTAGTGTCCCCCCCCCCCACCAACTGTCCCTGATCCCAAAAGCT
This sequence comes from Neoceratodus forsteri, assembly GCA_016271365.2. Classification (NCBI taxonomy): domain Eukaryota; kingdom Metazoa; phylum Chordata; order Ceratodontiformes; family Ceratodontidae; genus Neoceratodus; species Neoceratodus forsteri. Next base: position 430,626,517 of record CM028132.1, read on the forward strand.
GCCTGGTCCACAATCTCTATTCACACCAGAATCCCAGTCACACATTTCCATAGTGTAGTGCCCCCCCACCCGGCAGGCATAACCCTTCCCGCACCCCCACAACCCGACCCGTGCCAGCAAATGGGTACAGCCTTTCACCCTGCCATGGCCAGCAGCCGACTGACGGGGACCGCGATCTCTACTGTACAGATGGCGTGCTGGAGTCACCAATGGCCGAGTCATCTGTACAGTGTGACAGAAGAGTCCCAATCAGTCGGCCAGGCTGTCAGTATCAAAGTGTACCAATCGCTTGACTACAGGCCCGCATCATGAAAGAAGTGTGTGAGGGAGGGATTATGCCAGAGGTAGGGACCACCCCACCTATGGAAGTTACAGACTGGGATTCTGGTGTAAAATAGGTTGTGGCCCAGGCAGCTTTGCCGATCAGGGATCTAAGACAGTTGGGGGCCATAACTATAGGAAAAGGGTCTGTTTTCTGGACATATGTGTGACTGAGGGATGGGTGAGAGCCACTACATATGGAAAGAACTATGTTTTGGAAATATGTGCAATAGGGGACGGGGTGTGGGTGCACTGCACACTGGGGAGGGGTTTATGTTTCTACACATGGCCACTGTAATCGTGGCGGGGGAGATTGCACCACACATCAGGAATGGAGTTTACAGTTTGGTACATGGCCATCGGGGTTGGGGGGGGGGAGACAGGTCTGCCTGGCGCATCTTGCCGAGCGCAAGCATGCAAATGGGACCATAATGGGCATGCACATGGCCCATTTGTGCCTTGCATGCTTAACTGGCCCATTTTCATACCCTGGCTGAATATGGCCATTTGGGGCGCAGGGCATCTGGGATGCGCTGGCGCATCCCCCATTGGCGGTATTCTGCACATGCCCTGGGACGCGGCCAGAAAGGAGCTACCAGGATCATTGTGGCCCGATCCATCTGTAGTTTGAGTAATATCCTCTGTAGAAAGGGAAAGGGAGGGAAGGCACATGGGAACCTCCCTGTCCAGCAAAGGGACAATGCGTCTCACCAAAAAACACCATGCCCGGGATCTAGCGAGCAGAAATTGGGCAGTTTTGCACTGCAAGGGGATGCGAAGAGGTCCAGCTCTGGATGACCCCATCTTTTGAAGAAGTCGTCCACCACTTCTTGAAGCAGCTCCCACTCATGTTTCTTGATCGTGAGTGGCTGAGCTCGTCTGCTAGGATGTTTTGGACTCCTGGAACATGAACCGCTGTTAATGTAAGTCCATGTTCTAGAGCCCAGTACCACACAATCATGGTTTCTCTGCACAGAGGGTAGGAGTGCATCCCTCCCTGCATGTTGAAATAAAAGACCACCCACATATTGTCGGTCTGGAGAAGCAGGGGACCCTCAGATAGGCGAGTCTGAAAGGCCTGCATGGCATACAAGAATCACCCTCATCTCTAAGACGCTGATGTGCAAGGACATTTCTGTGTCTGAACATGTGCCCCGAGTACAGTGATTCTAAAACTGAGCTTCCCAGCCCAGACCCGATACATCCGTGGTGAGGATCTGGCTCAGTGAGACTGTTTGGAATGGAACTCCTGAATCCAATTTGTGTGAAGTCAGCCACCATGACAGCATTTGCTGGACAGCCCTTGATACCCTTATTGGGTGCTCAAGATTGTCAGACATCTGGTCCCACTGCACCCTTAGATTCCACTGAGGAACTCTCATATGCAAGCGTGCCAGTGGTACCGTGGGTATGGCTGCCGCCATGTGTCCTAGGGGCTGTAACATGGTTCTTGCTGTGACTAGACTGGCTGAAGCTACTCTGGAGGCCTGGTCCCTCAGACGAGTAGTTCTGTCAGGTGGGAGAAAGGCTCTTCCCTGCTGAGTATTAAGGATGGCCCCTATGTACTGTAGATGCTGGCAGGGCCAAGGACAGGACTTCAGGAGATTGATGGTTATTCCCAGCTGCTGGAACATCTGAAATGTGTCCAAGAGGGTGTGGACTAACTGCGACCTGGTGGTGGCAGTTAGGAGCCAATCATCTAGATAAGGGTAGACAAAATGACCCTGTCTGTGAAGAGCAGCTGCCACTACTGCTAGGCATTTGGTGAACACCCTCAGAGCCAAAGAGAGACCGAAAGGCAAAGCCCGGAATTGGTAATGTTCCCTTGAAAGGTGAACTGAAGATGCTGCTTGTGAGCTGGAAAACACCGGTATGTGCAAGTATACATCTTGCATGTCCAGACAGCATAGCCAGTCCCCCTTGGTGCAGCACAGGTATCAGCCCTGGTGAGGTTACCATTCTTAACCTTTTGTATTCGATGTACTGGTTCAGGTGACTTGGGTCCAATATGGGTCTCAAGTCCCCAGTCTTCTTGGGAACCAAGAAAAAATGGGAGTAATACCCGGTTCCTAGTTGGGAAGGAGGAACAGGTTTCTATTGCTCTTTTTGAGGGCAAGGTCTATATTTCTTCTCTGATGAGGGCTATGTGGGTGGGAGGGTATTGAGAGGGAGCTGGAGGTTTGTCTGGAGGAACTTCGGTAAACTCCAGCGTGTAACCCTTTTCAATAATGTCCTGCACCAATAAATCTGTCGTGATTTTGGTCCACCTGTCTAGGTAGAGGGAGAACCAACACCCTATTGCTTCCCCCATCGACTTTGATGGAGGAGTGGGGGCTGGCAGGAAGTCATGCATGTGCACCTAGGGTGGGCAGGGAAGGCTGGGAGGATTTTAGATTCCTAGGTCAGCTGTTCCCTGCTGGTTGTGAGGGAGCCTTTCTTTTGAAAGGGCCTCGTGGCTGTTGGTTTTTCTACCGGTTGGCACCCTGCCACCAAAAGGGCTTGCGCTTAGGTTGCTGAGGGTCCGACCGGTACACATGGTGAACTAACTGGACCACTTTGCCCGAGTCTTGCAGTTCCGTTATCTTTTGAACCTCCTCTCCAAAAAAGGACAGATCTGTGAAAAGGGCATTTAGGACAGAATCCTGGCAATCTTGCCATAAACCAGATACTCTCAGCCAGGAGTGGCGACGGAGACACACCCCAGTGGCCGCTGCCCTGGCTGCTGTATCCACGGAGTCATAGGATGCCTTCAATATGCGCTTTCCTACGTCCAGGCCAGACTGAAGTACATCCAAAAGCTCAGTGTGTGATGGATTATCTGGCTGCTTTTGTGCCAACTCGATGGCTTTCTTCCATAAAGATTTCTGATACAGCAAAACATGGGCCAAAAAATGTAGGGACCAAATAGAGCTTGTGGAAGCTGCATAGACTCTCCTACCGAACTGGTCTAATTTCATAGATTCCTTCTCGAAAGGCTGTGAGCTCATATGTTTGAGTTGTTTTGTCCTGCCATGAGCTGTGATCAGGACCATGGGGTCTGCACTCGGATTTTCTCCCAAAAAGAGCTCTGCCTTGGGAAGCTTATACAGTCTGTCTGCCTTCTTAGGGACAGCTGAAAATGAGGAAAGCTGATCCCATGCCAGCCTGGTTAAGTCCTGGAAAGGAGAGACCAGAGGGGAAATGACTAAGGGTCTCAGGTCACTCATTTCCAAAAAGGTATTAAGCCTTTTCCTCTCTGGGTCCAATTCCTCAGTGTCCCATTGATTTAGGAATTGTATGTGGCACATCACATCCATAAATACTGGGTCATCTGGAGAGGGCCTGGGTGAGTTGGAGAGGGCCTCTGGCTCAGCAGTGTGACCTCTGTAGGAGGAGTCTGAGGAATGAGGGCAGCTTCTGGAGGAGGTAGATGAGGCTGACCTTGAGCATTTACACCCACACCGGCATTGGCTCCTGTCATCTGAGGATGATGACCTGGAGCAGGAGTGGTGGTGTCTGCCCATACGCCTGGTATGCTGGGAGTCCGATCTTTTTGGAGTCAGGCTCCTGGGTGTGTGCAGAGACTGTGGTCGGTAGTCTGGGACTGGTGCTTTGTCCGGGACCAATGTAAGGGGTTGAAGAGGCAGTGGAGGAGGGAGGGAAGGAGATCATCCTTATTTAACAAATCTCCCTTTACCGTGTTCCACCACAAAGTGAAGAGTTTCCCAACATCTGCCAGGGGGACCAGCAACACCTGTGGTGGCAGCATGCCACTGGGTTCCGTGGGAGTAACATTAGAGTTTCTTGGTCCTGGAGTCTCATCATGGTGTACGTGAGGACTTGGTGGAATACACACACTGTAGTCTGGTCACCTGTCTTCGGGTACCCTGACGTCAGGTCGTCGGGTACTAAGAGGGTTTGATCTGGCGACTTGTCGACAGGTGGCCTGTCATCAGCCTGTCGAATGGTCAGAGCTGACGTCAGCTTCTGAGGCAGCTGCTCCATAGGCATCCGACTTGTAGTGGTCGTGGCAGACGTAGTGGTGCTTAACGCCTTGCTCTGTGGAGTCTGCCGCTGGTCCTTCGATTTGTCGGACGATCATTCATCCGGGACACGCATCGGGGTCTTAGATTTCTCAGTCGATGACTTGTCCCTGGGGGGGAGCGTTCCTTAGAGCAGGAATGCTCCTAGTGTCTGTGTCTGTCATCTGAGGCAGATGACGAGCTGGAGGACAAAAATGCCTGAAACTTATCGGTTGAGGTCCCTGTCTAAGGCCCCAAGGATTACTGGAAGGGCCTAGGGCTGAGGGATGGACCCAAAGGTCCTTGCCCCAAAGAGCTGCCGCCCACTGAGAGGGTAAGGGTGGGAGTCTTCATCAACAGCAGGCCAGAGGAAGATAGGCCTGACGGAGGGGCTAAGTCCACTCTCTCTGCAGCATGAACTAGAATGCTTCTCCTTACGAGGAGACTTGGATCTGGACTTCGACCTACTGTGCTCCTTGTCCCACTGTTGGTGCTTCCCTCCTGAGTGTTTCTCCTTGTGGGAAATCGGCGGTCGGGAGGCTGAGGAGCTGGCCTTCGACGGGTGTTGAAGGGCGGTGAGCTGCTGCTCCATGACGTAGGCTTGGAGAATCTTGCAGAGCCAGGTCCAGGTTCGCTGGTTGAACTTGCCGCAGTCCAGGCAGGCTTGAACGTTGTGATCAGGCCCCAAACAGAAGAGGCACCGAAAATGACCATCTTTAGCAGGAATCTGCCATCTACACGGACACTTAGATTTCCATTGTGAAAATGAAAAAGACGGAGACGATATAAACTAGTGTGTTATCGATACTTTTGTCGAAAGAACATTTATTTATCTATTTTTATTTCGTTTTTGTTGACCGGGTAAGGGCACTAGACAAATCCTGCCTATTTTCAGGCACGACCCTGGGGAGGGGGATACAGATGAATGCCAACTGACCTTGAACCAGATTAAGCTGTTGGTGGTATTTTTAGTGAATGAGGGAAATTTGGCCAGGACACCAGGGGAAATTCCCCTACTCTTTTCGATAAGTGCCATGGGATCTTTAACATCCACAAATGCAGGTCAACAGATGCAACGAGGCATCCGGGGAGCCGAAGCGCACGGGTAGACGGCAGGAAAAGAACTGGACCGCCTCCTTTATACAGAGGGTGATGTCAGTGGGTGGACAGACATAAGGGGCGGGCCCCAGCTGGGTACTCCTGGCTAGAAATTTTACGTGGAGTCCTACTGTCTGGCGACCTGCTGCAGGAGCTCACCCTTGAAGTAAGATCTGTTATTTTTTAACTCGTTCTATCTGATGCCGCCATTTTTGGTCAGGTTAAGCAATGGATGGTTCTGACACCATACGACGCTAACGGTTCGAATGATTGCCTGTAAATTTGAAGCAGCATCATCATAGAGCCTCCAAAAAAAGCATGTCAGAAAGGCTGCAGTTGCAAGCGACTGGGACAGCAGGCCACAGTGGTTCCAAAAGCTGGCACATCTACAGAGTCAGACACTAGATTAGCAGAGGTGCTGTAAGCTATTAAAGCACTGAAGCAAATAAACTGTTGGACAAGAAAGGTAGGGATCTCCAGGCCAGAGTATCTACTTGCAAGGTGCAGTCTTCATCAGTTTTAACTGAAGTGAAACTGCCTGCAGTGTGGCCAAAAGAGCAACTGCAGCTATAGCAGGTAAAAATATCGCAAACCACATTACATCACAGAACAAAACATTTGTTGGATCTCCCAGAGTTTACAAAGGGAAATGAACCGACCAACTATATGGCACAGTGGCTACCAGAAAACTTGCAACTGAAGCAGGCTCCAGTCTTTAGAAAATATCACCCCACTGCACAGTCAAAGCAGGCTGAGATGCCCCGAGCTCTGCTGCTTGTGACTGCAGGGAATCTGGAGAGACACTAGATTCTTGAGGCTGCTTGGAGGTTGGGACCGATGATTCTTTTGTAGGGACAAAGGATTTCTTTCTTCTCAGGTCTGAATGTCACCAGAGACTGACGTAAGGCATTTAATTCACTCCGCTTGACTCTTTGGGAGCTGAGCGTAGCACATTCCCTCATTTAGGTGAACTTAAAAATTTCAGACACGAGGAACTTAGTTGTGAATGTTGAGAGAGTTTGGCATAAAAAAGGCTCAAGAGGGAGAGGACGCCAAGGATTAAAGCTGTGGAATTCCGCAAACACTGCTTATCTCCTGTTTAGATGGTGAGGAAAGGGTTATGGGGGGTGGAGTGCAGTGTTGGTGGATGCAGTAGCCCTGGTTTGTGTCTGAATTAAAGTACAGTTACATAAGAACTTACCATAAGAGTAGATCTTCAAGAGGATCTGTTGCATCAGGCCACATCTATAGAACTACAGCAATCAGGCACTAGGACCACATGGGACCTTTTCTTGCTAGCAGTCTACCAGGGGGGGCACCCACGCTAACAGCGTTTTTCCCATACAAGTGTGGGTGGCCCCACACTCTCCTCAGTTCTTCCGTTGGAGACCATAAGCAGGAAATCCCAGCTGGTGAACCGAGGAGAAGCAGAGGTTCCCACCAACATAAGTGTAACCCCCCTGCAAATGGGGGTTCCCAAAAGACTTCCAGGAGCTTGCTTGAATGCTCCAAGCCTGAATGGTGTTTGGCGTTTAAGCCATTTATCTGTGAGTGTTTTTAGAGCCTCTGGTACTGTCTCTTTAAGAGCTGTCTGCTTGCAGACAATTAGTTTGTATAGGGGGACTGTGTGTTTCTCTGCTTGAGTACCACTCGAGCTGCTGCCAATTCACTCCATTTTGCAGTCACTAGGAGTGCAAAGGGAACCTATCTGAAAGATGTAACTGTTTGCCAGAAATCATTTAGAGTAATAATGAAAATACAGTTTGTCTAACCTGCTTTCGTTGCAGTCAGAACTGTGTTTGCCTAGTTCCCATTCTAGTTTTGAACTGCTGAACTGGACCAATCAGTGTGGGTTAAGTAGCTCTAAAATGGTGCCTTGGGCAGAATCAGAACTTGGACTCATAATCTGAGCCAGCCACAAGAGGATTGTATGGGCAGTGACTCTGGGAGATGTAGTTTGGACTTCAGCGCCTTTTGGACCAACAAGGGCAGTCTATTGTGAGTAACAGCCAATCCAGCCAAGAACTGGGAGGAACTCAAAGGAAGTGCCGGTTTGTCTGCTGGAGTTTCAGTTGAGCTCTGGCAGTGAAGAGGGAAGGAGCCCTGTGCTTTTGATTGTGCAGTTTTAGTCGGAACGCATGTAAGGCCCAGTTCCGGTCTGCAGCTTGTGTAACTGCTTGTTAGGACTGAATCGGTCCTGTGAAGAGAATCAAAGGATATCTGAAGAGTAGAAACCAGGCTCACCCTGTAGAAGACTGGAGAAATTGCTGATGATGCTCGGTCTGTCAGGAACTGAATCTGCTGTGTGTTCATGGTATTGTGCAGTAATTGTGATCGGGATAGAGAAGCAGCCTGCCTGGTATAGTACTTTCTTTTTGCCATATAAATGTGTGAGGAGGCTTGTGTAGCTCAAGTGAATCCTGCTGCCATTAAAGGACTTTTGCCTGTTGCAGTTTGTCATATAAATGTGTGAGGAGTCTCGTGGAGCTCAAGAGTAGCCCTGCTGACGTTGAAGGACCCTATCTTGTTTGGAGGTTGTGAGTACTAATTCAGGGTTGCTCCCTGTTGAATTGCCATATTGAATCCAAATGGAATTACTGTACTGCTGACTGTTTAATTTTTCTTTTCTCTGTGTGAAAGGGCCCCTATCAGCTGCCACGGTTTGGACTAGCCACTAGGGCTTGGGTACCCAGGGACAGTAACTGGTAGGGATAGGCCTGTGCACAGAGCCATAGGTAAATGAGTAAAGTGATAAGCTAATTAACCTGATTTCCCCCTGTCCTTGTTATATCCCCCTAAATAAATCAGAGCTGCTTGTTTCAGCAAAGTTATACTGCCTGAGGTATTTGTCTATGTTAAAGTATTGTACTGTGATTGTTGCACTGTATCTTCTTATTTTACAGGGGGTCCCAGTGCCTGAACCAGTCCTGGGGATAAGCGTATACTGTGAAGGTAATTCTGATATACTGTGTGGGCCACTAGTGGGAAGAAAGGGGGGTTGCAGTGTCCCAGAGGGCTGTGACCAAGTTAGTTTAACTATTGCAAACCCTGACCTCTGGGTTGAGGCACCCGCCATCGGATCCAGGCCCCTCAACCTGTTAGTGGCAAATCAGGCAGGGGTAGTAGCCCCTGGGATAGCGCCATCTAGAGGTTACATAAGTAAAACTGAAGGTCGCTAACAAGGAGAAATATAGACAAACACAGAGTCCACCAGATCAAGGGGGATGGAGGGAGGGATGGCGTGGCCTGCTGCAAGAGATCCTCTCGAGATCTATTGTTACGGTAAGTTCTTACGTAACTGTACCATCCTCATCAACGGTATCTCTTGCAGCAGGCCACACCAGTAGGACTGAGTCCCAAGCAATTCTGACAGCAGGGAAACTAGTCTGGGTGGTTGGAAACTGTAAGCCTAAGAAAGAGGGTCCTGAAGTACAGCTAGGCCGAAACCGACCATATGTCTCGAGGCAATGTCTAGATTGTAGTGCTTGGTAAAGGCGTGGACTGTACTCCATGTGGCCACAGCACAGATATCAGCAGCAGACACGTTCCTGAAACAGGCAACAGAAGTAGCCAAACCCCTAGTGGAATGGCCATGGATGGCCCAAGGAAGTTCCTTACCGTACTTCCTATAACAGAAAACAATACAGTTACACCCACCATTTGGACAGGCACTATTTAGAAACAAGTACGCCCTCTTTCCCAGGAGTGAAGGAAACAAATAACTGTGAAGACTTCCTACAGTCCTTTGTGTGGTGAGTAGAATACCTGAGTATTCTATGTATGTTTAAAGTGTGGAGCAATGCTTCCCCTGGATTGGCATGCTCTGGGTACTAAACAGGCAGGTGAATCGTTTGATTTAAAGTAAACTCAGACGCCACCTTAGGAAGAAACTTAGGATTCAAATGCAAAGAGACACTGTCTTTGTGGAAAATCAAATAAGGCTGCTCACACATATGGGCTTGCAACTGTGAAATCCTTTGGACAGAAGTAATAGCAACTAAAAATAACGCTTTCCACAACAAAAAGCATACCTCTCAAGTTGCGGCTGGCTCAAAAGGAGTCACTGTAAGTTTTCCTAACACAAAATTCAGGTCACAAGGAGGGACCGGACTGTAAATGGGGGGCTTCAGATGAAGAATGCCCCCAAGGAGGATAGGGACCCCTCTAACTGTGCCACTGTACATCCATCAACAGGTACATGGAAAGCTGAAATATCTGACAACAGCACCTTAATGGAGGAGTACTTCAGATCAGAATCTGAGAGGGACTGCAAGTACTCCAGGATCTGATTCACAGGACAAGAGAAAGGATCTAGCTGGTGAGCAGTGGCCCTGTCACGGAGGCACAGGTCAGGAAGTATACGAAGACCAGGAACAGGTATAAAATTCGCAAGTAGCGTTTCATTTTTTCCAATAACAGTAGGATAAAAAATACATTTTTTCAGTATAACTGTTTACAAAGGCAGTACAAACAGAAAACAAAGTCCTTCATCTAAGGATATCTTTAATTCCAAGCTTCAGTCTTGCACTCTTTCTGGCAGAGGAATTGCTGCTCTTTTTATAAGTCTTTGTCTGGGAACTCATTAAGAAGACATCCTGCTTTTCAGAAAATGTTCTCATCAGTTCCCTTCCTTGAAGGCGCAGCAAAACAGTACATGGTGTCCCAAAACTGATCTTTTGTTGGCAGCTTCTGCAAAAGAGCTAGTGTTGCATTCCAGGTTAACCTCCTACAAGTTTCAAATAGTGTTTTGCAATCATTTCAACAATGTAACTATATACATGTTCAAACCAAGGGATCCCAGTTTCACAGAAAGATTCACACATATTTTATAACTTCAGGTATGCAAGGGAGAAGAAAAGAGAGAAACAGCAAGTGAAGGCAGAGAGATAGCGGTGAGGGGGACAGCGAGACCGTAGGAGTGGCAAGTTCCTAGGTCTCAAGAAAATATAACTGCGCAGTCAGACAGACATGAGACAGAAGAGAATAAAACAGATCCTTGTGTTTAACTCTTTCTACATAACAAATGGGACAGGGCCTTATTCAACCCTGTTACAGGTCCACACAGCAAAGCGCTTCCACTTCACTGAATAAGTAGCCCTGGCTGAGGGCTCCCTAGCAGCCACCAGAACATCAGCCACCCTTGGGAACACCCCGAATATGGCCATGGCTATGTCTTCAGGAGCCAAGCATGAAGATGGAGAGACTTGAGGTCCAGATGGATCAGGGTGCCCTGTTCCTGGGAGAGCAAGCCTGTGCACAGGGAGAGAGACACTGGAGCTTCCGCTGCCAACTGCTGCACTAGAGAAAATCAGATCTGGTGAAGCCAGAAGGGGGCAATAAGAATCATAGTGGTCCCTTCCATCTGAAGTTTGATGAACACCCTCGGAAAGGAGGGAAGGCATAGAGAAAACTCTCCTTCCAAGAGAGGGACAACGCGTCTTGCCAGAAAACTCCAGGCTCTGGAACGAGTGAGCAGAAATGCAGCAGTTTTGCATTGAGTGGGGACACAAAAAGGTCCAACTCTGGGTGACCCACCTGACGAACAGGTCTTCTATGACTGAGGTTAGCAGCTCCCACTCATGCACCTTAGACTATGACTGGCTTAGCTTGTCTGCCAGGACATTCTGGATGCCTGGAACATGGACGGCTGACAGTTCCAGGCCGTGTTCTAGGGCCCAGTACTAGAAACTCAGCTTCCTGACAAAGGGGATATGAGTGGATCCCCCTTGCTTCTTGATGGAATGGACTACACTGATGTTGTCCATCTGTACCAACAGATGGCCTGGGGACAGTTGGATCTGGAAGGCTTGCAAGGCATACTGAATGGCCCTCATCCCGAGGACGTTGATGTGAAAGGCAGTCTCCACTTTGGACCACATCCTCAGAGTCTGATGAGGGCCAAAATGAACCCTCCAGCCCAACCCCCAAAGCATCTGTGGTGAGGATCTGCTGAGGGGAAGGAATGAGGAAAGGAACCCTTTTCAACAGGTTGCTGGGTTCCATCCACCAAAGAAGCACCAGTTTAGCTGGAGAGGAGAGATCCCACTGGATGCTCAATGTCCACTGGGGGATCCTCATGTGCAGCCTCCGCCAGCGGAACTGTGACAATAGCTAAGGCCATTAGGACCAAGAGCCCGAAGAAGGATCTGGCTGAAACATGTCTGCTGTTGTAAAGCAGTTGGGCTTGAGCCATCAGGCGGTCTGCCCTGTCCTGACAGAGAAAAGCCATACCCCAAGCCATATCCAGGACTGCTCCTATGTACTACAGGTACTGACATGGGGCCAAAACTGATTTGAGCAGATTGACAGTAATCCCCAGGTCACTGAACAGTTGTGTTGTACATGCCAGGGTCTGGAGTAGTTGCTCCCTGGACTGCACTTTGAGGAGCCAGTCATCCATTATGGGGGAAGACATAAAGTCCCTTCCTCTTGACAGCTGCTGCCACTACTGCCAAGCATTTGGTAAAGACCAGAGGAACGGAGGACAAGCCAAATGTCAAGGAATAGAATAGGAAATGCTCTCCCTGGAACTGAAACCTGAAGCACTGCCGCTGTAAGACCCACACCTTGATATGCAGGTATGCATCCTGCATGTCCAGGGAGCATATCCAGTCTCCCTGATGCAGAAGAGGCAGCAGCCCTTGAAGGGTCACCATCTGGAACATTTTGTACTGGATACAGAAATTTAGACTGCGGAGGTCCAGGATGGGCCGGAGAGCCCCTGTGCATTTGGGAACCAGGAAGAAATGGGAGTAGAACCCCCTGTCTCTCTGATTCTCAGGGACGGGTTCTATGGCTCTCTTTTGCAGTAGTGTATGAATCTCCTCCCAGAACACCGGGATGTGGTCGGGGGAATTAACTGCACTGGAGACTGCTCCAGAGGCAACTCGAGTTCCAGAGTGTGATCTCACCCATTACAGTTAAAAGGGGAATTACATTGCACAAATAGGAGATCAGGTTGGTGCAACCAGAGGGTGGTGGCTTTTTGGAACTCACTGCCACCTGAGGTGGTTGGTAGTGGAAGCATGACTGACTTTAGGAAAAATCTGGATAATCGTACTAAACATGGCATAGGAGGCTACAGATAATAGTAGTTGGCAAGCTGAAAGGACGCAAGTCTGCTTCACCCTGTATCTACCTATGATACCTATATAACCTATGGTCGTGCTCTATGAGCTACAGAACCCAAGCTTCTGAATTGAGCTCCCACCACAAATCACCCCCTAATGCTGCCTCCTGCAGTACTGGAGGGGAAGCCGGGCCAAGAGTCAGGGCCCCTCCTCCTCTGGGGGGGGCCTTCCTAGAGGTGGAGGAAGGGATGGGCTGGGCAGAGGCTGCTCTGAATTTGCCCTGAGGCTTTGGTCCATAGGTGGCATGACGAAAGGGCACCCTCTGCCCACTTTTCAGTTGGAGCAGCATCAAAATGGAGCAAGGAATTCCTAGCTACAATGCAAGGGGCTGGCCTGAGTCAAATCATGAGGACACCCACAAGAGAAAATGCTATCTTAGACCCAGTATTCACAAACAGCGAAACGGCTCTGGGTGTCGAAGTGGGGAGCCACCTGGGAACCAGCGACCATCGCACAGTATGGTTCAAGGTTAACAGGACTGAGGATTCCAGACACTCTAAGCAGAATGTCCTTGATTTGAGGAGGGCAGACTTCGTAAACATGAGAGATAGCCTGAAGGACTCTCTTAGTCACACATTAGAGGGGAGTGTCGAAGAGTGCTGGACTCAGCTGAAAGACACGACATCATCAGTCATATCACAGGTCAGGTTAGTAAGAATAAAAGAAAGAAAGAAACCGGTATGTTTTTCAGCAGAAGTACTCGAGGGTCATAAAAGAAGCCGCCCTTTCAGCTGGATGTGCACAGTAGAAGTAGCAACCATAGTGGGGGGAAGCGCAAAGCCTTCAGAAAGTACAAGGAATCGGGGGAGGAGGCCGACAAAACAGAGTACTGTACAAGGATACACTAAAGGAGACAGTGAAAGTGATAAGAAGTGCAAAAGGCCAGACAAAGGTAAAGACAGCTCAAAGGGTAAAGAAGGGTGACAAAACCTTCTACAGGTTCATAAGGGAAAAAAGGAAGACCAAGGGAGGTATTGTTAGAATAAAAAAAAAAAATGATAGGCAGCCCATGGAGCAGGACAGGGAGAAGGCAGAGGCACTCAATGAGTACTTCTGCTCAGTCTTCACACAGGAAGCATATGGTGGAGGACCAAGAACAGCTAAAAAGGCTTGCCCAGATGGAGAAATACACATGGGTCCCTTCACAGAGGAAAGGGTCCTAGAAGAACTCAATAAGCTAAAAGCAGAAAAATCAATGGGACCTATGGGATACACCCTAGAATACTAAAAGAACTGAGGGGGGAACTGGCAGCCCCCCCTAGCAATGCTCAACAAATACTTGAAGAGCGGGTAGGTTCCAGAAGACTGGAAGAGGGCAACAGTGGTGCCACTCCACAAGAGTGGGAGCAAGGAAGAGCCAGGAAGCTACCGTCCAGTTAGCCCCACTTCAGTCATGAGAAAACTGATGGGAGTCCCTGCTGAAGGAAAGAATCGTAGCTTTTTTGGATAACAGTGATCAGCTCGACACAAAGCAACACGGTTTTACAGCAGGGAGGTTCTGCCAGACAAACCTGGTAGATTTATTTGATTGAGTCACCAGAGCAGAAGATCAAGGTGAAGTCGTGGTTTACCTGGACTTCAGTAAGGCCTCTGACTCAGTTCCACATAGCAGACTGGTCAATAAACTGGAGAGCATGGGACTCTGGCATAAACAAACAGGCTGGGTAAGAAACTGGTTGAATAGAAGAACACAGAGGGTATTAGTAAATGTCACACTGTCGGAGGAGGGGGGTAGGGTGACTAGCAGTGTGTCAGAGGGCTCAGTACTTGGGCCAATCCTCTTCAACATATTTATCAGTGACACTGCTGATGGACTAAAGGGAAAAGTGTGCCTGTTTGCAGATGACACCAAAAAGGGCAACAGGATAGACACACCAGAGGGGCAACAAAGCATGGAATCTGATCTCCATAAGCTGGAGGAATGGTCAAGAGTTTGGCAATTGAAATTCAATGCCAAAAAGTGCAAAGTCATGCACCTGGGAAAACGTAACACTGGGGAACTGTACTCAATTGGGGTGGGGGGAGCAGCAAGTGGCTACAAGGCAGGAGTGAGACCTAGGGGTGATCATATCAGATGACCTAAGTGTCAGCAAGCAATGCGAGAAGGCAGCACTAAAGGCGAGTGGCATCCTGGGATGCATAAGTAGAGGCATCACAAGCAGGAGGCATGAAGTGATTATGCCTCTGTATCAGTCCCTGGTAAGGCCCCACCTGGAGTACTGCATCCAGTTCTGGAGGCCATGCCTCAAAAGGGACATAGATAGGCTGGAGACGGTACAGAGAAGAACAAAAATGGTGCAGGGCTTGCATCAGAAACCATATGAGGCAAAATTTGGTGAACTCAAACTATACTCTTTAGAGCAGCACAGAAATTGAGGAGATATGATTGAGACATTTAAGTATCTCAATTGCAACAACTGGGTACAGGTACAGAACCTCTTCCAAGTAAAAGACTACAACAAAACAAGAAGGCATGACCTTCACCTTAAGGGAGGGAGGGAGGTTCAGGAGCAGTATGAGAAAGTTCTTTTTCACAGAGTGTGTGATCGAACTATGGAATAGCTTGCCACAGGGAGTGGTGGGAGCAAAACAGTCGGTGGGGAAATTCAAGAGGGCATGGGACAGACACTGTGGGGTACTCAAGCAGGCAGCTAAGAGGGGGAAGGGGGTAGGAAGCCACAGGCAAACTTGACGGATCATACGGTCCCTATCTGCCGACAACTTCTGTGTTTCTATGGGTGTGATACAAAGAATGGACCGACTGCAAAGTTTGGCCAGAAGCCTGCAGGTCCGAAAGTATGTCCTGCACATCTGCCCCAAAGAGTTAGTAGCCTCTACATGGAGTGTTAGGTAAGCAATAAGGCATGACGGGATGTGCGTGGAACACATTTTACCACACAGCTAGGAGTGCAGTAAGGCATGAGGCCGAAGGCTGAGTGACTTTAGCCAATGGCCATGCTGTAAAATGCACATCCTGGAGGGCCTTATTGCACTTATTAAATGGTACTACCACTTATTTAAAAAAAAAAAAAAACATGTTTAAAATGCATAAAAATCATATTATTAAATATTCCTACGCCAGGAAAAAAAAGTCCCATGACAAACGGGGGGTTGGGGGTGGAGGGGGGTAAACATACTTTGGGAGGAGTTGAAACAAATGAAACGCATTTATTTATTTTTGTAAACTATTTTCAGATTGTCAGTATAACACTGATTTGACAGTTGAAAGAGTACAATATTACATAGAGAGTGGTAGTTACAGGTAAACCAATATATTCAAGTGGTGCATATAAAATCCTTACAATGGATTCAATAAAAGGTTTTCATATATCCGGGATATCTAGGAATGTCTATTGACTTTCTTAGAATACAGTAAACTAGGTTTCACCTATGGCAACTTCAAGAAGGCCCCAGATTGATTGATATTCCTCTTCTTGATTTCTGGCTAAATACTGGGTATGTTCCAACTTCATACACTGCAGTAGTGACTGGGCCCATTGCGATATGGTTGGGGTAGTATCTAGCCACCAGTGCCTTGCCAATATCTGTTTGTCAACCACTACGCACAACTGCCACAAAGGGTGTTCCTCTGACATTATACTCCGCCCCTCCCCAAGGCCACCTGGAAAAATTTCTATGAGGTCCAGGGTTTTTGGAATTCCAATTACTCTTGACAGTAATGCCATTATTCCTTGCTAATAAGAAAGAACCTTGGGACAGGACCATATCATGTGACAGAAGGTGCCATCTGTAATTTTGCACTTAGGGCATAGGTCAGCTTTAGGAGTAAAATAAGTCCACTGGAGAATGTTATAATGTATAGCCCTTAACCTATTATTGACAGAGCAGACGTGCCTCGCTTAAGAATTAGAGCCCAGTCTCCTCCAGAGAGGACTCTGGGTGCCAAGTCTCCTGCCCGTTTATGCTTCAATTGCTGAAGGGGGTCTGGGAGGGCCACCAGGAGAGTTTTATAGCATTTGGTTAAAATTTTAGAGTTTCCGCCCACCAGGCTCCGCATCATGATCTCCTCCAAGAGTGAGCATCTCAAAGAGAAGACTGTGTCCTCCTTTCCTCCCCAGACCCACAGGCGTGAACATACCTATAAATATGTAAAAAAAAGAGAGGCATGTAAGTCATGTTGCCTGGCCAAGGCGTGGTAGTCTAGAAGAGTGTCTGCTGCATACAGATGGAACATCAAAGAGATTCCCCTCCTGCACCAAGATTGTAGGGCCTGCTTCATTGGGGCAGGAATCCAACTCGTCTCCCACAGTGTGTATTCTAGTGATGCTTCTGGAGACATCAAAATTGAGTGGTTTAGAATTGTATGTGCTTAAAGCCTAACTCTTATAGAAATTTTAGTAAAAGGGTTTATAATTGTTTTAACTACAGTTTTTGCCAGAGCAGGGGCAAATAGGCGGTTATATAAAGGGGTGTCAGCATCGGTCTCCTCAAGCGCCACCCAAGACCCCCCTTGGCCCTGGAGTAGGGACAAAATCTACCAACAAGGCCAACTGCACTGCCAGGTAGTACAGATGTAAATGTGGCAGATCTAGGCCTCCGAAATGAAACACATTTAATCTCAAGATGGACTGTATATTTGATGAATGGAAAATCAAAAAAATACTTGCTCAAGCTATAAAAGTTTACAGCTCCTCATACAAACAGAGGTGAGAAATAAGTAAGTGCCTCAGCTGGAACTTGAACCCAGGCCACCCAGAATATCATTCCAATTGTGCTAACCAGCTGTGCCACTAAGACAACTGGAACCTGGGCTGTCCTAGAGCACATTACTCTTTCTCAAATGCACAACCCAATGGCAACACACATATTTACTTTGTAACAGTCACACAGGAGTGTGGTATTTAAGCTCGATAGGGTCTTTACGATTCTTCCATAAATATGCACACCACACTCCTGTGTGACTGTTACAAAGTAAATATTTGTGTTGCCATTGGGTCGTGCATTTGAGAAAGAGTAATGTGCTTGGGGACAGCCCAGGCTCCAGTTGTCTCAGTGGTGCAGCTGGTTAGTGCAATCGTAACGGTATTCCAGGTAGCCTGGGTTCAAGTCCCAGCTGAGGCACTTATTTCTCACCTCTGTTTGTATCTGTTCCACAAATATGCACTCCACACTCCTGTCTGACTGTTACAAAGTTTACAGCTCCATTGAAAGTCACTGGAGCATTGAAGATGAATGGGCCCTGCTGTGCTGCCATTGGAGGTCACTAGATGTCACTTGTTCCGTGCTGACTGATGATTAAGGCTCTGCATCACTTCCTGCTGGGATCTGCATTTGCAATTCGCTGGAGCTAGAGGTCACTGTTCTTATGTTGCTTTAAGATCTCTTGGATGAAGTATTTCCTGCACACACACTCTTGCTAGCCGCGTCTTGCTTCTGTCCCAGGATGTAACTCCAGCACTTCCTGTCCATCGCTGCAGGCCTCAAGTAAGCCTGTAGACTAGCCTCACATTGGTTGCGGTAAAGTACAGTTACGTAAGAACTTATCGTAACAGTAGATCTTCGAGAGAGGCTCTTGCAGTAGATAATTAAATATAGGACTGACGCTGGCAGGTGTCAGGACCCCATGAAAAATTTCTAGCTACTTGATCTCTGGCGGGGACCGCCCATGTCAGGTGACCAGCGTCAGTATAGGAGTGGTCCCGTGCCGCCTTCCAGTTCTTTCCTGCCAAAGGCCCAAAGGCGAGACAAGAGAGGCGGATATTTCCCAACCTGGAAAGGAGCAAAAAGCTTAGAGGATGGAAGGCGGAAGGTATTACCTACTGCAAGAGCCTCTCTCGAAGATCTACTGTACAGTAAGTTTTTACGTAACTGTACTATCTTACTTCGAGAGAGCTCTTGCAGTAGGTAATTACATATAGGACTGAGTCCCAAGCAGTCTGGAACAAGAAGAAGCAAAACAGGAGGAGGAAAGCTACTCAAAGTAGGTCCTCTAGCTGTGAAGACCTTAGGAAAGGAGGCCTTGCAGAACAGCAAGCCCGAAGCCTGCTCTACCGCGAGAGGCAATATCCAAACTGTAATGTTTTGTAAAGGTATGGACAGAAGTCCAAGTGGCGGCAGCACAGATGTCCGCTGCTGACACATTCTTGAAACTGTTGGAGTGGCCTCTCACTTGACCCAGAAGGGTCTCGTTGTACTTGTCATAACAGAAAGTGATACAATGAGCCAACCATTTGGACAGGCATTGCTTAGAAACAGCATTGCCTTCTCTTTTGTGGGCAAAAGAGACAAACAGTTGATCAGTCTTTCTGAGATCTTTTGTTCTGTTAGTGCAGTATCTCAGAATTCGGTGAACGTCCAGAGTGCGTAAGAGATACTCCCCTTGATTGGAGTGCTGCGTAAAGAAAGCAGGTAACTCTATGGACTGGTTCAAAGTAGATTCCACTACCACCTTGGGGAGAAACTTAGGGTTGGTGCGCAGAGCCACACGTTCCTTGTGAAAAATCAAATAAGGGATTTTACACATCAGGGCCTGGAGCTCGGAAATCCTACAAGCAGAAGTAATGGCCACTAGGAAGAGAGTCTTCCAAGAGAGGAACTTCATGTCTGCTGAGGCTGCCGGTTCGAAAGGAGGCAGAGTAAGCTTCTCGAGGATGAAATTCAAATCCCAAGGAGGGTCAGGAACCCAGATAGGGGTCTCAAGTGGAGAACCCCTCTAAGGAAAGTCTTACAGACCTCCAGCTGAACAAACATCCTACCTGCAAAAGGGACATGGTAGGCCGAAATGGCCGCCATGTGTACCTTCAAGGAAAGTGACTGAGACCCAGATAAAGAGGTGGCGCAGGTAATCCAGCAGCCACCCAACACAGCACGAGAAAGGCTCCTAAATCTTTTGAAGTGGCCCGGATTGTGAACCGTTTCCGTTTCATGGCATAGGTAGACCTAGTGGAGGGTTTTCTAGCCTCCACCAAAATCTCAGCCACGCGGGGTGAAGCCCCAAATCGGGCTTGAGCTACATCTGCTGGAGCCATGCATGCAGTTGAAGGGACTTGAGACCTGGATGGACCAGGGTCCCCTGATCCTGGGTCAGTAAAAGTCGTGACAGAGGAAGAGGAAGAGGAGGTTCCTCTGAGTATTGCTGCAGAAGACAGAACCAAACCTACCTGGGCCAGAAAGGAGTGATCAGTATCATTCGAGCTCTTTCTGAACAGAGTTTCTGTAAGACTCTCGGACTCAAAGGGATCAGGGGGAAAGCATAGACGAATCTGTCCTTTCAATCTAGAGACAGAGCGTCTCTCCAAAAAATGCTGCACTCTGGAGCGAGCAAGCAGAAGTCTGGAAGCTTTGCGTTTAAGGGTGAGGTGAACAGGTCCACCTGTGGTGTTCCCCAACGTAGGAAGATATCGTCTAAGACCCCCGATCCAGTTCCCACTCGTGAGCTTGAGCAGACGAGCGACTGAGTTTGTCTGCTAAGGTGTTCTCGACCCCCGGGACGTGAATTGCCGTGAGGTGGAGGTCCCTCCCTGTTTGTTGATGTACCACACCACACACATATTGTCAGTCTGTATGGCTAAGTGGCCGGGAAGGAGATGCAGATGCAGAGCTTGAAGAGCATAAAGCGCTGCCCGAAGCTCGAACACATTGATGTGAAGCGTTTTCTCGAGCTTGGACCAGGAGTCCTGGGTGCTGTGAGGTCCGAGATGGGCTCCCCAACCTTCAACCGAGGCGTCTGTGGTCAGAGTCTGGGAGGTGGAGAAAGACAGAAGGGAACTCCCTGAAAAAGGTTCTCCTGAACCATCCACCACTGCAAGTCCCAAACCATGGGGGAGGAGACTAGGACAAGCTGGTCCAGGTCATCCACCAACTGACCCCACTGAGACCGAAGCGTCCACTGAGAGATCCTCGTGTGGAGCCGAGCGCGAGGGACTGTTGGGATTGCAGCCGCCATAAGCCCGAGGAGGCGAAGGACCGACCTGGCACTGACCCGCCTACGGTCGGACAACAGGCTGACCTGAGCCTGGAGTGTGGCCGCCTTGCCCGGTGGCAGGAAGGCCCTGCCAGAGGTCGTGTCCAGGATTGTCCCGATAAACTGGAGCCTCTGGGATGGGATGAAGTGGTTGATGGTGATGCCCAGGGACAAAAACACCCCCTGGGTAAGGGAAAGGAAGTGCAGGAGATCCTCCTGGATGATGCCGCCAGGAGCCAATCATCCAGGTACGGGATACATACCCTGGGTCACTGGGTAGGCCGCTACCACCGAAAAGCATTTGGTGAACACCTAGGGTGCAGAGAAAGACCAAATGGGAGGGCCTTGAACTGGTAGTGGTCCCCCTGGAAAGCAAAACTGAGGTATCTGCGGTGAGAAGGGCGGATAGGGATGTGCAGGTAAGCATCCTGCATATCCAGAGTGCACAACCACTGTCCCGGCCGAAGGAGGGGCAGGAGGCCCTGCAGGGAGAGCATTCTGAACCTCTTGTACTCCACGAATAAGTTCAGGGAACTGAGGTTGAGAATCGGCCTTACATCTCCTGTCTTCTTCAGGACCAGGAAGAAGTGGGAATAGTAACCCGTTCCCTGAAGAGAAAGGGGGACAGGCTCTATCGCCTCCTTCAGCAAAAAGTGCTGAAATCTCTTCCTGGACCAGAAGAAGGTGTTCCTGAGAGTACGATGACCTTGGGGGAGGGTCACGAGGTGGTTTCTGGAGCAACTCTATTGAGTGTCCTTCTGTGATCAGCTGGAGCACCCAGGAATCTGAAGTTATCCTCTCCCAACCAGGGAGGTGGAGGGAAAACCTCCCTCCTACTGGTTCCTCTGGAAGGCCCAAAGGTGTGGGAGAGGAAAGGAGTCAGGTGGTGTGGGGCAGCGTCGCGGCTGAAGCACCTGCTGCTTTTTTGGGCGGAGGGGGCTTGGCAGTGGGAGGGGCCTGGTGTTTAGCGGCCCGCTTTCCCTGGGGTTTTGCCTTTTGCTGATTCCGTCTGCGAAAGGGACGGCACTGCCTTTTGATGGGGATGATACACGGAGTCCACAGACTTCAGTGCAGTCCCCTTCTCCTGCAGATCGGTGATAATGTCCTTGACATCACCACCGAACAGCACCGAACCCTGGAAGGGCACTTCCTGAATAGCAGACTGCACTTCTGGGACCAACCCTGACACACGGAGCCAGGCATGACGCCGTAAGCCTATGGCGAAAGCGGAGCTCCTACCAGCAGCGTCCACTGCATCGTAAGCAGCACAAAGCATGTGTCAACTGGTCGAACGTGCAGAGCGGACGAGGTCAGCCACTTCCTGTTTGACTTGAGAGTCCAGAAGGGAGTCCAATTTGGATTCCACCTCACTTAGAATCACCTTCTGGTAATCCCCCATGTAACCGACATAATTGAGGGCCCTAATACCCAGAGTGGAAGAAGCAAGGATCTTCTTCCCGTACTGGTCCAGAAGACGGGATTCTTTGTCAAGTGGAGATGAGCTCAGATGTTTCGGGTTAGCTGTCCGGCCATGAGTGGCGCTAATCACGACTGAATCAGCTCGAGGGTGAGAATCTAAAAGGTCAACACCCTCGGGAGCCTGATATAACCTGTTCGACTTCTGAGGAAGTGGGGCTAAAGCTGACGGCTGCTTCCAAATAGTGGAAACAAGATCGGCATGAGGCTCAATCCAGGGTGGCACCAAGGTGGGAGCTGTCTTGGGCAGATCCAGATGCTCAGCGAGTTTCTTACGCTGGGGATCCGGCTCCAATGAATGCCACTTATGAACCTCCTGGATTTTGCGCAGCAACTCCGTAAAAGAAGGATCCTCCGGAGGGGACTTCAGAAGAGTCCTTGGCCTGGGCTTAGACGGAGAGCGTGGCTCGTCGTCCAGCTCGGAACAACCGTCGGAGTCATCCGAGGTGTCAGAGGAGGAAGAAGATGATGATGAGGAAGAATCCCTCTTCCAGCTTGGGGGAGGAACGGACCCCTTGGGAAGCCCTCGGGGAAGCATGTCCTGCCCCGCCCTATAGCCAGACGGTTCGGCCCTGTTGTCCGGAAGTGGGGAGGGAGTCTGTTGTCGCGGACATATGGGAACCGGAACCAGCACAGTCATCGGGGGATGACTCTCCACCTCTCTGGTGAGCTGAGCCTTGGCCTCAGCCCACCAGCAGGCCAGAATCTCCTTCAAGTCCACCAGCGGCTGAGGGGGTAGTGGAGGTGGAGGAGGAGGGGGATACAGGTATGGATTATACCTGTAAGGCGTGTATCCATAACCCGACAGCGGGAAGCCTGGCATCGGATATTGATGCACCGGGTACTGCGGCGTTGGATAGGCCGGCGTTGGGTACTGGGGCGTTAGATACTGTGAAGCCAGGTAAGATGGGGTCGGGTACCCGGGAAACTGAAGGGTTTGTCAGAGCAGACGGCCCGGCCGGAGGGCCCATGGGCGGGTCTGGAGCAGAAGGCCCGGTGAGCGGGAGGCCCAGCGTTGGAGTGGCATCTGGGAGCGGGATGTTGCCCGGGGTCGGCAAGACCGGCATCGGGGCCAGCGTCCGGGGAGCCAACATCAGGTCGGTCGGCCCAGCAGGCGGACGGTCTGATGGGGGCGCAGCAGGAACCTCAGCATTGCCCGGGGATGGAGGGGAAAAATCCCCGGGGTCTGGCTGAGGAGACCCAGAGTCCCCGGAGGGCAGCGAAGGCTGCGGGGAGCCAGGAACGGCGGACATGGGAGGGTCCGGCATCGGCTCAACCACCGTGCGGACGTCGGACAAGCCGACATCCGACTTATCAGCGGGGTCCAGGCAGACGCTAGAGGAGCCGAAGTCCGACTTGGTGGACCCGTCGCCTGAGGCCGGTTGCGAAGGAGGGGCGGCCTGGTCGGGCGAAAGAGGGGCCGTGCACCGCCCGGGTCAGGCGACTTATCGACCCGCTCTCTGCGGCGTCGGAGGAGCAGACATCCGGCTTACTGGAGCCGCTTGAACCAGTGGGACACACAGTGGCGGCTTTACGGGCGGAGGCCTCCAATAGCCGGAGGGCACCCGAAGGGCTGGCCTTGAGCCAGACAGGCGGAACCAACACCACCTTGAAACCTCCAAGGCAGCCGTTGCAGATCGGTCCCCAGGGCGTTACCTGGCTGCAGCAACTCGAAGGCAGCGGTGGATGAGAGCCCTTGTCCGGTGCTTCTCCTTGTCTTTTTTCTTGCGATGGCCTTCAGGGGAAGTGGATGCCTGCCGGAGCCTTTTTAACTCCTTCTCCATGGAGGACACTTTCTTCCTTAAAATATGGGCCTCAAGGGACTGCTGCCGCGGTCTGCGGGTGGCCACATTGAATTTAAGGCAGTGCTGGCACTTCTCCACCTGATGATCTGGGCCTAGGCAGAAGAGGCACTGGGAATGGCCGTCCTTGTGCTGGAGTTGGGCGCCACACGAGTTGCACTTGTTCTTGTGCTCGGAGGGTGTAGGGGACGACATACACCGATGAATAGCTGACAAAAATTAGAAAAATTGAAAATAACTTGGTAAAAACTACCGACGACTGAGGTTGACGAGCGTTGAACTTTACTGCGAGGCGCTGACATGAGCCAACGGCGCGAAAGAACTGTAAGGCGGGCGTGGGGGACCACCCCTTTATACTCATGTCACATGATGTCGGTCACCTGACGTGGGGGGCGGTCCCCCGCCACAGACTGCTAGCTACAATTTTTCCATGAGGTCCCAACACCTGCCGGCATCAGTCCTATATGTAATTACCTACTGCAAGAGCCCTCTCGAAGTAAGATCTGCTATTACCTCACTGCTCTCCAGACTGGCATCAAAAAGCAACTGTACTCCAGCGGCTTGAATACTGTGATTGGTGTACACTTGTGATAGCCCGGCTTTTTTGTTGACTGTTGGCCCGCGGAGAAAAAGGGCCTGAACAGCTGGGGCAGAAAGGTCGTCTAGGCCATGTTAGTACCCGATGCCAACGAACCTGCACCCGCCACAGTAAGACTGGTGGGGGGGGGGGACTGCCACAGCAAGCCCTGTAGAAAAGAGGTGGTGACGGGGGGGACAACTCCTGAAGTGGAAGACAGCCCCGGCTGCAGTCGATACTCGATGTGGCAACTGGGAACAATCCATGGAGAACCACTCCTTAGCTCGGTCCTTATTCCAGTGCTTATGCTTCCCGGCTGACTTGTCTCAGGCCTTGGACAACTGGGAACCCAAGGACAAGGCCGGTTAAGCAGTGGAACTCCTGGCTTGAAGCTCATTCTCTATGCAGGCAACCTTCTGTTGGAGCAAGAAGGTTTCTAGGGTCTTCTGGCAGCACCTCCTGGTAGCCTGGTTGAAGCAGTGACAGAGTTCGCAGGCCTGCATGTTGTAGTCTGGGCCTAGGCAGCGGATGCAGGTGTTGTGGCCATGCTTCTCAAGGATCTTCTCCCCGCAAGCATAGATTCAAGAGAGCTTCCTGGAGATGGAGTTCAGCATAAAAAGGAAGAGAAATCACCTTGGAAACAAAGTGATTGCACGTTCTAGGGAGAGAAAAAAAAAATGAAAATAATAGTACAACAGAAAAGGCGGTCGACTGAAGCTGGCAGTATCTTCCATGAAGTCCGATGTGCGACGGTCGATGGCAGGAAAAGAACTGAGGAGTTGTGGGGCTGCCCACACGTATATGGGAAGGACACCATCAGCGTGTGATGTTGGTGCGGGCGGCCCCCTCGGTAGACTGCTTGCTAGAAAAGTTTCCGTGTGGTCCTAGTGCCTGGTGGCTGTAGTTCTACAGGTGTGGCCTGCTGCAAGAGATACCCTCAATGAAGATTCTTATATTCTAGCACACATTGCTGGATATTACGTTTCTTAGACAGGTATGTCATCCTAGCTTAAACGGTGCTGGCCGTATGGCTGCACTTGGGGTTAGTCTCTTCTCTACCCCCTATCACACGCATTGCAGAATGTTTTTGCTTCCAGTCTACTTGCTGCTCCTCAATATTATACTCACTACTATTTTTCAAATTCTAGTTAGGCAGTCTGTTTCTTTTCCCTAAGAGAATCTGTGCAGAACACTTCCCAGACTGGTATACAGTAGATACTAGTAACAGCTTTTGTAGCATAATAAGGGCATTTTTTGCATAATGGCTGAATGTTAGCAAATTTTCATCCTGTTAATCTATTTTAGGTTTGTGGATTGATCCGAGAAGCTGGATTATTGTTATTCTGGATTTATGCATTATGAAGTCTTACAACACAAATAATGCATAGGTATTGTTTTCTGTCCAGGCTATGTGGCAGTTTATAATCTTGCTCCTATTCATTTTTTATTGTTATACTTCAGATCAATGTCTCTTATGTTGTAGTAACCTAGGTGTGCTTTACTTAATACCCTGTTGTAATGTATATGGCAAATATGTGCTAATACATGTCAGGATTTTATTTTAATAACAATAAAAAAGATGATTGAAAAAAAATATTCCTTCCACTGTTGATCTCTCAAGAGGATGTCACTGGAGGTGCTAGTGTGGGTCAAGTATTATCTACATATACGTTTGTTCGAGTATTTTTTTATTGGTAGTGGCTGGTAGCCGCCCCCCAACTTTGTCATTTTTGTTTAAAATAAACAATTTGTAGCTTTTTTTTTGAGTTTTGTTTTGACCGTGCATGGATGAGCATGACCTGCCTCCAAGTGTCAAAGCGGGCAGCTGGGTAGTGAGCGAGCAAGACAGGCGTGAGGGGCTGAAGGATCAGCAAACAAGAGATACACTGCGAATAGTTTGGCTCACAAATCAGGACGCATTTTAAAACAGAAAAGGAAAATATTTCAGAAAGTAAGCCATTTTTGTGTTTGCTTGCGTGCACGCGCAAGAAACACATTGCGTCAGCTTCCTTCACTAGCGGGTTGTGGAGGCGCGGCAGTGTTGTTGCCAATGCAGGCAGCCCATTTTGGGGCTGGTCTGTGTGTCACGAATAGAGGATCACGCTGTCCATGACAGCACTAATGTAACTTGCCACTATACACAAAGATATTTACCGCTGCAATCAGGGAGCACCCCATCATGAAACAATCAGCTGTGTGTGCTTCCAGGGCGGTCCCTGACTGCAGCAGCGAATTAGAGCTGCACTGTCTGGTGTCCCATTTCAAACAAACATGGCAGCGGCTTCTCTGTTGGCCTCTCACAGTCCCCATGGAAGCCGATGGACAGCCGCCGCCTCTCACAGTCCCCATTACAGCCAATGGGGGTGCCCCAATCCCGTCGGCATGCCCTCTCCCCAGTTCATTTGCCGACGGGGTAGCCCAATCCCCATCAGCACGATACCCCCCCATCTGTTGTGTGCCAAGGAGGTGCCCAATCCCCCTCAGCTCATCGCCCACCCCCAAACATATCCGATCACAGACCCCACCAAAGAAATCAGGTGGCACGCTGGGAGCCCACCCCAGCGTTAAAGTACTTGCAAAAGCAGAAAACCTTCCCACGTCTTATTTTGTTGGTTTCTGTAAAAAAATGATCCCTTATTGAGTTAGCTACCCCTCCCCAACCCATGAGCACCCTCTGCACCCACCTCCCCATACTTACTCCCAGAGCCTGGCGCGATGATCTTCGGTACACCGGGAACACGTCTGCACTCTTCAAAGTTGACAGCGAACTGAAGAACTCCCGGTAAGCTGTATAATGGCATAAATGGGATTTTTTTCAACTTATGTGGATATCTCGGTAATTTTTCTGAATTTCTGCACCAGATTTTCAACTTGGGGTTCTTGGGACCCCATCTCATGAATTCAGTGAGTGTCATCTGGTTATTCAGTCCCAAAAGGTGATTTTGTGGTCACTGTGCGGAATCACCTTTCGGGACCGATTAACGAAATGACAATGTCACTGTTCATGAGGTAGGCTCTCAAAAAGCCTATGTTGCAAATTTGGTAAAAATTCCAAAAAATGACTGTGTTACAAGCGTGCATTGCGCAGTTTCCATGCACACTCGTAAATTCACGAATTTGTAATATTTTCACTCAAAATTTTCAACACTGGCATTTTTTCACACCTCCTTGTGAACAGTACCGCTGTCCTTTTTCACATCCTTGCCAAAATGTGTTTTCACACTTCCAGCGCAAAATAGCGCAGTCGCTGTGGGAAATCTGTGTTCGGGACAAATTAAGAAAATCACAGTGACACTGTTCATGAGCAGAGGTCCTAAAATGCCTATGTTGAAAATTTGGTGACAGAAGTCCATGAAATGACTGTGTTACAAGTGAGTAGTTCTGTGTAAATGGTGTCTAGCTTCACTCTCCAACCGGATTTTAACAGCATCCAGATCTGGTTTCAAGAAAATCAGTTATCCCTCAATGCTAAGAAAACAGTCTCTGACTTTTGGCAGCAGGCAGAGGCTTGCTAGAGTCCCCCACTTCCCTCCTTTCATCCTTGATGGTGCAAATACTGAAGCTGTCTTTTCCTTCAAGTACCTTGAGTCTGACTTGAAACATGCAAAGTGTGAGGGGGCCAGACCATAACTCACAAGTGGCAGAGCCATGAGTGATTTACGAAAGTCCAACCAATTACAGGTGATGTTAAATGGCCTATTTTGAGTCAGACTATCGTATATTCAATATATACAACAGTAGTTTGCAAGTTATAGCATGATAATCTGCAGTTTGTTTGAAGATATTGCTGTTTTTTTTTTGTTTTTTTTTTTGAGTTTAATAACAGCTGACTTCAGTGCTGCACTAGGCACTGTGATGAACATCCATTGTGACAACAATATATTTTTGGTGTCTTACTGATGTCACTAGCCAAGATATCTTCTTTATTTTATAACTTTTACCCCTACTCCTGTTGCATATATATTTATGCAATAGGTGTAAACACAAAAGGCACCTGACAAATTCATTTATCAGAAGCTCCCGGGTCACCCCTGAAAACAGGCAGTTGTGCCTCGTGGGCCTTACCCGATCAACAAAGAATAAAAAAAAAAAATTAAAGTCCACAAATGTAAAATAAATTCATCATCATCACTGATGTATTCATATATTACTACGTCATGACCCAGTCAGCCGCAGTCTCCCAACCTGCCTGCACTGCTTTTCTAATCTTTCAACACGCACCTGTCACAAAGAGGCACAACTCCCCAACCCACAAAACCTATCAAAACTGAACTGTAACTTCTCCAACACCACAATCCCAGTACAACCCCTCAAAAATGCTCATCAGCATCTCCTAAAAATAAATGAATGAAACACAGTTTCTTTCTTTTCCTCCTTGCCATCGAACCGCATTGCCACTCCCACTCCTTGTCACTGCTGGCTCCACCTCACTCCCCCTTCAGTGCTGGCTCCACCGCACGCAATAGTCTGCAACTTCCCCAGATTCCCAGGCCCATCAAACCAGACAATAATCCACAGCAGCCTAAAAGGCAAGTGCTTTTTTTTTTATTAAAATCTAAGCACTCATTCTGCATTTCAGCACTACTTAGGGAAACCACTCCCCGCCCTTCTACTGCTCCTCCCCCACATTCCCTGGCCCAGCAGATGGTGAATTACAAAAAATTCAAAACTTAAGAGAAAAACAAAGCAGTCACAAAACACCAGTTCCCTGACCGCTAGTACACTGAGCTCACCATGTCTCTTGCTTAGAGCCATCGCCATCTTCCCAATGAATTTTTTTGAGCTCTCCGCTCGGTCATCCAATTGGTGTTCATGTTGGTGTGATGTCTATGCACGCCGCCCATACTAATGGCTGCAGAAACTACACATTACATGAAGCACAATAACGCTTTCTCATAAGATCCCACAAACTCTGCAAATTTTAAAATAAAACAAATAAAAAAAAAAAAAAAAAAGAAAGAAACTTATACACTAAGTTCAAAACTACTGCAGAAATGAAATATGTGATGGGGGCCTTGTGAGATACATCATTTATCTGCACTCAGGCACATCACTCATGACTTGTGAAATTACCCAAGGTCAAACTGCCCTCGTGCAGATAAATGTTGTATCATATAGGTCCCCATTATATATCCCTTATTTATCTATCCATATCTATCTATATCATCCATATCTATCTATATCTTACATAGATATAATCCATATCTATCCTTCCATCATAGAAATATGATCCATATCTAGTTATCTATCTAAATAAAAGATATATAATACTTTTTTGTCTGTAGTTTGTGAAACCATTTCTGTCTACTACTACCAGGAAAGGGACACGGCATCTTCCTAATCTGCGCATTTTATGGATGAGGCTATGATTAATTCAAGGTAATAAATAAAACAGAAGGCATCTCTGAGAGCGAGAAAGAAGAATGTATTTATTACACAAACCACGACCCACACTGCCAGGAAAGGAAAAAATATAAATGCTAAATAAATAATGGCCTCAAGATTGAACGAGAATGGATGCGTAAATGTCAGCTCAGGGAACCCGCTCTTTCATTTGCAGCCGAGGCAAGCCTGCATCAAGGGACCATGGAAGGAGTGTGCTTTGTCTGACCTTTCCCTATAGGCAAGCAATGGGGTCTATTCTATACAGTGGCTAAAATCCATCAGGTGACAGTTAATTCTTAGCGGCAACAAATGAGGTGCTGAAGGTTTGCTGTCCATTAGTCATTGCCGCTGCTAGCTCCCTTTCACAGTTAGTGAAGGGCTCCTCTCACATGAATGCTTCCCAGGATGTCCCCAGTGTCACAGGCCTTACTTCCATCAGGCACTTAACTCTTTCTTGGGTGCATCTCATTCACATTTCCTATGTCCTTTTCATCAATGTAAAGTGTCACAACAAGTATGGATGTTGTGCAGTGCACTAACTCTCATACATAAACCTAACAGGGAGAATCTAGATAGGGCTTGGACTTTTCCCATTTATTTTTATCTCAAGAGAAACTGCCAGTAACAAAGAGCACATTAACTGTTTGGGGGCAGGCAGCTCATGGCAAGGAGCTGCTTGCCTGAGGCTCTGTATCAGTCACAATTGAATTTGTTTAATAAGTGATTCTTAAATTATTTAATTTACTTTAAGCTCACTCTCACTTCCCGATTACAGTTCAGCCACAAGTGCCTGCCTAAGCCCCACCCACAAACTGCATTTTAACATCAAAAGGTAGTGATGGGGCTGCAGTGGTATAGATAGGGTTCCAATGCAATCGAGGGCAGCGGTAGCATTTAGATAGAACTTGTTTACTTTGCAGGCAACTGAACATCTTAAAGGGGAGGTTGCATTACATGTATATACCCCCAATAATATGGATAGTTGCCTGTAAAGTAAACACATGCTGTCTAAAGGCCACCACTGACCCTGATCACATTGGAACCCTATCTGTACCACAGGACTGGAGGATGGCCCACGTGGTGCCCATCCATAAAAGTGGGCCAAAGGATAAACCAGGGAACTACAGGCCAGTCAGCCTCACCTCGATCATGGGCAAACTCACGGAGACCATCCTAAAGGAGAGGCTTGTGAGCTTCCTGAAGACAAACGGTATCCAGGATGACCAGCAACATGGATTTGTCATGGGAACGTCATGCCAGACAAACTTGGTAGAGTTCTATGACTGGGGGATACGGGAACTGGACAAGGGCCATGCTGTGGACGTCCTGTACTTGGACTTCAGTAAGGCCTTTGATTCAGTGCTGCATGGGAGATTTGGGAGGAGGGGTTGAAGTATGTGGAGGCAGGACCAAAAATGATGACCTGGATCAGAAACTGGCTGAGGGTGAGACAGGAAAGGGTGGTGGTGGTAGGGAGGGAAACTCATCACCGAGAGCGGTGATGAGTAGGGTACCACAGGGGTCTGTGCTGGGGCCAGTACTGTTTGGGATTTTCACTGCAGATATCTCAAATGGGATCCGAAGCAAAATCAGTCTGTTCGCAGACAATACCAACATGGGAGCTGTCACGGGGGGGGGGGGTTGCAGGAGGACCTGAATAAGCTGCAGGAGTGGGCAGATAAATGGCAGCTGGGGTTCAATGCCAAAAAGTGCAAGGTTCTGCACCTCAGAGCCCGAAACCAGGGGAAGGATTATCACTTAAATGGGGTTCAGCTGGGTATCTCCACAGCAGAGAAGGACCTAGGGGTGATCATAACAGGGAGCATGAACAACTGTGTTCAATGAAGGGCGGCGGCAAAAGCCAACAACATGCTGGTGTGGCTAGCTAGTGGGATCTCCTCCAGAAGCAGGGAGGTTACCCTGCCCCTGTATAGGTCGCTGGTCAAGCCCCACCTGCAGTACTGTGTGCAGTACTGGCACCCATTCCTGAAGAAGGACATCAGATATTTGGAGGGGGTACAGTGTAGAGCTACACAGATGATCCAGGGATTGGTGGGCAAGCCATATGAGGAAAGGCTGGGGAAGTTTAATATATACTCTCTGGAAGAGAGGAGGGACAGGGGAGATATAATTGAGACATTTAAGTACTTGAAGGGAATAAATAAGACTAATACAGAGAGGATTTTCCAGAGGAGAAAGGGGAGGGACATGAGAGAACATCAACTAAGACTGAAGGGGGGAAGATTCAGGAGAGAGATGAGGAGACATTTTTTCACGGAAAGAGTGATGGACAAGTGCAACTCCTTGACGGGTGAGGTAGTGGCCTGCAAGATGGTAGACAGCTTCAAGAGGGGTTGCGATGGGGAAGAGGTAATAGGATGGGGGGGAGGGGCAGCAGCATTATAAGGTGCCAGCTGTGCACTTGAGCAGACTTGATACACCATGAGGCCTGTTTCTGCTGGCATTTTATGTGTTTGTATATCACTGCAGCCCTTTCATACCTCATGTGTCACTAAAAATGCGTTTTGGGTGGGGGCTGGGCTGCTGTGGTTGCTTGGCAACCGAACTGTAATAAGAAGTGAAATCGAGCTTCAAGTTAAGTTAAACAACTTATCACTTAAAAAAAAAAAGTTGTGGCTGATTCAGCTCCTTGGGCAAGCAACCCTTTGCTATGAATTGCCTGCCCTGATGCTGAAACCACTACTGAAACAATGTAGTGGCAAGAAAGATAAGGAGAAAAATACCAACTATACATCTGAAGCATAACAGTGGCATAAACAGGACTTGAACCAACAACTGAGTGCAGGGATTTCCTCACGTGGCTGCATTCATCATTTATACTGTTGCAGATCAGTGAACTGCAAACATGTGCTGTAAACAAAGCCACACTGAACAGCGGGGTGTCAACTGTGCCATTTCTCCCTTAGTACCTCACAAACCTGACTAGTTATTAATTTTCAGGATAGAGAGAAAAGAAGACTAAGATATGCACCACTTCAACTATGATCACTTCAATGCAGTGTCCACTGGAGAATGCAAAATGGAACCTTCTGAGATCCCTACATTTTCCCGATTCTGTCACTCCATGTTAAAAATCCAAACCACTGCTAAGGAGCTAGCTATACTCAAAACACCAAAAAGGCACTCTAGCCTGGGAACTTAGGTGGACCCACTGAAAGTGAAAGGAACACCAGCGGCATTAACACAGTGACTGCTTGCTGGCTCATACTGTTACAGATTCCGACACTGTGAGCCTGGTTATATTACGTAGATATCTATATGCCTATGTACATTGCTGTAACGCTGCGTACTGTAAATTGTTCTCTTTACTTCGGACTCCTGTAAAATTGTCCTCACTGTATATATAGATGTCTCTGTGTACATTGGTGTGTGTATATTTTGACTGCCTTGTGCTGTGAAATGCTGTTTTTACCACGTAACCCTTCCATCCACCCACATACTCAGCCGCAACTGGAAACGAGACCTTCCTGGACTCTGCTTGCTCGTCTGGTAAAATGTGTTGGAGCTATGTGATAACGGCAATCGCAGAATAGCAATCGTTGTTAGGGCGAATGAAATTGCTGAAAAATATTTGGCAATGCAGTCCCTGGTGCACGAAAAAGGGCACCGAGGGACTTAGATTTAATACAAATGCGGGCTGTGCCTCACCCCCCCCCAACAAGTTTCTCAACTCCGGGGCATACCTCTCAACCTTTCGTCCCCAAATGTGGAACATTACCTCTCAAAATGTGGAACAAATGAATAAAATGTGGAACACTTAATCAAATCTTTATCTAGGAGGCTCAGAACACTGTTAAAAATGTTGGCATTCATGTTCAGAAAGTCTGTTATTAATTGAATAATATATTTTTGCATTATTTACTATAGATTTTGCTTTTAAATGTCAATATTGAATGTGGAACAAGTCCTCACAATGTGGAACAAGGAGTTTTGTGAAGTAAAATAAGGAACATTCCTCGTAATGTGGTACAGTTGAGAGGTATGCGGGGGTGCATGTCGGGGAGGGGTGCAAACCCATAAAACAATTTTTAAACAGGCGCAACAAAGACACCCTGCTCAGACCCGAACCCAGCTCCATTCACGCTCCAGCCCTGAACCCACCCACCATGCCAGGGAGCAGCTCACCTGGCGCCACCCTAACAATCCCCTCCTTCCCTCCCCTCCCACCCCACGCTCAGCGTCCTCCCCAGCGCACATATACATGAAGCAGGATATCGCTATATTACGTACACCCGCCCATCAGTCGCCCTCCCTCGTCACTGTGGTGTAAGTCGCTGTTTCGGTAGGCGCCCAATCGCGGTCACCGAACTCACAGGATACCAAATATGTTTCAAATAAAAGTAACTTAGTCTTAACTACCTGGATTCAGTGCATGTATTCACACTGATGTGGACTATGAGGAGTGCCTCGAAGGAGGGGGCAGAGCCCTTGGAGTATGGAAAGAAAGACTTCAGGACTGATCACACAAAAGCACTTGTAACTCCGGCATTTTGTGGTCTTTTCATAAGAAATTAGGGGAAACCTGTTCTTCAAAGGGTCCCTGACGACCATAGGAAGGCTGGGTTCCTACAAAAAGGGTAAAGTGGTTGCTAAGGGGCATATCTGTATGGTGGTTGGCAAAGTGCAGCACAACTTTCTCCTCTACGAGCCTGCCAACATCATACAGAAAGCACAGTTACGTAAGAACTTACCGTAACAGTAGATCCTCGAGAACAGCTCTTGCAGCAGGTTACACCATTAGGACTGAAGCCGGCAGGCGCCAGGACCCCACGGAAATTTTCTAGCTAGCAGTATTCAGCGAGGACTGCCTTCGACATTGGTCCCACGCCCGACGTCAGGCGTAGTACATAAGGAGGCAGTCCCCCAGAATCCCCAGTTCTCCCGCCGGAGACTTCTGGCCGCTGGATGACATTAGAAGAGGAGACTGAGGATCCGCCATCAAATGGCAATCAAAGAGACTGTAAATGTCTTATCCTAGGAGAAGGATGTTGCGACTAAAATCTACCTCCAGCGGGGATGGTGGGAGGGAAAGTACCTGCTGCAAGAGCTGTTCTCAAAGATCTACTGTTATGGTAAGTTCTTACGTAACTGTACTATCATACTTGAGAAACAGCTCTTGCACGTTCGTTACAATAGAACTGATTCCCAAGCAATCCTGAAATCACACACCATCGGGAGGAGGAAGAGTAGAAAACCTCGAATTACATCAAGCCTAGGACAGAAGTCCCTGAAGGACTGCTAGACCAAAACCTGCTCTTCGCCTCGATGCGATATCCAGGCTGTAATGCCTGATGAAAGTGTGGACAGCGCTCAAAGTAGCTGCAGCACAAATAGCTGAGGTGGATACGTTCTTTAAAGCTGCAAAAGAGGTAGCCACCCCACTGGTGGAATGACCCTTCACCGAGCCCGGTAGGGGTTTGTTGCGCTTCTGGTAACAGAATGTAATACACTGAATGAGCCACCTGGACAGCGACTGTTTTGAAACAGGAGCTCCCATCATCCTGTGGGCAAAGGAGACAAAAAGCTGGTCCGATTTTCAGTGATGTTTTGTTCTGGTCACGTAGTATCTGAGACACCTGTGCACATCTAAAGTGTTCAGAAGGGCTTCTCCTCGATTAGAGTACTTAGGGAAATACACTGGTAAATCGATATCCTGATTAAGGGAGATTGCTGAGACCACCTTAGGCAGAAATTTAGGATTAGTCCTTAGGGATACCCTGTCTTGGTGAAAAACCAAATAAGGTTCTTTGCACATAAGTGCATGTAGTTCAGAAATTCTTCTGGCCGAGGTAACGGCAACTAAAAACAACGTCTTCCAAGAAAGAAGGCGTAGCTCGCAATCCACGGCTGGTTCGAAAGGTGGCAGCGTGAGCTGCTCCAGGACAAAGGGTAGATCCCATGGAGGAATTGGATCCTTAATCAGAGGCCTAAGGTGGAGGACACCCCTCAGGAAGGCACGTGTCGTGTCCAATTGAGCTACAGTGCATTGGCCTATAAGGATGCAATAGGCTGAAATGGCACAGAGATTTACCTTAATCGAGGAGTAAGCCAAACCTGACTGGAAAAGGGACAGCAGGTAGTCCAATACCAGCTTCTCTGGACAGTCCAAAGGCGATAAGCCACGTGCTTGAACCCATAAGCAAAACCTGCGCATTTTTCATGGCATAGGTCACGTGGGTAGCCGGTTTTCTGGCGGCAGTGAGAATGTCTGCCACCTCTTGCGAGACCCCGTGTCGCAACATGGCTATGTCTCTAGGTGCCAAGCATGTAGGTTCAGGGAACGTAGGTCCGGATGGACCAAAGAACCCGCCTCCTGAGACAGCAAATGGGAGCTGATTGGCAAGGGCACTGGAGGTTCCTGGATAGCTGATGCAAGAGAGGGAACCAGATCTGTCTGGGCCAAAAGGGCACGATCAGTACAAGCGTCGCTTGCTCCCTGTGAAGCTTTAGAAGAACCCTCTGGATCAACGGGAAAGGGGGAAAGGCATAGAGGAATCTGCCCGCCCAGGAGAGGGACAACGCGTCTCGGCAGAAAACACCAGGCCCTGGATCTAGTGAGCAAAAATTGGGCAGTTCTGCGTTGGATGGGGACACAAAAAGGTCCAGTTCTGGGGTACCCCATCTGTGAAACAGATCCTCTGTTATCTCCTGAAGTAGTTCCCATTCGTGGACTCAGGCACGAGAGCGGCTCAGGCTGTCTGCAATGACGTTGTCCACTCCTGGAACATGAATGGCAGTGATGTTTGCGCTGTGTTGCAAGACCCAATCCCACACTCTCATGGCCTCTCTGCAAAGCGGGTAGGAATGGGTGCCTCCTTGTTTGTTGAGGTAATACATCACCGCAGAATTGTCTGTTTGTAACAGAAGTGTACCTGGTGGAATCTCCGACTGGAAGGCCTGCAGGGCGTAAAGAACTGCTGTCATTTCCAGAATATTTATGTGGAGATGAGACTCTTGGTCTGTCCACAGGCCCTGAGACCGGACACCATCGAGGTGTGCTCCCCAACCGAGCCCTGAGGCATCTGTGGAGAGTGTCATAGTTGGGGACAGCGCTATGAAGGGGACTACTGCTGAGAGATTCCTCGAATCTAGCCACCATTGCCAATCTCTGATTACGGCCTTTGTGATCCGGATTGGGTGCTGCAGATGGTCTTGCCTTTGGTCCCATTGGACCCTTAACATCCACTGGGTTACCCGCATGTGGAGACGGGCTAGCGGGACTGTTGCAATGGCCGCAGCCATGTGTCCGAGCAGGCAAAGGACCAGCCTGGCAGGAATGGTCTTCTTCGCCCGAAATGTCCCTGATGAGGGATCTGATGTATTCCGCTCTGTCAGGAGGGAGGAAAGCTTTCCCTTGGGCAGTGTCCAGGACTGCACCTATGAATTGCAGAGTCTGGGATGGAACCAGGTGTGACTTCTCGTAATTGATGATAATGCCCAACGTCTCGAACAGAGACTGAGTGCAGTGAATGGCAGACATCAGGGCCTCTCGTGAGGGCGCCATGAGAAGCCAATCTCCAGGTAGGGGAACACGTAGTGGCCTTGTCTCTTCAGAGATGCGGCTATGACCGCCATGCATTTCGTGAACACTCGAGGTGCAGACGACAGCCCGAAGGGGAGAGCTCGGAACTGATAGTGGTGACCCTGAAACTCGGAAGTGCAGAAACTTCCTGTGCACCTGAGCAATAGGAATATGCAGGTAGGCATCCTGCATGTCTAGGGACACTAGAAAAGCACCCTGCTTTAGCATGGGAATCAGACCTGGGAGGGTCACTATGCGAAAGCGTTTGTACAGGACCGAGTCGTTGAGGTCGCTAAGGTCCAGTATCGGACAGATGTCCCCTGTCTTCTTTGGAACCAGAAAGAAGTGGGAATAATATCCTAGTCCCCTCTGGTTCCTATGGCTTCTTTTCCCAGAAGCACGAGCACCTCCTGCTGTATGAGCATGGCATGCTGACCCGAGTAACGGGAGAGCAAGGGAGGTCTTGTAGGTGGGTGGTCTAGAAATTCTATGAAATGACCTTTCTTAACCAACTGGAGAACCCACCTGTCGGTGGTGATCGACTGCCACCCTAAAAAGTGGCAAGTGATGCGAACCCCGACCTTTCTTGCCCGTTGATCCAAAGGAGGGGCCGGGGCTGGGAAGGAGTCATGCTGTGGCAGCACTGGTTCCTACAAGCTGGGCCGGTTTTGTGTAACGTTGGCCTCTGCCTGGGGACTACTTCGCCTGGGCTTTATGCTGAAAAGCGCCCCTTTGCTGCTGACTGGAACGTGGCTGCTGCCTTTGTTGCCGGCTGCGAAAACGGCTCTGGTTCCTACGAAAGGAACTAGGCCTGGATCTGTACATGGCCTGTACAGATCGGACTGCCTTCCCTGTATCCTGGAGTTTGGTGATGGCCTTCTTCGAGGATTCACCAAAGAGTACCTCGCCATTGTACGGGATGTCTAGAATATTCTTCTGTACGTCCGGTGTAAAGCTGGACACACGGAGCCAAGACTGATACCGGAGACAAACGCCTGAAGCTGCAGCTCTGGCCGAAGAGTCCGCAGAATCGTAAGCGGCTCTAAGCACTTGGGTTCCCACATCTGACCCTCTGCGGAGTAGGTTAAGGAGCTCCGCTTTCTGGTCGCCATCGGGAAGCTTGTCAACCACGTCTTGGCCCTGCTCCCACAGGGTGTTCTGAAACTGTACCATGTGGGTAAGGTAGTTCAGAGACCTGATAGTGCATGTAGCAGCCATGTACGTGCGCCTCCCCAGGGCATCCAATTGCTTGGATTCCTGGTCCGGTGGCTGAGTGCTCATATGCTGGGGTCTTTGAGACTGATCATGTGAGGCCGTGATGACCAGGGAGTCTGCCAGAGGTTACTTCGCCAAGTACTGGTCCTCTCTCGGAGCCTTGTACAGGCAGTCGGCCTTCTTCAGCACTGCAGCCTTGGTGACGTCCGAAAAGGTGTCCACCAAGGGTGGGACTACCATAGGCTTTGGGTCTTTCTGCCGAAGATAGTGGACAAGGCGTTGTCGTTCGGTGTCAAGGTCTTCAGCATCCCACCCCATGTTGTCCTGGATGTGCCTCATGATCTCAGCGAAAGAGGGATCATCTGGTGGAGACCTAGGGAGGTCATGTGGGTCAGGAGAGAAGATGCTGAGCGGAGGAGATCTGGAGTAGTCCAAGGTGTCTGATCTGGATTCCTCCCCCGACGGAGTATACCGGCACCGTCTGGGTCGCTTAGGGCTGGGAGACCCTGATGGAGATCTGGAGGGAGGCCTTCTCCTGTCTTTAGATCTGCCCCTAGGAGGTGGAGTCTGTTCGTTGGGGGTTGGTGGTCATCCTGCTGGCCCCTTAGGTGGAGGAGGGGGCATAGGAGGTGAAGGGGTAGGAAGAGGAGGAGTCGGAATAGGAGGAGGAGGCTTAACGGGGACCACATCCTTTCGGATGGTGTCCCACCAAAAAGTAAAGAGTTCCTTTACTTCTTCGATATTCATACCCAACGACGGGCCTGGCGCCGGTGGTCTGTCACCGGGGTCGGGTCCTCAGGTGTCTCCTGGTCTGGGGAGGGTTCCCGTGGGAGCCCGGCATCCTTGGTGTCGCCCGCCTGGTCTTCAGGCAGTGGGGTGTCCTCCTCCGTCGATTCCCTGTGACTGGCGTCCGCCGGTGACGGGTGGGAGGTTTTCCACTCCAGAGATGCCGACGTAGGTCTCTTGGCCGATGCCTTCGGATCCAGCAAACGTCCGGCCAGCGACTGGTGTCGTCGGTTCCTGCGAGTGCCTGGCTGATTTCAAATGTTTAGCCGACGTTGGGTCTGACGCCCTTTTCAGGGGCGTCAGGTCCTTGGTCTTTCTGGGTGCTGGATCAGGACCTCTGGGCAGTTGGGAGACTGACCTGGAGTCGGTGTCCCGACGTCGGGTGGAAGAAGAGGACTTATGGTGCTCAGAAGACTTCGAAGAGGCCTTGGATGGAGTGGAGGAAACCGAGGGCCTC
The DNA here is from genome assembly GCA_016271365.2 of Neoceratodus forsteri. Classification (NCBI taxonomy): domain Eukaryota; kingdom Metazoa; phylum Chordata; order Ceratodontiformes; family Ceratodontidae; genus Neoceratodus; species Neoceratodus forsteri. The sequence goes on from CM028132.1 coordinate 430,666,232, forward strand.
GATGTCTTGATAGGCTGAAGCGAGGAAGAGCCGCCTGAAGTCCGGGCCTTAACCGGGGCAGGGGGTGGTTGTGACCGAGCCACTGGAGGGACAGCGGTCTGATCTGGAGCCTGAGCTGCGGGAGTCCGAGGCCCGAGTTGGGGACCTGGACCTCACTTTCTCCCGATGCTTGTCCCGGTGTTTATGGGCCTTAGTAGAAGATTCTCCCCTGGAGGAAGGTTCTTGGTCCATCCTTTTTAATTTCTCTTCAAGGAGATATGCCTGTAGTGCCTTCTGACGGTGGATCCTGGTGCGGCTATTGAACCCTTGGCAAAAGGTGCAGGCCTTGGTATGCGTGGTCCGGGACTAGGCAGCATGCATGGGAAGAGTGAGGATCCTTGAAGGGATCCGTTTCCGCCAGGCACACTTAGAAAGGTGACCCTCAAGTGATGGAGTTGGAGAGGACATCAGTTGTACAAGAAAAATTCACGAAAGTTCTGCAGTCATTGTATGCGCTAGGTAGAGACTGATAGGCGATGGTGGTGAGTTGACGGTGGGAAAAGAACTGGGGATTCTGGGGGACCGCCTTCTTATGTACTACGCCTGACGTCGGGGGTGGGACCGACGTCGGAGGCTGTCCCCGCTGAATACTGCTAGCTAGAAATTTCCGTGGGGTCCTGGCACCTGCCGGCTTCAGTCCTAATGGTGTAACCTGCAGCAAGAGCTGTTTCTTGAAGTAAGATCCACTCTTACCTTTGGCATTTCTAGTGGTATAAACATGAAATTCTGGAAAAATGTTTCCTAAAGGGTGCCCTGAAGACCACTAGAAGTCTGGGTTCATGCAAAAAGGTTAATGTGGTTTTCTGCGGATTCCTTTATGTGATGCCAGTCAAGCTGTAGGACAGATTTGTTTGCCGGACATCACATAAAAGCAGTCATAACTTCGGCACTTTGTGTGGTATAGACATGAAGTTCCGGATCCTGTTCCCCAAAGGGTCCCTAATGACCAACAGAAGCCTAGGTACATAAAAAAAGAGTAAAGTATTTTTTGGTGGGTAGTTTTATGTGATGTCCACAAGAGAAAGCAGGTGAAGCACCCCAGAGCTGGCGCATGCGAATAATTCACAGTCAAGTACAAGACACTGTGGAAGTGAGATGCAATAACATGGAAAGATACAACCCAATAGCAAATAAAGAGTGCCTAGAGATGATGGGCCTGGGCAGCAAAGAGTCGCGGTGCATGAACTGCTTTCTGCTGTGCTGTCATGTGGTGGGAAACAAAAATGCCGCTGGGAAATTACGCATCTCATTAACCGGTTTCCGTCCACATATCAACACAGAAGAAGTATCCATTGAGCATGTCCTAAGTCCTCTGAATGCAGCTGATTGATACTCCCAGAGATCCCTCCCTATCCTCAAGTTCTTGCCATACCATGGAATGTTCCAGATCATTCTTTCCACTGAAACAACCAAGTCCTCTCTTTAGACATCTCCATCCTTACCGATGGTGTTTGCTGTCAAACTATTGTTAAGTTTTCTCTTAGCAGGCCGTGCCTTGAATCCTGTCAAGCTCAGAGTGCTATTCATTTTTGATGCACACTTTATGGTTCCTGTTGTGTTACTTCCCTGCCCATAACCCTAAGTGATGCAGTTTGTTAATGGCTGACCACCACAGAGGAGGACCGACTCTTTTTCATCACTCCTGGTGTCCAGCCTACTCCCACTGTCCACCTCAGGAGGTGCTCAGGCACTGGAATGAGCACCACCTTCCCCTACAGTATGTCCGAGTGTGCTGTCTCTTCAGAACTCAGAGTCCCACAGCACAGAAGTCAAACTCAGGACACAAACTCAGGTCTCCCACATGGAAGGGCAATGCTGCATTCCTCATGCCACCATACTGTATGTTTTACTGGGGCTTTCATATTTTTTTTCTGTAGGTCAGTTTCCCTGTCCTTGTCTCAATGTCACATGACAGGTACTGTAAGGGTGGGACTGAATCTGGCTTCAAAAGGGTGTTTCATGTCACCAGAAAGATATCTGCGAGAGACAGATACAACATTTGCGAAACCTACTCCAGTATAGAGCAGAGTCTTAAATCCAATGAGTGATGGGTAATATGGCTAATGTCCTTTAATTTTCACTTGGTCCAGCTCTGGATTAGCACAACTCCAATCAATGGTATGTGTGGGTTATCTTCTGCTCCTCTTGCAGAACCCACTCAGGGGAGGAGGGGGCAAGGACCTTGAGCACTGAGGTTCCAGCTGATCTGTGGCACTTGTAGACATTTAGCATTTTCCCAGATCATGGCCACTCTAAAGGCTGGAGTCCGTGCTTTTTCACATTAAAGCATAGACAGGCAAGTCCCTCAGTCCCCGTCAAGAGCCACAGTATGCACCACAAGTGTAGCTGCTCTTGGTCTGGATTTCCTTCCCACAAGTTCCGCAAAAGGGGCAGGAACAAAACCAGGCAGAGTGTCTTGTTGAGTTTTTCTCCCTTGTAAAAATTGTGTCCTTATGAGTGTCAAGTAACACTATATGAGAGCACAGTAAATTCTGCCCCTTTACAAGTAGAGGTGCTTGAATTAACATACTGAAACAGTAATTTATGGTTGTAAAGGACTCTAGGTCCATCACAACCACCTACCCAGCTTCATAAACAAGAACCAACAAATAAGCTTTGCAAACATGTACTGATTTATAGGGATTCCCATCCCACCCTACTAACTAGAGTACCCTGTGATTCCCTTGGTATGTCCACTGTCTCAGCACTTTCATAGGTTCACTGACACTCTGGGAGAACTGCTCCCATGTTACCCCTAAATGTACCACCTCTGAGCTTCAGGGCATGTTTCTGTGTCCAACTCAAGCACACAAGATCGAACATCTTTGTCTATTCAACCTTGTCAACGCCCTTCAGTATATGGAAGACTGAGATAATGTCATCATTTCAGACACTTCTGCAGTGCTTGCAGCAGCATCCTCTGGACTCGTACTAAGGCTCATCTGTACCAGATTATTAGCATCTTCCAGTGCCTGAACATCCTCTGGAGCCACTGCAAGGCACACTTTTGTCCAGTCTCTCCCTCTGCCAAGTGGGTCAAGTTAGTAATTTTTTATGCCCTCTTGCTGTTGCATCCTTTATCCCTAGTTGGATTCTCCTCCAAGTATTTCTCTGGTTGCTCCTTCGGGGAGCCCTGCTCTTTCAATGTAGGTATCTACTCGGAGCATGTCTCTACTACAAGCTTATGGGTCCATTTGGAGAGCCTCTTATGGATACAAGAGTGTCACCTCACGTATTCTTAAGACCAGAGGACTGCGAACCAAAGGTGAGCAGTTCTGTGGTCCTTGGGACACAAGAAGCAACACACTTATATCCACAAGAGGCCCTCAAAATGCATCCATAAATGTATTATAGATCGCTAACGGTATTAAATAAAAAAATCCTTTTTTTATTTAATACAGTTAATGGCACGAGCAATCACCGAGAAGCCCTTTACAGTGGCTCAGCGGGTCAGGTACTCTCACATTAATAAGAGTACCTCACATGCAACTGAAGGGAGGGTTTGTGATTGATCAGGGCACTCCCATGATCTATAATTCTGACAAATTTGCATCCATGGAGACCAGCTTCAGCCTGTCACTGGAGTTTGACCCCCAATCCTTCGATTTGGGGTGTTTCCCAAGTTTGTAATGGGGTTGGGTTCACCTTAGCCACAAACTGTATAGGCTTTTTTTGTTGTTAGGTAGATTGTCAATGTTCTCTCTGTTGGACTCATTGATAGCAGAACAAAAGCTAGGGGATTTGAGCCTTCCAAGCTTTCTTTCTTTCTGTCTCTTTCTGTCTGTCTGTCTCTGTCTCTCTCACTCTCACTCTCACTCTCACTCTCCAAAGGACTGAAGTCTACTAAACATGAAAGTCTGCTTCAAGGCTCAGACGGAAGTAGATGGATTCCTTCATATACTGTTAAAGAAGGGTTTCTCATTTATCACCAAAATTAATGAGCCAATTATGAACCTAGTGCAGGAAGTCTAGCCCTTCTCTTTCTCATCTGGTCTCTTCCCTAACCAGTGTGATGGGTTTCCACCAGAGGGTACAGAGAGTTTCCAGTGCCTGTCCCCAGAGGGGTTAGTGACTAAGGAAGTCCTCAAGAAGTCTAAGGCCCATGAGGCAGCTTCCTCTCTGGGCATCCATCTTTACAGCTATTTGGTTTGTATAACCCAGTGTTCCCACATTCTGTGCCAGACAGAATCTGTGATCTTGGACAGGATTTACCGTGCATCATAGTAATTATGTCTCCCATTTCAATGAGTGTAGAACAGCCAAAGCCAAGCATTAGTTGCTGGTAGCCAACAAAAAAGTAGAGACTGCCATATGGATGGCTGCATAGTGTGTTTACATACTGAAGATACACAAGGATAAACACTTTCCATTTAGTCTGCCAGGTTTTTCTATGTAGTTTAAAGTTCAGTAGCGCAAGAACTTACCGTAACAGTAGATCTTCGAGAGGAGCTCTTGCAGCAAGCTACACCTTAAGGACTATGCAACCAGGTGTTACGACCCCACGGAAAAAAACATTTAGCTAGCAGTACCCAATGAGGACTGCCCCCTGACGTTGAACTGCCTCTGACGTCCGTCAATGGTATATAGGAGCGGTCCCCGGCCACACCTCAGTTCCCCCGCCAGAGACCCGGCTAAATCATGATATGAAGAACCGAGGTAAGATGTACAAACCTGCCGAGGGGAAAGGAGAAAGAGAAAAAGACCAGGGGGAAAGGAGAGAGGAAAAACAGCGCTTGCTGCAAGAGCTCCTCTCGAAGATCTACTGTTACGGTAAGTTCTTACGTACCTTATTATCTTACTTCAAGCTTGAGCTCTTGCAGCAGGTTACACCATAAGGACTGAATACCAAGCAGTACTAACTGGACCCAGGTCAAATAGGGAGGTGGTAAAGGAAAAACTAGCATGGTCCCCCAGGACAGAAGGTCCTGAAGAACCGCCAAACCAAAACCAGCTCTCCAACGGGAGGCAATGTCCAAGCTGTAGTGCTTCACAAAGGTATGCACAGAGCCCCAGGTTGCTGCTATGCTGATGTCTGCTGTGGAAACATTGTGAAGTGCTGCAAAGGAAGCGGAAACACCCCTGGTGGAATGACCCTTGACCAAGCCCAGTAAGGGTTTGTTGTACTTGTAGCAGAAGGTAATGCAGTTGACTAACCATCTGGAGAGAGTACGTTTTGCTACTGGGGCCCCCAGAGTTCTAGGGACAAAGGAAACAAACAGTTGGTCTGATGCAGATCTCAGGTGCGGGCAAATTAATAACAAAGACCCCTTTGTACATCCAGAGTATGAAGGGCCTCCCCCTAACTGAAATACTCCAGAAAATAAACAGGAAGGTTAACGTCCTGATTAAGAGTACACTGGGATACTACCTTAGGTAGACACTTAGGATTGGTGCTCAAGAACACTCTGTTCTTATGGAAAACTAAATACGGCTCCTTAGACATAAGGGTCTGAAGCTTGGATATCCTCCAGGCAGAAGTAACAGCAACTAAAAACAACACTTTCCATGACAGAAAGTGCAGCTCGCAATCTGTGGCTGGCTCGAAGGGAAGCAACATAAGCTTTTCTAATAAAAATAAAAGATCCCATGTTGGGATAGGGTCCTGAATGGGAGGTTTAAGATGCAGCATACCCCTTAAAAACATACAGGCCAGATCAGACTGGGCAATGTATTTGCCGTCCACTGGTGCATGGTACGCTGAAATCGCAGAGAGGTGCACCTTAATGGAAGAGTATCAGAGGCTCGCATCTGACAAGGAGATGAGGTACTCAAGGACAGCATTTATGGGGCAAAGGAACAGGTCCAGTCTCTGGTTAGTGGCCCACAAGGTAAACCGCTTCCACTTCATGGCGTAAGTAGCCCAAGTGGACGGTTTTCTGGCTGCCACCAGGACTTCCGCCACTCTAGTAGAGACTCCAAAGCGGGATGTGGCTTCGTCTGCAGGAGCCACACATGCAGGTGTAGAGACCAAAGATCCGGGTGAACCAGCCTGCTCTGCTCTTGTGACAGTAAGCAGGAGGGCAAGGGCAGGGGAACTAAAGGTTCCACCGGTAACTGCTGCAGCAGGGGGAACCATATCTGGCTAGGTCAAAGCGGAGCTATTAGAATCATCCATGCACCCTCCACTTGGGAGTTTGAGCAGGACCCTCTGAAGAAGAGGAAAGAGAGGGATAGTGTACAGACACATCCCTGTCCAACAGAGGGACAATGTATCTTGTCAGAAAACACCAGGCCCTGGATCGAGCGAGCAAAAACTGGGCAGTTTTGCATTGCACAAGGACACAAAGAGGTCCAGATCTGGACAACCCCATCTTTGAAAGAGATCGTCCGACACAGACTGCAGAAGTTCCCATTCATGAGCCCTCGACCTTAACCTGCTTAAGGCGTCGGCCAAGGTGTTTTGGACTCCTGTAACATGGACTGAGGTGAGCAATAGGCCGTAGTCTGACTCAAAACCACACTCTCATGGCATCCCGACAGAGAGGGTAAGGGCGTGTCCCATAGAAATATAGAATTTGACGGCAGATAAGGACCGCTTGGCCCACCCAATCTGCCCATTTCCCTACCTAATGGATAAGCTGCAGATCCTAGTTAACCAGCAGCCTACTTCTTCCTACCCCCACCCCTAGAATTGCCTTATGACTGTCCCATGCATGCTTGAATTCCACCACTGTTTTTTGACTCCACAACCTCCTCCGGAAGGCCATTCCATGCATCCACAACCCTCTCTGTGAAAAAATACTTCCTTAAATTACCTCTGAGACCCCCATCTTCAAATTGTGCCCCTTGTTCTTGCACACCTCTTTTTGAAAGATACTACCTCTTGGACTTTGTGACTCCCTTGAGGTATTTGAAAGTTTCTATCATGTCCCCCTCTCCCTCCTTTCCTCGGGCTATACATATTAAGCTCCTTAAGTCTCTCTTCATATGTCTTCTGGTGCAGACCCTGCACCATTTTAGCTTCCCTCCTCTGGACAGCTTCCATCCTGTCTATGTCTTTGCGAATTGGGTCTCCAGAACTGCAGCAGTACTCCAGATGGGGTCTCACCAGCTGTCTGTACAGAGGATAATAGCTTCCTGTTTTCTACTGGTGATGCCTCTCCTATACCCCAGTATCCCCCAGCCCTCCTTGCTGCCCCTCACATTGCTTGCCCACCTTTAGGTCATCTGATATGACTACCCTCAGGTCCCTTTCCATTTTGTTGTTGTTAGTATTCTCACCCCATTGTGTACTCTTCCCTGGGTTTTTGTTTCCCAGGTGCATTACCTGCACTTCTTAGCATTGACTCTAAGCTACCATACATTCGACCATTCCTCTAACCTTGCCAAGTCCTTCTCATCCTTTCCACCCCACCTTGTGCATCAACTCTGTTGCAGATCTTTGTGTCATCTGCAAAGAGACTTTTCCTTCAGTCCCTCTGCAATGTAAACATAAAGACATTGAAGAGGACGATCAATACTGAACCCTGCGGTACCCACTAGTAACCCCTTTCTTCAGAGTGGACTCCATTTACTATTACCTCTGTGTCCTATTCTCCAGCCAATTCTTTACCCAGGCTGTCATCTTGGGACCCACTCCCAGGCTGGCTAACTTGTATATTAATCTTTTGTGTGGGACTATGTCAAATGTCTTGCTAAAGTCTAGGTAGACCATGTCCACAGCCCCTCCCTGATCTACTTTGGTCACCCAGTCAAAGAAATCTATCAGATTCATCTGGCATGACTTTCCCGCTGTGAATCCATGCTGCCTTGGGTCCTGTGCCCCTCTGGCCTCTAGATACTCGACAATTAATTCTTTCAGAAATGATTCAATCATTTTCCCTATCACTGAGGTTAAACTAACAGGTTTGTAGTTTCCTGCTTCTGCCTTGCTCCCACTTTTATGAAGGGGAATCACATGAGCCCTCCTCCAGTCCTCGGGTACCACCCCATCCTCCATGATTTGTTAAAGAGGGTAGTCAGTGGTGTCACTAGTTCTACCCTTAGTTCTTTAGAATTCTGGGATGAATCCCATCAGGCCCCATTGCTTTGTCCACCTTCAGTTTTAAGAGTTCTTTCATAACCCTTTCTTCTGTAAATGGGCTGGTATCAACTTCTGTATCCAGAGTGTTTCTACTGTTTGTTTTAGGTACCTCCCCCTCTTCATTTGTAAATACCGAGCAAAAATATTTGTTTAGTAGCTCTGCCTTTTCACAGTCACCCTCTGCCCTCCCCCTTCCCTTTATTAAGCCACACTATCCCTCCCTTGGTCTTCCTTCGCTCCCTGATGTACCTATAAAAGGTTTTATCCCCCTTCTTAACTGAGTTGGCCATCTTTTCCTCGGTTTGGGCCTTTGCTGTTCTGTCTTCCCAGCTTCCTTTTGCTTTAACTGATACAGTCCTCTGTCCTGCTCCTTCTGTGATTCCTTGTACTTCCTGAATGCTTTTTCTCTTGAACCTTCACTGCCACTTACTTTGAGAACCATAGTGGTTTCTTACATTGTTTTGTTTTGTTTATTTGCTTCACACAAAGGCTTGTTCCCCCCTTGTTTGTTGATATAAAAGACCACTGACATATTGTCCATCTGAATCAACAGCGGTCCTGTTGAAACACCTGTGGAGCATAAAGAACTGCCCTAATTTCTAGGACACTTATGTGGAAGGCCAATTCTAGAGGCGACCATGTTCCCCATGTCTGCCGATCTAGAAAGTGGGCTCCCCATCCCAGGCCCAATTGTCTGTCATCAGAACCTGGGAAGGAGGATCTTTCTGAATGGGGGGGTTCCCAGTTCCAGATTCTGGGGCAAGAGCCACCACAAAAGAGTTTGGACCACAGCTCTGGAGATCAGGACTGGCTGGTCGAGATCATCCTCACTCTGGTCCTACTGTACCCACAGGGTCCATTGCGGAACCCTCATAAAAAGGCGTGCCGAAGGAACCATCACTATGGTGGCCACCATGTGACCTAACAGCTGAAGCATGGTCCGAGCTGGAACCTGGAGAGAGATAGGGACCTTGTGGGCAAACGACTGAATGCATGCTGCCCTGTCTGGCGGTAGGAAAGCCTTCCCCTGCTCAGTGTCTAGGATTGCCCCTATGTACTGTAACCTTTGGCATGGCCAAGGAGATGACTTGGGCATGTTCAGAGTAATTCCTAGGGAGCTGAACAAGTGGGATGTATCCTCCAGGGTGCCAGGAGCCAATCCGTTGTGGCTGCTGTTAAGAGCCAATCGTCAAGGGGTAAACGAAGTGCCCCTGCCTCCTGAGGGCTGCCGCCACCACCACGAGACACTTTGTGAACACTCACAGTGCCGAGGAAAGGCAGAAGGGCAAGGTCCAAAACTGGAAATGCCATCCCTGAAAGATGAACCTCAGGAACCTCCGGTGGGCTCGAAGCACCAGTATGTGGAGGCAGGCATCCTGCCTGTCTAGGTAGCAAAGCCAGTCCCCTTGATGCAGCATTGGGAGGATGACTGAGAGGGTGCCTGGCAGTGTAACCATCCTGAACCTCCTGTACTCTATAAAATTGCTCAGGAGGTTCAGGTTCAGGATCGAGTGCAGGTCCCCTGTCTTCTTGGGTACCAAGAAGAAGCAGGAGTAGAACCCTTTCCCCCACTGCGGTGCTGTGAATGGGTTCTATGGCCTTCTTGTCGAGAAGGGACTGGACCTCCTCCCAAATAAGTGCAGTGTGGAAGGGGGAGTAAGTGGACTGGACAGGAGGGTTGTTTTGGGGGGGGATCTGGAGGAATTCCAAAGCGAGACCCTGCTCTATGAATTGGAGTACCCACGCATCTGTTGTGATGGTGGACCACTCTTTGGGGTAGAGCGAGTACCAACCCCCTACTACCTTCCCCAATGATTCGGCTGGTGGGGGGGTGAGTAAAGAGTTGGGCATTGGATCCTGAGGTGGGCAAGGAGACCTGGGCGGGTTTGGTGTTCCAAGGTCCCTGTGCTCCACCAGGCTGAGAGGGGGCTTTACAGCGAAAGTTGCACTTCTGCTGCTGTTCCTTAGGCTTCTGTCTTCCCTGGTGATGAAAATGCCTCTGTCTGCCCAGGGATGCTCAGACCTGTACATTTGATGTACAGATTGAACAGCTTTGCCTGAATCTTGAAGGTCTGAGATTATTTTCTTGATATCCGGACTTAAAAGAATGGACCCGTGGAAGGGAGTATCCAGGATAGCATCCTGGAGGCCCCGCTGAAAACCTGATACTCGAAGCCAAGAGTACCTCCTCATGCAGACTCCAGTGGCAGCCGCCCTGGCTGCTGTATCGGCAGAGTCATAGGAGGATCTCCGCACATGTTTACCCATATCCAGACCAGACTGCAGGACATCCAACAGCTCCGACTTGTGAGGTGAGTTGGGCTGTTTCTGCACCAGCTCAATAGCCTTATTCCAGAGGGACTTCTGATACTGCACCATGTGCGCCAAAAAATTCAGCGAGCGTATTGAGCAGGTGGCTGAGGAGAATTCTTTACGTCCAAATTGGTCCAGGCATTTGGATTCTTTATCTGGCAGGGTTATTTCATCCTGCTATGAACAACCATTAGGATCACAGAGTCTGCCTTAGGCTGTTCCCCTAAAAATGGCTCACTAGTTGGGGTTCAATATAGCCTATCCACCTTTTTAGGAATAGCGGAAGCTGTCGAAGGGTGTCTCCAAGCCTACCTGGTGACATCTTTAAATGATGCCACCAGGGGTGCTTCTACCAAGGGTTTGGGCTCGTTCATTCCCAAAAAATGGGCGAGCCATTTCCTCTCTGAATCCAGAGACTCTGTCTCCCATTGGTTTAGAAACTGAATGTGACACGTAACGTTGAGGAAGGTAGGGTTGTCCTCACAAGGATCTGGGTGGGGTGGAGAAGAGAAATCACCCAAAGACCTGGAGTCCGAAGAATCTGTGTCCGAGGAGCTAGAATATGAGGACCTCAAACGCGAGAGCATCAGTATCATTGTCTACGGCACCTGGAGGACGACCTAGATGAACATCTATGCACACGACGTTCAGGTGACCTATCGTGTGGTGGGAGAAAAGGGTTCATCAGGGTTGGCGGCGGTGAGCTTAGCGGCCGCTGAGGAGAGCCTGCTGGGGCAAGGTGAGGTGTGGTGTCAGGGGGTTCCTTGGGAAAGATGCCCCCCTTGACAGCATCCCACCAGGAGCTGAATAAATCTTTGACATCAACCAAAGAAACCATAGGCAGTGCTGAAAGACCTGGCATCAGAGGGTCAGCAGGCGTCCTGGGCGGCAGGAAGGATGTCTGGTCAGGGGCTGACAGATGCTCCGGAGACTTAGGGTAATCTGGAATCTGTCCAGCTGGTGGCAGAGGGGCCGACGTCAGGTCAACAGGTTGAGCTGGCGTCTGGCTGCCTGACAGTTGGGTGCCACTGGTGGTGGTGCCTTGGCTGGCGGCTGTCCCCACCCCCATGGGAGCGTTGGGGGCTGGCGGCAGAGGCACAGACTTAAGGAACCCAGTAGGCATAGATCCCTAGGCTTAGGCCTGGAGGTGTGGCTGTAGGGCCTAAGACTCAGGGAGGGGACCGAAGGTCCTTGCCCATAAGATCCTCCACTTGATGTCTTCACCAGGGCCGGAGGCTTCAAGACCAGTATTCCAGAGGAGGCTTGGGTTACCAGAAAGGTAGAGTCAGACCTCCCGCAGTGAAGGGGACTCGTGCTGGCTGTCTTCCGGAGCGGAGACCTGGAACAGGAATATAAACAGGTCCTGTCCTCATCATGGTGATGGTGTTGTTTCCCACTGGATTTTTTGTCTTTCTCCTCGTGAGAAGTCCCCGACCCTGAAGAAGAGGATCCTAGGCCTGATGGGGTCCGCTGAATGGTGGCCAGCTGCTGTTCCAAGAGATAGTTTTTCAGCATTTTCAGATAATGGATGCGGGTCCGGTGGTTGAAGCTGCTGCAGTGCGGGCAGGATTCAGAGTCGTGGGTAGACCCCAAACAGATGAGGCAGGCTGAATGACCATCTCTAGCCGGGATTTTCTTCCTGCACACACACACTTGGACGCCCGTCACTGAGAGGTGGAGGATGGAGAAGACATGCACAGACAAAACTGTTCGAAGACACTGTAGAATCAACTAAGAAAATGCCGGTCGACTGGTAGCAGATGGCGTCTGTAGAGCAGATATGTATGGCATGACGGCAAGAAAAGAACTGAGGTGTGTCCGGAGAACCGCCCCCTATATACCATTGGTGGATGCTGGAGGCAGTCCAACATCAGGGGTGGTCCCTGCTGGATACTGCTAGCTAAGTTGTTGTTTTTTTTCCCCATGGGGTCCTGGCGGCATAGTCCTTATGGTGTAGCCTGCTGCAAGAGCTCCAACTTGAAGTAAGATCTATTAGTTCTACCCTTCTACTGACATTTTGCAATCCTGCTTTCCACCAACTACCTCACTGTGTCTATACCATTTGACCTTGAAGTTTGATATGAAAAAGAGTATGAGATGGCACTGCTGACTGCACGCTTTCATATTTTCCAAGGAGATGAAAGACAATGTGACTGACTGCCCCTTTAATAGGTTCACATTATTTGGACCTCTATTTGATGAGTTCCTGCTACACACTAAGGACTCCCAACGCTAATCTTCAGTTCAGTTGAGTTAATGACTTAGGGGCCACGCTAATGGTGTTCCACTGAGGCACTACTCTTTTCTTGCGTGGCCAGTCTAGGCACCAGCAAAAATCAAAAAAAAGTCCTGCAACCACTTGGATGCAACCAGAGCTCACCTCAAAAACCACCATTTCTGCTTGCATACTTGACCATGTTGGCTTCAAAGGTTGATGAACTTACCTTAGAACGAAAGGGCTCAGGGAAGCCTCCATGGGGAATTCCAACGTAACCCTGTAGATACTCCACTACTGATGAAGGGAAAGAGAGCTCATCTGCTCTCTCCTCCACCTCCTCTCGGTTCAAGTTGTTGTGTACCATGAACTGGGCTAGATCACCCACAATCTTGGATGAGGGAGTCACCTGGAGAAACAAACCAACAAACCACTTAGAAGAAATTTCTTGCCAAACACAGAATGACTTTGAAGCCTTAACCCATCTGTCTGTTCTTGCCCACATTTTTAAGTGCAGTGCGCTACTGTGCCTTGCTGAAAAGCTAATAAATAACAGGCATGTGTGTTCCCTCTCCCTATCTGTTCTGAGTTGTGCTCATCCCTCCCCCACATCCAAAACATAGTCCTTTTACAGAAAATCATTCTGCAGAAAATATTACACCAATTCTAGCTATAACACTAGAAATTCTAATTGCCCATTCAGTAAAGAAACTGGGAGGAAATTAATTATCTGTGTTTTGTCATATAATCTGGCTATAATTGTAAATATTCTATGCTACATGGGAGGTCTTGGATTGGCCATAAATATTCCATGCTGCAGGGAAGGTCTCGGACTGGCCAAATTCATGGTAAAGTAAACCTTTAGAATACTATCTGACGACTTCCGGTGATGTCATCAAACTGATGGCAACTTTGGAATAGAGCTCTGATCTCCCCAGCAAATAAAAACCCTCAGATCAGCAGACAGAAAGACAAAAATGATTAAAATAGCGAAAGAAATGTCTGGGGGACATAAATCAGGCAGATCCCACGGAAAAAAAGGAACAAACAGAAAGGATGGAGGAGGATTACCATCAAAATGAGAAACCAGCAGAAGCGCATCTCCTGCTAACAGCATGGCATACGAGCTAGATACAGATCAGGAAATGGAACACTTCTCGAGATCGCGTTTCGAAACAATTATGGCTGAATTAAGAGCCTTTAGAGCAGAAACTAAATCGGAATTTCAGGTACTAAATTCAAAAATGCAAGCAATGGAAAGGAGGACAGAATGAATGGAACAACGAATAACTGAAGCTGAAGAGGAGATAAGGGAAGTGCATACAGTGGCAGACTATCTTGTAAATGTACAGAACAAATTGCAAGAAAGGTTATTGGACTTGGAAGCACGATCTCGCAGGGATAACATACGAATCTATGGCCTCCCGGAGGATGCAGAGGTGGGCCGCATGGAGGATTTTATGTCTGACTTACTAAAGGACGTACTAGAGTTGCCTGCTACTTTTGAATTTAAAATAGAGAGCCCATAGATCGCTAACAAATAAACCAGCAGATCCTCTGGCAAGACCACGGTCAGTAGTGTTGAAATTATCAAGTTATAGGGACAAGGAGCATATACTCCGTACTGCATGGCAAAAAAGACTGGTGAAATACAATACTGCCAGATTGTTTGATCACGACTATCCAGTGGAAATAGCTAAGAAAAGAGCTGCATATTCACCAATTCTGAAAATATTAAGGGAGCAGAGGGTAAAATTCCAGACTCCATTCCCATCGAGATTAAAAATCATGTGGGACACTGGCACAGTAGTGTATGAGAACCCAGAAACAACTTTGAGAGAACTACAGCAAAGAGGCTGGATTGCACAGTCGGGAGGAGAGGAAGTGCAACACCCAAAACCGGAAAAGACACAGTGGAAGAAGATGGCGAGGAACAGACAAGGCCGAATGACGTATCAGACGGTACTGCAGTCACTCAGAGACGTACGAAAGCTGCTAGACAGGACAACGGACGAGGAGGAGAGGCAAATGCAAAGTGGAGATAGTTGAGAGGTAGAGACAATAATCAGGACTGGCATTAAGAGAGCGAATAGCGTTGCGCTATTAGGAGAGTAAGAACTTGAGAAACTGTGGATCCTAGCTAGAGACCATATTACAGTTCGATTACCTGGACTGAATTAACAGAAGGAATGAGGCCTGATTGAACTTTGAGAGACTGATTAAATAAGGGTAGAAATAACAGGAAAGGGGAGGAGAATAAAAGGGGAATGGGGGGGCTGCAGGGGGAAGGAATAACCATACTGAATGAATAAAGGGGGGAGCCCTGAAAAAGATAACGCACTATGTTATTAATATTTCAAGAGATAACTTGGAGGCTATGGGAAACCATCAAGATATCTGAGGGATAAAAAAGGGGGTAATATGGGAAATACGGGGGAGGCGTTGCGGATGTAGAGAGCAATCTTGAATAGGAAGGAGAGAATTAAGCCATGAAGGCAAAGATGACGGGGGTTGGGGAGAAAAGGTAAGGGAGAGATTTGAAAAATGGATAGGGGGAGGGGGGGAACGTAAATGTGAAAAGGGGCCAAGAAACACTCAATAGGAAGCGAAGGGTAAAGGAAAAGAGGAAGAAATGGAACACCAAGAAGGGGTATATGGGAAAGTAAAGAACAAGCAGAAGACAGAAAAGGGATTATAAGGTGGGAATTAAGGAATAGAGAGAAGGGTAGTCAGCATCGAGAGGGGTAAAGTATAAGGGAAAAGGGATGGATTTGGCACTAGAGGAAATAAAGCAAGGAGAATTCCTAGGGAATACAGAAAGGAACGGGGAGAGAAGATGGAAAGAGGGTTCACAAAATAAAACAAGGTCTCGTAGAGAAAGGGACCAGGGGAGGAGGAATTCACAAGAACTCCTACGAACCTCCCACTAAGGGGATCTCCCTACAGGGAACTCCCTTTAGGTGTAATAGAGGAAGTAATTATACTTGCTCCAACCTTGGAAGCGATTATGTAAATAGTTACAGAGTTGAAATGTTTAGTATTGTTACGTGTGTTGTGGATGTTGTTAGATATATGATGGTGCACAGGAGTCAAATGAACATTAGAATGAGAAGCATACAGAAAGAGCAAGGAAGGCAAAGCAAGGGGAATGGAATATACGGAATGCAAAGTAGAAAAGCAATGTATCATACTAGAAAATGACTAGTCAGGAACAAATAAATATATGCTCTCTTAATGTTAATGGAATCAATAACCCTGTAAAGAGATACAAGATATTAGCCCATATGAAAACACAGAGACAGAACTTCCTACTATTGCAGGAAACACGTTTAAGCAAAGATGAACATAACAAGCTAGTGAAGTTTGGGTTTGAAACAGTAATAGCCTCATCATATAGAGGAGGGAAACGAAGGGGGACAGCAGTATTAATTCCACATAATACCCAGTTTCAGCAGACAGATATCTATACGGATAAAGAGGGACGACTGGCACTGGTAGTAGGTAACTTAGCAGGATGCATGATTACAGTAGCATCAATATATATACCACCAGGAACAGAAACAAAAGAAGTGAGGAAGTTATGCCAGATAACAGAGAAACAAAAGGGAACCCTAATCTTAGGGGGAGACCATAATATGATATATGACTCTTTAGACACATCTACAAAACAACCTCCCAAGAGAAAGGCCCCACAGAGGATGGCCATCAGATATTTCCAAGATGTACAGTGGGTAGATGTATGGCAATATAAACACCGTAATATAAGGACATACACTCATTACTCTGCTCCACATAAAATATATACAAGAATAGATTATTACCATATGTCTAGGGAATCCTTGTATATGGTACAGGAATGCGAGATTACTCCTACCCCTATTTCAGATCATTCAATGTTAACTCTCAAACTAGAATGGTCAAGTGAAAAAAGAAGAACTTTGTGGAGGTTTAACAATTTCTTCCTGAATCAAAAGAAATTCAAAGAAATGATAGAACAGAGGGTCCCCCAAATTATCAAAGAAAATGAATCCCCAGACTTAAAAAAGGCAATATTATGGGACACAATAAAAGTGGTACTGAGAGGGGATATAATTAAATACACCTCATATTATAAAAACAACAAAATCAGTAACAAGAAAATTTAGAGAAACAGCTGAGGGAGACACAAGAGAGACATGCAGCAGGAGACAGGAGTTGTGAAAGTATAATACAAGAAATTAAAGGTAAATTACAACATATATTAGATGCTAAAACAGAGCAAGCTCTACAATTCTTAAAACAAAAGTATTATGAAGGGGGACCGAGAGCCACTAGACTGTTGGCCCATAGACTACGTAGAAGAATAACGCAAACAACAATTACACAGATTAGAGATCCGGGGGCCGGGGCAGTTAGTGAGACTACCACAGTTGATTGAGAAGGCTTTTAAGAAATACTACCAGAATTTATATACCCCAGAACAGAATACAGACATTAATAAGACAGAGACATTCTTGAGAGGATTAAAATTACCTAACCTTACGGATGAACAACAACAGGGACTAATATCCCCAATTACAGAGAAAGAACTAAATAAAGCTATCACAAGCCTTAAGACCCATAAAAGTCCTGGCCCAGATGGATATACAGGGGAGTTTTATAAGTGCTTTCAAGGGAAGTTGATGGCTGCCCTCATGGAGACATTTAGAGAAATGCAACGAAATAAGAGCTGCCCAGATACATGGAGATATGCCACCATCACCAGTCTACTGAAACCGGGAAAAAATAGCACAAACTGTAGCTCATACAGACCGGTCTCAGTACTGAACATAGATTATAAATTATTTACATGTATTATGGCTAAAAGGATAGAGGGATTATTGCCTCACCTGATAGATCAAGATCAGACAGGGTTTGTGACAAATAGACAAACACAAGACAACATAAAGAGAACACTGCATGTTTTGCACTATGCCTCCCTGTCTGGAACACCCTTCCTGCTCCTAAGTTTGGATGCAGAGAAGGCTTTTGACAGGGTGGCATGGCCTTTTCTGAGATCTGCAATGGAGAAAATGGAATTTCCAACAGAATTTAGAGAGACAGTAGACTCCTTATATGACAACCCTATGGCATATATTAAAATAAATGGCTCAATATCATCACCAATAAACTTTAAAAGAGGAACCAGACAGGGATGCCCCCTATCGCCCTTTTGTTTGAGGTATACTTGGAACCCTTGGCACAAGCTATAAGGCAACATAGAGAGATAACCGGGATACAGTTAGGAGGAGGCCAACAAAAATTAGCTCTTTATGCAGACGATCTCTTGATATACCTAACAAATCCAGAGAGGTCCCTGGGACCACTCTGGTCAACATTAACAGATCTTGGAGAATTAGCAAGCTATAAGATTAATGTAACTAAGACGGAGGTACTGGGAGTAAATTATAAACCATCAGAACAGGTGGAATCTCATAAGTTTAAATGGAACACTCCTACACTTAAATACCTGGGTATATGGCTAAGTCCAGAGTATACAAAATTATACGATCTTAACTATAAAAAACTTCTAGTACAAATGCAGAGAGATATAGATAAATGAGCATTGATACCTATACCATTCATACAGAAAACAGAAGCAATCAGAATGGTGTTGTTGCCACGATTTCTGTATTTGGCACAAACTATCCCAATTGTAATTCCAGAGATTTTTTTATAAAAAATTAAATAAGAAAATAACACAATACGTATGGGGGAACCAGAGACCAAGAATAAGACAATCAATACTACAACTCTCAAAAGTTGAAGGTGGTCTCTCCTTGCCAAATTTTAAATATTATTATATAGCATCCCAGATTCGCATGGTGATATACTGGCTGCACCCTAAATATGAGGCAAAGTGGAAAGGAATATAATTAGCAGAAGAAGACATAAGACAACCACATGGGGCTCTACTGCTAGATAAGGGAGATAGAGAAGGGGTGGATGTGGATAATCCCTATACAATGTCAACGTTACAAGTTTGGAGACAGATGTTGAACACCAAGAATATGTGAGAATGGAAGCCCATGTTCTACTCATTGACACACACACAGAATTTCTTACTAGCAAAAATGGACCTAGGAGATGGGAGAGGAAAGGATTACATATAGTATACCAATTCCTGAAAGAAGGAAATGTAATGAGCTTCTCAGAGTTGGAAAGCACATACTGCATGAGATAACACAGAAAGCTAGATTCCGATTCTTCCAGATCAGGGACTATATAAAAAGTATCAGGAAAGAATGTTGGACATTAAATCCTGTACCCAAGATTATAGAGGTAATACAGAAAACTCTAGAAGGCAAGACAGAGCTAACTCACATAATATCCTATTTATATGGGGCAATAAGAGAAATGGAGGGGGACTCGGCTGATTCCATTAAGAGAGCATGGGAAAAAGATCTGAATGTCATAACAGGAGATATATGGAGAAATTATTTATCACATATACATAAATGTACAACAGCACCATGTTGGAGAGAATTTACATGGAAAAATGCTGTCAGGTTTTTCAGAACACCAGCAATCCAGATGCACTTTAATAAGGGGAAGGAAGTGGCACCTGGAGGAAATGTGGCGAAAATCAGGCAACACATGGGCACATATTTTGGAGGTGCCCAATAAATACAACCTTTTCTAAAGGAGGTACAAGAGGCAATTAAGAGTGTAATTTCGCTCTCTATAATATTGAATGTACCATTATACTTTTTATTGGACTTTCCAGAGGGAAGTAGGGAAATCAGGACAAAGAAACTCCTGTTGATATTGATAATAGCTATTAAAAAAACCATAACAAAAAACTGGTTATCTCCAAACCCACTCCAATTAAGGCAATGGCAAAATATAGTGATAGATATATATCATATGGAAAGGCTGACAGCACTGACAAATAAGAGATATGCTCAAGTTGAGATAGTACGGAGAAGATGGATATTATAGATCACCCTAATGAGACAATATTTTATATCCTGAAAAGGGAAAAGGCAAGACAGGAAGGCTGGCTTAGACATAACTAGATATGAGATACAATTATGTATGAAATAATTGTATACAAGAGAGAGAGCATGTCTAGACTAAAGGATAAGAAATGATGGAAATATTCCACTGAATAGATTGTAATAACCTGAAGAAAGCAAGAATTAATTCCTATGCACACATGTAGGCTGTAAATTGAAATGAAAAGTAAAAAAAAACCTGAAAATAAACAAAGTTTTAAAAAAAGAATACTATCTGACAAATTCTACACTAAGAGGATACCACAGGATAAGAGACCCTCTCATCTGCATTTCCCAGCTTGATCCAAGTGCCCAAACATCAGCAGGAGGCAGGATTATTTTACCACAAGATAAAATGCAGTAACAAGAGGAATTACCATGTTTTATAGATTAACTCTTTGAAACTGATTTGGATTGGCTAATAAATTAAGCTGATATCCCAGAGACAGAGGCTTTAGCCTTCAGCTTACATCCACAGGTAAGGCACTACAATAAGACAAAGACAACCCATACAGTAGTAACAACAGGTTAAACTAGCTCTTTATTTTATAGTAGATAAGGAATAATGCATGGGGAGATATGCATAAAGAACTGTTACATAAGAACTTACCATAACAGTAGATCTTTGAGAGAATCTCCTCCATTAGGCCACACCTTTGGTACCATAGCTGTCAATGCTAGAACCACATGGAAACTTTCGCTAGCCGGAATGGGACACCCACAGTGACATGCATCATCTACATGTACTGTATATAAGCGTGGGTGGCCCCATCACTTCTCAGCTCCTCACCGGAGATCAGCCTTGGGGGTCCTCCAACCATGGGGAACCAGGAAGTGAGACTAGCACCAGGCATTCAAGGAGATGCATGAGGCTGAATACAAGATGTGTGGAGTAGGTTTTAGGCACACCATCTGATATAACCCTCACTGAAGCAAAAGGGGGAAGAGGGAGGGATAGCATGGCCTAATGGAGGAGAGACTCTCAAAGGTTTACAGTAAGTTCTTATATAACTGTTCTGTCTTCTTTGAGGATTTTTTTATTTTTTTTTTAACCAGGAGAGACACACTAAGCTGAAAGCTTATTTACAGGTGCGACCTGGGAGCACAAGGAAATTAAGTGACTTGCTCAGGGTCACACGGTATGCAAGCGTGGGCTGTGGGATTCAAATCCAGGTCTCCAGGTTTGCAGCTGAAAGCCTTAAACCACTGTAGTATACTGCCTCCATTAGGCCACACCTTTGGAATAATTCTGAAGCAGTACAAAGTAAAACTGGAAGGATGGTACAGTCTGATACGTAATCAGGACAGAAGGCCTTGCAGTACAGCACACATTTATGACAGATGATGTAGATTTTAATGTTTAGTGAAAGTGCAGACAGAGCTCAATGTAGCTGCAGCACATATGTCAGCAGCAGGAACATTTCTGAAACAGGCCACAGAAAGAACAGTTACGCAAGAACTTGCCACAACAGCAGATCTTTGAGGGGATCTCAGTCATGAGGTTACATTGTAGGAACCTTCGTCGTCGATGAAGGGGAATCCATATGGAAGATTTTCAGCAGTACAACTGGGGCCACATATGCAGTCGACGTCTGCCAACATCAGCAACCCTGTATAGACGTGGTCGGCCCCACTCCCTCCTCAGTTCTTTCCCTCCAGAGACTAAGGGAGCAAGGCTCATACCCTGGGGAACTGAGGAGAGAAGGAGGGACCTAGCTCTAAACAAAAGATTGGGAACAGCAGATAGCCAGGTCCTGGACAGAAGCCCCTAGAAGGGGGATGTTGGGAGGGACCGAGATCCCCACGGAGATCTACTGTTATGATACGTTCTTACGTAACTGTTCTGTCTTCTTCAGGGGTATCTCAGTCATCAGGTTACACTGTAGGAATGAGTGACAAGTGAAAACAGACAGTCTGGGAGGCTGGATCTCTATGAATGTAAAACAGGAGTCCTTGAAGCACAGCTCTGCCAAATCCTGCACGGGCTCTAGAGGCAATGTCCATACTGTAATGCTTGGTGAAAGTGTGGACTGTGCTCCAGGTGGCTGTCACATAAATGTCAGCGGCTGAGACCCCTTTGAAACAAGCCACCAACGTAGCCATGCCTCTGGTGGAATGAGCTTTGACAGCACCAGGCAATCCAGCTACCTGCACCTCACCTGCCACTGCATACTAATGTTTTCTTTTGTTCCTCCCCCATATAGGCCTCTGAACAGTCCCCCAGCTCCATTACAGACACTGCCCAAGCAAGCAACTCCACCTCAGGCTGCTGGAGATGCAGCAAGGCTCTAAAGGTAATCTACCTCCCTAGGAGCTCCTTCTGGAAGGGTGTTAGCCCGTCGATGCTATGCCTTACCTCTCGCTGGACACTGCCTTGTTTCGCCTCTCCCTTCCTAAGGGATATGCCCACCCCTGTCTGTGTGCTGCTCCTCGCTTGTACTACCCAAAAGCGCTCCAGGGCATTAACAATCTGAGGCTCGCCTCCCTACGGGTGTTAATGCTACTCCTCTTGATCTCTGGAAACATCCACCCTAACCCTGGTCCTACCCCCTTGCCACCAACTACTCAGACTGCACCTGGAGAACTCTGTATAGCCTCCATCAACATCTGCAGTTTGCTAAAGAAATCTGATAATCTACAAGGGTGGGTTGCTCAACAGTGAGCAGACATTATCGCAGTGGTAGAAACCTGGCTAAATGGCTGCACCCCTGACTCCGCAGTAGCTCTGCCAGGGTACACAATATTTCAGGCTGACAGACTAGCCAGAAATGGGTGAGGATGTGCAATTTACCTCCATGACACCCTCCAAGGTCTCACTCTGCCATCCCCAGCTCCTGACCATGGTGCCCAGGTCCTTTCCCTCCAAGTTAATGTCACTCCTTCCAGGGCACCTCTCTTCATCTCCTCTATCTACATCACGCCCAGGAATAAAAAAAGTGCATTCCAGTCAGTTCTCGCCCACCTCCAGCAACACCCAGATAAGGCAGAAATTATTGCCCTGGATGATTTTAACATCAATTGGTTAGCAGACACTGCCGCACCATGTAGGGATGCCGCAGCCGCCCTCAGTCTATCTCAAGTTGTGCCCTCTACCACCCGACACAACCCGAGAACAGGCACCTCGACCCTCATCAACCTAATTCTTACTAATCACCCTCACAAACTCACCCAGGTCCCTGTGCTACCTGACGCACTGAGTGACCACTCACCAGTACTCGGGCACTGGTCTTACTTGGCTACAAAGGCCCCTCCTAAAGTTAGCATTCAGTGAAAACTCAGGCCAGGAAAGCTACAGTCCTTGAAATACCACCTCATCAGCTGGGACTGGTCTCCCATTACTGCCTCATCTGATATTGATTCAGCCCTGGAGTATTTTGTCAATTCCTTCAATTCCACCTGTGACCTTTTTGCACCCTTCTGCAAACGAGTCATTAAAGGAGCTGACACCCCTTGGATGTCCCACTCCCTTCTGGACTTCATGGGCCACGGAGACAATCTCTGGCACATAGCCTTGGAGACTGGGAGGCTTGCTGATAGGCAACGCTACTGTGAGGCCAGGAACCGCTGCACCTGGCAGTTCTGACAAGGCAAAGGCAGATTACTATAGAGCAGCCCTCACCACCTCCTGGGGGAAGGGGTGCAATTTCTGGGACTCTCTCAAAGATCTTAGTGGCAAAATCTCTAATGCCCCCCCTCCCAGTTACTGGTAATTGGTGGTATCTCCACGGACCCTGACACAATAGCAAATGCACTGAACTCCTTGTTCTTGGACCTCAGCGGCATGCTCTCTGCCAACTTTTATGCACCCATCTCCACCATAACATCGACACCCACCCAAGTACCCCCGTTCCGCTTCAAGGTCATCTCTCAGCATGATGCTGACCCCCTTCTGCTAAAGGCACTCAGCGAATCCCGGTTCAGCAGCGACACTCTCGATCTTAAAATACTAAGGCTCACTCTCCCTGAAGTACTCCACCCCCTCACTGCCCTGCTAAACCACTCCCTTGCCCTAGGTCAATTCCCCTCCATGTGGAAAACCGCCCTCATCACTCCTCTCCTGAAGAGTGGTAACCGGAACCAGCCTAGTAATTATTGGCCCATCTCAATTCTAGCCCCCTCTCTCCAAGGTTCTTGAAAAGATAGTCGCCACCCAAGTCACAGACTACCTTGCTCAACACAATCTCCTCTGCCCCGAACAGCATGGTTTCCGAAAAAAACATAGCACCACAACCGCGCTTTTGGAATACACCAACACTATCCATACAACCCTGGATGCAGGCCAGATTACTGGTGTGGTCTATATAGATCTTCCCAAAGCATTTGACACCGTCCACCACTCACTTCTCCTAACCTCGATAACCCAAATAGGTTTCTCACAGGATACCACCACTTGGTTCTCAAACTACCCGTCTGACAGAACCCAGAGAGTCAGACTAGGGCAAATCTTATCATCCCCCCTCAGAGTTACATCTGGGGTCCCCCAAGGGTCAATCCTTGGTCCCCTACTTTTCACTCTATTCCTTAACTCCCTGCCCAAGGCCTGTTCTGGGAGTCTCCTACTATACGCAGACAATGCGGTTTTATTCAGCACCCACTCCAACTCTACCGCCCACCAAGGTTCATTTAATGAGGCTGAATCCTGGTTTACTGACCATAGGCTTGTTCTAAACTATAAAAAAAAAAAAAAGTCCATGCTGTTTGCCCATGCCCAAAACAAGTTCAGTAACCACCCCCTGCTCATCCATAACTCCCATAATGAGACCCTGGAACAAGTTTCTACCTTTAAATATTTAGGGGTTATTCTAGACTCAGGGCTAACCTACCATGAACATATCCGCTGGCTTAATACAGCTGTAAATGTGCGCATTGGTCTGCTCCACCGCTACAAGCACTGTCTCTCCCCCCCGAAGCCCTAAAGCTAGCCATCTCCTCCTCTGTCCTGTCACTCATTGATTATGGGATTATCTTCTATGGTGCTGCCGACAACACCCCCTCAACAAAATTAGGGTTTCCCTGAATAAAGCCTGAAGACTGGCCACAGGATGTGGTCGGCTTACGCACACCTGTACGCTGTATACCAGTACAAATTGGCTTAATTTCGATGATCGCCTGAAGTACTAGACCTGTCTCCTTGCCAAGAAAATCATGACTGGCCTCACGCCCCCTGCTCTTGCGGCACAGCTCCTCCCCTCTGTCAGCACCAGACGTACACGTCATGCTGAGAAATCACCCTACCAGGTTCCCTGCTGTAACCCTCCATGGGGCAAATAACTTTCAGATACCACGCCCCCAGTTGGCTGAATTCACTGCCCATACCAGTCCTCCTGGCTCCTACCCAGGGACTGTTCAGATCCCTTCTACGTAGCAATATCTTGTGTGATTCCACCTGAGACTGTACCTGACCCACCCATTGCCTAAAACTGGCATGACAATGGCCCCACTTCGTCCTACCCCTAGAGTGCCTGTCCCTGGTTTCGGTCTTACCCGAACCTCAGACTAGCTGACACTCACTGGACGGCACTGCTTGCACAATCCAGTCAAATACTTCTCTACAACAACTACTGTACTGTACGAGTGCCCCTGTAGATACTGTATTTATGTATTTTGCCACTGTACTGCATTGTCTATGACTGTTGTAATTATCCTGTACCACATCCACCTGTTGTACTTTACCATGTATCATTTGTAAGGTGCGATATTTCCCACACTATTTATACTGTGATGTCTGTTCACTGTATGCTCTGTACTGTTTTCTATGACGTGGAAAAAACCCCGAGCGCAGCATCCTTCTGGACCTTATGCTAGTAAACAAACATCACAATATCTCGCCTACTGGAGTATCTTCAACAATATAAGCGACTACTGCACTACTGCCTGCATCAGACATCCTTCCCAAATAAAAACAGCCTCCAAATTCAAACTGAAAAGATGCCTGAAAAAGTTCTGCCAGTACACTTTCCTGAAAGATCTAAGCAACATTCGTTGGCAGGATTTCTATCTAGCCCCCACCTTTAACGAGGCATTTAACATCTTTCACAGCCTCTTACTGGGGCTAATAGACAAACACGCCCCACTAAGACTGATCAAATCAAAAACTAAAACTCCTGGCTGGTTCTCTCCCATCCTGAAGAAAGGACTTAGGGATAGGGACTACTGGTGTAAAAAAGCGAGGAAATCCCACCTGGAGGCCAATTGGTTAGCATTCCGTACCACTAGGAATGCTTGTACCAAGCTAATTAGGTCAGAAAAAGCTAGGTACTTCCAAAAAGAACTAGAAGATAATAAAAACAACTCTGCCAAATTTTGGAACATCCTCAAAGAAGTCGAAGGTCAGTCCACTGCAACACCCCTTCCAAACAAAATTGTGTCTGATGGTACCACCTATACGGACAAAGCTGATATACTAGAGAAGTTTAATGATCACTATGCCACTGCAGGGCTTGCCTTTGACACCTCACGTATCAGCAAACTTAGCCCGGCAAGAGACTACACTGTTGGCTTCACTGATAACCACAACCATAACCAACCACATCCCACGCCCTTCAGCTTCCTCACAATTATGTTCAAGCAAGTGGAGGACCTCCTCCTTTCTCTGGATACAAAAAAAGAGTGCGGGTGCAGATAATATTGAACCTTACTTCCTAAAACTTGGCCATACCTATCTGACTGCCCCCATTACACACTTATTCAACACCTCTCCGATTCAAGGTGACCTACCTGTCTCGTGGAAAACTGCCCACATCCTACCATTATTCAAGACTGGGGATCCGAGTGATCTGAACAATTACCAGCCTATTTCTATACTATCCGTCCTCTCTGAATTACTTGAAAAAATTGTCAACATCCAACTTAGAGAACATTTGGAATCGCAAAAGTTGCTAAACCGTGCTCAGTCCAGCTTCACAGCCAAACAGTACAGTATTGGCTCTTGCCAAAGTAACTACAAACTGGCAAATGGCCTTGGACTCCAAGAAGCATGTATTTGCCCTCTTCCTTGATCTAAGTAAGGCCTTTGATACTGTGGATCGTACCATCATGCTTACTGCACTGAGTAACATCAGTCTTGATAGTTCTGCCATTAAATGGTTCACCAGCTACCTAACCAATAGGTTACAACAAGTCAAAGCCATAGGAGATCTGTCCCCACAAAAATCCTTGTTACGAGGAGTCCCACAAGGCTCCATCCTGGGCCCTATCCTCTTTGCAATATACATCAATAATCTGGACTCGCAGCTGGGCACAGCCAATGTGCACTTATTCACAGATGATACTGTCCTCTATACCACAAATTCATCCTTGGATTTGGCCCATGAGTACTTACAGAAAGACTTTGTCACCCTTCAATACAACCTTATCACTCATAAACTCCTCCTCAACGCCAAAAAGACTAAAGCAATGATTCTCTCACCAAAGTCTACTTCCGGATGTCCACGTATCACACAGATCTGAACACTCTTAGATGAACCCCTTGAAGTAGTTGATACCTTTAAATACCTAGGGTTCTGGCTGGATAACAAGCTCAACTTTCTGTGCCACTTAAATGAAACCTCGAAGAAACTAAGACAGCGATTAGGTTTATTCTATCACATTAAACACTTACTTACATTAGAAGCCAGAATGAGACTAGTACAAACTACATTCCTACTTATACTGGACTATGCTGACTTCCTTTACAGTCATGGCTCATCGACGTGACCTGACTAAGGCATTTGACACTGTCAATCACTCCATTCTCCTCAAACAATTATCCCTCCTTGGTCTTTCAAGTGAAACTACCCTCTGGTTTCAAAGCTACCTCAGTAACCGGACCCAACAGGTCAGGATTGGTGAATTCCTCTCATCATCCCTACCAATCTACTCTGGAGTACCCCAAGGTTCTATCCTGGGTCCCTTGTTATTCAGCATATTCCTGAACAATCTCCCTGCCTCCTACCATGACAGAATGTTACTGTATGCAGATGATGCAGTAATCTTCACTTGCCACACCGACCCCACCTCCCTTCAGTCTCAACTACAGAAAAGTTTCACAGAAGTGGAAGACTGGTTTTGCTCACATAAACTCATCCTTAACCACAAAAAAACTAAAACAATGTTGT
The DNA here is from genome assembly GCA_016271365.2 of Neoceratodus forsteri. NCBI lineage: Eukaryota > Metazoa > Chordata > Ceratodontiformes > Ceratodontidae > Neoceratodus > Neoceratodus forsteri. Next base: position 430,693,934 of record CM028132.1, read on the forward strand.
TCCATAGAACCCACAACAAGTACAAGGACCATGAGCTCATAATTAACAACCACAAAGGCGTCACTCTTGAGCAGGTGGATATGTTTAAATATCTGGGCCTGACCCTTGACTGCTCCCTCTCGTATACCAAACACATTGACAATATCGCTAAAACTGTGAACTCCCGTATAGGGCTACTATACAAGCATAAACATTGCCTAACGGCTGAAGCCTTGAACCTCGCTATCCAGAGCTCTGTTATCTCAACTATTGACTATGGGCTCATTATCTATGAATCCGTTACTGATACTGCACTCCGGCGCATAGCTGTAACCCTTAATAAGGCATGTAGACTCCTTATTTCAGCTGCCCACCTTTCTCACACGTGTGACATTTACAAGCAGGCTAACTGGCTCCAGCTATCCGGCAGGCTAAAGTAACAGACATGCATCCTAGCGAAGAAGATATCACTGGGCCTTATGCCCCCTGGAGTCCAATCAATATTGACCCCGCAGCATGTCCGCCACCTAACTAGAAGATTGGACAGTCTAACCTTTACAATACCTCGCTGTCGGACCTCTCAAGCTCAGCGTTCTTACCTTGTCAGAGCCTCCACCTGGTTCAACTTGCTACCTACAGAAATCTCCAACACTGCCACGATTGGTGCTTTTAAGTGTAAACTGCGTCAACACCTCGTGGCTAGTGCCTTCTGTGATTGCTTCTTGTAATCCCCTCCAGGCAGACTACCCTCAAGCATCCCTCCTCACTGCCTCAGCTCTTCCTCCTCCTCTCCTACCCTCCCTCATTACTGGGTATAGGATGAATCTGTCTCCTTTTCATACCCCCCTTTCCTCCTCCCTTGCTGTTTCCCATCTACCACATACCCAACGCAATGCCCTCCCCATTTCTCCCCTCCTTCCTCTCTCTCTCTCCCCATACCACCCCCTCACCACCACTCTTCTTTCTCTTTTCCCACTAACCCACTCCTAACAAAGCTTCACTAAACTGCCTATGACTTGTACTGTATAATTAACCTCAACACAATTCCTTGACAATGCCTTTGGCTGCTATTATTGTAACCTTATTTGTCTTTTTTTTTTTTTTTTTGTAAGTTCCATTGTAATGATCATGTTATGTTTTGTACCTTATTGTCCTTATTGCCTTGACGTGGAACCTCTGTAAAAGAGCCCTTGGCTCAAAGGTGTCATCCGAAATACAAATAAATAAATAAAAACTGGACACCCTTTACCACCGGGCTTTAAGATTTATCCTAAATCTACCCCGTGGTACACATCACTGTCGTCTATACCAGATTTCGGGATGGACCTCACTCTCAACTAGGAGAAAAAGGAATGCTCTCCTCTAGTTTTTTAGAGCATTATCTGATAACCTCCCTGCATACATCTCGAACCTCTTCAAACGGGCTAAAGGTTCCTATGGCCTGACATGCTTCTCCATAATCTGTTCCAGATTCCTACAGCGAAAACTACCCTTGGCTCGGCAGCAATCAACTTCTCACTTCCATTGCTTTGGAACACTATGCAAGACTCATTAAAATTATCCTCACTTCCAAGCATTTTCACATTTAAAGCTCTATTAACAGATTATCTGAAGGAATCATGCGACTGTTTCAGACGCCTATGACCCCTAAGCCCCGGGTGCCACTCTCAAATCCTACGCCTAAGTATCTCATCCACCCCACATTCCTAACAGAAACCTAGGACCTACAAGCCTAGTTCCCTTAATCCGAGATGGCTTGCCTGTTCTCTACCTTTTACCTATTCTGGCCTCTCTCTTGGCTGCCTACTCTTTCACCCCAATTTCTACCCTATTCCTTAATACCTCCTTATTTTTTATCATTTAGGTATGAGCTCTTACTTAGCGGAGACTATATAGGATTGTTGTCTCTTCTCATTCCAGTAAAGCTTATCATTATGTACCTTTGCATGTTAATTATGTTGACTGGTATGTGTCGGCCCATATTGACCGGCACCTTCACAATTTTTTTTTTTTGCACTGCTGCCCACCGTAATTGTAATCTTATGAAGTGTACTGTATTGTATTAATGCCCAGGACCACCTTGAAAATGAGCTTGCTCGATGGTGTTTATGCCTGGTTAAATAAAGTGATTGATTGATTTGTAAAGGAGTCTCTGACTCAAAGGTATTAATTCCGATTGTATTCAATAAATAAAATAAATAAATCCTATGCCACACTTATTGTAGCAGAACACAACGCAATTTGCCAACCATCGGGACAAACATTGCTTAGAAATTGAAGCGCCCCTCATCCTGGAGTGAAAGAAACAAACTGCTTAGACTTTCTGGACTCTCTAGTTTAAAGCAGATAGTACGTCAAAGTTCTGCGTACATCTAACATATGGAGCAGTGCTTCCCCTGAATTGGCATGCTCAGGAAAATAAACAAGAAGGTGGATAGACTGGTTAAGTGTGAACTTAACCACCTTGGGTAGAAATTTAGGATTTGTGTGCAAAGATACCCTGTCTTTGTGAAAAATCAGATGAGGCTCCTCGCACCCGGAGGCCTGAAGCTCTGAGATTCTTCGAGCAGAAGTAATTGCAACTAAAAACAACACTTTCCAAGACAGAAAGCGTAAGTCGCGATTGGCTCAAAAGCAGACAGGGTCAACTTTTTCAAAACAAAATTTAAGACCCAAGCCAGGACCAGGGAACGGACAAACAGGTTACTCACCTGTAACAGTAGTTCTAGGAGTGGTATATGTTGTTCATCCACACTCTTTGGCATGTCCCTTTCCCCTTTAAACCTTGCTGGAAGTCTTCAAGCTGGCTCCTCCCACACACCCAGGTGGTATATACCTCGGCTCCGCCCCATAACGCCAGATCTTAGCCCGCTGGAAGCAAGGTGATACACCTAAAGCCAGGGAGGTCGGGTGGGTGCATGTGGATGAACAACATATACCACTCCTAGAACTACTGTTACAGGTGAGTAACCTGTTTTACTAGGACCGTGGATATGTTTTTCATCCACACTCGTTGGCAGACTCCTAGCAGTTCTCCAGGAGGAGGGTGGCAAGGCGCACACCCCCTACTTAGGAAACAGAGATTAGAGAACCGAGGCCCCAAAACCAGCATCCCGACGTGACTCAAGGTCGATGTGGTAATGGGTAATGAAGGTGTTTGCTGACTTCCAGGTAGCAGCCAGACAGATTTCCTGGATAGGGATGTCCCTGGAAGCAGCCATCGATGCAGCAGTATGGCAGGTAGAATGAGCTCTTATCCCTCTGGGAGGCTCCTTGCCTGTCAACTCATAGCACAGACCTATGCATGATGTAATCCATCTTGCAATGGTCCATTTGGCTGCAAGTCTGCCAGAAGCAGCTTCAGCATAGGTGACAAACAGCTGGCAAACCTCTCCCCGAATTTCCGCCGTCCTCTCCTTGTAGTAGGAGAGAGCACGTTTAAGGTCCAGGGTAGGGATCCTGTACTCTGCGTCCGAGGAGTAGTTAGGGTAATATACCGGCAGAGTCAGCACCTGGTTAAGGTGAAACTCTGAAACCACCTTCGGAAGGAATTTCAGGTGGGGGCGCAGGACAACTTTGTCCCTGTGAAAGACCAGATAAGGGGAGTCCACCGAAAGCACCTGGAGCTCCCCTGTCCTTCTGGCTGATGTGATAGCCACCAGGAAGGCAGTCTTCCACGACAGATGTGAGAGCTCACACTTGTGCATGGGTTCAAATGGCTTGCCCATGAGCTCTGCCAAAACCAGCAAAAGATCCCACGAAGGTGGAGGTTCACGTACTGGAGGGGATATGTGATCCAGGCCTTTGAAAAAGTGCCCGACCCCTGTCTCCTGTGCCAATGCTGACTGGCTGGCCCACGCCCGATAAGCGGAAATGGCTGCCAGGTGCACCCTAAGGGTCAATGACCGTAGACCCCCCCTTTGGAGAGGGACCAAAGGTAGTCTAAAATGTTAGCCACAGAGAAGGATAAGCGGTCCAGACTCTTACCCTAACACCAAATGGAAAACCTTTTCCATTTGAAGGCATAACATTTCCTGGTCGATTCCTTACGAGATGCCTGCACAACTGTGTTGACATCCTCAGAAAGACCCAGAGCCAGGAAATCTAGCCGCTCAGGTACCAGGCTGTGAGGTGCAGGGACTGAAGGTCCAGATGGAATACCTTCCCTGGTTCAATGATATTAGGTTTGGGTGTGTACAAAGCTGCTCCAGGGCCCTGCAGCTGAGGCTGAGGAGATCTGGATACCAGAACTGGCGGGGCCAATCTGGGGCTACCAGGATCACTTTCGCCTTGTCCCTCCTCACCTTGAGTAACACCTTGTGGATCAAGGGAAATGGAGGGAAGGCATAGAGGAGGCCTGGGGTCCACAGCCTCGAGAAGGCATCCCCCTGCAGCGAGCCCTGCTGAGGGAGTGGGCATGGTACAGCCTCAGCTTGGTGTTCTCCCTGGAGGCAAACAGGTCCACAAACGGTTTGCCCCAATGGGAGAACAGATTGTAAGCTACCTCTGGATGGAGACCACTCATGGGATGTCTGGCCTAAGCGGCTGAGAGCATCCGCCAGTTGGTTCGAGACTCCTGCCACATGGATGGCAAGGAGATCTGCCTCCAACCGGCTGACGAGGGTCCAAGTCTGGAATGCCTCCTTGCATAGCAGACAGGAGTGCATGCCGCCCTGTTTGGTGAGGTAGTACATGATCGTGGTATTGTCCGTCTGAACTTGAACAACTTGACCTCGGAGCTGAGGAGCAAAAGCTGACAGTGCCAGTCTGACTGCTCAGAGCTCCAGCAGGTTGGTGTGGCATCGGGACTCCTCAGGGATCCAGAACCCATGGGCTCTGTTGTCCCCCATGTGGGCTTCCCAGCCCATGAAAGAGGCATCGGTCGTGAGAACGACCGTCAGCTCGGGGCGGACAAACGGGATCCTTTCCTGCAGACGACTTGGGACGGTCCACCATTGGAGAGCATCCCACATCTTCTGGGTGACAGTGACCAGCTGGTCGAAGAGACCCTGATGCTGAGTCCACTGAGCGGCCAGCTCCCAATGGAGGGGGCGCATGTGCAATCTGGCCCAATGGACCACTAAGGTGCACGCCGCCATGTAACCCAGAAGGCGCAGGAAGTCCCGGGCAGAGCGCAAGTGTCCAACCACAAATGATTGGGCAAAGGAGGAAAGAACCTCCAACCTGTCTGCCAGAAGCCGAGCTCTGGCTTGACGAGAGTCGAGCTCTGCCCCGGTAAAGCCCATCACCTGAGAGGGCACAAGTTCCCGACTTGGCCTAATTGGGAACAGGTTCGGAGGGCCAGGTCCCTGGACCGCTCCACCTCCTGCAGGGAGGAACCTGCCAGGAGCCAATCATCGAGGTTGGGGTATATCCGAACCCCTTGATGCCGTAAATGGGCTGCCACCACTGCAATGCATTTGGTGAAGACCCCGAGGGGCTGATGACAGGCCGAACGGCATGGCTCGGAACTTGTACAGGGTCCCTTCGACCCCGAAGTGGAGGAACCGCTGGTGGGACAAACAGATTGTGAAAGAACGCATCCTATAGATCCAGTGAACAGAACCACATGTTTCGCTCCAGAGGTGGTATGACCTGGTTCAGAGTTACCATCCGGAAGGTGCGAGACCTGAGATATTGATTCAGGTCATGGAGATCTAGGATGGGGCGCCAACCCCCCGTCCGCTTGGGCACCAGGAAGTACCTGGACATGAAGTCTGGATCTGTAGGAGGATCCGGCACTGGAGCTACCGCCTCCTTGCGGAGGAGCTGAGCAGTGTCGTCCCGAAGGGCCGACTGAGTGCCAACTGAGATCCTTTCCTCTCGTGGGGCATGGGCTCGGCAAGGAGGGTACTGCTCGAACTCTAGAGGCAGTCCCCGACCGACCACTTCCAGGACCCACCTGTCCGAAGTGATACTAGACCAGGCGGAAAGAAAGTGGCGGAGCCGGCCCCCCATGGGAGGACCCAGAACTGGCGTGACAGGAGTAGGGGTGGCCACCCCCAACCCGTCACTGCGCTGGCTTACAGGAGGAGGAGGAGGCTCCTAGACTGGCACCTCGGCCTCCTTTGCAGGGCTGTTGGGGACCCTGCTTGGGCCCAGAGCACCAAGCTTGAGCCTGCTGTTGCTACTGACCTCCCTGGAAGGAGGCTGTCTAACCGCAAGAGAAAAGTGCCGAAAAGGCTTCTTCTTGCGCTTCTGCTGGTTCTTGCCTGAAGAATCCTTTGCATAAGTGGCATCCAAGGTGGCACTGAACTGCTCTATGCGCTGGAGGTAACCTGTCACTCCTGGACTGAAGAGGTCGGTGCCAAGGAAGGGCACTTCAGCTAACTTCTGCTGAGTATCCGCCGAAAAAGAGGATAATCTCAGCCAAGCCCTGCGGCGAGTGGCCACTGTGGCTGCTAGTGAATGGGCACAGGAATCTCCAATGTCCAAAGCCATCTGAAGCTGCTGTTTTGCAAAAGCATGGCCCTGGTCACGGACTTGCTTAACTGTGGTCTGCATGTCCACTGGGAGATGAGGGAGGACTTCATCTAGCCACCCCAAGAGGGCGTGAGAGAAGTGTGCCATGATCACTGCTGAGCTAGCCTGACGAAGGCCCAAGGATGAGGCCGCATATACCTTCCGGGTACAATGGTCCATATTTTTGGACTCCTTGTCTGGAGGGCGGTCAGTATCCGCTGAGCTACCCGTGCGTCTAAACACTGAGGCTGTCACAAGGCTCTTGGCCGAGGGATGCTCAGTGAAGCCTGCCAAGGTACCCATGGGTACAGTGTACTTGCGAGCCATGCGGGCAGACGGAGCCATGCAAGAGGCAGGCGCTGCCACAGCTCAAGGGCCGGGCCAACAGTGGCTTCAGCCACTGTGAAGGCCTCCGTCGGGGTATCCCCCCTCTTAAGGATATCCGTGAGAGGATATTCCGCCTTCTTTTGAATAGGCTCCAAGGGCATGCCGGTGGACTCTCAAATAAGTCGAAGGATGCCCTGGAAAGAGGAAGGACCTTCCACCAGGCCTGTCACTGACAACTCATCGTCAGGGTGTGAGTGAAGACCAATGGTATCCGAGTCCGAGGAGTCAGGATACAGGGGTCTCCTGCCTATGTCCCCTTCAATACGCCAAGGGCGATCGGGGACAACAGTGATGGACAGACGGGGCAGGCCCATATCTGTCCGATCCTCCTTCAAGGGGGGCCCCTCCCTGAGGCTGCTTAGGCGGTGGCTCCACCAAAACTGGTGGCGAGACCGGAACAGGCCGAACTGGAATGCGTGCCAGTCCTACCGGAGGGAGAACCAGAGTCTTCGGTGCCAGAGTCGGAGTTGGCCTAAGAGGCTGGGGCCAAGTAATGGCCCGTGGAGCCGGCTTTTGACCAGTCAGAAGTAGCTGTTGCCACATGAGGTCCTCATAACGTCGACAGAGCTTCTGTCAAAGTCTCTCCTCCGAGGAGGAGGATGAGGATTGGTGGCAGCGCCTTTTCTGGGAGTGTTTGTGATCCTTTTTTGTTTTTTTGACCGACGGGGTCCTAGTCTTCGATCAAGACCGACGGTGTCGGCTCTGTCGATCGGAAGAGGCCGGATTTGGTGAAAACCGAGGTTCCGGCTCCTATCCCTCGATCGGGATACCCGAAGGATGGGTCTCCTCGTCGGGGAAAGAAAGGATGGGTGTCCTCTCCAAGGAGTCGGCGACCGGGGATGGCGACAACGGCTCAATCGGGTTGAGAGAAATCTTGGCCGGTTCTGCTGTATCCTCGGCCTCAGTGCCTTGGCCTGACGGAAGGTCCGAGAAGCCGGTGGCTGAGGAAGCGATCTCAACCGAGGTCGAGACCGCCAGGTCCTGAGAATCAGACCGCTCTCGGTCCCAGGAACGTCTTCTTCGGGCAGAAGAAGATTTAGGGTCCTTGTCCCTTTTCGTAGGGTGGGAGGAGTGTGAGCCCGAGGGCGCCTCACCCTTGGTAGGGAGAGACTGGCACAGCTCCCGAAAGGACCCAGTGAAAGTGGAGCCCAGGTTAAGCGGCATGAAAAAACTTCAGTTGGCCGAAGCTTGAGCAGCTTCCTCTTCGAAAGCCGCCATCTATTCGAGCTGATCGGCGGATCCCGCGGCCGCGGAAACCACCCACCTGGCCTCCTTCGATTTCACCGGTGGATTGTGGAGCTCCGGTCTCCCTAGCTTTAGGCGTGCCTTGCGGTCATCCAGGATGTTGGGATGGAAGGCCAGACAAATGGTGCAAGAGGTGGTGTCATGCATGACACCCAAGCAATAAACGCACAAGAGGTGGAGATCGGTGCGCTACATTATCTGTCCGCAAGGACACCAACGAAACCCGGGGAATGACTTGTCCTCCGTGTCTGACGCGCTCGGATCAAAATCGTAAACTCTTACGAGTTTCAAAGAAAGCAAATGCGGCAAAAACCATCGATTAGAATCCAGGGCCTACAGTACTGCAGAAGTAGCACGAAGGAACCCGAATCTTCCAGCGGAAAGGAAGATCTGGCGTCATGGGGCGGAGTCGAGGTATATACCACCCGGGTGGGTGGGAGGAGCCAGCTTGAAGACTTCTGTCAAGATTTAAAGGGGAAAGGGACATGTCAAAGAGTGTGGATGAACAACATATCCACGCTCCTAGAATGGTGGTTTCAGGTGCAGCTTGCCCTTGAGAAAGGTACAGGAGACATCCAGCTGAGCAATAGTGCAGTCACCCACGGGCTCATGAAAGGCAGAAATAGATAAAAGGTAGACCCTGAGGGAGAAATACTGGAGGCCCGGGTCATACGAAAAAAATCAGGTAGTCCAGGACATGATTCACAGTGTAGGTGAATAGGTCTAGGGAACATCTAGCAGCTCAGATGGCAAACCGCTTCCACTTCATGGCATAAATGGCACAGGTGGTGAAGGTTTGCGGGCAGCCACCAGGACGTCCGCCACCCTATTAGAGACCCTAAACCTGGCGTTGGCCATGTCCTCAGGAGCCATGCATGCAGATGGAGAGACCCGAGACTGGGATGGACCAGAGTCCCTCAATTCTGGGTCAGCAGATTCCTGCAAAGGGGCAGAGGGACTGGAGGTTCCTTCGCCAGCTGCTGAAGCAGAGGAAACCATATCTGGTGAAGCCAGAATGGGGCTACCAGAATCATGCTGGCCCCCTCCATTTGTAGCTTGATCAGCACCCTCTGAATTAGAGGAAACAGAGGGAATGCGTACGGAAATCTCCTGCTCCAAGAGAGGGACAACATGTCTTGCCAGAAAACTCCAGGCCCTGGATCTAGTGAGCAGAAACTGGGCAGTTTTGCATTGAGTGGGGATGCAAAAAGGTCCAACTCTGGATGACCCCATCTATCGAACAGATCATCTGCTACAGATGCGAGAAGCTCCCATTCATTCATACTGGATTGAGTCCTGCTGAGAATGTCCGCCAGGGTGTTTAGGATGCCAGGTACATGAACCGCAGAGTGTGTCAGACTGTGCTCCGGTGCCCAATACCACACTCTCATGGCCTCCCTGCAAATGGGGTATGAGTGAGTCCTGCCCTGCTTCTTGATGTAGTAGACGACACTCAGATTGTCCGACTGCACCAGCTGCTGGCCTCCAGCAAGATGCTCCTGAAATGCCTGGGTCATCGAGGCACAGGTCAGAAAGCACAGGAAAAACCAGGAGCAGTTGTAGAATTCACAAAAAGTGTGTATTAGTACTAGCAGTAAAATAAAAATAAAAAAATATTCAGAATAATTATTTACAAAGGCAGAATAAATAGAAAAAATCCGTCTGAGTTGTCCTTCAATCTGTGTTTCAAAACATTGCAGCTCTCTCTCTCTCACATAAGTCTCAGCAACCCCCCTCCTTACCAAGCATCCTGTTTTTTTTTTCTAAAATGTTCCTGTTAATATCAGGCAGGTGCAGCAAGAACATTATGTCCCAGAACTGAAGCCTCTTCTCCACAGCTTCTGAAAAAGGGCTTAAAAACTGCTCAAGTTAACCCCTTGAGTTCGTAATAGCTTTTTGCAATCATCTCAAACTATAATTCCATACATTTCAACAGTAACACTATATAATTTCTAAACAAAGGGATCCCAATATCAGTTACAATTCCACACAGTGATCTGCATATATTTTTATACCAGCAGATGTGCAAGGGAGGAAAAAGACAGAGACAGTGAGAGGCAGAGAATTGCGAGACTGTCAGGGTGATCAAATCCTAGGTCTCAAGAAAATCCGGCCGCGCAGACAGACAAGAGACAGAACAGATCCCTGTATTCAAACTCTCCATAACAACTGGGACAGGGTCCTGTTCAGCCCTGTCACATACACCCACCTCCTTAAGAGGGAACTTGTTTTAACAAACAAGTTTCCAAAACATTCTATTAATTCTCTACTAACATTAGCTTCTAACTTTCAGAAATTACGCACATGTGGAGTATCCTTTTTTTATAACAGTACAGCAAACAAAGTTTAAACTCATACATTTGTTTTTCAACCTTCATAACCTTCAATTCCTGATCCATATCTTGACAGAAAATCAGCGTTGCTATTCTCTTTACCAGATTTGTGCATCACATTGAATTTAAATGGTTGTAGTGCTAGGTACCACCTTGTGATTCTGGAATTATCTTTCATTTGGTTACGCCAACAGAGAGGACTGTGATCTGTTATAACTACAAAGTCAGTTCCTAGCAAATAAAACTTAAGGGACTCCATGGGGCCCACATTGCTGCTAAACATTCATTTTCAATGGTGGAGTACCTTTTCTCTGTGTCATGCAACTTCCTACTTATGTACAAAATAGGATGTTCCGTCCCATCTATATTCTGACTCAGGACTGCACCTAGACCTACCTCTGATGCATCTGTTTGTAACAAAAATGGCTTCTCAAAGTCTGGGCTTCTTAAAACAGGGGCGGAACATAATGCAGCCTTAATGGCTTCAAAAGCTCCATCACACTCTGGGGTCCATTTCACATTATTTGGGTACCATTTTTTTGTGAGTTCAGTGAGGGGAGTAGCTAACTCAGCAAAGTTGAAAACAAATCTCCGATAATAACCAGCCAGCCCTAAAAATGATCGCACATGCTTCTTTGTTTTAGGGACAGGGCTGTTAGCTACAGCTTCTATCTTAGAAACCTCTGGCTTGACTTCTCCATTTCCCAAAACATAGCCCAAATATCTTGTTTCCTGCATGCCCAATGCACACTTGGTAGGATTAATTGTAAGACCTGCCTTTTTGATTGATTGGATAACTGCTTGTAGGTGTTCCAGGTGGCTTTTCCAGTCTGGACTGTACACCCTGACACCATCCATATTGAACAGGTATTTCTGCTCAATCTTTACTGAAGAGGAGGAGGGTAATGGGTCTGAAGGGAGTACAAGGGGTGAGAATGGTGCAGAAATGGACACAAGTCCCTTTACACGAGAAAGGGTCCTGAAGGAACTGGAAGTAATAAGAGTTGATAAAGCAATGGGGCCAGATGGGGTGCACCCCAGGGTCCTTAAAGAACTAAGAGAGGTGGTGGCTGAACCTCTGGCTATCCTGTTTAGCCGATCACTGGAAACAGGGGAGGTACCCAAAGACTGGAGGACAGCAGATGTAGTCCCCTTATACAAAAGTGGGAACAAAGAGGAAGCAGGGAACTACAGACCAGTCAGCCTCACCTCGGTAGTGGGGAAGATCATGGAAGCACTACTGAAGGAGAGCTTGGTAGAACATCTGGTTGTCAATGGACTACAGGACCCAAGGCAGCATGGTTTCACCAGGGGGAGGTCATGTCAGACCAACCTCGTTGAATTTTTTGACTGGGTGACTGGGAGGTGGATCAGGTGAGGGCAGTGGACATGGCCTATCTGGACTTCAGCAAGGCCTTTGACACTGTGCCACATAGAGACTATTACACAAACTGGGGAATATGGGTGTGGGCAGGACAGTAGTGTGGTGGAGTACGTAACTGGCTGGGTGGCAGGACACAAGGGTGGTGGTAAATGGCTGTCACTCCACAGAGGAAGAGTGACCAGTGGGGTACCACAGGGATCAGTGCTGGGACCGGTCCTATTCAACATCTTCACCAGTGACATTGCATAGGACCTAGAGGGCAGAATTTCACTGTTGCTGATGACACAAAGCTCTGTAACAGAGTAGACACACCAGAGGGTGTAGACAGAATGAGAAGTGACCTGCAGAAACTTGAAGAATGGTCAGGGTTTGGCAGTTGAAATTCAATGCAAAGAAGTGCAAGATAATGCATATAGGGCACAAAAACCCTGGCACAATATATCAGTTGGGGGTGAGGATATAGCATGCACCAAGCAGAAAGGATCTTGGGGTTGTCATCTCTGATGACCTCAAGGTAGGAAACAGTGTGACAAGGCAGCAGGTAAAGCAAATAGGATGCTGGGATGTATAGGCAGGGGCATCACTAGCAGGAAAGGGAGGTCATAATTCCGCTATACTAGACACTAGTGAGGCCCCACCTGGAGTACAGTGTACAGTTCTGGAGACCATACCTACGTAAGGACATAGACAGGGTAGAGAAGGTTCAGAGGAGGGCAACAAAGATGGTGCATGGATTGCATCTCAAGTCCTATGAAGACAGGTTGAAGGAACTGAACATGTACTCCTGGAGGAGAGGAGGAGAGAGGGATATGATAGAGACATACAAGTATCTTACAGGGAGGAACAGGGGTGCAGGAAAACACTATTTTTAAGCGAAAAAGATGTTCCAGGACTAGAGGGCATGGGATGAAGTTGGAGGGAGGACGATTCAGAGGAAACATGAGAAAGAATTTCTTCACAGAACGGGTGGTGGACAAGTGGAACACCCTGCCAGAGGAAGTGGTGGGGGCTGAAACAATCACGGGATTTAAGAATGCATGGGATAGACATAAAGGAATTCTGGAGGTCAGGGGTAAGGGGCAACAGACTTTTAGGAAAACAAACTGAACTTACAAGCTCAAATGGGCAGACTGGGTGGGCCATAGGCCCTTATCTGCCGACACTATCTATGTATCTATGTATCCAGGTATGCAGCACAATAACCAGTGTGAGGTGATAAAATTACATCCATGTACCGCTGGAATGCAGCTGGCGCACCATGTAAACCAAATGGCATGGTGGTGAACTGATAAAATCCAAAAGGAGTGGCAAATGCTGTTTTGTTTCTGGATTCTTTAGCTAAAGGGATTTGCCAGTAACCCTTGGTGAGGTTGAGGTCTGTCCACCAAATCATCTATTCTGGGCACAGGTCAACTGTCAAATTCTGACACTTGATTAAGTTTCCTAAAATCAAAGCATAGTCTTACACCCGCTTCTTTTTTGTTTACAACCACCACTGGCGATGGCCAAGCACTTCTCGACTCTTCTATGTATGATACCCAGTTCTTTCATTTTTCTGTATTTCCTTAACCACATCAATCAGCTCTTAACCGCTCTGGTAACCTGTATGTCTTTTGCCTAACAGGGTGAGCATTCCTTGGCAGTATTACATGCTCGACCCCCTTTTGTTCGGCCTGGTACTGTGGTAAAAGTACTGTTAAATGTCTTTAGCAAGTTATGAATTTCTGCGGTTTATTCGGGGGTTAAGGAAACATTCACCTTTACAGCATCAGCAGTTACAGTTTGTTCCAGTCCATCATAAGCTACATCAATATCTTCTTTTTTTCAGTTTCTGGTAAAACCAGCAAAATAGCTTTTGGCATTTTTTCAACCCACTTCTTGAGGAGGTTAGCACGGTATATCGTAGTAGGATTTTTCCTGTCAGGGGTCTCAATCTTGTAGTTAATGGTGCCAGTACATCTAAGCATGCTATAGGCCCTTGCCACTTCATTAACAGTTTATTTTCTGTTGTGGGTAACAGTCGCAAAACCTTTTCACCTGGCTCAAAAACTTTTTCTTTTACCCCATGGTCATAATGCACCTTCTGTTGGTTTTGGACCTCTCCCTGATTACTATAGGCGATTTCAACATATTTGCCAGCTTCTTTCTCAGGGAATACATATAAGATGTAATAGATCATTTCTGATGGGAAGTTATCTTCCCATGTTTCTTTTATTACATCTAGTAGCCCTCTAGGTGATCTACCATACAGCATTTCAAATAGTGAAAAACCTGTAGATGTCTGTGGCACTTCTCTGTAAGCAAAAAGTAGGTAAGGCAAGTATTGGTCCCAATCTTTCCCTTCCCCTTTTACAAACCTTTTTAACATGTGTTTTAGGGTTTGGTTAAAACACTCAGCAAGACCGTCTGTCTGAGGGTGATGGGGGAGGTTCTTATGGCTATGTACATTGCATCCTCCCTGCAGTTTACTCCCACCATGCTACCCCAGCCTCTGCTGCCCTAGATGCCCTACTAATGAAACTCTCCCTCCCACACACAGTTCCCATATTTGTAGCAGGTTGCTACTGTCCACCCAACTCCCCTATGCCCACTATCTTGGATCACTTAGGCATCCTAAGTTCGTACACGACAAGGGGTGAGCTCCATATCTTGGGTGATTTTAACTGGAACTGGCTATCCAAAGGTAGCTCCAAGCTTTGGAACCAGGTTGCCACACTAAACCTATCTCAAATGATCACAGTCCCCAGGCACCTAAACCACAAATCTCAGAACTACTCACTCCTAGACTGTTCCCTTACTTCGCACCCACACTGGATACTTTCCTCAGGCCTCTTACCTGACTCCTTAAGTGATCATCATATGATCTGCTCAGTCAGGAAGATCTTTCGGTCGAAGCCTCCTCCCCACAGAACTCTTCTGTCTTGCTGCTACAAATCCTTGGACCTCGCTGTCCCTACTAACTGACCTGGCCAGCACAGATTGGTCCTTCATGCCCCCAAGCTACTTCCATCTACTCAACTCTAGAAAATTTCAAGTCGAGGTTCCTAGCGATATGGGACTGCTATGCCCCTCTCAGATGAACTCAGGTAAGAGGTGGCCAACTGCCCTGTGTTACAGCTGACATTCTGGCTCATCTCAGGGCCAGGGACCAGGCTTGGAAATCATTCAAAGCAACTGGCTTCCACGAAGACAACGCTAAGTACCGCACGCTGCAGAATGCTTGCACTAGGCTACTCAGGCAGGCCAAAGCTGACTACTTTAAGTCACTGTACCCAATAGCTCTGTATGAAGTCCGAACCATCCATTGATTCTCCTGATATAAAATGGCTGCCCAGGGTATAATGAGTTAAAGCCACCTTCCACACCAACTTAAATCACCCTGCAAAATTCTGGAAGGTGGTCAACTCGCTATTCACCCTGCTGGCACAGCCCCCCACCCGTGCTCTAAATCAAGACGGTGCAATGGTGTCTGCACCCCTCGCAGTAGCATCAATATTTAACTCCTTCACAAACTGTTCCTCATCCCTTTTGTCCACCCTCCTACCTTCACCCCAAAATCCAGCTCCTTCAACAGCCTCAGCCTCCTCCACCCCTCCCAACCCCTCCTTTTCCTTCCATCAGATCTCACCGTCTGAAGTTTTCAATGCCCTGCTCGCCCTAAATCCCTCCAAGGGTAAATACTCCGCCAGGCTAGATGACAAAATGCTTTACCTGTCTGCCCCTGCCATTGCCATCCCACATCTGCACTTGTCAACATCTCTTTCTCGCTTGCTTCTATCCCATCCACCTGGAAACATGCACTGTCATCCCCCTCCCAAAAGGCGGCGACCCTTCATCCCCTGGTAACTACCGCCGTATCTCCCTACTTCCCATTCTTGCAAAAATCCAGGAACATCTAGTCCTCACTCAACTTTCCACCTTTCTCGACTCCTCGTCCTTCTTCTCACCTTATCAGTCTGGTTTAGGAAGTCCCATTCCACCTCCACTTCCTTCCTCAGTCTCTCCGACACCATCCTTACTGGTATGTATAAAAGCTACATCACCTCAGCTATATTTATAGATCTAGCAAAGGCGTCTGACACAGTCTCACAAGCACTCCTCCTCCTGTCTAAGCTCTCCCTTGCAGGGCTTTCTAGCGAGGCTACCAGCTGGTTCCACTCCTACCTGGTAGGCATGCCCCAATCTGTCAGAATTGGTGACTCCACCTCTGCCTCCCTCCCTCCCAGTTGCCTCTGGTGTATCCCAGGGCTCAGTCCTTGACCTGCTACTGTTCTCTATTTTCCTTAACGACCTACCCTCTGCCTGCCCTCACACATCCATTCACATGTATGCGGATGACACAGTGCTGTATACATCTGTCCCTCATCTGCTGCTGTGGCGTCCAGCCTCCAGCTGGACTTCAATGCTGTCCAGCTGTGGTTCCGCTCTAATCAGCTTTATCTCAATGCCAAGAAAACTGTCATGTCCTTCGGCACTAGGCAGGGGCTATCTTGGCTTCCCCTCACCCCCCCGGACGGGACTCCATTACTGGTCTGCACCTCCTTTAGATACCTTGGGGTCTGGCTTGACCAGCACCTCGACATTTCTGTACACATAGATGCCATCCACAAAATGCTGCACCCCAAGTTGGGTGCCCTATACCACAACCGTGGATGCATCCCTCTGCCAGCTCGCCATGCTATTGTGCAGAAAATGATCCTCCCTATTCTAGACTATGGTGATGTAGTCTACTGTGCCGCTCCCAAGTCCACCCTAGCCAGACTGGCCCCTCTCTTCCACTCATTTTGTCGCTTCATCCTTGACTATCCTCCCTCCACTCACCAGTGCATCCTCTACCAGACCCTTGACCTCCCCCTGCTCTATGACTGGAGAAATTCTCACTGTGCTAGGCTAATGGTGAAGTTTTGGTCCCGGTCGCTGCCACCCTACCTAACCTCAGTTCTGACACCTGCCCCCACTCTAGCTTACCAAACCAGAAACTTCAACTCTCGCTTCTTGGCTGTCCCTCATATGACCACCACGGCAGGTCAGGCAATGTTTAGGTTTTGCATGCATAAACTGTGGAACTCCCTCCCTGCGGATATTCGGCACGCCACCCCCACCCAGCACCTTAAATCCCTTCTCAAAACCCATTTTACCTCTGCTTGCGCATGTGATTAGGACGTGCTCAATCACTAGCCATGTTTCTCCTGGCGATGATTTTACATGCACTGAACTGTACATGTGTATGCTGCAGTCCCTCACACTACAACTACCTACCACAGTAGTGCTTACCTCACCCTAGCAATTGCAGAATTGCTCTTTTTTATAACATGGGTTTTGTACATGCTCTATATCCTCTGTAACCTTTCTTGTTAATTCTACTGTATTGTGTGCTCTCTGTAACTATGTATTTCTTCTATTGCCCCTGTCCCCCAGGACGCATATGGAATCTAGCAGTACTCTGCTCAGTATGCCTTCCTGGTAAAACTTTTAAATAAATAAATGGCAGTGATCCCTAGTAGTCTGTATAGCTCCTAAGTAATGCAGCACCAAAATTACAACCTGATCAGTAATAATTTCTTTAGGTATGCACACTCTGCTGAAAATTTTTACAAGCTTTGCTGCCACTTTTGAAGCTGTGACCGTATGTATTGGAACTTCTTCTGGGTATTGAGTAGCATAGTCACATACTACCAAAATGAATCGATTACCCATTTTACTTTTGTCTACAGGGCGAACCACATCCATTGCAATTCTCTCAAAAGGCGCATCTATCAAGGGCACCTTATCTTTTCTAGTGACTGGGGCTACTTTCTGACACTCATCACAAGAAATGCAATAGACAGCAACATCTTCATGAATTCCAGGCCAGTAAAATCTATTCAGCAATCTGGCAAGGGTGCGACCCCTCCCTGAGTGACCAGCCATAGGACTATCATGTGCTATCTGTTTAAACTCTGTTCTATACTTCTGTGGTATAACCAATTGTTCTGTCTGTTCCTGTGTCTGAGGTTTAACCCAAACTCTGTACAGTAACCCATTACATTTTTTAAACATTGGTTCACCCGTTTTGGTTTCACCTCCAGCTGCTTAAAATAACCTTGGAGAGAAACATTGTTAGCTTGTTCTGAAAGAAAATTACAATCAGTGATCAGTTTAGTTTCATCATTTTCATATGTTAACCATTTATCAGTCATTAGTTGCCACAGTTTCTTCAGGCATCGTCTTTCTTTCCTGGATTTCCGGATCTTGGAGCTGTTCTCAAACAAGTCCGAATCAAAGTCACTGAAAGGAAAGGTGTCCCCACCGTTTGAGATTTTCTTTGCCTGAGCTCTTGTTACCACTGCTACTGAAACTGCAGGGTTCCGTTCCTCAGATTAACTCAGTAAATCCTGGACAGTCATTTCCAATAATCACGGGTACAGGTAGCTTAGGTAGTACCCCCACTTTCATTTGGTGCGACATACTCTTAATTGTCAGAGTCTCTTGGGTGGTGGGATAGTATCGAGTGCCGCCGTGGATGCAGATGACACCAGTACCTGGTCCTTTCGCACAGTGTTTTCCCAGCATTTCAACTTGCACTAGGGCCTCTCTGCTTCCCAAATCTATAAGTCCCTTCACAGTCTTATCTCCCACATTCACATCTGTTAAGTACCTACCCCAATTTGCTAAAGACAAATCTGCTCCAGTGTCACTCTTCTTACGGCAATTTCTTGCAATATGATCTGGCTTATTACTGTTATAGCAAATACTGTCTTTGGGCACAGATTTGTTATCCCCAACAGAGTTCTTATCAGACTTGGAGTTTAAATGGGAAAAAGAGTGTTGTACCGGTGCTTGGCTGTCACCTCACTGCCTTGGCGTCTCTCTGGCCATTTGGCAGTCTTCGGCCAAAGAAACAGCCTTTTCCCCACTTTCTTGTTGGTGTTCCTTTACCCAAGGCTGCACATCTGTAGGCAGGATGTTGACGACTTGCTCCATTGCAAATGTGTCGATCTGTGGGACTGTTTTGCCCTCTGGTTGGAGGCATTTTATCAGGAGTTCTCTGAGTCAGGTGAAGTCTTCTTGAGGACTGTCGACTTGAGTTGTACTTCACAGAACAAAATCTCTACCTGTAGGTCTCTCCTGAGATGTTGCACCTTTTCAGGATTTCACTTTACACTAGGTCACAGTTTTCTGACTGTGCAGTGTCCATATTGCTGTAGGCAAGTTGGGCTTTCCCTGTCAGGTAGGGTACCAGTCTGACTGTCCATTGCTCCTTTGGCCATTGGCAGGCTGTGGCAACTCTTTCAAAACTTGTCAGGTATGCCTCAATATCATCCGAGGGACACAACTTTGTAAGTTTAATGGCTTTTAAGTTGCTTGTGTTTTGTTGCTCATCTGGATCTGTGCCATATTCTCTGCCTTTGATAGCTTGCAAGGCATCCAGCCATCGCTGCTCCTGCCACTGCTTCTCTTCTCTCCTCTGCTGCTCCATCTCTTTTTGTTGTACAGCCCACCATTTGAAAAAAGACAGTCAGGCTTTCAGGTTCTGTCACTGCTTGTTCTTTTTCCATAACTTGTGCTGGCTGTACAATCTCAGCTTGGACTTCTGTCTCTGCTAATTTGACTGCCATTCTCCTGGTAACCACTCCTGGACTTGCTGCTGCAGAATCCATACCTTTCTCTATGCTTCCCTGGTACTAGGTCCAGTACCCATGCACTCCTGGCTTAGAGTACACACGGCATAATCCCACTTAGACTGACACCATCTGTCATCGAGGCACAGGTCAGGAAGCATAGGAAAAACCAAGAGCAGTTGTAGAATTCGCAAAAACTGTTATTAGTACTAGCAGTAACAAAAAAAAAATAGTTCAGAATAACTATTTACAAAGGCAGAGTAAATAGAGAAGATTCATCTGAGTTTTCCTTCAATCTGTGTCTCAAAACACTGCAGCTGTCTAAGTCATTGCAACCCACCTCCTTACCAAGCATCCTGTTTTTTTCTAAAATGTTCTTGAAAATATCACGCAGGTGCAGCAAGAAAACAATGTCCCAGAACTGAGGCCCCTTCTCCACAGCTTCTGAAAAAGGGCTTAAAAACTGGTCTCAGGTTATCCCCTTGAGCTCCCAATAGGTTTTTGCAATCATCTCAAACTATAATTATATACATTTCAACAGTAACACTACATAATTTCTAAACAAAGGGATCCCAATATCAGTTACATTTCCACATAATGATTTGCATATATTTTTATAGCAGCAGATATGCAAGGGAAGAAAAAAACAGAGACAGTGAGAGGCAGAGAACTGCGAGACTGTCGGGGTGATCAAATCCTAGGTCTCACGAGAAAATCTGGTTGCGCAACCAGATAGACAAGAGAGAGAGGAAAGGGAAGAACAGAACAGATCCCTGCATTCAACCTCTCCATAACAACTGGGACAGGGTCCTATTCAACCCTGTCACAGCCTGCATGACACAGAGTACCGCTCTCATCTCCAGGACATTGATATGCAGGATGACTTCCCACAGGGACCAGGAGCCCTGGGTTTGAAAGGGACCCATATGCGCTCCCCAGCCTATACCCGAAGCAGCCATGGTTAGAATCTCATGTGGGGAAGAAATCTGGAAGGGAACACCTTGAAGAAGATTCAAGGAGTCCATCCACCACTGCAGTACACCCTGGGAACTGAGGAGCAGACCAGGACTCGTTGGTCCAACTCATCCAGGCGCTAATCCCATTGCATTCTGACAGCTTACTGAAGAATGTGCATGTGAAGCCTGGCCAGTGGAATGGTGGGAATGGCCACTGTCATTAGACCCAATAGCCTGAAGTACAGTCTGGCAGGAATGTACTGACTCTGAATGAATTCTTGAGCCTGGGCCATAAGGAATTCCGCCCTTTTTTGGGGTAAGAAGGTCTTCCCCTGCTCGGAGTCCAGAACCACCCCGATGTACTGCAGTCTTTGGGATGGTACTAGAACAGACTTGGGCAGGTTGACAGTTATGCCCAGAAAGTGGAAGAGCTGGAGTGTGTGCTCTAGAGTCAGCAAGAACTGTTCCCTGAATGGGGCCTTGAGACTCCAATCATCCAGGTAAGGGAAGACATACAGTCTCTCTCTTCTGAGCGCTGCTGCAACCGCTGATAAGCACTTGGTAAAGACACACGGCACAGAGGATAAGCCAAAGGGCAGCACTTTGAACTGGTAATGCTCGCCCTGAAAGGCAAAACAAAGAAACCTCCTGTGAGGAGGAAAGACTGAAATGTGCAGGTAAGTGTCCTGCATGTCTAGTGAACAGAGCCAGTCCCTGGCTTTGAGGAGGGGCGTGAGGCCTGGCAAAGTTACCATCCAGAACTTTCTGTACTGGACAAAGAGATTGAGGTCCTTTAGATCTCAAATGGGCTTCAGATCTCTGGTCTTTTTTGTGGACCAGGGAAAAACCTGAACAACCCCGATTTCTCTGTCACCTTGGCATCAGTTCGACTGCCTGCTTGTGTGGAACAGACTGCACTTCCTCCCAGAGGACAGACAAGTGAGCCGGGGATAGGGGGAGGGCCGGAGAGGGGTATCTGGAGGCTGCTGGAAGAGCTTCAGGGTATGACCCATCTCTATGATCTGCAAGATCTATGCATCTGAAGTTATAGTTCTCCACCGATTCAGATGGAGGGAGAACCGACCTCAGACCGCCACCTCATGTGTCTGGACCAGAGGGGGGGGGGTCTGACAAGGAGTCAAGCTGAGATGGGACCAGCTGTAGAGGCTGGTCCATCATTTCTGGGATGCTTGGCCGCTGCTCCAGTATTGGAAGAGGCGGGCAAGGAAGCCTGGGCTCTGCGCGTACCCTGGGTACAGGGGGACCGAGCCTGGCCTATTGGCCTGTCTATGAAAAGGAGACCGCCGTCTACCTCAAAGCTGAGTGTGGTAGAGAGAATGGACAGACATAATGGCTATGCCAGAGGCCTGCAGATAATTTAGGAGGTCCTGGACATCAGGGCCAAAAGCTTGGTGCCATTGAAAAGGGCGTTAAGCACCTTGTTTTGCACATCGGCTGCAAACCCAGAGACCCTCAGCCAGGAATACCTAAGAAGACATATACCAGTGGCAGCTACCCCAGCCACTGTGTCGGCCATATCATACAGGACCCTGAAGAGATGTTTACTGACATCCTTTGCAGTTTGCAAGCACTGGAGCAACTCTTGCTTCTGAGAGCCATCAGGAAGGGCTTGGGCAGCAGCTTTGCCCTTTTTCCAGCTGGCATTCTGAAATTTAACCATATGTGAAAAATAGTTTACAATCCTCAGGCCCAAAGTGGAGGAGGTGTAAACCTTTTTAACCCAGAGGTCACTCTTAAGGGATTCCTTGTCTGGGTGAAGGGAACCACGGTGCTTCGATGCCTTAGATCTGTCATGGGCTGCCTTGATGACCACACAGGCAGTTTTGACCTAGGCAGCAAAATAAGGAAGGCCCTGAGGGGCATTATAGAGTTTGTCTGCCCTACATGACATAGCTTGCACCATGTCTTGTCTGTGCCAGGCTGCCACAGTGGCATTCTTCAGGGCTGGCAGCATAGGAGGAATGATCTTAGGGGGAGATTCAGGAACTTCCAAGAAGTCCAACAGGTCTTTCCTGGTGACATTCTCCTCCTCAGTCTGGAAGCCCATTGTGGCAGACAGCTGCTTTATGACACTGAAAAAGGTGGTATCCTCAGAAGGAGACCTTGAAGTATGCTTGACAAGGGTCTTCACTGATTGAAGAGGCAGTGGACTTATCTGAGATGAGGATTTCTTT
The DNA here is from genome assembly GCA_016271365.2 of Neoceratodus forsteri. Taxonomy (NCBI): domain Eukaryota; kingdom Metazoa; phylum Chordata; order Ceratodontiformes; family Ceratodontidae; genus Neoceratodus; species Neoceratodus forsteri. Next base: position 430,716,476 of record CM028132.1, read on the forward strand.
CTCTTCATCCTCAGTGACATCAGGGAGGATGAGACCAGTATGATAGTCCTCCTCGATGTCAACCTCTGCATCTGGGTCTGGCATTGGATACACTGGCAGTGGCCCATGGGGAGTCTCCCGGGATCGACGAGCAGGTGTCAACGATGAAGCTGTCATCAATGGTACCAGCGAAGATAGTCTACTGAAGGCATCTAGCTGCTGAATGAGTACATTTGTGAATTTAACTAGTACTTTGTTCAGGTATATAGTGGTCGTTGACAGCACGGGAGCCGACAACCATCCTGGGAGCTCGACGACCTGTAGCCCTGGGCGAAGGGGCAGGCCTCAATGGAGTCATAGTCATCGACGTGCTTGTCACGGATGGTGGAGGGGCTGACAATCCAGAAGTCGAGGGCCAAGTGCTCTGAGAGTCGGGTGGAGGAGCTGTCTGTATGGGTCTGGTAGGAACAGAGACCTGGACAGCTGGTCTCTTTGTCGAGGCAGCCGTCATCGACTAAGAGCCCCCTAAAGAAGAGGATGATGGGGAACTGGATCACCGCTGGGGAGAGCAGTTGCAATCCTTGTCTTTTTTGTGACTTTTCCCTGATTACTTGTCTCGGACCTTGGAGGCCTGGGAGCTCAAAGATCTGGTGGGTGACTGAGCGGCCATAGCCCTGGAGGACCCCTGCCTGGAGCTGGCTACCTGTTGTTCTGTAAATTGTTTTACAGCCTTCATGCATCACCTGAGGGTTGTTTGATTAAACTACTGGCAGAGCTCACAGCTGGAGACGTCATGGTCAGGCCCAAGACAGCAGACCCAGAGTGTTTGTCTGTAGAGGCAAAAGGAAGAAGGAACAACTCTTGACATAAACAAAATGAAAAAAAAATCTCTAAAAGATTTTGGTAAGGGTTGTAGGAAAAAACAGCTGTAGGCCCAAAATGACGTGAACACTGCAACAAAGCTTCTGTGGAGACTGTGCTTGGAAGTCGACAGCGGGAAAGAATGGAGGACGGAGCGGGGCCGCCCGCGCCTATATAGGGTTGCTGAAATCAGCAGATGTCGACAGCGTGGGCGGCCTCAGTTGTACTGCTGAAAATCTTCCGTGTGGATTCCCCATCACTGATGGTGAAGGTTCCTATGGTGTAACCCGAAGACTGAGATACCCCCGAAGATCTAGCCATACCCCTTGGGGAGCGACCCCGAATAACACCAGGAAGTTCGTTACTGTACATCCTATAACAGAACATAATGCAATGTATCAGCCATTTGGATAGGCACTGTTTAGACACAGGGGTGTCCAATTTCCCAAGGGTGAACAAAACAAAAAGCTGTGAGGCCTTTCTGCAGTCCGTGGTGCAAATAATATAGTATTCATGGTATTCTCAGTACATCCAGAGTATGGAGCAGTGCCTCATCCTGATTGCCATGCTCAGGCTAATAAACAGGACAGTGTATCACTTGATTCAGTGTAAATTCAGATATCACCTTTGGTAGGAACTTAGGATTCATACCTGAAGAGACTCCGACTTTGTGAAAAATCAAATAAGGAGGTTCACACATTAGACGCTGCAGCTCGGAAATCCTTCGAGCAAAAGTCATTGTATCTATAAAATAATGTTTTCCATGACAGAAAAGGTAGGCCACAACTCGTGGCTGGCTCAGAAGGAGCCACCATCAATTTCTCAAGCACAAAATTCAAGTCCTAAGGTGGGACTGTATTATGGTCAGGAGGTTTCATATGAAGAATACCGGAAACGTCTTTAGCTCGGCTCACAATCTCCACTCCACAAAAACACATTTGTTGTGTAAAGGTTAACGTCTTTTCAGATAAAAGGCAACAGCGCCCTGGATAAACTATCTGGATTAGCTGAATAAATGTTATCCTTTACACAATGAATGTGTTTTTGTGGAATGGAGAGTGTGAGCCGAGTTGAAGAAGTTTCCTGTAGTTTGTCTTGCCTTGGGCTCCAGTCCAGTGCCATTTCTTGAAGCCACCTACTTGCTGTGGTTTACATGAAGAGTACCTCTCAGAAACATTTATTTATTTGTTTGAATTTTGGTAACTGGGTGAGCCCACTGAGACCATACAGTCCCTTTTTCAGGGGCGACCCAGGAGACAATACAGAGTAAGACAACACAATATATCATATGCATTAAATACTACAATTTACAGGGTTATATACAGCTCATACAACAATTGATGCGGAAGATACAATTGGGATATATTACGTTTACTATGGAACAATACTAGGAATTAGTATGAATGTAGAAGTTCTAGGGAGAGCAAGCTAGGAGAAAATGGACCTGACAGTAAGATGGTAAATAGGGTACAGAGTTGACAGGGATTAGCAAAAACACATGCAGGATGGAGGTTCGAGCAGATGTGCAGCTAGATATTTTTTAAATAATGAAATAGAGGGGCAAGAGAGAAGATGATATACGGGATACATCTAATTGGGCAACTGTATGACCCTCACAAGGGCATGGAAAGCTGATACAGTGGCTCCAGTCTAGTGCAGTTTCTTGAAGCTGCCTACTTGCTGTGGTTTATATGAAGAATACCTCTCAGAAACACACTGGCCACCTTTAACTGGGAAACAGTATGACCATCACTGGGGACATGGAAAGCTGGTATAGTGGCCAAATGCACCTTAAGTGAGGAATACTGTAGGACAGAGTCAGACAATGACAGCAAATATTCCAAAACAGTAATTATAGGAGATGTAGAAGAGTCAAAATTCCAGGAAGCAGCCCACAAAGTGAAACACTTCCATTTCAAGGAATAAATATGGCTGGTAGAAGGCTTCCTAGACAGAGTCAGGACATCAGCTACTTTAGGAGATACCTCAAAACATGCAATGGCTACGTCTTAAGGAGCCATGAATGCAAATGTAGGAACTTCAGATCTGGATGAACTAGGGACCCCTTGTTCTGTGACAACAGACTTCGACACAGAGGCTGAGGGGCAGGAGGTTTCACTGCCACCTGCTGAAGCAGTGGAAACCGTATTTGGCAAGATCATAATGGCTCAATGAAGATGAGACTAGCATTCTACTCGCAGCTAAAGCAGAACCCTCTGTATTAGATAAATTAGGGAAAATGCGTATAGAAATTTTCCTTTCCAAGAGAGGACAACTTGTCTCACCAAAAAACTCCGGGCTATGGAGCGAGCAAGTGGAAATGTGGCAGTTTTGCATTTTGTGGGGATGAAAAAAAGTCCAACTCCAGATGACCCCATCTTGCGAAGAGGTTGTATACCACGGAGATCTGCAGTTCCTATTCATGAGTCATGGAGTGGGATCTGTTTAGCTTGTCTACTAAGATGTTTTGAAGACCTGGGAGATACACTGCTGATAACTGAAGGCCATGGGACAGATCCCAATACCATACTCTCACTGCCTCCCTACAAAAGGGATAGGAGTGAGTGCCCCCTTGTTTGCTGATATAATGCATCACAAGATGATTCTGAAATGCCTGGAGGCTGTACAGGATAGCCTTAATTTCCAGGACATTTATATGCAGCTTAGCCTCCACCATGGTCCATGACCCCTCCATCTAGTAAGGGCCGAAATAAGCACCCCAGCTGGAACCCAAGACGTCCATGGTGAGGATTTGTACAAGAGCTGGTATAAGGAACGGAATGCCCTTCAATAGGTTTCCATGATCCAGCCACCACTGCAATGCTCCACGAAGCAAAGACGTGACAAGAACCATTTGGTCCAGCTCCTCTGTCACTTGATCCCACTGGACTCCGAGTGCCCACTGAGGGATTCTGATATGGAGGTGGCCCAGTGGCAGTCACCATGGCCATAGCTGTGAGACCCAGGAGATGTAACATTGTTATTGCAGAGACATAATGGCTCCTGTATACCAAGTGCACCTGTGCAATCAGATTGTCTGCTCTGTCCTGAGGCAGGAAAGAACACCCCTTCTCTGTGTCCAAGACTGCCCCTATCTAGTTCAGTCTTTGGCAGGGAGTCAAAACACTATTTGGCACATCCACTGTGACCTGCCAAGTCATCAAAAAACTGACGTGTTAGAGTATGTTGCACAGCTTCCATAGAGCTGGCCTTCTGAAGCCATTCATCCAGATGGGGAACATATTATAGGCCTTCCCTGCGAAGGGCTGCTTCCACTGCTGCCAAGCATTTGGTAAAGACCAGTGGTGCAGAAACATAGAATTTTTTTTTTTTTTGTTAACCTTTGTATTTATCCGCCTAACCTGCCTCTTCCCTCCACTCATTCAGACATCCACAGTGGACACTCCCAACCCTTGCCGTGGTCTGCCCCTAGAGTGCCTCAATCCCACACATACTCCCTTGAAGACCCCCCTGGTATACCCCCCCGGGTAGGGGTGGAGAGAGGATGCCCTGTGCTTACCTCTCCAAACCAGCACTCTATGTGTGTGCGTGTGGATCTGACACAGTGGAGTCTGCCTTGACGAGTAGTCAGAGAAGTCCTAGGGAGGTGTCGTCACCTAGGAGGGATGAGGAGTTTTTCCGGTTTCTTCCCCCTGATGGCGTGCAATGAGGGGTTGTGAGCTGAGAGGCAAGCTGAGATGTACCTTCTGCTCCGCCCCTCCGCCAACAGTCACCCAATCCCCTTGCTGCTGCTCCACCGACCGCGCTATCCACCCGGGCTTCCCTAGGTGGTAGCATTGCAGCGGGAGCCTACAGTCACCCCCCCCCCCCAGAGAAGGAGAGCTACCCATCGGGTGCTCTATCCTTCTCCGTCCCGTCCAACCCCCGGCGACCCGTGCTCGTTCCTGAACCGGGTCGCTGGCGTGGTGTGAGGTGTGGCGTCCAGTACCTCAACCCTCAGCACCACCGGGCCGGCCTAGAAACATAGAATTTGACAGCAGATAAGGACCGCTTGGCCCAACTAGTCTGCCCATTTTCCTACCTAATAGGATAAGCTGCAGATCCTAGTTAACCCCAACAGCTTACTTCCTCCTACCCCCCACTAGGACTGCCTTATGTCTGTCCCATGCATTCTTGAATTCCCCCACTGTTCCTGACTCCACGACCTCCTCAGGGAGGCTGTTCCATGCATCCACAACCCTCTCCGTGAAAAAATACTTCCTCACATTACCTCTGAGCCGTCCCTCCTCTATCTTCAAATTGCACATCTCTTTTTCTGAAAGATGCCACCCTGTTGATTCCCTTGAGGTACTTGAAAGTTTCTATCATGTCCCCTTTCTCCCTTCTTTCCTCAAGGGTATACATATCAAGCTCCTTTAGTTTTTCTTCATATGTCTTCTGGTGCAGAACCTGCACCACTTTGGTTGCCCTCCTCTGGACAGCCTACACTCCTGTCTATGTCTTTGCGAAGATGGGGTCTCCAGAACTGCACACAGTATGCCAGGTGGGGTCTCAACAACTGTCTGTACAGAGGGATAACAACTTCCTGTTTTCTACTATTGATGCCTCTCCCTATGCATCCCAGTATCCCCCCAGCCTTCATTACTGCTTTCTCACATTGCTTGCCCACCTTTAGGTCATCTGCTATAATTACCCCCAGGTCCCTTTCCATTTTTACTGTTGTCAGTATCTCACCCCACATTGTGTACTCTTCCCCTGGGTTTTTGTTTCCCAGGTGCATTACCTTGCACAAGACAAGTTCATAGGGCAATACTCTGAACTGGCAGTGTTCTCCCTCCAGTATAAAGCAGAGATATTGTCTGTGGGATTTCCTGATCTTGACACGAAGGTATGCATCCTCCATGTCCAGAGAACAAAGCCAGTCACATGTTTGCAGAAGGGGAATCAGAGCTTGCAGGAATACCGACTGAAATTTTTTGTATTATGTAGAAGTTGAGATCCAACACAGGCTGTAGATCCCCAGTCCATTTTGGGCCTAGGAAATATCTGGAATACAACCCTTTGTTTCTCTCCTGTGGAGGAACTGACTCTATAGCACATTTTAGGAATAACGACTGAACTTCTTCCTTCAGAAGGGAACACATGACCTGGAGGATAAAAGGATGATCTGGAGAATTTGTAACAGCTCCAGAGCATGCCCCCTTGCAATTACCTTCAGAACCTACACATCTGTAATGAAGTCCCACCATTGTTTCAGATGCAGGGAGATCCTTACCCCACCCCCCACAACTACCACCCCTGGAGGCAACAGTGGAGGTTAGGATGGAGACGGAAGAGAATCAGGCTGAACCAGTGGTGGCAGGGCCACTGGATTCAATTGTTTTGAATGCTTTTGTATGGACAAAAGGGGGCTGGAACCCGGCAGGGGGCTACCTCCTTTACCACGGCCTTGCTGACAGTAGGCATGGCTACCTCGGGCAGCAGTGGATAAAAAGCGCCCCCTTCCACAGCCCATAGCATGAGTGAGATACAGGGACTTTACAGAGCTTAGTGTCATTTTTGAGGTCTGAAGGCCACATGGGGACTCTTCGTCATAGCCAAACAGTTGCGTCCCTATAAAAGGGGCATTCAAAACTGCCTGCTGCACATTACTAGCAAAGCCAGCAACTAAGCCAAGAATATCACTTCATGCAAATGCCAAAAACGTAGTTTTAGCCCTGGCAGAATTATCAGAGACATCATCAGCTGAGCATAGTAAATGTTTGCTAACCTCAGTACCAGAAGATGATGTTTTAAGTAAATCATTCTTGGCAAAGTCATCAGACAAAGCCTGAGCTGCAATGAGAGGAGCTTTCCACAGGTTGTTCTGATATTTAATCATGTGGGCCTGGTGGTTTGCAATCCTAAGGCCCAATGATGCAGAAGCTTAAGTATGTTTGACCATTACATCCAGCCTCCTAGATTCTTTATTAGGAGGCAATGTATTCATGTGTTTAGGTGCTCTAGACCCATCATGAGCAGCCACGATGACTACGGAGTCAGGTTCTGGCTGGTTAGCATAATATGGCTTAGAAGATGGTGCTGGATACTGCTTATCAGCCTTTCTAGGAACTACAACCATGAGTTTGGTCTGTACAATGAAGCAAAGATAGCAACCTCTAAAGCAGGATATATGGGTAGAATTATAATGGAAGGACAGCAGGACTGTGACAGGGCTGAATAGGACCCTGTCAGTTGTTGTGGAGAGTTTGAATGCATGGATCTGTTCTTTCCTTTCCTTTCTTGTCTGTCTGGTTCGCAACCAAATTTTCCTGTGAGACCTAGAATTTGATCACCACTGACAGTCTCGCAGTTCTTTGCCTCCCACTGTCTCTCAGTCTTCCCTTGCTGTTTCTGTCTTTTCCTCCCTTGCATATCTGCTGGTATAAAAATATATGCAAATCATTGTGTGGAAATGTAACTGATATTGGGATCGCTTTGTTAAGAAATTATATAATGTTACTGTTGACGTGTATAATTATAGCTTGAGATGACTGCAAAAAGCTATTGGAAACTCAAGGGGTTAACCTGAGAGCAGTTTTTAAGCTCTTTTTCAGAAGCTATGGAGAAGGGGCCTCAGTTCTGGGACATTGTGTTCTTGCTGCACCTGCCTGAAATTTACAAGAACATTTTAGAGAAAAACAGGATACTTGTTAAGGTGGGGGGGGGTTGCAAAGACTTATAAAAACAGAGCTGCTATTTCTTGCAAGAGAGACACAGGCAGAGAGCGTGAAGGAAAACTCAGATGGATCTCCTCTGTTTACTCTGCTTTTGTAAACAGTTATACTTAACAAGTTTATTTTTTATGTTACTGTTAGTACTAATAAACACTTTTTGTGAACTCTACAACTGTTCCTGGTTTTTCCTATGCTTCCTGGCCTGTGCTTCGAAGACAAACCCCCTCCAAAAATTCCATTAGATTTCTTTTTGTAGCCTTGCAGGAGCTAAACTGCATTAAGAGAAGTGGTCTGTTTGTATTTCTGATACGTTCCTAGTTCCAGGATTACACAACACACTTGAGAGAGGAATGTGTGGATTTAAGAAAGTTCCTCAGGCACTCTGACCATGTGAGCCTGTAGCTTAATGGTTAGAGAGCTGGAACAGCATACCAGAGGTCTGAGATTCAATTCCCAGCGGGCCACACTTTTCCTTTGTCATTTCCATCCTTGATTTGACATAAATACAAGAATTCTATTGAATTCTTTTTTACTATCTGTGTGAAAAGCAAAAGTGAAACCTCTTTATCTACTGCATAAACAAATATTTTATTATGAAAGTAGAACGTGATTACTAACACATCACAATAAAATAAATAAAATAGACTGTTGTCTATTTATTAGAAGAAAACACCTGCTCTTTAAGCATCAGGTTAACCATTAGGCCCTATCCAAAACAACTGTTTGCTCCTCCTTCCAAACACAGGTGGAGAAAGTAGGGCATTTTGTGTGCGCTCACCATGCCCCCGACTGCACCAAGACCACTGATCAATCTGCATTTGTTTTTCAGGCTACTCAACTTGGGAACAGTCAGTCTTCCTCTATTAATGCAGGTTCTCATCCTCTCGAACCCCACTAAATACCAACCTTAAGGCAGCTCTCAAACCTATTTGCAGTTGCTAAAGCTGGGTCATGAACATTCATCACAACCTGCTCCATACAGCACCTCTTGCTACCATAAAAGGACTGCTGCTTTTTATCCTCATGTTGTTGTCCTTGCTAGCCGGTTAGTGCTGTAAATACTGTAAATATGAACCAAGACTCCAACAATGCTTTGTAACTGGCAGATTTTTTCTGGCCTTTTGAGTCTGGCCCTCAGTATATGTATTCATCCCCCACCTCCCTGTTACATGCATTCCATTTCAAAGCAAGTTTATAAACATTCTAGAAAAAAGGAAAACTGTGATACTGACTTCATAGAATTAGAGTTCCACTTGAGCTAACCAAGTGTATTGTCTTCTGTATTGTCCCCAAATGATGTTGAACCTTTGCGATCAATCTGTACTCAAAGGTTGTTTCTGAATTATGTAATAAATAAATAACAGTAGACTGGAGTCTGCATCACCGATATGTCAGCTGATATGGGGCTCATTGTTATCTGTGTCTTTTTATTCTTTTTGTAAATTAATACACTAGCACTTTGACATGACATATATGATATATACAATATGATATATATAATAGGACATAGTACTAAAACACTTTTTGTGAATTCTACAACTGCTCTTGGTTTTTCCTATGCTTTCTTGCCTGTGCTTCGATGACAGACCCCCTCCAAAAATTTCATTAAATTTCTTTTTGTAGCCTTGCAGGGGCTAAACTGCACTAAGAGAAGTGGTCTGTTTGATACATGATATATATGCGTTCTGCTGCAGGCAATCCAGCCTCCAGCTGAGTTGAGGCCTGATGCAGGACTCTCCCCCCAGCAAGTTGCAACCCTGGAGCCCCCAGTCTGCATTCTGCAGCAGGCAGTCCAGCCTCCAGTCAGGTTGAGTGCACAGTTCTGGAATCCTCCCCCAGCAAGCTGCAACCTCTGAAGCCCCTCGGCCTCGTTCTGCAGCAGGCAGTCAGCCTCCACCGTGCTAAGTGCACGGTTTGAAACTTTCCCTCCACCCCCCAAACAGCCGCAACCTCTGGGGCCCCTCAGCCTGCATTCTGCAGTAGGCAGTCCAGCCTACAGCCGCGCTGAGAGCACAGTTTGGGAAGCACCCCCCCTGCACCCCCGGCAAACCGCAACCTCCGGAGCCCCTCGACCTGCGTTCTGCAGCAGGTACTGAACTCAGCCCACACTACACTCTGTGACTGTGCTAGTCCCGCCCACCCTTGGTCAGATTTTCTTTTTTTAGGCTTCCTAGGTCACGTGGCCCGTCACGTGATCTGTGCCTGTATTTTAGTATCTCCATAGACCTTCATCGGTAACATAAATTTTTTGGGCCACTAGAGGCCACTGCACCTTACTCTCTTCCGTGTCTCCATGGCCCCCACATTTTCTCTTTCACCCCTCTTAGTCCTCCTTTTCTTTCTCTGTCTCCCCCCAGTCTCTGCTCGTCCCTTTCCAGCACCCTGCCCTCCACATCCTGCACCCAGTGTAGCCCATCTGCCTACTCCTTCACTCCCCACCCCCCTTTCACCCTGTCCGACTACTATATGCTGAATATACACCCTGGGTTATTTAACAGCTCTCTCATTAAGACTGAAGCTATCCGGTATCTTCTGCCTCCAGCCCCCTCCGAACATCTCCCAATCCAAGGCTACCATCTAAAGCTCAAACAACAGCCTCCCAACTATTCCCTTCTCTTCTTTCTCCTACTCCTGGCTGGAGATGCAGAACTAAACTCTGACACCTCCCACCCATCCTCTCCACTGACCATTCCTAAGGACTTGAGGTTCTTTCATATAAATGCCTGTAGCCTCCTTCTTAAACCAGATGATTTAAAAGTCTGGGTCACTCAGAACTCAACTGGCATCCTATGTATCATGGAAACGTGGCAGTTCTCATGTATCCCAGACAACCAGCTTGCCCTCCCTGACTATAACCTCAACCAACAAGACCATAGAAAAAGGGGAGGGGGGTTGCAATCTATTCCCACAACTCCATTACCTGCAATGTCACCCACCGTGAAGCAATCCCACTATCTCATGAACTCCTCCTAGCAAAGCTCACCCTCCACTGCTACCCTTGCATCTGCAGATGAAAAACATCCTTCTCAGTGATTTCAATCTGGACTGGCACTCTGCCTCGTCTCAGAACTCATGCCTCCAGACTGAAGCACTAAACCTGACCCAAATGATCAAAGAGCCTACCCGTCCAAACCCTCACTCCCAGTACCACATCCTGATTGACTGGGCGCTATCAACCCACCTGCACCGCATCTGCTCTGTAGGTGTACTTCCTATTGTGCTTAGTGATTACTGCCTCACCTTCTGCATCAGAAGGATATGTCCTCCATCAGACCTCCCCAAATATATCCAATATCAACCCCTCAAAATGCTCGACTCTAGTAAAATTACTCCTCGACTTGGCCATGGCAAATTGGTCGCTGGTCTTCTCCACTCCATCTGTTGACGTGGCCCTCACCAATTTCACATCAACCTTCCTTAACACCTGGGATGCCCATGCTTCACTGAAAACAGTCAGGGTAAAATGACACCACAATTTCCTGGACCTCTCCAGAAATCCTGTCCAAGTGCAAAACCCACAACCTTGCTTGGCGGCGGTTTTAAACCTCCTGCGACCCATCTGACCTGCAGAACTACAGAGCCCTCCAAAATAGCTGTACAAAGCAAATTCTTCAGGTGAAATCTGATTATTTAAAATCCCGACTGCACACCTCCAATAATTCCCCATCCTTCTGGAACAATCTCTGATCATTTCTGCTCCCCTCCTCTGCCCCCACCAACCTACTCTTTGTGTGGCAGGCCCCCTAGTCTTGGATCCCTCCTCTGTTGCGGATACCCTAAATAAATTCTTCACAACCTGTGCCCTACCACAAGATCCTCCAACCCCTCCTCCCTCTTCAGCGCTGCCCGCTGGCTTTTAACTGCCTCTGGTATCCCCCACAGAAGTCCTACGAGCTTTGGGCTCCCTAAATCCAGCCCTGATGGCATACACCCTAGACTCCTAAAAATCTCTGCACCGTCTATTTTAATCCCCCTAACTTACATCTTCAATCTACTGCTTCCTCCTTTGCGGTCCCCTCAGCCTAGAAGTTCCCTACGGTTCTCCCCCATCATAAAGGAAGCAATCTAACTGCCCCTGGTAACTACTGCCACATATCTCTTCTCCCCTCGCTTGCCAAGGTCCAAGAATCCTTGGTATTCTCAAGACTAAATGACTTCCTCTCTGCCACCAACACTCTCTCGCCTGCCAAAGGCCCAGGGAGGAGGCAGCATAAACCTTTTTCACTGCATGGTCCAGTTTCCTAGATTCCTTGTTGGAGGGGCTTGATGACATCCCTGACATTGCCCATCCACCAGAAAACCGAGTCCACCACCAACTGTTCAGCTGAAGGATGGTCAGTAAAGCTGGGAAGAGACCACGTGGGCACCGCATACTTGCGAACTATACGGGCTGAAGGTGCCGAGCAAGAGGCTGGACATTCCCAAACCTCTAAAGTGGGACCAAGAATGGCTTCTGCCATTGGGAAGGCCACTCCCAGGGAGTAGTGCCCGTCAATGATTTCTGTCTGGGGTATTTGGCACTCTTTTGGAGCAGCTCCAATGGGATCCCCCCTGGATTCGGAGATAAGGCAGTGCAAGAATCCAAAGGAGACCGACTTGTGCTCAGTGGTGAGCTCCTCTGAGGACTCATGGTCAAAGGCCGGAGTCCAGATAGAGTGCATGGAGGAGCCTTCTGAGTCTGAAGATTCCTCAAACACTGCCCTCGACTTATGCACCCCGTGGACCATCTGGGGCTCAGCTGAATGTGTAATCTTGACAGACAGCTGACCAGGGAGATCAGAAGTGGGTCAGGCAGCCTTGGATGGGGCCCTGTGCAAGGACTGCGCAGGTGGGGTCTCCACCCTAATGGGAGGAGAAGCCATCATTGGCTCGACTGGGGGGAACTGGAACTGGCTGTGGTGAGGGTGACCAGGGTAGCGCTGGATGCTGCAGCAGGGCACAGCCATGGCTGGGGATCCACTGCTGCCACACCAACTCCTTGTAACACTGCTGAAATTTGTAGCAAAGCCTGTCCTCATCCGATGACAAGCAGCATGGACGGCGCTTCTTGGTCAATGGCCAAGAGCAAGAACGCCGAGATTCCAGAGATCTCAATCTGGAATGGGACCAGGACCACAACAGATGTCGATCAGGTCACTGAGGAGGAGACAGAGACACAGGGGAAGGGTTAATCTCCTGAGGGGAGACAGCCAGATCGACTGGCTTATCCAGACTCTGCTGAGAGGACCAGGGTCCTTGAGAGTGAGTCATCCTCAGTGTCCACCGACAATGGGTCGACTGGGTCAAGAAATATCTCGGCCGGCTGGTCAGCTTGCATCTTGGCTGGCAAGCCTGATGGTGATACTGAGGGGCCAGCGGCCTGGACAAGAACAGAAGGGTCTGACGAAGCCAACGGTGGACAGCCATTGAGACAAAAGTAGGATCAAGAGGGAGGAAAGAGGGAGCATGCTCCCAGTCCCACGACATGCAATGGGTCCTCTTGGACTACGAGAACCTGGAAGACTAGGACCCTTGGGAAAGGAAAGGATTGGCATAAGTCCTGGAATGTTCTGGTGAATGAAGTGCCCAAACCCACCAGGGGGCGTGCAAAGGCCAAAGCAGTGCCTGCCCTGGACTGGGCAGCCCCTCTTCAAAAGCAACAAGCTACACTGCTGAGCCTACTGCCACAAAAACAGCCCTGCAGGCCTCTTTAGAGCAAACCGGTGGGTCCCGTTTGTCCGGGTGGCCTAAGAGGAGGTAATCGTAATGGTCCTCCAATGTGAAGGGTTGCAGGGACTGGCCCAGACCATAAGCCTGTGGATCATGCTGAGCCCAGAGTCAAAACATGCACGAGGCCTGAGGGTTGGTGCACGACATCTTTTGGTTACAAGCAGCACGCCACTTTAACCCAGGACCAGCCTTCTGGTCATTGCACTCCATTCTGCTAACTTGAAGAATGAAGGAGAAAGTGGCCTGAAGAAAGGACCAACATGGGCCTATACCACATGCAGTAGCTGCGAAGGAGGAGCCCTGATGCTTCCAGCAAAAAGGAAGATCTGACATCACGGGGTAGAGCTGAGGAGGATACCACCAAGTGGGTGGGAGAAGCTCAGCTTGAAGATCTTCTGGCAAGATTTAAAGGGAAAGGAAGACTGCCAGAAGTGTGGATAGTGCACCATATCCGTGTCCCTATGTAACCCCTAGGTGGTGCTATCCCAAGGGTTACTACCCCTGCCTGCTTGGCTAGTAGCAGGTTAAGGGGCCAGAGTTCTGAAAGAGGTGCCTCCACCCGGAGGTCAGGGTTGGTAGCGGTCAAGCTAACCTGGGTATAGCCCTCCGGGACACTGTAACCCCCCTTTTTCCCATCTAGTGGCCTGAACACTGTACAATAATCACTTTCACAATACCCCTGGTACACAACACAAGTACCCACACTGTTTGGACTTACCACCAGGGCTGGTTCCTCTGGCTCGACCCTGGGGAACCCCTGTAAAACAAGGTTATGTACAGCAAATAGCAACAGTACAGTACTTTGAGCACAAACAGGAACCACAGTCAGATTACATGCAGAAAAAGTTAGATCTGATTTATTCAGGGGACTTGAACAAGGGAGGGGCAAAATCAGGTTAATTAGCTTAAAGGTTATATCAATCAAGCAGTTATGCATGCGCTTTGAGTCCCCCCACACAGTCCACCTCTGGGTACCCAGGTGGAGAAGAGATGGGCTAGCCAGGACAGTTGCCCAGGGTTGCAGCTGCTTGGGACCCTGTGATGGAAAACACAACATGCACAGTACTCAATATTTGCAATCCGGAGCCAGAGGGCTCAGTTCGTAAAGGAAACGAAACAAGATGACAATCAGATGTCACACCCAGATTAAGCTGTTGTTACAGGTAGCTACCCTGGTATTTACTCACAATACCCAAGACTGGACACAGGCTGGACAAAAATCGAGACTGCAGGTGGTTGATCTAGAATGCCAGGAGAAGCAGGGCCCACATGAGTCACAGAGGCGTCGTTCCTGTTCAAGCGTGGAGCAGGGGGCTGATCCCCAAGCAGGTCTCTTGTCGATGGCTTCTCTGTGCAGTGGGTAGTCTGGCTGGGCCAGTCTGGCAATGCCCAGATCACATGGAGACAAATTCGGATGCAGTCCGTTTTGGGCTGGATACAGCTTCCAGCAAGCAGAACACAGTTCACACAGTGGGGGACTAACTCACAACCCACTAGCAGCTCACAGCACATTTACATGTCACGGGAATTCTACTGTACCAGGCAGCGCTCCCCGGTCTGTCCTTAAAGAATCTCTGCCTTACTGGGAGCCTGGGGTAGCTGGAACTCCTGTCAGGCCGATCGCATTCAGCAAAATCTTCGGTCTTCTTCAGGTTGGGCCTGGCCCACTTCAGTAGCTTACTTTAGTCACACAAACTTGGATTTAGTCCAAAATAATTCTCTTCTCTCCCTCTCAGGTGCAGCAGGCAGGCCTGCAAACCAAAAACTCAGCCCTTTCACAGTTTTCCCATGCGAATCCACTCAGGATTGCTGCTCAAAATCATTTCAGCTCCTCTCATTTCACTTCCCAGCTCAGAACTAACTGAAAACTGCAAGCAGCCCGGGACTTCCCCAAGATCCAAAATATTTGGTTAGCTGATTTGGCTGTCAGTAAAAGCAAGAGCTTCAGTTGCAAAAAAGGCGCAAAAAAGCTCCAAACTACAATTTCTACAGATTTTGAATTCAGACAGCTCCTGTAGTCCAGCTACATTTTAGGTCCCACCAGTACTCTTTGGTCCAATTTGCAGTCTAGGACCAAGATAGTGGAGACAAACAAAACAGTCCTTGCTACAAAGAAAGCAGGTTAGACAAACTACATTATCTTTATCACTCTAAATGATTTTCAGTAAATAGTTACATCTTTCAACAGAGCTCCCTCTCAGATTACTTAAACTGCAATTAGGCAGCTCTTAAAGAGACAGTACACAGAGGCTATACAGGCTCTAGTAATCACATTTAAACTGCTAAAATGCAGGACACCAGCCTGGCAGTGAGCATTTAGGCAAGCTCAAGGAAGACTTTTTGGGAACCCCCCATTTGTAAGGGGGGAGTACACCTAGAAAAAGTTTATTACCCAAATGACCCTCCTTATAAACTCGCAGATAAACAGCAGGATCATTTGGCCACACATACAAAGTTATAGACTCTGACCTGGCTGATGTCCCAGCATTTTCTGAGATGCCAACAATTCATTATATCAACACATTAGCATACATTTATGCCACAAAACATCAGTGTACATTTATGGCACATACCATCTTACAAGTTTAATTATGCATGTTGCGTGTGGGGCTAGTTACAGTTATGAAGCCAGACAGAGAAATGTAACCTCCTGATTGAATGGGATATATGTGATGACATCATATTCACAAAGGTTACACTGACCACTGTGCAATGCAGAAGCAAATGCACAGAAACCATCAATAAGACTATTATCAAAAATGGAAAATTCTATGACAACACCTTTCTGCATTTTCTAACAGTGGTAAGGTGACTCTGAGGTATGGGTTACCTATCAGTAATCCCACCCAAAGGGTGTGCAACACAAGTTGAATTTGACACTCAGGGGGTGGGATTACCTTGCTGTAGCCCATACCTTGTCATACCTTACTTCACGCCAAAGGTATCAGTCAAATAAAAGAAAAAAGCTAACAAGAAAGACACAAAAGGCACAAGTATGCAGGGTTTCAAGTTGAGACAGGCTGCATGTGCAGGGAGTATACAACAGAAAGAGAAAGACAATGACTTAATCCCTCAGGCAAAATCTCCAGATGCAACACAGGAAAGGAAACCTGCATCTTATATCATGTAAATGAAAGAGTTTGAGCAGTTGGCGCATTACAAGAAACTGTTAAACCTCCTAATACAGACAATACAGTCATGAGCCTACATTTCAAATTCTTAGACTCTCTGTCCTCCTGAGGCATGCGACTGCCAATTAATCACCACTCCAGAATGGAAAGTACAAGAGCAAGACCCTACCCAGCTCATGCCACGTGTGACCCATCACTGCTGCTGGCTGGAAATGATTTGCCATGGACAGCAGGCAAAGTCCCCAGAGCGGACAGAAACAACCTAACGAGCCGCTCTACAATAAATCCTTCAGTAAGCTATCTACTTGCACAGAGCTTCTTCAATCAACCAGGCTGGGCAAGCAGCAAATCTTGGATTCTCTTGTCTGGGTTGAGGCTGCATTAAAAAATATAAACAAAAGACAAAAGTAGCAGAGGCCCTATGGCCACCTGTAATTACATCTGGTCTCTTTATTACATTATATAGATCGGTGCGAACATGGATATGTAGCCGATGCCAGCTGCATGCATAAGTACATTGTGAAGGTTAGTCTGCGTTAAGGGGGACTCTGATATTGGACAAACACCCTATCTAGGGTAGGGTGTTGCAGAAAGTAGCTAAAGGGGTTTCAGGCAGGAAGAGCTCAGTACAATTAGCACCAGAGTGTAGTTAAGTTTTCTTAGAAGTCAAGTAATTACTGTGGGATGAAAGCAGTCAGACAGAGTGGAGCAAAGGTACAGTGGGGACATAGGCAGATGTAGGGACTATGGGATGCTCGTCTCCAAAACTATGCTCTGGAGGAGAGGACACTGCCCCATATGTAGGGTGTCTGCCCATTTCCAGGCACAGCAGGGAGGAGATATCTTGACTGCATTAGCAGCTGCGCTGGTACCCTCAGACACAGTCACAAACCCCACTCCCACAGAGGTCCACTGGCCTAGGGGGCTGGAAGGTAGAGCAGAAAGGGTGTCAGGGATAACCACAAGGAATTATCCAGGATCACTGTATCCTGACAGCAAATCGATGTGCACCACTTCAGGTGGAGCTGGTACAAGACTCCTTCAGTGGGGGGGGGGTTCAGAGTTAGTTGGTAAGGGTGACTTGATGGAACCCAGTATTAAGACCAGGAGCAAGGTAGAAAGGAGAATCCTAGACTGGCCCACTGGTGCAGAAGTAGTATTCTCACTTGCAGCGCCGATGACTTGCGTTTGGGAGCAAACTCAGGGCATCAGAGAGTCCGGGGAGGGGGGGGACTGTGTTTGTTGGACTGCTCTCCTCTGGGGAGGGAGGGTTACAGCTGCCAGCACAAGCTTTACTCCTAATTGAAGCTGGGTGGCTCTGGATCACAAAATAGCTTTGAGGAGCTGAGGCCACTGAAA
Source organism: Neoceratodus forsteri (assembly GCA_016271365.2). Lineage (NCBI taxonomy): Eukaryota > Metazoa > Chordata > Ceratodontiformes > Ceratodontidae > Neoceratodus > Neoceratodus forsteri. The sequence continues at coordinate 430,734,192 of CM028132.1, forward strand.
CAATGTGCATGGCAGCGCACACAGTGCATCCTGATGGCACTGTGCACCCACTCCTCAGAAGGGGGGGGGGAGAAAAGAGTGGAAACAGGTCAGCTGGCACAATTTCACCAACATGCAGGCGTAGGTACTGTTCCCTGATGTACCTGCTGCACCATAAGACAGTACTGTATCAGACGTTTCCAACTGAATTAACGCCAAAGTATGGAGGAGGATACCTTATGGCTGCAGGGACAGGGGAACAGATAAGGGGAGTAAAGCAGTAGTATTTTACTACCAGTTTTGCTAGATTTACTCCCATTTTCTGATTTTATTAATTCATTTCCCAACCTGTACATTTACAGTATGTTGGAAGTGATGCACAAAATTGGCAGCACCATTCAATGTTACCAGCTGTGGTGGATTCATATAGTAACAGTGCAGGCAGTAGAGGTGGATTCAAAAAACAGCATCGGTAACAGCTGTGTACCGTGTAGGAGACTGTTACAGGAGCTGCCAGCAGCTTCAACAAGGCAAAATGTTAAAAATAGGGTCCCAGCACTACAGAGCAGTGGTAAAGTATTTCAAGACTCCACACCAGTATCACAGAAGACGGGTCAGTGGTTGCAGGCACCCAGTGGGACAAACATTTTTAGAGATGTGTGTGTGAGACAGGTCAGTGCATGGTATTACTACCATGTAGATGAAAATACTACCGGGGGAAGCAGCTAGCAGTTAAGTACTTCCCAATCCTAAAATTTATCTGGCCCACTGGTTGGAACAAATTGATTTCTCAATAATCTGGCATGATGGGACGTTCTAGTTCTTGGTTCCATATTCTGAAAACCCGCAACAGGGGGGATATTATAGTATTATGCTTAATGAGCAGTCAAGGCATCCTTCAAAGCTGTACAAGACCAATTTTCCTGCAGGTGCTGCCTCGAGCATAGTCTGCCTGCATTTGCCACAGAAGGGACAAAAAAAGGCTTGTGTTTTATTTATTTTATTTAGTTTTTGTTTACTGGGTAGGTGCACTATCCATGAAATGACTATTTTCAGGCAAGATCCGGGAGAGTACAAACACAGACAAAATACATGGCATGAGTACAGGAATGTTACATATATCATAGGTCAGAGACAGTTAAAAGGATACATACAGCCAATGAAGCATGACAAGGTATCAACAATCACATATACAGTCAAATAACATGCCATAACATGACACATTAGAAATGACATGGGGTCAGAGAAGGACTATGGTGGGCTCTGGAAGGGTGGGAGTGGTGGGACAGAGGCACATTCCTCAACCAGTTCCACTACGTAATTCCTATGCTGCTTTGGTGGGTGGGACTGTCAGGAGAAGGCACCCGCAGTATTGACCAGGGAGGATGTGGGGGCCCTCCATCATAGAGACGCCAAGGAGGGTGGTAGAGGACCCCAGAGGATGAGGAGGAAACAACTTCAGGTGGGGGACTCAATTGTGAGGGGGATAGATTTTGGAATAGGAAAGAGGGGGGCAGGGTAAGTGTCTACCCAGAACCATGGCCCGGAGGGATGGGAAACAGGATAGGAGGGACAGCTGGATGTCATTGTCCACCTGGGGACTACTGACCTGGCTAGAGACAGGGCTGGGATAGCACAGAGCAAGTTCAGGGAGCTAGGGAGGGGTCTTAGGCAGGTAGCTCGCTCAGTGGCTTTTGCTGCGTTGCTGTCTGTCTATAACAGGGGACAGTAGGAGCTTCAACTCATGGCTGAAGGAGTGGTGCAGAGAGGAAGGGTCTGGCTACATCAGGGACTAGGGACCCACCTGGGAGGATAAGGGCATATACAGGGCTGATGGCCTGCATCCATCCAGGAGGGGAACCACAGCCCTCTGTGGATGGTTTAAATAGTTCTGCAATGAACATTTAAACTAGTCAAAGGGGGTGATGGAAGGATTCAGGGAGTCAGAAACGGCACCCTCCTCCACAGGCTGAAGTAGAGAGTAAGGAGAACCCAAGAGGAAAGGAATCCTCCAGGGTGCAAATCCATAAAGGAAGCAGAGTGCAACAGATAATGAGATAACACAACTAGAGCATTAAAAAATAGAGGGGGAAAGAAGGGAGGGCAAAATGGAAAAAAAAAAAGGGAGGGGCAACAAGCAGAGTGGAAACAAAATCTGGAAGACCTTCTGTGTGAATGCTAGAAGACTAGGAAATAAAGATTCCAGACCTAAAGGCTATCATGCCACATGCAGAACTGGATACTGTCACCATTACAAAGACATGGTTCACTGAAACCCATAATTGGGACGTGGCCATACCAGGCTACACTCTGTTCAGGAAGGACCATGTGGGAAGGAAGGGGGGCGGAGGTACTTTATGTGAGGGAAAGCATAAAAGTGACAAGTTACAGGGAATACGGGGGAGGCAGAGATATTGTGGGTCACCCTGGAGACAGGGATTGGAGCCACTATTCGCACTAGAATGATCTATAGACCTCCAGCAAAGGGGAAGGAATTAGATAAGTTACTGGTGGAGGCCATTGGTAAGAAGAAACTGGGCAGTTTGGCATTGAGCAGGGATGCAAAAAGGTTCAGTTCTGAAAGTCCCCATCTTGCGAATAAATCTACCACATCCTATAGTAGCTCCCACTCGTAAGCCTGAGACAGAGAGTGGCTTAGACTGTTGGCCAAGGTGTTTTGTACTCCTGGAACATGAACCGCTGCGAGTTCCTGATTGTGCTCCACTGCCCAGTACCAGACTCTCACATGGCTGCTCTGCAAAGGGGATAGGGTGTGCCCCTCTTGCTTGTTGATATAGAAAACAACTGGCAAGTTGTCTGTCTGGATCAGTAAGGGGCCTGGAAGGAGAACCGTCTGAAAACGCCTGTGTGGTGTACAGAATGGCTCTCATCTCCAACACATTTATGTGGAGGTTGTGTTCCGAAGGAGTCCACGTCCTTCTTGTCTGCTTTTCTTTGAAATGCACGCCCCACCCCAGTCTGGAGGCATCCGTTGTCAGGATCTGCTGAGGACTGGGACTTCGAAAGGAAGCCCCAGTCTCAAGATGGGAGGGGGTGAGCCACCATTCCAAAGTCTGAAGCACTGCGTTGGAGATCAGACTTGCTGCTTGATGTCATCCGAACACTGATCCCACTGTACTCGGAGGTTCTACCAAAGTACTTTTATGTGGAGACAAGCCAAAGGCACTGTCACGATGGCAGCTTCCATGTGACCTAGAAGTTTCAGGACCATTCTGTCTGGAGCCTGGCTTTCGGAGGAGATTTCCGAGCCAGCGCTTATAGAATATCTGCCCTGTCTGAGGAGAGAAAGGCTCTCCCCCTGGACGGTGTCCTAGATGGCTCCTATGTATTGTGATCTCTATCTGGTCTGGTGGACAACTTGGGAAGATTCAAGGTGACCCCCCAGGTCTTGGAACAGCTGAAAAGAACATTCCAGTGTGTGACGCAGCTGGTCCCTTGTGGGAGCTGTCAGGAGACAGTCATTGAGGTAGGGGAAGATGTAATTTCTCTGCCTCCTGACAGCTGCTGCCACCACCGCCAGGCACTTGGTGAATACTTGAGGTGCCAAGGAAAGACCGAAAGTCAGTGCTCGAAATTGGTAATGCACTCCCTGGAAGGTAAAGCGAAGGTATTTTCTACGGGACGGCAGGATTTTGATGTGCATATATGTGTCCCGCATGTCCAGGGAGCACAGTCAGTCAGCCTGATGTAGCATGGGCAGTAAACCCGGCACTGTCACCATCCTGAACCTTTTGTATTCAATAAAATTGTTCAGCTGACAGATCCAGGATGGGACGAAGGTTCCTTGTCTTGGGTGGGAATCAGTGGGTTGTCTGGAGGTATTCAAGTGAACTCCAGAGCACAACCCCTTTCTATAATTTGGAGTACCCACTGATCTGCTGTGATGCTGGACCAACCTGTGAGGTTAAGGGAGACTCACCCTCCTACTGCCTCCCCTCAAAGCTCCGTCAGAGGAGTGTGGCAGGCAGAGTCATGCAGAGGTTGTTGGGGTAGGCAAGGGGGCTCCGGCATTTTTGGCACGCAGTACTCCAGATGGGGTCTCACCAGCTGTCTGTACAGAGGGATGACAATTTCCTGTTTTCTACTGGTGATGCCTCTCCCTATGCATCCCAGTATTCCCCCAGCCCTCCTTACTGCCTCCTCGCATTGCCTGATATGACTACCCTCAGGTCCCTTTCCATTTCTGTTGTTGTTAGTACCCCCCATTGTGTACTCTTCCCCGGGTTTTTGTTTCCCAGGTGCATTACTTTGCAATTCTTTGTACTGAATCTGAGCTGCCATACTTTTCCTCCAACCTTACCAAGTCCCTTCTCATCCTTTCCAACCCCGCTTGTGTATCAACCCTGTTGCAGATCTTTGTGTCATCTACACAGAGGCATACGTTTCCTTCCAGTCCCTCTGCAATGTCACTTATAAAGACATTAAAGAGGACCGGCCCCAGTACTGAACCCTGCAGTACCCCACTAGTAATCCCCCCTTTCTTTGGAGTGGACTCAGTTTACTATTACCCTCTGCATCCTGTTGCCCAGCCAATTTTTTACCCAGGCTACTACCCTGGGACCCACTCCCAGGATGGCTAACTTGGTTATTAATCGAGTGTGTCAAATGCCTTGCTGAAGTGTAGGGTAGGCCATGTCCACAGCCCCTCCCTGGTCTGCTACTTTGGTCACCCAGTCAAAGAAATCTATTAGATTGATCTGACATGACCTTCCCACTGTGAATCCATGCTGCCTTGGGTCCTGTGCCCCGCTAACCTCTAGGTACTCAACAACTCTTTCTTTCAGAAGTGATTCCATCATTTTCCCTACCACTGAGGTCAGACTAACAAGTCTGTAGTTTCCTGCCTCTGCTTTGCTCCCACTTTTGTGAAGGGGAATCACGTCCATCTTTTTCCAGTCCTCAGGTACCACACCATCCTCCCATGATTTGTTAAAAAGAGTATTCAGTGGTGTCACTTGTTCTCCCCTCAGTTCTTTTAGAATTCTGGGGTGAATCCCATCAGGCCCCATTGCCTTGTCCACCTTGAGATTTAGGAGTTCTTTCAGGACCCTTTCTTCTGGGAATGGACAGGTATCGACCTCCCTATTGAAGCTCCCACTGTATCGACAGTGGGAGGTTCAATAGCCTGTATTGTGTATGTTAGAGTTTATATAAGCTCTGCTCTTTGTTTTCTGGTCCTGCTGTCCTCCCTGGGCTAAGTACAGTCATAGAGGACTGTTCTTAGCCCCTGGAGGAAAAAAAAAAAAAAAAAGATATAGAAGACATCTGATTAGAAATTATAAAAGCTTTAATATGCCAGCCCAGTGGCGTGGAGGGCTGAGGCATCATGCCTTACCGTCATGTCGGCGACCTGTGTTGCGGTGCGAGCGGGCCGCCGGGGGTCGGCTAGGGAGAGAGAGGATCGCACATCCGAAGTACAGCTCTCCTCTCCCAGGGAGGGGTGGGGATGGAATCCGCTGCATGCCTGACTCCTAGCGGTGGGTGGGGACTAGCACAGGGGGCCCACATGTAGGGAGTGGTTGCGCGGCATACGCCCAGCGTGCCACATGTGGAAGCGTGCGTAGCTCAGCCCCAGTACTGAACCTGCAATACCCCACTAGTAACCCCCCTTTCTTTGGAGTGGACTCAGTTTACTATTACCCTCTGCATCCTGTTGTCCAGCCAATTTTTTTTACCCAGACTACTACCTTGGGACCCACTCCCAGGATGGCTAACTTTTTTATTAATCTTTTGTGTGGGAGTGTGTCAAATGCCTTGCTGAAGTGTAGGGTAGGCCATGTCCACAGTCCCTCACTGGTCTGCTACTTTGGTCACCCAGTCAAAGAAATCTATTAGATTCGTCTGACATGACCTTCCTGCTGTGAATCCATGCTGCCTTGGGTCCTGTGCCCCACTAACCTCTAGGTACTCAACAACTCTTTCTTTCAGAAGTGATTCCATCATTTTCCCTACCACCGAGGTCAGACTAACAGGTCTGTAGTTTCCTGCCTCTGCTTTGCTCCCACTTTTGTGAAGGGGAATCACGTCCATCTTTTTCCAGTCCTCAGGTACCACACCATCCTCCCATGAGTTGTTAAAAAGAGTAGTCAGTGGTGTCACTTGTTCTCAGCTCAGTTCTTTTAGAATTCTGGGTGAATCCCATCAGGCCCCATTGCCTTGTCCACCTTGAGATTTAGGAGTTCTTTCAGGACCCTTTCTTCTGCGAATGGACTGGTATCGACCTCCCCATTGAAGCTCCCACTGTATCGACAGTGGGAGGTTCAATAGCCTGCACTGTGTATGTTAAGAGTTTATATAAGCTCTGCTCTTTGTTTTCTGGTCCTGCTGTCCTCCTTGGGCTAAGTACTGTCACAGAGGACTGTTCTTAGCCCCTGGAGAAAAAAAAATGATATAGAAGACATCTGATTAGAGATTATAAAAGCTTTAATATGCCAGCCCAGTGGCGTGGAGGGCTGAGGCATCATGCCTTACCCCCTGTCATGTCGGTGACTCGTGTCCGCGGTGCAAGCGGGCCGCCGGGGGTCGGCTAGGGAGGGAAAGGATCGCACGTCCGAAGGACAGCTCTCCTCTCCCAGGGAGGGGTGGAGATGGAATCCGCTGCATGCCTGACTCCTAGCAGTGGCTAGCACAGGGGGCCCACACGTAGGGAGTGGTTGCGTGGCAGACACCGGGCATGCCGCATGCAGAAGTGTGCGTGGCTTGGCCATTAGCGTCACTGCATACTGCTGTGCCATGCTTGGGGAATGGGGAGAAAATGGAGGAAGGAAAAATCACCGGCCGGCAGGATGAAGACGGCCCCTCGCAGGCTACGCATCTGGCTAGCTGGCACCTCGCCAGCGTGAGAGGTGTGACCAGTGAATGCTGGGGTAACGGGGCTGGGGGGCCGACCATGCAGGAGCACAAAGTAAGAAAAGTAAATAAATAAATAAATAAAAGCTTTAATATGCACTGCTGCCTACTGCTCTGATGTCAGCCGCAAGGGATTCTGGGATTTGCAGTAACAGATGTCCACTTAGAACTAAGCAAAATTAGTCCGATAAAATATGCTATACTACGGTAAACAGTAAGTAAACAAAAATGTTTTTGCACACAAAGTGCACATTGGGACAAGACCCACACTTGAGTGTGGGGGCCCCTTTGTGCTGACTGTTCCCCTCTAAAGGACCATAAGCAATGCTGATTTCTGAGCAGTTCAACTGTTTAAAGCACAGAGTATGTTTATGGGAGCTCCTCTCAAGTTTTTGAAACCCTGTGGTGCCGGTATCTGGGGAAACATATAATTTGATGCTGTTACGCCTTCAGCATTTCCCTTGGGGGAATGGCGGCACCATGTGGCAATGTTTGGCTTTCTCAGTGGGTCTGGTTAGGATAAAATGGCTGCAGCTGGTGCTAGGGAATGGCAGGGTGCACAGCGCTACTGTCTGAGTCAGGCCTCCTGGTAAGAGGTACATCTCATCCTCTGCCAGTCTAATATGAAACACACCTGTAAAGTTAGTAAGAGTACGGTTTTGCAATTTAAAACTTCAGGTTAAATATTTACAAGGGTCTGTGACTGATCTAAGGGCACATTTTTCATCCTATCTTTACCTATACTTTGTGCATATCTAGGTTTCTGGGCACCATGGGGGTGGAGAAGCAAGAAAAGGCTATCGTTACTGGGAGTGCTATAACATTACCGGGTTTTGCGTGGTTGGACTAGGCTTTTGGGCCCAATGGTGTTATGGATTACACTTTTCGCATGTATAAATTGCTTACAAATGTGGCTGGCTCACCTGATACAATTGGTAATTAGTGGGGATCTTCCTTTTCTACCCAAATGGATTTATCAGTTCCTCGAATGTGTAACACGATGGTTACCAGATCCATATTGTAATGTAATATTGCTATGGCAAGCTGAGCAGCTCCAGCGTAACTTGTGAAAACGAAGCATTTAATACACATCTATTGATAAATGGCTACCAATAAAGTTTTCAAAAACTGACACAAACTCTGATCAAAAAGGAAAGGGCTGGGTCATCGTTGAAGCCAGAATGGTAGTGCATTGCACTACCATGCAGGGGGCCCAGGTTCAGAAGTGAACCCTGAAAGCCTCCCCTCTGATTGCGGAGGTCAGAGTATGTTATTAGTGGCGGTGCATCCCTTACACCAGGGAGAGCGGGTGCCACAACTTGAGGCACTAGGGATTCTGGTGGTGGGCAGCAGTGCTGGTCTCCGTCCACAGGGTACGTTACTTGCTGAAGAGGTCAGCAATGTAGCAGTATGCAATGCCACATGGAATTGGCAGGCACGGGAGAAAAACAATCCTAGCGCCCATGTCTGTTACATCCACCCACCCCTTGGATCTCACACCCATGTCAGTGTCAGGACTGAGAAGTAGTCAAGAGCGATGGCGGTGGAGTTGGGGGTAAAAGCTGTAATGGAGACCGGAGAGCAACCACAGATGCCAGATCAGGGCAAACAGGTAGAATAAAAATAAAAATTAGTTAAAAACAAGGACGGGTCATCAGCCTGACACAAAGAGTATAGCCCTGCTTTGTAATTGCAGATTATTTATACCTGGAAAATTGAGGGTTTACTTTCAAGCCCTGGAATCCTATGTCAAAACTCAGTGTGCCTGGTGTGTAGTAGAGGGGAGGCACTCTGCTCCCAGCAAGTAAGGGCACATGCCCCCTTGGAGTTCACACACACCTTGATAGCTGACCACAAAGCAACACTGGCATGAAGGCAGCCTGCTTACGCGCCCTCTATGCCAGAGACGAGTGTGCTGCCTGGGTAGCACCCAATATCAGGTTGGGGTAGAGTGCAGATCGCTTCCCAGAGTACAGCAAAGTCTGTGCTGAAAAGTCATTACATTTTATAGGGCTGCTGCATATTACCCAGATTCTGAAAGACACGTTCAGAGTAAAGAGAGGACCAAGGACCCTCTCAGTAATTCAGTGCAATACTACAACCTATCTCACAGTACTATCGGGCAGCTAACAGATGCATGCATTGTGCTGTGCTACGGGGTTAGCGGAAACAAATGGACATGCTACCCAGTTATAAATTTAAAAAACAATAAAGGGGCAGAGTCCCCCATTCCTAATAAAAAACGCAAATATTTAAATTTTTTTTTTTTATATGGGGCTCCGCCTCCCTCCCCCACACCTCCATAAACATATTCTGTGAATTGTGTCCCACCTCAACACCCCGACACAGTGAGTGGAGAATGCCAGAGGGCAAGCTGGAGCACAGGTAGCCACAGTGGCAGATTGGGGTATGCTAGCTGCGCAGTACAGCATTCACATAATGGCTATGGTGGGGTCCTTAGTCCCCCACTTAAGCCAGCATGTTCCATAAATGGTATCGGAATTTTATCAGCAGTACAGGAGAAACACTGAGCACTTCTGCTTGCATATTGTATGTGAATTCATACCTTGATAAGGTCACCAAGCAGTTTGTTAGCCTCTGCATAGGCCTTCTTGACTTCCTTGAATTTGTTTCCAAGCCCCATACTGTGTGCCTGGAAGTGCAGATTGGTGTACTGCCCTCCTGGAATCTCGTTTTCATAGACATCTGCATTACCAGATTTCATGGTGGCCGTGCAATCGAATGCAGCATAAAGTCCACGGCACACCTCCCAGTACTCACTGTAGTCAGAGACCTTCTCCAACTGGATACCTGAGAAAAGAGAAATCATTTCAGCTGCTTTAGAGATGTGAAACAGACAATGACAGCAGATAAAGGCATCACGACCCACCTAGTCTGCCCAACCCTCACCTATGATATGCTGTGAGTACCCTAGCGCTCACCCACTCCCCCTTCCCTCAGCCAATGCCACATCCTAATACTTGGGTGCACTCCCAAGTATCACCAATAAGAACCACACAGTTCTGAGCAGGACTCTGCTCCAGTGAGTGACTTACTGTGCAACACCTTAGCAATGCAGTCTGAACTATAACTGCTGGAGAAGTATGTTTTTTTTTTCACTTGTATAGGAACTCAGTCTGTGTTAGTGGCACATGAGCGATGAATAACACAGGAAGCTGAAGACCACAGTGAACCATAGTTATGCTGCTGCAATGCTGAAATTGCAAGAGAGACTTGGAAAGCAAGAAAAAATTACTCACCTTAGTAATGTTGTTTCTTCTAATGGAGTCTTGCTATATTATGATATATGCAGTATAACACCAGGTTAGAACTGCTCCGGAGGTGAAAGAGTTAACTTCCATGCAGGGCATGGAATCTTGAGCGCGAACTCGGTTGAACACTCTGTCTGTTGAAGCTCAAACTTAAGCGGTCAGATCTTTCGAGCAAAAACTCACTAAGGTTCTGTGTGAGCCGTAAACCTACACTAGCCACTGGCTACTATCTACAAAACACTCTTTTGTTCTTGATCCCAAAACAAAGACTCAAGTTGGGGATTCAAGAAGGAAAATTTAACATAACACCTAAGCACCCTAGAAGGGTGAAATAAAGTGGGCAACAAAGAAGTGCCAACATTGCACTGCCCACCCACATCCCAAAACAGAGGTTCTGAGAGGGCAGGCTGGGGGGGGGGTCATATATGTAAGACTCCATTAAAAAACAACATTACTAAGGTGTGTAATTTTCTTCAAACAACATGAAGTCTTGCTATATTATGACATATGCAGACTACACAGCAATACCTCCATGGAGAAGGGACAGAACCGACTTGGGAAACAGGCTCTGAAGCACGGCTGTGCCAAATCTAGCATCACTCCTAGCCTGGATATCCAAGGAGTAATGCTTAGTAAAAGTGTGAACTGTTTTCCAGGTAGCTGCTTGACATATCTCTAGGATAGGAATGTCCCTGGCAGCAGCCAGAGACGCAGCTGTACCTCTGGTAGAGTGAGCTCTCAGGCCTGAGGGAGGAACCTTACCCAGTTTTTCGTAACAGAATTGGATACAAGAGACAATCCACCTGGCAATGGATCTTTTAGTGGCAGGTTTCCCTTTACCAACCTCACCATAAGTGAGGAACAATTGGAGGGATTGAACCTGTGACCCTTGGTATATTCTATATAGTAACTAAGGCTCTTTGACATCTAAACTGTGCAATCTCCTCTCACCAGAGGAGGAATGGTCAGTGAAGTACACAGGAGAGACATGGATTGATTAAGGTGAAAGTCTGAAACCATCTTAGGCAAAACTTCCTGTTAGTCCTGAGGACTACCTTATCTCTATGAGGAGATAAAATCAGGCTCCACTGACAAGGCTTGTAAGCTCACTTATGCACCTGGCAGGAGTGATGGCTACCAGAAATACAGGTTACTCACCTGTAACAGGAGTTCTAGGAATGGTATATGTTGTTCATCCACACTTATTGGCAGGTTCCTTGCCGCTTTAAATCTTGCCGGAAGGTCTTCAAGCTGGCTCCTCCCACCCACCCGGGTGGTAAAATCTCTGTCCGCCCATGACTAGATCTGGCCCGCTGGAAGCTCAGGTTGTGCGTCGAGGTCAGAGTGGTCGTGTGGATGAACAACATATACCATTCCTAGAACTCCTGTTACAGGTGAGTAACCTGTATTTCTAAGGACATGGATATGTTGTTCATCCACACTTATTGGCAGACTCCTAGCAGTTCTCCGGGAGGAGGGAGGCAAGGCGCACACCCCCGATACTTACTTGGGAAATAAAGACTGGAGAACCGAGGCCCCAAAACCAGCATCCCGGCGTGACTCAAGGTCGATGTGGTAATGGGTAATAAAGGTGTGTGCTGACTTCCAGGTAGCAGCCCTGCAGATTTCCTGGATAGGGACGTCCCTGGAAGCAGCCACCGATGCAGCAGTATGACGGGTAGAATGAGCTCTTATCCCTCTGGGAGGCTCCATGCCCGCCAACTTATAGCAGAGATCTATGCAGGAGGTGACCACCTGCCTATCGTCCGGCTTAGCTGCAGGTCTGCCAGATGCGGCTTCAGCGAGGTGACAAACAGCTGGCGAACCTCTCCCCGAATTTCAGCCATGCGCTCCTTATAATAAGCGAGCGCCCTTCTAGGGTCCAGAGTATGGAGCCTATATTCGGCCTCCGAGGTGTGATTGGGGTAGAACACCGGCAGAGTCAACACCTGGTTAAGGTGAAACTCCGACACCACCTTCGGAAGGAATTTTGGGTGGGGGCGCAGGACAACCTTGTCCCTGTGGAAGACCAGGTAAGGAGACTCGATGCAAAGCACCTGGAGCTCTCCCATCCTTCTGGCTGACGTGATAGCCACCAAGAAGGCGGTCTTCCACGACAGGTGACAGAGTTCACACCTGTGCATTGGTTCGAATGGCTTGCCCATGAGCTTGCCAGTACCAGCAGTAGATCCCACGGAGGTGGAGGTTCTCGACTGAGGGGAAATGTGATTAAGGTCTTTGAAAAGCGCCTCGACCACCTTTTCCTGCCTTGACCGACTGCTTCCCGGCCGCCCGGTAGCAGAGATAGCTGCCAGGTGCACCTTTAGGGTCGTCGACCTAAGCCCTTGACTAGAAAGGGACCATAAATAGTCCAAAATGCTTGCCACAGAACAGGAGGAAGGGTCCAAGCCCTTGCCCTGACACCAAATGGAGAATCTCTTCCATTTGAAGGGGTATTTTCTGGTCGACTCCTTACGGGACGCCTCAACAACATTGAGGACCTCATCGGAAAGACCCAAGGCCTGGAACTCTAGCCACTCAGGAACCAGGCCGTCAGGTGCAGGGATTGAAGGTCCGGATGGAACACCTTCCCCTGATTGACTGAAAGCAGGTCCGGGTGAGCTGGAAGCTGCCTCGGAAGCCTGGAGCTGAGGCTGAGGAGATCTGGGTACCAGAACTGGCGGGGCCAGTCTGGGGCTATCAGGATCACCTGCACCTTGTCCCTCCTTGCTTTGAGAAGCACCTCGTGAATCAAGGGAAATGGGGGAAAGGCGTAGAAGAGGCCGGGGTCCACAGCCTCGAAGGCATCCCCCTGCAGCGAGCCCTGCTGAGGCGGGCATGAAATAGCCTCAGCAGCGTTCTCCCTGGAGGCAAACAGGTCCACCTGAGATGTGCCCCAGTGGAGAACAGATCTTGTACTACCTCCGGCAGGAGGACCACTCGTGAGATGCAGCCCCTATCCGGCTCAGGGCATCGGCCAGGGTGTTGGAGGCTCCTGCCACATGAATGGCTAGGAGATCCGCCTCCCGGCTGCCACAGTGACCAAATGAGGAGAGCTTCCTTGCATAGGAGCATGGGCCCCGTCCCCTGGCGGTTCAGGTAGTACATGGTCGGTATTGTCCGCCTGGACCCTGACCACTTGACCCGGAGAAACGGAGCAAAGGCGGTAAGAGCTAGGCGGACCGCCGGAGCTCCAGCAGGCTGATGGCATCGGGACTCTGGGGACCAGAGGCCGCACTCGGTGTTCCCAGATGGGCACCCCAACCCATCAGAGAGGCGTCAGGTCGACAGAGAGACCGTCGGCTCGGGGCGGACAAACGGGATGCCCTCCTGCAGATGGAATGGAATGGTCCACCACTGGAGAGCGTTCCACATCTCCTGGGTCACTATCACTAGCTGGTCCAAAGGATCGCAGCGTTGTGACCACTGGCTGACCAGTCCCCACTGAAGGGGGCGCATGTGCCAGCGGGCCCAGCCTGACCACGCTGGTACAGGCCGCCATGAGACCAGAAGGCGAGGAAGTCCCGGGCAGGCGCGGCTGTCAACCAAAATGATTGGGCAAGGAGGAAGAACCTCGGCCCTGTCCGCCGGGAGCCGTGCTCTGGCTCGAAGAGAGTCGGAGCTCTGCCCCGATGAACAGGATCACCTGCTCATGTCGAGTTCCGACTTGGCCTCGTTGATGAGAAGGCCAACTCGAGAGCAAGCCTGGAGGGCCAGATCTCGGACCGCTCCACCTCCGTCTGGAGGAGGCTGCTATCAGCCAATCGTCCAGGTAAGGTACACCGGACCCTCGGCGCCTGAGAATGCTGTCACCACTGCCATGCATTTGGTGAAGACCCTGGGAGCTGGAGATAAGCGAAGGGCATGGCCAATTTCGAGAGGATCCCTCCGCTGAAGCAGAGGAATCTCCGATGTGGCCAGACGGATAGGGACGTGAAAAACGCGTCCTGTGGGTCCAGAGAGCAGAACCACACGCCGTGTTCCAAAGATGGTATTATCTGCGCCAGAGTGACCATCCTGAAGGTTCGAGACCTTAGGAACTTGTTCAGGTCGTGTAGGTCGAGAATGGGGCGCCAGCCCCCCGTCCGTTTCGGAACCAGGAAATACCTGGACACGAACCCTGGGTCTGAAGGGGGGTCCTCACCTCCGTGATCACCTCCTTTTGGAGGAGGAGAGCGATGTCGGCTCGGTGAGCCGCCAGTGAGGCTGCGGACCCCGAGGCCCCAGGTGCGACGGCTCTGGGGGGCTGCTCGAATTCCAGAGGTGGCCTTTTCCCACCTCAGTACCCACCTGTCCGTGGGAAACAGTGGACCAGGCAGGAAAGGAAGTGTCTGAGCCGTCCCCAGGGGAACCAGGGTGAGGTGACAGGGATGGGGCGACACCCCTCAGCCCATCACTGGGCAGGCTTGGAGGAGGGACCGCTGAGGGACCTCCTGGGCCTTACCTCCTGCTTCCTGCTGGAGGAGCCGGCCAGCTTGGGCTTGGGATACCAAGGTCGAGCCTGCTGAGCCTGGCGTTGCTGGGCAGGGCGTCGCGGGCGCAGAAGGACGAAAGGGCTTAGGCTGTGGCTCTGGCCTTTATCCTTCTGAGCGGAAGGGCCGAGTCCAGGTAGCATTGGACTTCTCGATCCTCTGCAGGTGACCTTCCACCCCAGGGCCGAGGTCAGTCCCAAAAAGGGCATCCGCCAACTTGTGCTGGGTATCCGAGGTAAGGTGGATATCCTCAGCCAAGCCCGACAATGCATAGCCCTGCGGCGCCACAGACCTGGCACATGAGTCCCCGATGTCTAACGCAGTCTGGAGCTGCTGTTTGTACTGCCCTGCCCTGGTCCACACCTGCCTGACCGTAGTCTGCAGATCTGCGGAAGATGAGGACAACCTCATCCAGGAGCCCAACAGGGCGTGAAAAAAAATGTGCCATGAGGACTGGCGAACTGGCCTGCGAAGGCCGAGAGAGGCCTTGCATAGACTTTCACCGGCATAATCCAATTTCTTGGATTCCTTGTTGGAGGTTTGTCCACATCCTGGCGTTTGACACGCGAGCATGTCGGTAACCAACCCCTCGGCAGTGTTCGAAGAAAACAGGGGAACCGTAGGGACGCACTTCCTGGCCAACCTGGCAGGCGCAGGGCAGGAAGCAGGATGCTGCCAAGTTCCAAGGCCGGACCCACTATAAGCTCGGCCACGGAAGGCCTCCGTGAGAATCCTCGTCCACATCCATTGACTCCTCCAAGGACTCCAGTCCATGCGCTTGGAGAGAGGAGACCATCATCGGACTCAGAAGAGTCCTCAAAGAGCTGCCTCGGGCCTGAGCCACCCTCCACCTGCCGAGGTTTATCGGGAGTGAGGGTGACAGACAGCCTATGGGGCAAACCCAAGAGCCGACCGAGAATTTTTGGTCGGAGCCCCAACTAATGGCTGTGAAGGCGGAGGTTCCACCAGAATCGGTGGGGCAGCTGGAATTGGCCGAACAACCGGCCTGAGAACAGGCTCCTCGACTACAACGAGGGGTTGTTTCGGCTGCTCCGGTGACAGCCACTTAATGGCCGGGGAAGGCGACTGGGTCGACTTATTCCTGGTCAAAGAGCCTGCCACATAAGTTCCTCACTCGAGCAATAGCGCAGCCTCCCTCGTCTGAGGAAGAGGAAAGAGCGGCGCCCGCGACTGTGAGGATGTCCGAGACCAAGAGTCTCGACTGGGCCGAGGGAGGCGGGGAGGAGTGGGAAATGCTCCCTCGCTCGGGCGATCCCACCGAAGGCTCCGGAACCAGAGGCACAGATGAGCCGACTGAGTCCTCAACTCCCACGGGGAACCGGGGGAGTGGGGATTCTCAGCTTCTCCAGCCGACAACCACGTCCTAGCGAATTCGAGAAAATCTCGACCCGCGTCGACAGGAGTCTCGGTCAACTGGCCTGCGGGGACACCGTGAAGCCAGTGGCCAAAGGCGGTGAGGGTCCAAAGTCGGCTGTCGACAGGAGGGGATCTTTCCCGCTCCCAAGAGCGTCGACGGAGACTTACTTCTACTCTTTTGGACCTGGAAAAGGTCCTGAAGAGTTGGACCTCACCTTTGGTCGAGAGGGTCAGACAAAGCTCCTTAAAAGGTGATCCAGGCAGAGAGGCGGGACAAATGCCGCAGCCCGAGGCGAAGCGACAGTGCCGCTGCGACTCCTCTTGAGGCGATCATCTGCTCTAGCTGATCCACCAAGCCCGCCGCCCTTGATCACATGTCGGGCCTCTTTAGATTTCACGGTGGAATTCTTTTCTCGGGCGCCCCAGTTATGTCAGACACACGGTCTTCAAGGGCGTAGGCCGAAAAGGAAGAAACAAAGTCGCAGGCCTGCAGGTGGTACTCAAGGCCCAGGCAGTGAGCCGCACGTGGAGTGCAGATCCGTCCTAGACATCTTCTGCCGCAAGGGCACCTCAAAACGAGATCGATTTGTGCTTCGCAGCCGCGAGGAGAAGAAGACCAGTCTTTAGCAAACTTTTAATTTACGAAGACTTCGGTCAGAACCAGTCTTAATTGCAACGTGGCGGAGGGAAACCTTGAGCTCTGCCGGTAAGGAAGATCTGGCGCCATGGGCGAGCCGAGAGTTTTACCACCGGGTGGGTGGGAGGAGCCAACTTGAAGACCTTCCGGCAAGATTACGTGACAAGGAACCTGCCAATAGTGTGGATGAACAACATATCCATGTCCCTAGAAACACAGTTTTCCAAGTCAAGTACTTCAGCTCTGCTGAGACAATAGCTCAAAGGGGTTGCATAAGCTGAAGCGATGCAATGAATCCCAAGCAGGGGCAGGATCCCTGAATGGGGAAGTTGGTGTGACAACCCTTTAAAAACAGGAGAACACAGGGTGAGCTGATAAAGAGAGAAAACCTGCTGACAAGAGACAGACACAGCTGCCAAGTGCACTTTTAGGGTAGCTGGTCTCAGCCCCAAGGAATTCAAATGCACCAAATAATCCAGGATCAGTGGGCACACCAGCAGATTCTGGGAAATATATTACCAGCACACCATATGGAAAATCTCTTCCATTTTGAATTTTAGGTAGCCCTAGTAGGAGAGCTTCAGAGGCCTTCAAGATATCCAATACACCTTGAGAAAGGTGTGGGTCAACAAACTCTAACTATTCAAGAGCAAGCCTTGAGATTGAGAGATTTGAGGTTCGGATACAAAACTCCCCTGGGCACAGGTTATTAGCAATGCAGTCTGAACTATAACTGCTGGAGAAGTATGTTTTTTTTTTCACTTGTATAGGAACTCAGTCTGTGTTAGTGGCACATGAGCGAATGAATAACAAGGAAGCTGAAGACCACAGTGAACTATAGTTATGCTGCTGCAATGCTGAAATTGCAAGAGAGACTTGGAACGCAAGAAAAAATTACTCACCTTAGTAATGTTGTTTCTTCTAATGGAGTCTTGCTATATTATGATATATGCAGTATAACACCAGGTTAGAACTGCTCCGGAGGTGAAAGAGTTAACTTCCATGCAGGGCATGGAATCTTGAGCGAGAGCTCGGTTGAACACTCTGTCTGTTGAAGCTCAAACTTAAACGGTCAGATCTTTACGAGCAAAAACTCACTAAGGTTCTGTGTGGAAGCCGTAAACCTACACTAGCCACTGGCTACTATCTACAAAAACACCTTTTTGTTCTTGATCCCAAAACAAAGACTCAAGTTGGGGGATTCAAGAAGGAAAATTTAAGCATAACACCTAAGCACCCTAGAAGGGTGAAATAAAGTGGGCAACAAAGAAGTGCCAACATTGCACTGCCCACCCACATCCCAAAAACAGAGGTTCTGAGAGGGGCAGAGGCTGGGGGGGTCATAATATGTAAGACTCCATTAAAAGAAACAACATTACTAAGGTGTGTATAATTTTCTTCAAACAACATGAAGTCTTGCTATATTATGACATATGCAGACTACACAGCAATACCTCCATGGAGAAGGGACAGAACCGACTTGGGAAACAGGCTCCAGAAGCATGGCTGTGCCAAATCTAGCATCACTCCTAGCCTGGATATCCAAGGAGTAATGCTTAGTAAAAGTGTGAACTGTTTTCCAGGTAGCTGCTTGACATATCTCTAGGATAGGAATGTCCCTGGCAGCAGCCAGAGACGCAGCTGTACCTCTGGTAGAGTGAGCTCTCAGGCCTGAGGGAGGAACCTTACCCAGTTTTTCGTAACAGAATTGGATACAAGAGACAATCCACCTGGCAATGGATCTTTTAGTGGCAGGTTTCCCTTTACCAACCTCACCATAAGTGAGGAACAATTGGAGGGATTCGAACCTGTGACCCTTGGTATGTTCTATATAGTAACTAAGGGCTCTTTTGACATCTAAACTGTGCAATCTCCTCTCACCAGAGGAGGAATGGTCAGTGAAGTACACAGGGAGAGACATGGATTGATTAAGGTGAAAGTCTGAAACCATCTTAGGCAAAAACTTCCTGTTAGTCCTGAGGACTACCTTATCTCTATGAAAGGAGATAAAATCAGGCTCCACTGACAAGGCTTGTAAGCTCACTTATGCACCTGGCAGAGGTGATGGCTACCAGAAATACAGGTTACTCACCTGTAACAGGAGTTCTAGGAATGGTATATGTTGTTCATCCACACTTATTGGCAGGTTCCTTGCCGCTTTAAATCTTGCCGGAAGGTCTTCAAGCTGGCTCCTCCCACCCACCCGGGTGGTAAAACTCTCGGCTCCGCCCCATGACGCCAGATCTGGCCCGCTGGAAGCTCAGGTTGTGCGTCGAGGTCGGGTGGGTCGTGTGGATGAACAACATATACCATTCCTAGAACTCCTGTTACAGGTGAGTAACCTGTATTTCTAGGGACATGGATATGTTGTTCATCCACACTTATTGGCAGACTCCTAGCAGTTCTCCGGGAGGAGGGAGGCAAGGCGCACACCCGATACTTACTTGGGAAATAAAGACTGGAGAACCGAGGCCCCAAAACCAGCATCCCGCCGTGACTCAAGGTCGATGTGGTAATGGGTAATAAAGGTGTGTGCTGACTTCCAGGTAGCAGCCCTGCAGATTTCCTGGATAGGGACGTCCCTGGAAGCAGCCACCGATGCAGCAGTATGACGGGTAGAATGAGCTCTTATCCCTCTGGGAGGCTCCATGCCCGCCAACTTATAGCAGCGATCTATGCAGGAGGTGACCCACCTGCCTATCGTCCGCTTGGCTGCAGGTCTGCCAGATGCGGCTTCAGCGTAGGTGACAAACAGCTGGCGAACCTCTCCCCGAATTTCAGCCGTGCGCTCCTTATAATAAGCGAGCGCCCTTCTAGGGTCCAGAGTATGGAGCCTATATTCGGCCTCCGAGGTGTGATTGGGGTAGAACACCGGCAGAGTCAAGCACCTGGTTAAGGTGAAACTCCGACACCACCTTCGGAAGGAATTTCGGGTGGGGGCGCAGGACAACCTTGTCCCTGTGGAAGACCAGGTAAGGAGACTCGATGCAAAGCACCTGGAGCTCTCCCATCCTTCTGGCTGACGTGATAGCCACCAAGAAGGCGGTCTTCCACGACAGGTGACAGAGTTCACACCTGTGCATTGGTTCGAATGGCTTGCCCATGAGCTTTGCCAGTACCAGCAGTAGATCCCACGGAGGTGGAGGTTCTCGAACCGGAGGGGAAATGTGATCAAGGTCTTTGAAAAGCGCCTCGACCACCTTTTCCTGCCTTACCGACTGCTTCCCGCCCACGCCTGCAAGCAGAGATGGCTGCCAGGTGCACCTTTAGGGTCGCCGACCTAAGCCCCTTGACTAGAAAGGGACCATAAATAGTCCAAAATGCTTGCCACAGAACAGGAGGAAGGGTCCAAGCCCTGTTCTGACACCAAATGGAGAATCTCTTCCATTTGAAGGCGAGCATTTTCTGGTCGACTCTTACGGGACGCCTCAACAACATTCGGAAGACCCAAAGCCTGGAACTCTAGCCACTCAGGAACCAGGCCGTCAGTGCAGGGATTGAAGGTCCGATGGAACACCTTCCCTGATTGACTGGAAAGCAGGTCCGGGTGAGCTGGAAGCTGCCTCGGAAGCCTGGAGCTGAGGCTGAGGAGATCTGGGTACCAGAACTGGCGGGCCAGTCTGGGGCTATCAGGATCACCTGCACCTTGTCCCTCCTTGCTTTGAGAAGCACCTCGTGAATCAAGGGAAATGGGGGAAAGGCATAGAAGAGGCCCGGGGTCCACAGCCTCGAGAAGGCATCCCCCTGCAGCGAGCCCTGCTGAGGGGGGCGGGCATGAAATAGCCTCAGCTCGCTGCTCTCCTGGAGGCAAACAGGTCCACCTGAGATGTGCCCCAGTGGGAGAACAGATCTTGTACTACCTCCGGCAGGAGAGACCACTGGAGATGCAGCCCTATCCGGCTCAGGGCATCGGCCAGGGTGTTGGAGGCCCTGCCACATGAATGGCTAGGAGATCCGCCTCCCGGCCGCATACGAGTGACCAAATGAGGAGAGCTTCCTGAGAAGCATGGAGCTGCGTCCGCCTGGCGGTTCAGGTAGTACATGGTCGTGGTATTGTCCGCCTGACTCTGACCACTTGACCCCGGAGAAACGGAGCAAAGGCGGTAAGAGCTAGGCGGACCGCTCGGAGCTCCAGCAGGCTGATGGCATCGGTCCCGCGACCAGAGGCCGCACCGGTGTTCCCCGAGATGGGCACCCCAACCCACCAGAGAGGCGCCGGTCGATCAGAGAGACCGCCGGCTCGGGCGACAAACGGATGCCTCCTGCAGATGGAATGGAATGGTCCACCACTGGAGAGCGCTCCACATCTCCTGGGTCACTATCACTAGCTGGTCCAAAGGATCGCAGCGCCTGTGACCACTGGCTGACCAGTCCCCACTGAAGGGAGCGCTGTGCCAGCGGCCCAACGGACCACGCTGGTACAGGCCGCCATGAGACCCAGAAGGCGCAGGAAGTCCCGGCAGGCGCTGATTGCCCAACCAAAATGATTGGGCAAAGGAGGAGAACCTCAGCCCTGTCCGCCGGAGCCGCGGTTTGGCTCAAGAGAGTCGAGCTCTGCCCCGATGAACAGGATCACCTGCTTGGCTGAGTTCCACTTGCCCTGCTGATGAGAAGGCCAACTCAGAGCAAACCTGGAGGGCCAGATCTCTGGACCGCCCACCTGCCTGGAGGAGGCTGCTATCAGCCAATCGTCCAGGTAAGGTACACCGACCCCCGGCGCCGCAGGAATGCTGTCACCACTGCCATGTATTTGGTGAAGACCCTGGGAGCTGGAGATACCGAAGGGCATGGCTCGAACTGTAAGAGGGATCCCTCCGCCAAAGCAGAGGAATTCCATGTGACGGACGGATAGGGACTGAAAGAACGCGGCCTGTAGGTCCAGAGAGCAGAACCACACCGTGCTCCAAAGATGGTATTATCTGCGCTGAGTGACCATCCTGAAGGTTCGAGACCTTAGGAACTTGTTCAGGTCGGTAGGTCGAGAATGGGGTGCCAGCCCCCGTCTCGCTTCGGAACCAGGAAATACCTGGACGCGAACCCTGGGTCTGAAGTGGGGTCCTCCACTTCGTGATCACCTCCTTTGGAGGAGGAGAGATGTCGGCTCGGGCGAGCCAGTGAGGCTGCGGGATTCGAGGCTCCCGAGGTGCGACGGCTCTGAAGGGCGGGCCTGCTCGGACTCCAGAGGTAGGCCTTTTCCCACCACCTCCAGTACCCACCTGTCCGTGGGAAACAGTGGACCAGGCGGAAAGGAAGTGTCTGAGCCGTCCCCCCACGGGGGGAACCAGGGGTGAGGTGACAGGGATGGGGGCGACACCCCTCAGCCCATCACTGGGCAGGCTTGGAGGAGGGACCGGCTGAGGGACCTCCTGGGCCTTTACCTCCCTGCTTCCTGCTGGAGGAAGCCGACGGCTTGGGCTTGGGATACCAAGGTCGAGCCTGCTGGGCCTGACGTTGCTGGGCCGGGCGCGTCACGGGCGCAGAAGGACGAAAGGGCTTAGGCTGTGGCTTGCGGCCTTTATCCTTCTGAGCGGAAGAGACCGAGTCCAAGGTAGCATTGGACTTCTCGATCCTCTGCAGGTGACCTTCCACCCCAGGGTCAAGAGGTCAGTCCCCAAAAGGAACATCCGCCAACTTGTCTGGGTATCCGAGTGAAGGTGGATATCCTCAGCCAAGTCTGGACAATGCATAGGCCTCGGCCGCCACAGACCTGGCACATGAGTCCCTCGGTGTCTAACGCAGTCTGGAGCTGCTGTTTAGCCACTGCCCTGCCCTGGTCCCGCACCTGCCTGACCGTAGTCTGCAGATCTGCGGAAGATGAGGGACAACCTCATCCAGGGAGCCCAACAGGGCGTGAAAAAATGCCATGAGGACGGGCCGAACTGGCCTGGAAGGGCGGAGAGGACGCAGCATAGACTTTTCACCCGCATAATCCAATTTCTTGGATTCCTTGTTGGGAGGTTTGTCCACATCCTCGTGCTCTTCGCACGCCGGAAAACGCTGTCGGTAACCAACCCTCGGCCGAGGGTGTTCAAAACCGGACAGGGAACCGCTGTGGGACCGCATACTTCCTGGCCAACCTGGTCAAGGCGAGGGCAGGAAGCAGGATGCTGCCAAGGTTCCAAGGCCGGACCCACTATGGCTTCGGCCACCGGAAAGGCCTCCGTAGGGAGAATCCTCGTCCACATCCATTGACTGCCTCCCAAGGACTCCAAGTCCATGCTTGGAGAAGAGGGAGGAACCATCATCGGACTCAGAAGAGTCTCAAAGAGCTGCCTCGGCCTGAGCCACCCTCCACCTGCCGAGGTTTATCGGGAGTGAGGGTGACAGACAGCCTATGGGGCAAACCAAGGCCGACCGAGAATTTTTGGTCGGAGCCCCAACTAATGGCTGTGAAGGCGGAGGTTCCACCAGAATCGTTGGGGCAGCTGGAATTGGCCGAACAACCGGCCTGAGAACAGGCTCCTCGACTACAACAAGGGGTTGTTTCGGCTGCTCTGGTGACAGCCACTTAATGGCCGGGGAAGATGACTGGGTCGGCTTATTCCTGGTCAAAAGGAGCTGCTGCCACATAAGTTCCTCATACCTCCGCAGCAACTTGCGCCGCAGCCTCCCTCGTCTGAGGAAGAGGAAGAGCGGCGGCGCCGCGACCGCGAGGATGTCCGAGACCAAGAGTCTCGACTAGGCCGAGGAAGGCGAGGAGAAGTGTCGGAAATCGGCACTCCCCTCGGCTCGGACGATCCCACCGAAGGCTCCGGAACCAGAGGCACAGATGAGCCGACGGGATCCTCAACTCCCACCGGGGGAACCGGGGAGTGGGGATTCTCAGCTTCTCCAGCCGACAACTCATGCCCAACGGTTTGAGAAAATCTCGACTGGCCGACAGGGAGTTCGGTCAACTGGCCTGACGGGGACACCGTGAAGCCAGTGGCCAAAGCTGAGGGTCGCACCAAAGTTTCACTGCTCGACAAGGGGAGGGGATCTTTCCCGCTCCCAAGAGCGTCGACGGAGAGACTTACTTTTGCTCTTTTTGGACCTGGAAAAAGGTCCTGAAGAAGTTGGACCCTCACCTTTGGTCGAGAGGGTCAGACAAAGCTCCTTAAAAGGAGCAGAGTACGAGGCACCGAGAGAGAGCAGGACAAATGCCGCAGCCGAGGCAGAAGCGGCCCGCGCCGCCTCCTCTTCGAGGGCGATCATCTGCTCTAGCTGATCCACCGAGCCCGCCGCCGCGGACACCGCCAATCGGGCCTCTTTAGATTTCACCGGTGGAATTCTTTTCTCGCGCCCCAGTTGTAATCGGGCAGCACGGCCTTCGCGACGAGGCCGAAAAAGGAAGAGCACAAGTCGCAGGCCTGCGGGTCGTGCTCAAGGCCCAGGCAGTAGACGCACGTGGAGTGCAGATCCGTCCTAGACATCTTCTGCCCGCAAGGGCACCTCCGAAAACCGGGAGTCGATTTGTCCATCGCAGCCGCGAGGAGAAGAAGACCGAAGTCTTTTAGCAAAACACTTTTTAATTTCGAACTTTTCGAAGAATTAGGAACCAGTCTTAATTGCAACGCGTTAAGGAGGGAACCTGAGCTTCCAAGCGGTAAGGAAGATCTGGCGTCATGGGGCGGAGCCGAGAGTTTTACCACCCGGTTGGGTGGGAGGAGCCAGCTTGAAGACCTTCCGGCAAGATTTAAGCGGCAAGGAACCTGCCAATAAGTGTGGATGAACAACATATCCATGTCCCTAGAAACACAGTTTTCCAAGTCAAGTACTTCAGCTCTGCTGAAGACAATGGCTCAAAAGGGGGTTGCATAAGCTGAGCGATGCAAATATTAAGATCCCAAGCAGGGGCAGGATCCCTGAATGGGGGATTGGTGTGAAGCAACCCTTTAAAAAACTTGGAGAACACAGGGTGAGCTGATAAAGAAGAGAGCTTACCTGCTGACAAGAAGACAGACACAGCTGCCAAGTGCACTTTTAGGGTAGCTGGTCTCAGCCCCAAGGAATTCAAATGCACCAAATAATCCAGGATCGTGGGCACACCAGCAGATTCTGGGGAAATATATTTACCAGCACACCATATGGAAAATCTCTTCCATTTTGAATTTTAGGTAGCCCTCGTGGAA
This sequence comes from Neoceratodus forsteri, assembly GCA_016271365.2. Classification (NCBI taxonomy): domain Eukaryota; kingdom Metazoa; phylum Chordata; order Ceratodontiformes; family Ceratodontidae; genus Neoceratodus; species Neoceratodus forsteri. Next base: position 430,758,910 of record CM028132.1, read on the forward strand.
GGCTTCCTAGAGGCCTTCAAGATATCCAATACACCTTGAGAAAGGTGTAGGTCAGCAAACTCTAACTCTTCAAGAGCCAAGCCTTGAGATTGAGAGATTTGAGGTTCGGATACCAAACTCCCCTGGGCACAGGTTAACAGGTTGTGATTCCTGGGAAGACATAGGGAGGTGGACTGTTAAGGACATGAGGAGTGGGTACCAGGGCTGCCTGGCCCAATCTGGAGCAATCAGGATCATCTTGCAGGATTGAGATCTGATTCTGACTAGCACTCTGAAAAGAAGGGGAAGGGGGGAAAGCATAGAGAAACTTCCCTTCCCAACTGAGAAGGAAGGCATCCAGAGGGACTGAGCCCAACACTTGGGGCCTGCAGCAAAAGGGAAGTTGGTGATTGTCTGGGGCTACAAAGAGATCTATTTGCGGAGTGCCCCATCTGGCAAACATTACCTCCAGTACTAGGGGATCCAGTGCCCATTCGTGATGGCCCTGGGAAATCCTGCTGAGAGCATCCGCTAGGACATTGTCCTTGCCTGGGAGGTGAACTGCCGTAAGGGAGGCTGCCAGAGAATAAGCCAGAGACCACAACATTGCTTCGTGCACAAGGCCGTAGACCGAGTGCCCCCTTGCTTGTTGATGTACCACATTGTAGTGGTATTGTCTGTTCTGACCTGAACCACCTTGTTCTGGACAGATGTGGAAAAGACCTGGAGTGCTAGAAAAACTGCTCTGAGCTCCAGCAAATTGATGTGGAGCAGAGATTCCTGAGGGGACCACAGCCCTTGGGTGGAAAGGTCGCCCATGTGAGCTCCCCACCCCAAGAGGGATGCATCTGTAGTAAGGGTCAAGGAATGAGACTGGGGAGTGAAGGGAACCCCCTGTCTCAGATTGTTCTGATCCTGCCACCACTGGAGGGCCTGGATCAGAGTTCGAGTCACTGGAATCAATTTGGTTAGGGGATCCGTCCTTTGAGACCAAAAGGCTCTCAAATGGAAGTGAATGTCCTCATCTGAAATCTCGCCCTGCACCACTGCTGTAGAAGCAGCCATGTGCCCCAGGAGCTGTAGAAAATGCCTTGCTGGTCGAGAGACCTGCAGGGTGAAAGAGGAGGCCAGAGACACCAGGGTCCTTGCTCTTTCCAGAGGAAGGAAGGCTCTGGCTTCTTTTGTGTTCAGTTCTGCCTATAAAGGTGAGAAGCTGGACAGGCTCAGAACTGACTTTGGAATATTGAGAAGGAAACCTAGAGATGCAAGCAGCTGCTGGGTTACTTGTAAATGCAGTTTGATCTGTTCTGGAGACTGGCCTACAATGAGCCAGTCGTCCAGATAAGGAAAGATGGCAATCTTTTGCCTTCTTAAATGAGCAACTGCTACTGCCAGGCATTTTGTGAACACCCTTGGAGCCGAGGAGAGGCCGAAGGGTATTGCTCTGAACTGGTAATGGCCTGAGGGCAGTTAGAATCTGAGGTACTTTCGATGGGAGCTTCTGATGAGAACATGGAAGTAGGCATCCTTGAGGTCCTGGGAGACTAGCCAGTCCCCTGGCCTTAGAGAGGGTAAAATAATCCCCAGGGTCACCATTTTGAACTTTGGTTTTAAAAGGTGCTTGTTTAGATACCTGAGATCCAGAATGGGCCGCCATTCTCCTGTCTTTTTTGGGGTAAGGAAGTACCTGGAGTACAACCCTTTGCCCTGGTGTATGGGTAGATCCCTTTCCACGGCTCTGAGAGCCAGGAGGGAAGAAACTTCTGCTTCCAGGGCAAGTGCCTCTGATGGGTTTGCAGGTGGAAAAGACCTGGCTCTCATCTTTGGAAATTTTTTGAAGCTGAGAACCAGTCCCTGGCTTACTACTTCCAGGACAAACTTGTCTGATGTTAAAGACTTCCAGTCCTGGACAAAGTAAGCCAGCCTGCCCCCTACCGGTAGTGGAGAATCGGCCCTGGCTACCCCATCAGGGAGCCTGTTTTGCAGGGGCTTTGGGTTGAGGGGTAGAAGCAGGCTTCCTAGAGCCCCTTCTGCCCCTTCCTCTAAAGAACCCCCTCTGGGCATAAGCAGAAGAGGAGGCCTGGGCTTGGTAAAACGGCCTATGAAAAGGCCTGCCCCTGCCCCTGACATGCTGCCTTTGAGGAGTGACTTGCCTTTCTTTGGCCTGTGCACTCCTATAGGTGGTCCTATACTCATCCAATTTCTTCATATAGTTCTCTGTCTGCTCCCCAAACAGAGAATTTCCCACAACAGGAAAATCCATAGCCTTAGACTGGGTATCCTGTGACAGGGCAGTACATCTGAGCCAGGCCATTCTGCTAAGAGACACAGATGTAGCCATAACTCTAGATGAAACATCATTAGAGTCTACAGCAGCATGAAATTGCACTCTGGATGCCTCATACCATCCGCAGCCACCTGCTCCAGCTCCCTGGCAAGCTGTTCAGGGCCTGTTTTGCTAGGGCCAGGACAGTATCCCACCTGGATTTCTGGTACCTAGCGTAAGCCATATAATTTGCCTGTCTGAGTCCCAAAGATGCTGCCATGTACTGCTTTTTTGCCATGGCATCCATCCTCCTGGAATCCTTTTCAGGAGGGTGAGAGGCTAGAAGAATATTAGCCTCGTCACAGGCTGCAGCCTGCACCCTGCACTACCCCCACATGGCTGCACTGCTGGGATAGGAACTCCGTATCAGAGCCTGATAAAGCATACCTCTTGTCCATCCTTTTATCCACAGGGAGGATAGAACGAGGAGTTTTCAGAATTTTTACTGTCTGTTTCCTAAAAGATTTATGCAAGGGAATAGACAGTCTCCTAGACTCTGGAATATCCATCATTTCCACAAAATCAGGCTCTTCTTGATCATCAACAGCTTCCTCAACAGGGAGTTGCAGAGTGTCAGCAACTTTCTTGTAAAACAAAAAATGAGAAGGGGACTCAGATAGCCTGGGAGGGGATACTCCCGAGGGTCTGTCTGGAGAGATGTCCGGTTCAATGGGCACATCCAGACTTTCAAAATCACACTCACTCTCCTCGTACCCCTCCTCTCCTTCCCCTGGTTCATAAAAATCTTCAAAATCATAATCTTGAACCGAGGGAACCGACCAAACCGGGTGCTTGCCCAATGGTGCCAGTTCGGACGGAACTGGGAAAGAGACTGGACAATTTGAATAGCTTTGGTTATTTCCTCAGCGGTTGGAGAAAGAACTTTTGGCCCCAAACTAGCTGACCTTCTAGCCCTTTTAGTTGGAACCGGCTCCTCAGAGCTGGCTCTTCGTTTGCCCGAGGAAGCATCGCCCTGGTCAGAGGGCACTCCCTCAGGTTCGGTTGGAACCGAACCGGGCTGGCCATCCGGGTCAGCGGACTTTTTGGCCTCCCTTTCCCTGAGCCTACCAACTCTTTTTTCCACGGTGGCAGCAGGAAAATTCTTACAAATCTGGCAGTCTGCATTGAGGTGGTCAAACCCCAGACAATATACACAAATGGTGTGTGGGTCAGCCTTGGCAAAGGCTTCCCCACAGAGGCCACAGTGCTGAAACCCAGTGGGTCCGGTTTTTCTTTTGGGTTTCTCAGACATAGTGTCAGCCTAACCAAAACTTGCCCGTTAATGGCAATCCACCAAGCAAGACTCTCTTATTGGTTCTCAACCGTGTCACGGGTCGTGGAAAAAAACGTAATAAAACCCGTTTTTTTTAGAACCGATAAGAACCAGGAACCGCACTCTAAAGGGCTAGAAAGTAATTTTAAAACCCCTCTGATCGGTTCAAACCGAACCGAAAAAGACGTTTACAAGTTCCACACAGAAGAAAAAATAATAAATAAGCCTATCTATTACTTACAATACCACAGACAGAGCTTGAACCGACGATTGCGGTTAAATTTCGGTAAAATAAACCGAGAATTACACTTTAAAATCGACAAACAAACCGAGCAGCAGGAGGAATCTCCGGAGCGACTGTTCAGTGAGGCAGAGTAAAGAATCTGACAGTTTAAGTTTGAGATTCAACAGACAGTGTGTTCAACCGTGCTTGCGCTCAGGATTCCATGCCCTGCATGGAAGTTGACTCTTTCACCTCCGGAGCAGTTCTAACCTGGGGTTATACTGCATATGTCATAATATAGCAAGACTTCATGTTGTTTGAAACAGATTACTTCGTGTACCACAAAATGCAGCAGTGGTACGCAGCCTCCGTGCTTTCTGTTTTGGCTCCCTACCCCTCCATGCTTAAAGTCTCAATCCCAGAGTTGCTTTGAAGTTCTACTTCGCTGGTGAAGTTGCCATGAAGTGGCCAAAATTCGTATTTGCAGAGTTTTACAAAGCTTTCATTGCCGTCAGCAACTATGACTTCACCTAAAACTGTGAAGTTTTCACTGCGAAGTTCGCCCACAAACTGTAGAATCTGCAGGTGAATTCTGCAATTCGCATCAAATTCCACCATGTGTGGGCAACTTTCGTCATTTGCAGAAGAAATTCCGCCATTTGCGAAGCTCTCCCTTTAAGGCGAAGTTTAACTTTGACCTGCAGATTAAATTCACATATCTGGCAAAATTCGCAAATTTCTTCATGGATGGAAGTTATCTAACTTCACTCACCACCATTCACTCCCGATCCCAGACAGGACCAACCAGAGTTTAGGGCCGATCATGTAAAAAAGACTGGGCTAAGCGCAAATCAAGTTCAGGGTATTTACATGAACAAAAGCCCACTCACCAATGATTTAAGTTTTTTCTTTTCATTGTGTGCACCTCAGAAAGCACCCTAAGCCACCAACATGTTGTGGCATCCAGGTACCCCCTTCCTCAGGGGTTGCGAGCAGTTCTACATACAAGTCAAACAATAATATGTATAAATGTTCATATAACTTATTTTATAGACATAAAATACACACCCAAAATCTGTCCTCTCAAACTGAGGAGGTGGATTGTGAAAGAATGTATAGCTAATGGTTAAACAATACACATACCCATGTATAAATCAAAAACAATTTTATTTTTTACTATCTATTTTTGTCCACCTACTACTGCCCCCAGACCCTCCTATCTCTCAGATCCCCAGGCTACCGCTTACCAATCCACCCCTGAGTCTGCCCCTAGAGTGCACGCCACCTCAATTAGTTCCCGGTATCCCCCCCCCGGCGGGGTAGGGAAGGCCTCCCTCTTACCTTCCCTAGACCTCAGGGAGGCGGAGGCACGCTGCAGAGTCTGCTCTCAGGCTTCATGGCAGCGGAGCGGAGGATTGTCGCCAGGACCGTCTGGGGGAATTTTTCCTCCCGTTCTCTGTACTTCCCCTGACGCTGGCGTGCAATGAGGAACAAGGAGTCAAGCACACGCTGAGATGTGCAGCCGCTCCAGTCCTCTGCCCGCGTCGACCCAATGCAGTGGCTTTTTCCCTGCTGCACCGACATCCCACCCCGAGTTCCCCAGTGACGGCGGTATTACGTGCGGGAAGCATCCTTCCACCGCAGAGAAGGAGAGGCGTCGCTGGGCACTTGATCCTTCTCCCTGCCGACCCGTAGTCCATTCCCGAACCGGGTCGCCGGGCGTGGAGCGAGGTGGCGCCCAGCGCCTCAACCCTCAGCCAATCATCGGCTAATAAATCAAAACATTTTAAAGAAATAAATCATATATATATATATATATATATATATATATATAAAAATTTTTGATTAAGCATGCTTAAAAAACTAATAGTTGGACAGACTTGCTTCACTTAATTCCTATGAGATATTTTGCATGTGTGCACCTTAAGAGAATATATATAGATTTCATTTATATTTTCCTTATTAAATCAAACACATCATCTGCATTTTTAGTAGCTATTCTATAGTACCTTAAAATAAAAAGTGCTTCATTTTTTATTTGCTATCTGAAAAGAAAATGAAGCTACTGAGTCGCCACAAAAACAGCCCCTACTTATTGTTTGGCATTTTCAAAAGCATTACTAGCTTTTCTTTAGACAAGTTTCTTGCTACATTTTTCTTATATCGTTTTCTTTCAAGACCCCATTACTCAAAGAGTTGCTTAAAACAAACCCAACTACTAAGGTTTTTATGGTGTTCTCACCTTCATTTAGCATAGGTTTCTTTTCCCTTTTGGCTCCTTCTCAGAAGATAATTTTTCAATGCCATTTTCACTGTTTACAACAGACTCCCATCAGGGGTCACGCTCAGATGTGATTATGTCACTCATGATGTCACACATCCTGAAGCACCACGTTCCTGACCTTGTCACTCACTAGCCATCCTGTATCCAACCCTTTTGGACCCTCACCCCACCTGCTGCCCTACTCCTTCACTAAAACCTACAGGATTTACTTTTTAATTAAAATGTTTGTTTTAAATATCTGCAGAATTGGGGTGCTGTGGAGCCTGAACAAGATGGCAGAAGGGATTTATAGCTCAGCAATTTAAACTTACAAAATCATATAATTTGCTGCTTCGAGGTGCTATACGAACACAACAAATATATTTAATTGCAATCGGAAGACTAGCGGAACAGATACAGGCAATCCGAGGAAAGAAAAAGCTACCCAGGAGGGAGATAAGGGCAAACAAACTACTGGACCGTGAAACGAGATCTGTCCAAGGCCCCACTATATTTATTTATTTTTTGATGACCAGGTAGGTGCACTAGACACAAAAGTGACTATTTTCAGGCACGACCCGGGAGGTCCGCAAGACAGAGATAAACAGGTACACAGAATACAGTGTCAAGAAATGTGCAATACATCACAATCAGAAAAGAAAACAAAATTAAGACAATGATGGTATTAAGGCATGTAAGGAGTAAATTATACAATGGGAGGTAAGTGCCCATGTATAAACAGTAATAGTAATATCACTTTTAAGGTGCAAAACTGCCATAGGGTATCGTTATGTCCAGCTGAAACTGAGAAAAACAGCTATAGAAGGAGGCAGAGAGAGAGGTAAAGCTGAGATAAAACCTAGCAAGAAAGCGGAGGAGGAAGGGAAGAAAGGAAAGGAGGGAGGGAGGAAAGAACTTGAGGGTAAGCTGAGGACCAGGGTGCCCGCTCATACCACAGAAGGTGGGAGGTAACTTTTAGCAGCTGAGGCAAAGAAAGACAAGATCTACAGTGGGTTGAAACAGGTGCATCGAGCACATGCGGTAAAGAGAGAGCGGTGTCTCTTCTTAAAGGTAGCATGATTAGGGGCAAGGCGTACATCTAGGGGCAAAGAATTCCAGTACGAGGGACCTACGTACGAGAAACCCGATTTCCCTTTGGTAGTTCTGCATCTAGGAATGGTAAGCAAGGAAAGGTCCGAAGATTAGAGACCATAAGAGATGGGCTGAGGGGTCATCAAGGAGGTGAGGTAGGAAGGCATCATGGACCGCAGTATACTGTCCAGAAGGTTACCAAGAGAGAGGAGCCTGTAAACAATGGGGGAGGGCCAATTTAGGTCTGAATACAGCAGGCAGTGATGTCTTAGTCTGGAGGATGCAGAGGCGTATCTGCATATACTGTTATAAGTTGTATCCCACCTATGGAGAGTAGCCTTAGATGCGTTAGTATAGATTACGGATCCATAAGAGACTGACGGAAGTAGGATTCCTCTAGCAATGGCTGTCCTAGCAGAAGTGGTTAGAATATGACTAGTTTTGTAGGCTAAGCTCAGTTTGGCATTGACCGCCTTACATGTAGAGGTTATTATATGGGTGTCATAAGTAAGGGATTCATCAAGCAGGACACCCAGATATTTAAAGGAAGTTACCATCTCCAGTGGGGAACCATCAGCCCGGGAGACCTGGAAAAATTCACGGCACTGCTTTAGTTTAATAGAGGATCCAAAGAGCATAGCCTGGGTCTTTCCAACATTGAGAACGAGTTTGTTTCTGGAGATCCAGGACTGAATATTATGTAGGTCCACAGAGAGCTTATGATTAATAGAGTGAACATTATCTGAGCTAGTGTAAAGAACAAGGCCATCGGCGTATAGCAGCGAAGAACAAGAGGATATATCTTGAGCTACGTTGTCAATAAAAATCGAGAAGAGGAGGGGTCCGAGGAGAGATCCCTGTGGTACCCCAACACTGATGACTGCTTTATCAGAAGTGGCCGAGTTGAATTTAACAGCTTGGGTTCTGTTCGAAAAGTAGCTATGGAACCAGGTTACAACTCCAGTCGAGAAACCCAGAGTTTGGAGATTTGCAAGCAGAAGAGGGTGGTTAATGAGATCGAAAGCTTTAGTCAAATCAAAGCATATCATATCAGCTCAAAGCATACAGCACACTATATCAAAGCACGCAACCTCGGGAGAAGAAACACTACAAAGTCTGGGACTTACACGGATTGATCTCCTCAGTGGAAGGGCTGACCTACCAGTTCGACTCTCTTACCACCAGAGTAACAGTCCTTGAATCTGATGTTAATTTCATTAAAACAGAGACCAGGGAAGCCGGAAAATATTCTGAAGCGGCCTTGGGGGCGTCGGCTAAACTAGTAAAGGAGAACACACACCTGCATTCCAGAATAGAGTGCTGGAGAATCAGGCAAGGGCAGCCAATCTACGAGTGTTAGGGATACCAGAACAAAGTGAGGGAGATCATTTGGGACTGTTCATGGACGAGTGGTTGGAGCAACAGCTCAGACAGCCCCTCGTAGATTGCAAAAGAGAGATTCAAAAAGCTTACAGAGTTGCAATGAGGAGCCGCCAAGTATGTCCGGACACTCCCAGGACAATTGTTCTGATATTGGATGGAGTGGAAACGAGGGATTTTATTCTCATCCTGGCCAGACAAAAGTGGACTTTGCTGTGTGAAGGTAAAAAAATAAATCTGTACCCTGACTTAAGTTATGCGACAAGGCAGAGGAAAAAACGTTTTGATGGAGTTCGAGCCATACTGCAATCACTGTCCCAATCGGAGGAGGAAGACGGAGCGGAGGGTGAGACCTGATTTGGGACTTGTAAGCAGATCTAACAAGGTTTGCATTACGATCCGTGACTGCCATTCTTAGTAGACATTTCTATGTCTGGGTATACTGTCTTGAGTGTCACAAGAATTTTGAGGTTGAATGAGCTTATTGTCTACCCACACTGTCTTTAAAGTTTTAAGTATAGCATCTCCGGCAGAAACTAAAAAATGCTTAAGTAAATGTTTCGTCCACTATTAGGATGCATCTGGTTGTTAAATTCATGATTAACATTAAAGGAATTGCAGTTTAGTTGTCAAGCATAATCCTCTCTAGTTAAGTACTTTGTTGGTACTAAATATTAAAAGAAATTCATGAATCCTCATTTCTTCTAAATGAATATATGCCTTAGCTTAGTATTTAACCTTCGGGTTATGGTGATATAAATTCTATATGATGTTCAAGCTGCTCATGGGCTCAAATAACACAGTGATATCATTGATACAACTGGTTAACTGGCTATTATAGCCTACGTGGGATATCCCTCTATGATGTATCTAATTGATGGGGTACGATTTAGTTTCTTATTACTTTAATTGCATGCCTTAAGAGGGATGGTGCCCTTAATGGTTTTGAGAAATGTATTTCATATGTATCCCATTTGGGATTTACATGTATGTGCAATATTGACAAAATCAATAAACAATACAGTTTTAAAAAATATCTGCAGAATTATTCTTCATGAACATGTAGAGTGACTTTTTTGATTATAAATTCTTTAAATATACCATAGGAATTTCTATAAAAAAAAGTCTGAGAAACAACAAATTTGTTATACGTGACCTCTGTGACACTCACTTAACCTCCCACATTTGCACTGGTGCTTAGCCCATTCGTTGTACGGAGGCTGGCTTTGTACAGTAATCAAGGCTTTATGAAGCCCCAATAAATCATTTTGCACATTCAGTAAGGTTAAATAACATTCAAAACTTGGAAAATACATGATTCCCCACTCTAAGCATTTCTGCCTTATGATTGTTTTTTTTTTTGTGAAGACTCATTAGTTCCATTTTCTTTTCAGACAACAAACTAAACAAAAAGAAGAAGAAGAAATTAAACACTTTTTATTTTAAGGTACAATAGTATGGCTACTAAGAAATGTAGATGAAGCATCTGCCACTTAATAATGAAAATATAAATGTAAGTTCACTTAATGTGGCAAACAGGCAAAACGGCTCATAGGAATGAAGTGAAGCGAGTTTTTGTCCCACCATTACAGTTTTCTAAGCATGTTTAATTGAGAATTTTAATATATAATGTGGTATTTATTTCTTTAAAACTTTCTGGCCAGCCCGATGGCGCAGAGGGTTGAGGCGCTAGCGCCTTACGTCACACCACACCGGTGACCAGCGTTAAAGAACGGACTAGGGTCACCACCTTTTAAGAAGCCCAAAGTGGGACATTTCTTACTGAAACATGATTGTTTTGCAGGACAGTACGTAACCTCGACCAATACGACAGACTTGTTTTCTCTATATAATCAGAATTAAGGCTAAGTATTGTAGTTTTCTAGTTGCTTCTATTGTTTCTTATCATTTTAAGGTATTGTAATCAAGTTATTGTAGTTTTCTAGAACATTTAGTGGAAAGTTAGAAAATATTTTTTCCACTATAAAAATCAGGATATTTGGTATTTTTAATGTTTTTTTGCAGGACAGCCACCTAAATCAGGACTGTCCTGCAAAAATCAGGACAGGTGGTAACCCTAGAACGGACTCGGGTCAGCAGGGAAAGGAGAGGATTGAGCATCCACAGGACTGCTCTCCTTTCCTGGGGTGGGTTCCAGGGTCGCTTTGCTCTGCAGCAGCCCCCGGTGGAGACCGGGAGCACTACACAAAAGTGTCACAATGTGGGAAGTACCAGAACACGGAAAAATCCGCTCTGGATTGGCCTGATGGCATCTGGCCTACCAGCACACCCGGATGACTTCCTGCGGGCCAGCCGTCTCAACAGCACCCAAGGCTGAGGAAAAACATAGCATACTGGGCTGCCCCAACTGGTGCCTTCCCCCTCGGAGGAGAGGGACCCACTCGGCGAAGGGTAACGCCAAGCTACCTCGAGGTAGGCTGCAATGTGAGGCGAAGGGGCTCGGGTGGGGTTAGGAGGAGTGCTGGTGACCTTGGATGGCCGAAGGAGAGGCAGATTCAGGGCACAGAGGAGAGAAAAATAGATCACTCAAAAAAAAAAAAAAAAAACTTTCTGATTTATACACAGGTGTGTGTATGAGGTTTAACCATTAGGTGTTATATTCTTTCAACTCCCCCACTTCTCAGTTTGAAAGCACAGATTTGGGGTGTGTATTTTATGTCTGTAAAAGGAGTTATATGAACATTTATACATAATGCTTGACTTGTATATCAGAGACACTCTCCAACCTGAGGAAGGGGTACATGGACATCCCAAAACATTGGTGAGTTAGGGTACTTTAAAAAAAAATTTAATAATTTGGTGAGCGGTCTTTTGTTCCTGTAAATACCTTGAACTTGCTAGATGGCCTGTATGGGAACGGACTACTCCCTCATTTGAGTTTCTTTTGTGCCTAGGGAGGATCCAGAGGTTCTCTTTCTAAGCGCAAATCAAACATATTCCAGGCATGGCTGTCTGCACTCTGATCAAGTTCCACAATGGACGGCATCCACAGCCCCTGCCTGCGGTTTTCCGCGAGTAGTGCAGTGCAGCACACGGGGAGTGCTGAGGGTGGTGTGGTGCCGGATAATCCAATAGAAAGCCAGTGCCAGCTGCTCTGCAGATCAGGCAATTATGGGATACAGCATTCCTCAAAGTACTGCTGTAGCTCCATGAAATGTAACAAAAATAAATAAATAAATAATAATTAGCTACACCCCCCAGTCCTCAATACCAAGAAAGATATGTGGAGGCAGACCAGGCCCAGGCCCAGGGACCTGCTGTAGCTAGATTGGAGAAGGGGGGGCTATGCTACAGCAGGATCTTGCCCCATGTGACCTGCTTCCACACACACACGCACACACACACACACGCTGGCCATCTGTACAGCAGATTTCCCTTTATGAGTGTTGTGTTACTTTGTCCACAGCTGCCCCAAACCCAGCTGTACATAGGGTTCTAGAGCTGGCCATGGAATCAGGTGCAGAGGAGTGCGCCCCCTTTGTTGATGCTGCAGTGTGTCCACATATGCAGATGGAACATCCTGCAGCTGCTTATGCCCCTCCAGGGCTACACATGTAATCCGTGAATCTGTCACTTATTCCGTTTAGCCATGGGTTAGCATACTGTAGCTCTCCCCACACTGCTCATGAAGGGAATGCAGGGGATAGGTTAAGAGCAGAGCTATCAACTCTTCTGCTTACATCAGGTCAGATTGTGGGAGGATGGCATTACGGCATAAACTGCTGTCTACTAGGAACAGAGCAGAGTCCAACAAACTCAAAGCACCTGGTAAAAATCTACCAGTACAAAGAAAGTTTCTGAACCAATAAGTGATCCAGAGGTCAATGCAATGGAAATGGATTTTTTTTTTTAATTACCTAACAAGGATGTGGGGGAATTTTGAAACATTACCTTCTAATGAGGTATCCCACCACCCACATCCTTCAGGACTGTGTACAAGTCTCTGAGGTATTATTCCTCTATTGGTCCGATAATGGTCTGACACATTATTCTATTGTACAGAACTGCAACTTCTGCCCAACTCAGTTGTAAAATCATTGTATTACAGTCAAAACCTGATAAGATCACACTGGCAGGGAAGATAAACCTGTGGCTATCCAGTATCTGATTGCATTTAGAGTGACTGCCAGACTCAATGGCTTACAGTCTAACCAAGATAAGTAAAAAGGGAAGGGAATTAATGTCCCAAAAGCCTACCAATATTGTGAGTAGGAAACTAAAATAGAGTCTGCAACAGACCAGCTCCTTGTTCTTGTGACCCCTGGCTCTCTGTGTCTGGGTTCACACCCCTGCCTGGTACCTGTACAGGACCCACCTCGCTATGGAGTTGGGTTCGTTCTTTCTCCTGCGATAGGGGAGGTTTGTCCCAGAACAAATGAGAAATAGTGTGGTGCGCCTCCACCCAGAGAGAATAAGTGGGTCAGATGCTGTATGCAGTACCAACTCCTGGGATGTAGCACCCACCTTCCTACACTGGAATGGATCACCACCTGGGGACCAATAAGACAGTTGTTACCTACACCAATCAACACTTGAAGTTCAACAAATTAACAGTGCATTTAGTTAGGAACACAGGCCTGGAAACAGGAGGAAAGGCACGAGATAAGACAGTTGCAAGTCACCTTAAGCACTCTCGCCCTGTAGCAATACCCCCCCTGGGAACTGTACTGTCGGTCACTACTACCCTCTCAGATCCCACACAAATTCTGAAGCACCCACCCAATCAAAGGACACAAAAGGATAAATTACCCAACATAGGGTGTGGTACACTTTTCAGCAGATACCAGTACTAAAACTATAATTTCAATTATGACACAAGAACCAATGACTCTGGGTACCCAAGATTTACAATGAAGTCCCGTCACAGACCTGGTAGCTACACTGCCTATGTTCTTTCGATGATGCTCATGGTGAAATTTAACCAGCTTGCAATTTAACCCTCCAGCAGGCCATAGTGTGCTAGTGCAATTTAAAGAATCTGAAATCCAAAAGTATAGAAACCCAACTTTGCAATCCAAAGTGAAAGTTACTATAATCCAAAAAAATGCAAGGCCCCAGCCAGCAACGCCAGCACTCATGTGACCTACAAATGCAGAAGATGAGTTAAGGCGGGAACCAACGCACAGCAGCAAGTCGAGTAGCAATCAGGACAAGGCCTGGAGATGAAAACACCATGCCCTTGCTCGAGACGACTCACAGTAGCTTAGCCTTTCTGGCTCTCACTTCTCAGGACACAGCCCCTCTGGCTCGGCTCTCAGTCATAGGAGCACTAATCAGTGGCTTGCCGGTTCACAAGGAGCACAGCCCCAGGAGTGACCCCCATGGTCCGGCTCCCTTCTGTATTGAGAGTACTCATGTATTCTTGACATGTGCCCTGTAACTACCTATTCCCCGATCCACCCCACTAGATAAGGACTGGCAGGCTCCTTACCACGCTCCGAAGCAACCTGGTTGCAGGTCTCCGTCACCAGTTCTTCAGCTCAGCAGCTTTTCAGAATTTTGGACCTCTCAGATTCTGTCACAGCAGCTTTGTTTTGCAGATGCACTTCTGGCACAGTCACACAGATATGAGCCAAGGATAAGGCTCATAGTTATTTGGCAGGATGACTCCAGGATAGGACTCACAAGATCTGGGCCTGGCTAGGCCTCCAGCTCTCTTGCAGTAGCTGGTCTGCTCACCTCTGAGTCTCTCTCCCAACTTCTACGAGCTCCTCAAGAGCCAAGAAACTTCTTTTCTCCCACTCCAGGGTTTGATTTTACATACAGGGCTGTCCCATCTGTCCTTCACCCCTGTCATGGCTTTTTGCTGGTTCTCCCTAGGCTGCCAGTACATCACGGCAGGACTGACTGTGTCATCCTCCCACAATCCTAGCTCCTGTTGCTAGGGCTTTATAGCCCTGTGATTAGTCAGCTGACAGTGTCAAAGGGTGCCAAGATGGTTGCAACCTTGTTCTGATGGAGCCTTGTGCTACAAAGTCCTCTATTTTCTTATTTTTCTCCCCAACAGTGTGCTGGCCCCCTATTGTGCAGCAGCCCTCCGAGGCTATATTCCTGTCAAGCCAGTTGCAGTAGTGAGTGCGGCGGGTCCTGGTCACTGGACAGGGTCAGGTATGAGCAGGGAGCGCTAGGAAGGAACCCCAGCACATGCACTCCCTATAGACTGCTAGCTTATGTGGCACTGAAGATAAGTGGCATCCTTGGTGTTCCCAATTCCACTCTACCAAGGTCGTAGGACTGGGACTGAAGAATGTGGCCATAGCCACTGCTGACAAAAATGCAGGAGGTGCCTTAACAAAACAACAACAATAAAGGCGCTGCCACACTCTCTCTCCCAGCACCACAGATGTGGTCGAGTGCGAGGGAGCTGGCAGCATCAGTAGCAGCCATCTAGGGCATTGGGAGGGTGGCATGCAGTCAAGTAAGCCCCACCCCCGGGGGGGTGCATTCTACTCTACACAACATTTATAAGACCAATACTTTTGTTTCCTTTCTGAAGAAGAATTACAGAAAATAAGAGGAAAAAAGGTCAAAATAAGCAGGTTTCTTTGGCTAGAATGCTGTTCTCTATAAAAAGAGAAGTTACTTACTGTAACAGTAGATCTTGGCAAGAATCTCCTCCAGTGAACCACATCATGGAACTGCAAGCCGTCAACATCAGGACCAACCAGAATTTTTTGCTGGCTGAGGGTGCCCTCGTCAGCATACCTCGTTGGTGACTACATAATGTGGGCATCCCCAGCATGCCTAAGTTCCCTGCTAGAGACAAGCTTGGAGGATCATCGGACCAACTTGGACCAAAGGGACTAGGACCAAACCAGGCACACAGGAGAGGATATGCAAACCTGAGTACAGATGTCAAAGGAGGCATCAGAGGAGAACCAAACTGCGAGAGCAGGCAGGATAGTTGGCCATCACCTGACGGGGAGGCGGGAGGGTACAGCTGTGGCTTAATGGAGGAGATTCTCTCGAAGATGCACTGTTACAGTAAGTAACCATTCTATCATCTTCAAGTATAACTCCCTCCATTGAGCCACATCGTGGAATGATTCCTAAGCAGTACCAAAGCACTGAGGGAGGACGGCAGGACCTAATGATCTGGAGTAAGAAGGCCTTTCGGCACCAGGAGACCAAAGCTGGCTCATCTATGAGAGAAAATGTCTAGACTGTGATAGTGTTTAGTGAATGTATGAGTCACACTCCCAAGTGGCAGCAGCACACATATTCTGGAACAAGCCACTGATGTAGCCACCCCATGGGTGGAATAAGCATGAACAGGACCAGGAAGCTACTTACCACAGTTCTGAGAACAAAGTAATTTAAAGTGGCCAATCATTTGGATAGGTCCTGTTTAAAGATCAGGGAGCCCACAGTCCTGGGGCAAAAGCTACAAACGGTTGTGAGGATTTTCTATGATCATTCTGTAAATGCCCTGTGTATGTAAACGATATTCCCCGCTGTTGTGAAAGACAATAAATAAAGTGAATAGTCTGATTTAGTGTTCTCTCAGGCACTACCTTCAGAAGGAAACCAGGATCGGCACAATGTGGCTCTGTCCTTATGAAAAAATTATAAAAAGCATGGTCCACAACCAGAGCCTGCAACTCCAAAATCCGTCTTACAGATGTCACAGCCACTAGGAACACTATCTTCCAACAGAGGAAGCACAGCTCACAAGTAGCAGCTGGCTCTAAGTGAGGCACAGTCAAGGCCTCTAGGAACAAATTAAATTCCCACACCAGAACCAGATCGTGGACCGGGGGGCGAGGTGAAGAGGAGAATCTAATCTAACTGTATTGAATGCTTTCAATTGATAAAAAAATTAGAAGTACACAACAACCATTACTGCCATACATTCAAACAGCCTGGCCGCCATAGCTGGAGATGCAATGTTGCCCAGAGTGGATCCAAGACAGATGGACGTGCCCACCTCCACCTCGGGCCGTGTACCTTCAAACACCCTGCTGGGACGGTTGCCTCAGACAGGCTTAGAGTCAGATCCCAACCAGGTTTTGTAGATACACCCCAGACCCGCCAAGACATCCACTATGAAATCAGCAATCACCGCAGTTTGATTCCTCTGTCATCTGCTATTTCGAGGAATTTCATGAAGGGACATGGCAAGGTCACCTGGTTCACTGGCTACCAGCCCCCCTACCACCCTCCCAGTCTAATGCTCCAGGGTGTATTTAAGCTGCATATGACAACAAGGCACTACAGAAATCTGATCAGGAGCAAGGAAATCAGTTTAATGATACAAGGCACCAACAATCTAAAAGGAAAATACTTAAAATTATTCAAAGGGTCATACAAGATGCATTACATGCTGGGTAATTCCTAGTGTACAGTACAAAATGCCCAAATGTGAGCGGTTTTAGAAAACTAGAACTGGGCTTATGTATATCAGGACCCCTGCCTCTTTTCAAACTTGTCTGTACAAATCCTGAGGCATTCCACTCCCAGATGAAGTCTTAAGCGTATCCCCATTCCTTCTATATTATTCAGCAATTCACCATTAGCGTGTTGGCCTAGTTGCTAGCGGAGACACTGAGTAATGACTCCATAGCCATTCTGTCTGTAATAAGTGTGTGCAGTCAGCACTGGCTCTGTGTAATTACTAATCACGCACTTTCCACTTCTGTTCCCAAATTGCTCCGTGGCTTCACTTCCCAAAAACAATTTCTGCTTTGAACAGGAAGCAGTAGACAGACAAATTCATTTGGGCACTGATCTCTCAAAGGTCCTCTGGCTTGATTTATAACTGCTGCATGCAGATGCAATGCAGGAAGCAGGCTCTGAGTGATGTGGAGGGAGCTCAGCTGCCACAGTTCTACCAGAATGCATACAGGCATGAGACAGGCATAGATGCATGGCTGTAAGAAGGTTGTGTGAGAGATTATCCTCTGAATATCTTGGTCCCCAACCGAAGATCAGCAGCTCTCTAACCTACTGTCCCTTTCAATTTATTTTTCTTCCTATTGATTTCCATTACATTCCTCACGCCACCTTAAGAGTGTAAGCTGCCACTGATTCCGATCAAACTGCTGGATGCACAAATCTTGAGGCAAGTGAGAATCTTGACAGTTGGTACCTGGTAACACCTGCTTTGTGATCCCCCTTGGAGCAGAAGAGTGGTCCCAACAAAAAAACTAAAAAAAACCCCCACAAAAAACAGACTTTCCACTGGCTGGTTGCTTCCATGATGTAATGCTGAATTAAGGAAACCTAAGAATACCTTAAACTTCTTAATCCTTGCCAACTGTTTACTGCTTCTTGTAATTTATTTTTGTCTTCTTGTCTGTATATCCAATTATTTTTGCAAATGTATTTCAGGCTCTGTTTTTAACCCATGTATCTTACTACTGTTACCATCCTTATTACTTATGCCCATCTAGATTCAGGTCAGACATTCTTCGGACCAGAGTACTGACCTGGTCAACTAATAGAGGCTTCAGAATTCTAGCCCATGTATTTCAAGAACGTAATTGCTGCCATGTCACGGTACCTTTAGTAAAAGTGAATTCTCCAAATCTCTGAACTTTTTTTTTTGAAGTGGGGAAGGCAGAATCCCAGTGGCACGGTAGCAGCTCACTGCTCTGCCACTTGGGACAGCAGGGTTTACATTCGGATTCAGCTGTCCCACCCAGAGGCAAGGAGCACTGCTAGGTTAAGGCACTTGGCTCCCATCACAGGGTGGGAGGGAGTGGAACTGCATGGTATCAACACCCACCTCCCATTGTCAGTAAAGGTCACCGTTTGCTCTCGCTCATACTCCCTGTGAAGGTCAAAGTGCAGCCACAGCAAACTGAGGTTTCAGGGTGGGGGGGGGGAGGACAGGCGAAAAGCTTGGAGAGGTGGGGAATGGACATTTGGAGCATGAACCCCACAAATCTCCCCTTCCTGCATTAAATTAATTTCAAAGCATCCAAATGAATAATTTGCATATTAAACTAGTTAGCGTCTGGGAATGGGGTCTTGTACAATGCGGGAATAATTTCTGCTAACTTGTTAGTTATACACCTACATACTAAAATACCAACAAGTGAATCTGGTTCAATTTCAGTTGTTCTGCATGTGTATTCAACAACCCCCCCCCCCCACACACACACACCAAACTGCAAATAGGCAGTATTGCCTAGCCCTCCCTGCTTGGTCAACAAAAGCTAAAATAAAAATACAATAATAATAAAAATTACAATTACATGTAGTGACGTTCTTATCCAATGAGAGAGAGAGCAGCAGTGACCATGCTTGATCGCATCACAATGGCTTGATGCTCTTTTTAAACTTCAGCAGTTCAAGTCAGACATACTCCAGTTAAAGCGAACATAAACATAGCAGTTACGCAAGAACTTACCGTAAAGTACAGTTACGTAAGAACTTACCATAACCGTAGATCTTCGAGAGGAGCTCTTGCAGCAGGCTATAACCATTAGGACTAATGCTGCAGGCCTCAGGACCCACCGGAAAAATTGTTAGCTAGCAGTACCCAGCAGGGCTCCGCCCCTGACGCTGGCTCCACCCCGACATTGGTCATGGTACATACCGGGGCGGACCCCGGCTCTACCCCAGTTCCCCCGCCAAGACCCGCGAATGGGCCCTAACGAGAGAAAGAAGCGACGCCTGTTAGATGATGTGCTGAACACCTCACTCAGGGGATGGAGGGTGGGAAAGCAGCGCCTACTGCAAGAGCTCCTCTCGAAGATCTACTGTTACGGTAAGTTCTTACGTAACTGCACTATTTTACTTCAAGTGGGAGCTCTTGCAGCAGGCTATACCCACTAGGACTGAATCCCAAGCAGTCCTGCGCCAAGGAGGTGCCTAACCCCAGGAGGAGGAAGGATGGAATAATGCTGGCAACACAGCAACTCAGGAAAGTAGTCCCTGAAGGACTGCCAAGCCAAAACAGGCACAGCATCTGGATGCAATGTCCAGGCTATAGTGCTTCACAAATTTGTGCACAGAATTCCAGGTGGCTGCCACACAGATGTCTTTTATAGAGACATTCTTCAAGGTGGCAAAAGAAGCCGAGACTCCCCTGGTGGAGTGACCCCTAACCGGGCCCGGAAGGGTTTTGTTGTGCTTCTCATAGCAAAACACAATACAGTGGACAAGTCACTTAGAAATAGTGTGCTTAGACACCGGTTTTTCCAAGTGTTGTGGCACGAAGGTCACAAACAGTTGCTCCGATTTATGGTGTGCAGCTGTGTGCTTGAGGTAGATCCTCAGCGCCCTGTGAACGTCCAGTGTGTGAAGGAGAAGAAAAATAAACTGGAAGGTCAACCGACTGGTTGAGGGTCAACTCTGAGACCACTTTAGGAAGGAACTTAGGATTTGTTCAAAGGGAAACCCTTTCCCTGTGAAAAAACAAATAAGGCTCTTTACACATCAGAGCCTGGAGCTTGGAAACTCTTCGAGCTGAGGTAACAGCTACTGAAAAACAAACCTTCCAGGAAAGGTAACGCAGCTCACAATCAGCTGCTGGCTCAAAACCGGGGAGACTGAGCTTCTCCAACACAAACAGAAGGTCCCAGGGAAGGATAGGATCCCTAATGGGAGGTCGCATATGTAGAATACCCCGTAAAAATGTGCAGGCCACATCCAGTTGGGCTAAGGTTCTATCCCCCAAGAGGACATGATATGCAGAAATGACCCACATGTGCACCTTTATTTAAGAGTACTTCAAGCCTTGTTGGTACAAGGAGAGGAGATACTGCAATGCTGAGTTCACCGGACAGGTAAGGGGCTCCAGATGGTGAGACAATGCCCATAAGCAGAAACGCTTCCACTTCATGGCATAAGTGGAGCGAGTAGATGGCTTCCTCGCCGAGATGAGGACGTCTGCCACCTCCTGGGAGACCCCATACCTAGATTTTGCTACGTGTGCAAAGACCTGAGATCTGGATGGACCAGCATCCCCCCGATGCTGGGACAGCAACTGCGAGCATATTGGCAGCGGGACTGGAGGTTCCGAGGACAACCGCTGAAGTAGTGGATCTGCCGAGGCCACAATGGGGTGATTAGAATCATCCAAGCCCCCTCGGCCTGTATCTTCAGCAGTACTCTCTGAATGAGAGGGAAGGGAGGGAAGGCATAAAGAAACCTCCCTGCCCAACAAAGGGACAACGCATCTGGCCAAAAAGCACCAGGCACGATCTCTCGCGAGCAGAAAGTTGGCAGTTTGGCATTGCATAGGGACGAAAAAAGGTCCAGCTCTGGAAGACCCCATGTGTCGAAGAGCTGGTCCGCTACTGATTGTAGTAACTCCCACTCGTGCGCCTTGGACTGAGACCCGCTTAGGCTGTCTGTCAAGTCGTTTAGGACACCTGGAACGTGCACTGCGGACAGAGAGATGTGACGCTCCAGTGCCCAGTACCAGACTCTCATCGCCTCCTTGCATGGGGGTAGGAGTACGTTCCCCCTTGCTTGTTGATGTAAAAGACGACCACCATGTTGTCCGTCTGAACTAGGAGACAGCCTGGGACAAGGTCCTCTTGGAAGGCATGCAGCGCACTGAGGACTGCTCGCATCTCCAGGACACTGATGTGGAGGTCACGCTCCTCTGGGGTCCAGACCCCTTGTATTTGGCGAGCCCCTAGGTGCGCCCCCTTCCCAAATCTGATGCATCCATCATTAGGGTCTGATTTGGGGGCTCCTGAAAGAAAGGGACCCCTTTCTTTAGATTGAGAGGGTCCAGCCACCAAAGTAGGGTCCTCTTGACCAGCTCTGCGACTTTGACCATGTGATCTAAGTTGTCTGAGCACTGATCCCACTGCATCCTGAGCATCCACTGTGGGACTCTCATGTGGAGGCGGGCCAAAGGAGTGACAGGAATGGCCGCCACCATGTGCCCCAGAAGTCTGAGGAAGGTCCTGGCCTGGACCTGAGGGGTTACTAGGACCGATCCAGCTATCTCCGGCAGGCGATCGCCCCTCTCTGGAGGTAGAAAAGCCATGCCCTGGATCGAGTCTAGGACCACCCCTATGAAGAAGAGTCTTTGGCTGGGCTCCGGGGAAGACTTTGGAAGGTTCAGGGTGATCCCCACCTCTCGGAACAGAGTATAGGTGTCTCTGAGAGCCTGAAGGAAGCGCATCCTTGACGGGGCCACAAGCAGTCAATTGTCAAGGTAAGGGAAGACATAATGCCCCTGGTGCCTTAGAGCCACAGCTACCACTGCCAAGCATTTGGTGAAGACTCAAGGAGCGGAGGAGAGGCCGAACGGAAGAACCCGAAACTGATAATGCTCCCCCTGGAAGTGGAACCTCAGGTACTGCCTGTGGTGGGGAAAGACCCTGACGTGCATGTACACATCTTGCATGTTTAGGGAGCAGAGCCAGTCTCCCTGGTGCAGCAGAAGAATAAGACCTGGAAGGGTTACCATCCTGAACCTTCGGTACTCTATATAGTTGTTTAAGGAGCTGAGGTCCAGAATGGGCCGAAGATCTTGCATCTTTTTTGGAACTAGGAAAAAATGGGAGTAATATCCCTTCCCCCGCTGCCACAGAGGAACTGGTTCTATCGCCCTTTTTCGCAAGAGGGCCTGAATCTCTCCTTCTACGAGAGGTCTGTGAGAAGGAGGATTTCTTAAGGACCTTGGTGGAGTATCTGGGGGAATTTTGGTGAACTCCAGCATATGTCCCCTCCTTATAATGTCTAGGACCCAATGGTCCACTGTAATAGAGCTCCAACCCTTCAGGTGGAGGGAGAAACGACCCCCTACTGCCTCCCCCTGGTACCTCCTCCGGAGAGAGGGGGGTTGGGAGGGAGTCACTGGGCGGAGCCAGGAGTGGGCAGAGAGGGTTGGGAGAACTTGGGGCCTCGAAAAGGAGCACCTCCAAGTTGCCGGCTCTCCTTTTGAAGCCATCTCTCTGGCCCTGTTGGTTTACATGGGCTTGAGCAGCTGAGGGCTTACAAAATGGCCGCTGTCTCGCTCGTTTCTGGTCCCCTCTGTACATTTGCCTGACGGACCAGATAGATTCGCCCGACTCCTGGAGATGAGAGATAAGAGACTCCTTCTCCTGCCCAAAAAGGACGGAACCCTGGAACGGGAGGTCCCGGATTCCAAACTGCAAATCCTGGTGAAAACCTGAGACTCTCAAACAGGCATGGCGCCGGAGGCAGACACCTGACACTGCCACTCTGGCTGCCGTATCTGCAGTGCCGTACGAGGCACGGAGAACATGCATGCCTACATCCGAGCCTGATTTTAATATGTCCAGAAGCTCCGTCTTTTGTGTGGAGTCTGGCAAGGCATTAGCTAGCTCCTGCCCTCTCTCCTACAATGCATTCTGGTACTGGACCATATGCATGAGGAAGTTGAGGGATCTAATGGAGCAGGTGGAGGCAGAGTAGACCTTCTTGCCCACCTGGTCCAAGTAGCGGGATTCTGGGTCAGGAGGTTGGCAGCTTAGGTGCTTAGGCTGCTTACACTTGTCATGAGCAGCCGTAATGACCGATGAGTCTGCCTGAAGGGGTTCCGCCAGGAAAGGCTCTTCCCTCGGGGCTCTATACAGCCTATTTGACTTTTTCGGAACAGCCGGGTCTGAGGTGGGATGCTTCCAAGTTATCCTGGTGAGATCTTGGAAGGTGTCCTCTAAAGGAGGCACCACTAGAGGCTTGGGCTCCTTTTGCCTCAGGTAACGGGCCAGTCGACAGTGTTCCGGATCCAGGTCCTCCATCTCCCATTCATTGGAGGCCTGGATGTGCCTCATGACATCCATAAAAGTCGGATCATCAGGAGGCGGCGGGGTTGGTCCTTCTCCCCTGGGAAACCCCCGAGAGGGATGAGGAAGCAGAAGGAGGAGAAGACGACCTGCTACTAGGCCTAGAATGGCCTAAGCTGCATCTAGGACTCCCCCCGCTCGAACATCAGTAGCTACTGGACTGACATCGGTCTGAGGACCGGCGACAGCTGTGGGACTGACGACGGAGCAACAACTGATGGCCTGGGGACCAACGTTGAGAATGGGAGCAGGCCTGCCTGGGTGAGTGGGATTGGCTCCTGGGCCAAGACCGGGACCGATAACAGCTGCCCAATTGAGAAGGGCACCGACGACGGTCCTCAGACCGGGACCGGGAACGAACGTTTGAGGGCGGGTGAGGTAGCGGCCGCTTGGGGGTCTTCTGCAGAGAAGGAGTGGGAAGGCCCTCGGGTTCAAGGTTGTCCGGCCGGTCAAGAACCGGTGTCTGGTGCAGCTTCAGTAGTCTCCTCTTTCTTCACCTTACTCCACCAAAAGGAGAAGAGCTCTTGCAGCTCTTCTTTGCTGAAAACAGCGGCTGCTGTTCCCAGGAAGGGACCCAGGGAAGCCAGAGGATCCAGGAGGGCATGAGTGGGGGAGTCCCCTGAAGAGCCCTGAGGAGTGGAAGATCTGGGGGTTGCCGGGATATTAGCGGGGACCCCTTCCCCTGGAGCGGATTCCACAGGAGGAACCTCCACCAGTGTCGGTGCCGGAACCAGTGTCGGTTTTACCGGAGGCGGTGTCTGCACTACCCATCGGCTTGTCTGAAGCCGGCGTAGCTGAGGCCTTCTTGGGCAGGGCCGAGGCTTCTGCCGAAGAGGCCTTGGTCACTCAAAGCAGCGCCACCTTACGCTTTGCTTGTTTGTCGCCGGATGGTCCCGCCTTGACCAGCGTCGGGGTCTTGGCAGGAGGACTCTGCTTCTTAGGGTTCTTGCGAGGTTCTCCGATCCAGAGGATGAAAAGGCTTTCTGGGAGCGGGAATGGGATCAGCTATGGTCCTTGTCCCAGGAATGCTTACGGGGCTTGTCCCGGTGTTTACCCTTGTCCCACGCGGTGTGCAGGACATCCATCTTTTCAAGCAGGTAGGCTTTCAAGGCCTTCAGGCGTTGAATCCTCATCCTGCTGGTGAATCCTCTGCAAGTGCTGCAGGCCGCACTGTCGTGGTCTGGACCCAGGCAGAAGATGCACTTGGAGTGGCCATCTTTGGATGATATCTGGTGGCCGCAATCGCACTTGTTCCTCTTTGGACCAGAGAAGGATACCGACGATGGGGATAACATATGCGCTGAAGTCGACAAGGGAGAAAAAAGGTCAATAATCCGTAGAAAATCCAAATTTTGCTGGAAATTGCTCTATCAGCAACGAACTTCCCCAACATGAATGGGTTGCGGCAGGAAAAGAACTGGAGTGGAGCAGGGGTCCGCCACTTTATGTACCACGACCGACATCGGGGTGGAGCCGACGTCAGGGGGCGGTCCCTGCTGGGTACTGCTAGCTAAGAATTTTCCAGTGGGTCCTAAGGCCTGCGGCATTAGTCCTAATGGTTACAGCCTGCTGCAAGAGCTCCCACTTGAAGTAAGATCAGCAGATGTTCGAGAGAGGTTCCTGCAGTAGGTCTTCACATATAGGACTGTGCACCCTGGCATCAGGACCGTACAGCAAACCTCTAGGTAGCAATCTATGGTGGGGGGGACTGCCCCCGGCAACACATGATGGAAATCAGTGTGACAGTATAAAGGTGTGTTCCCCACACCCACCTTCAAGTTCTCCTGCCGGAGACCTCGGAAGAGGAAGCAGGAGAAAGGAGTATCTACTCCTGGAGCCCTGAGCTGCTAATGACTAAGCCATGGGAAAGGAAAAGAGAAAAGACACAGGAGCTGGGGGAAGCAGGGTGGGAAATCGAGACCAACTGCAGGAACCTCTGTCAAAGATCTACTGTTATGGTAAGTTCTTATGTAACTGCTGTATCTTACTTCGAGAGGGTTCCTGCAGTAGGTCTTCACATATAGAACTGAATACCAAATAGTCAGAGAAAGAGAAGTCAGAGACTAAGTTCCGGAAGGAGGAAACGTCTGCCAACTAGAGGTCTGCTTAAGACAGGAGGCCTTGCAGTACTGCAAGGCCAAAACTGGCTCTGCGCCTAGATGCAATGTCCAGACTGTAATGTCTGGTGAAGGTGTGGATGGAAGACCAGGTGGCCGCTGCACAAATATCCGCAGTGGACATATTCCTGAGGAAGGCCATCAAAGCAGCCATGCCCCAAGTAGAGTGGCCTCTCACGCTCCCCCAGAAGGGGCTTCTCATAACTGTGGTCAATGTACGAGATACAATTAGCCAACCGTTTTGACAAACCCTGTTTGGAAATGGCCTTACCCTGGCATTTGGGTGCGAAGGCGACAAACAACTGGTTAGACTGACAAACTTCTTTGGTCCTAGAGATGTATCACCTCAGAATCCTGCACACATCTAGGGTGTGCAGAAGGTATTCCCCCCTGTTGGAATACTCTGGGTAATATACCGGCAGTTCAACAGTTTGGTTCAAAGTAAACTCCGAAATGACTTTCGGAAGAAAGGAAGGGTTAGTCCACAGAGCCACCCGGTCTCTGTGGAAAATCAAATAAGGCTCCTTACAAACAAGGGCCTGACGCTCTGAAATCCTTCGTGCAGAAGTGATGGCGACTAGGAAATGCATGTCGCAACTTGCTGCCGGCTCAAAAGAGGGCAAACTAAGTTTTTCTAAAATAAAATTCAAATCCCAGGGAGGAACCGGACTGTGGACCAGAGGCTTAAGGTGGAGGATCACCTTTTTTTTTTTTTTGTAGATTATCTTTATGCTCCCCCTAGACAGGGCATCCTTCCGGGGTGCACACGCGGCGAGGACTGCTACTCCCTGCCTGAACCCTGCAGTCCGATTGGAACTCCCCCAACAACCAGGCAGCCCTAGCACACCAGATTACCCCTGGGCCGGGCCTGCTCACCCTAAGCAGCCTATCTGAAATTACAGAGGGCTAACCGTAGTTGCTGGGTCGGCCAGGATCCATCAGGGATCGGGCCAGCAGTGGGATGTACGTCCTGCCTCTGGTGCCCCATCATCCCCATGGTTATAGCTGCCCCCTAGGGAGTACAGCAAGCACTAACATCTGCGCACGGCTCACCTGCTGATGTCTGCCGCACTCCCGCCCACTCTCATTCTGGCTGATGTACCTGTGCTGCCCCCGATCTCCATCGGGGGTCGCTAGGACGCCGAGCAGCCCCGGAACCCTCCCCAGAAAGAGGAGAGCAGGCCACTGGACATTCAATCATCTCCCTCCTCTGCCGACCCCTGACAGCCCGGGCTCGTTCCCAAACCCGGGTCGCCGGTGTGGTGCGAGGTGTGGCCTCCAGCACCTCAACCCTCAGTGCCACCGGGCTGGCACGGAGGATCCCCTTAAGAAAGGTTTTGGAAACCAACTGCGTGATGGTTTTGCCCTCCACCAGAAAGTGGTAGGTGGAAACCGCAGATAAGTGGACCTTCAGAGAGGAATAACTGAGGCCCGAGTCAGAGAGGTGCAAGAGGTACTCGAGGACCTGGGAAGCCGAGCAAGAAAAAAGGTCCAGACCTTTGGCTGTGGCCCAAATAGAGAATCTCTTCCACTTCATAGCATACGTGGATCTCGTGGAGGGTTTTCTGGCCTCCACAAGGACCTGAGTGACTCTGGAAGAGATGCTGAAGCGTGCGACGGCTATGTCCAGAGGTGCCACGCATGCAGGTGGACAGACTTGAGGCTCGGATGCACCAGACTGCCCTGCTCCTGAGACAAAGGTAGTGTGAGAGAGAAAGAGGTACCGGGGGTTCCATCATGAACTGTTGGGAGTAGAGGGAACCAAAAAGTGTTGTGTGTTTAAATTACTGATTGTGCAACTAAATATGTAATGTCAGTGCTATTGTAATGTGTGGAAATTTGTATTTATTTGTTTACTGCACAGGTACACCTTGCAAATAGGGCATAAATTGTCCTAATGGTGATATACTGTATAAATAAATTTTACAACTACTACTACAAATCTGCCGAGGCCAAAGAGGGGCTATGAAGATCATGTAAACCCCTTCTCCCTGAAGCTTCAGCAGAACCTTCTGCAGAATAGGAAAGGGAGAGAATGTGTACAGAAATCTCCCTGTCCAAGATAGAGACGCCACACCCAGGAACGAGCGTGCAAAAGCTGGGTAGTTTTGCGTTGGATGGGGAAGCGAATAGATCTATCGCTGGCCGACCTCACTGAAGGAAGAGATCTTCCACGACTCCCTTCTTTAGTTCCCACTCATGAATCCATGTGACAGTGCAGCCAAGACTGTCCGCCAGGATGTTGTGAATTCCTAGGACATGGGCTGCTATCAATGTCAGGCCATGCCGGACTGCCCAGTACCACACCCGTATTGCCTCCCTGCAAAGGGGGTATGATTGGGTGCCTCCGTTTGTTGCTGTACCAGACTGTGGCCGTGTTGTCAGTCTGGATCAGAAGTGTTCCAGGGAGCAAGAGGGATTGAAAAGCCTGGAGAGCATGGAGCACTGCCCTCATCTCCAGAATGTTGATATGAAGATGCTCCTCTAGGGGAGACCATGTTCCCCGAGTCCGGTGGGCTCCTCAACCATGACCCAAGGCATCCGTCGTGAGGGTTATGGAGGGGGGCTGGGGGTGGAAGGGAGCCCGTAGGGAAAGGTTGGAAGGATCCTGCCACCAGAGGAGATCCCTCTTCAGGCTGTTGGAAGCTAGGACCCTGTGATCCATGCATTGATCCCACTGGACCCGAAGTGACCACTGGGTCACCCTCATGTGCAATCTGGCCAAAGGGATTGTGGGTATGGCAGCCACCATGAGACCCAACAGGCAGAGAATAGAGTGCGCTGAGGTCCAACAAGAGGAGGAGACCAGCGCCACTTGCTGAATCAGGGTTTCTGCCTTGTCCGCAGGAAGAAAAGCTCTGCTCTGGACCGTAACCAGCTCTGCTCCAATGATGAACTGGAGGCGCTGGGAGGGTGAGAGCAGAGACTTGGGATAATTCACAGTGATGCCAAGTCTGGAAAAAAGATCCAGGGTGGTGGAAAGAGAATCCATCAGACTGTCCTGAGACAGTGCTGACAGAAGCCAGTAGTCCAGGTAAGGGAACACATAATTCCCCTTGCGGTGTAGGGCCTCAGCCACCACTGCCAGGCACTTGGTAAAAACCCGAGGTGCAGAGGACAGGCCAAAAGGGAGGGCCTTGAACTGATAATGGTTCTCCTGAAAGGAGAATTTCAGGAAACTGTGGTGGGCCGGGAGGATAGGGATGTGCAGGTAAGCATCCTGCATGTCCAGTGAGCACAGCTAATGGTTTTGTTGGAGCAGGGGAAGGAGTCCCTGGAGGGTCAGCATGCGGAATCTCTTGTATTCTACGAAGAAGTTGAGCAGGCTGAGATCTAGAATAGATCTTAGAGCTCCCGTCTTTTTGGGCGCTAGAAAGAAGTGGGAGTAATATCCCCTTCCTATCTGCCCTGGTGGAACCGACTCTATGGCAGACTTTGTCAATAGAGCTTGGATTTCCTGATGAACAAGACTTAGACGGTCTAACAGGTAATGGGACCTTCCTGGCGGATTGCCCGAAGGCCTCTCCAGGAACTCGATGGAGTGTCCTTTTGCGAAGAGCTGGAGTACCCAAGCATCTGTGGTTATTGTCTTCCATCCTGCCAGGTGGAGGGCGAACCTTCCCCCCACTGGCTCCTCCAGAGATGTGTGAGGAGGTGGCGGGGACCCCCTCGAGTCAGGATACGGAGGGGAGAGCCACTCTGCTGCCTCCAGCAGCCTTTTGGGACTTCACCTGAGGAGTCTGGAGACCGGAACTGGTGGCACGATGCTTGCTCTGTTGTCTGCCCTGGTTCTGCCTATTCCACCTCTTCTGTGGGTGATGAAAATTCTGCTTGGGTTTCTGACCCAAGCAGTACATGGAGAGGATGTCTAAGAGATCTCCTGCTCTTTTGCAGCTATGTTATGCCTTTGGTGTCGCCCCAGAAAAAGGATGGAACCCCTGAAGGGGGCACCCAGCAGGGTGCTCTGGACGTCTTGTGCCAGTCCCGCGAGACGGAGCAAGGCCAGGCGCCTCAGGCAAACCCCCGTAGCAGTGCAATGAGCCATAGAATCGACGGAGTCATAAGTGGCTCATCAGGCATGGCAGCAGGAAGACTTGTTAAAGTCTTACTTTTTCTAGCATACTATTCCTGAGGTCCTCATCCAGAATGGCCTGGAGTTCTTTTTCTAAGTCAGAGAGAGACAACTTCTGAAAAGACACCATATGGGCCACGTAATTTAAAGATCAAATGGCGCAGGTAGAGGAGGCATCGACCTTGCGTCCATACTGGTTCATTTGTTTGGACTTCTTGTCCGATGGGGAGGCACTCAGGTGTTTCAGCTGGGCTGATCTATCATAGGCTGCCATAGCGACGATAGAATCAGCTTTAGGCTGGATAGTCAGATGGCAAGCCTCTTCCGGGGGTGATAGGTCCCATCAACTTTCTTTGAAACTTCAGGAACGGAGGACAGCTGTTGCCATATGGTAGAGGTTAAATCCTTGTGCAGTCCCGTCCATTGAGGGATGGGAAGGGGATCCACATTGGTAAGGTCCAGATGTTCTGTCAACCTCTTCCTCCTGGGGTCCATCTCCTGGGACGCCCATCTGCAGGCCTGTTGAATGGACCAGAGGAGCTCCACAAAGGATGGCTCCTCCGGTGGAGACTCAGGAGACTCCTTTGGTTGAGGCTCTATCAGGGAATGAAGCTCGGAATGGCCCACAGAGTCGGAGACCAAGTCGGAAACTCCGGTCTGCTGGGCGAGGGAGTAAAATCTGGTGCTGCCTCCATGACCTTGGCACCCGCAGAAACCCCCATCTCAAGTCAGCCTGAATCCCTATCGGATGTCCGGTCCATAGGAGAGGGACTTCTTGTTCTGTGGTTCAGGGTGGCAACCACGACTAGCTGGGGTTGTCCCAACTCTTGTAAGAGCTGGGACTTCGCATTCTTCCACCAAGCCAGGATAGTTTCTCCGAGTTCCAGCTGAGGCGATGGGGGCGGAGGTGAGAGGAGCTGGTAGCCTGGGTACCCCGTAGCATAAGGGGTGTAGCCAGGAATTTGGTACCAGTAGTGGTATGGATGCTAACCCTGGTATAAGTGACCCTGGCCCCATGTCTGGTACCCTGGTGTCTGCGCTTGTGGCAGGTAGCCTGGTGATGGTCCTCCCGGTGTCAGGTTGTAAGGGAACTGAGTCAGCAGGTAGCTAAGATAATTGTCCATGAGGCCAGACGGAGGAGGGGCAGAAGGCCCACAGAGCGGCGGTGCCGAGGGACCACTAGGGGCAGACGGGTCCGTCGGCAGGCCTGGTGTCGGGGCAGGAACCCAAAAGTCCCTGGTCCAGATCCATATCAGAGGGAGGGTGGACTGGGGAGCAGCCCGATGTCGGGGGTCTGAAGGCGCCCAACGTCAGATCTCAGAAGAGCGAGGGGAGTAAGGTGATAGATACCCCCATCGATGGATCTGCCAAGGAGGCAGGAGTCTCGGAGAGAAAGCCAGATGTAAAGGAAGTCTCCTGGACAAAAACACTCTATTCTCTCGGGGTGGGGGAAAAGAGACGTCAGGCGGGATCAGTGAGGCCCAGGAGGAAGAACGCTCACGGGACTGAGGGGAGCCTAGAAGTTCGCTCTGCGCGATGTCAGAGACCACATGGGTATCCAACAGGAGAGCAACTGCCGAGCAGACGTCGGGTAAGCTGGCAACCGACTTATCAGTGTCAATCTGGCGGGTATCGGAGGAGCCGACATCCGACTTACAGGAAGAGGGTGGGCCAACAACAGCTGGGATGCTGGAGTCAGGCAGGACGACCGAGGCCGAGCACCCGGTGGTGGAGCCAGAGGGTGACTTATCGACCGAGCTTGCAACTGGCCCCGAAGGAAGATCCCTTGGAGAGGAGGCCCCTGACTGTCCAGTGACCAAGGTGGGGGGGGGCTTCCGATCCACTGGGGCGGATGGAGACCTAGGAGGTGGAGTACTCACCGATGTGGAGGCCCCACCTGATGTGGCGTTAGCTGTCTGGCGACGTTGAGAGGAAGAATGGTCCCGCTTACAGCGTTTCTTCTTTTTCTTTGGAGTGGGCGAAGAGTGTTCCCTCAGCTCCTGAAGCGCTTTTTCCATCAATGCAAGGCATTGTTTTAGAAGGTGAGCATCAAGGGCCTTCTGGCAATGGGAGCGCATTGCCTGGTTAAAGGATTGGCAGATTGGAAAAACCTCTATCTTGTGTTTAGAGCCCAGGCAGACAACACAGCGGGAATGGTCATCCCCATGCGAGATCTGCACGCCGCACTTAGAACACTTTTTCTTCGGTCTACGCAAAGACATACAACATGGTTGTGATGGATAAGAAATGGAAAGAACTAATACTTATGGTTAAAGATGGTGGACGAGTGAAGCTGTTCTACTGCGAGGTCCAACAATTCAGGTCGGCAACGGGAAAGGACGGGAGGGCAGGCGTAGGGACTGCCCCCTTTATACTGTCACGCTGACGTCTGCTAGCTAGAAGTTTGCTGTGCTGTCCTGACGCCAGGGGGCGCAGTCCTATATGTGAAGACCTATTGCAGGAATCCTCTCGAAGTAAGATCTTTCTTTATCATTTTTTTTTGTTTTAATTGGAATTCTTCGCATGTGCATAGTGCCATAATCTCATACTGTAGTTTTTCTGCCATTCGTTTTTTTGAAAATCATCTTGCTTTTGCCCCTAGGGTCCCTTGTTGATGCTGCCCTTTTCCACCCAATGATCATTTTTATCATTTCTCACTAGTTCTGCAAGCGGGTGCCATCTGTTGAGTGGAGGCCTTGCCCTGAACTTATGTCACAAAATTCCAAAACTGATCAGTCATAAAAGTGAATATCAGATGAGAAAAAGCCCCCACCTTGACAAATAGGAAAAAAAAAAGACCATTTACAAGCAAATAAATGAAAAAGCCAAGATGGGAGATAAATGCGGATGTATACATACCCAAATTTCCAATTCTATATAAAAAAAAAAAAAAAACACAAGTTTATGTTTGTTCCTTTGAAATTTCCATTAAAGGAAAACTGTACAGATGTGCAGCGCCCCCCCCCCACCACCACCACCAACACAAAGCCTCACCTCCGATTAAGCTTTTCGCAAAGAAAAAAGTCTTTGTTTTACGTGCTGGAATTTACTTTATCATTGTAAAGTCTGGGAGTCGGGAACATGGTGGACGCTGTGCAATTCCATTTAGTGTGAAAGTGCGGCGCTGCACCACTTGCTTCAATACATTTGTATTGAAGGGAGCAGTGCGGCACCAGACTTTCACACTAAATGTAACCACACAGCGTCTGCCATGTTCCTGACTCTCGGACTGTGCAACATTAAAATAAAGTAAGTTCTACCATGTAAAACAAAGGCTTTTCCTAGCGAAAAGCTTAGTTTGGGGGGGGGGGGTAAGGCTTTAGGTGGTGGGGAGCTGCAGATTTGGACAGTCTTCCTTTAAAGGCTATTTTTACCATATTTAACATGTAGTATTAACTAGTCTGTTACAGCAAACTTTTGGATCACTTGGATGGTGCCACTACGTAGCAAACGTACAGAACAGACAGAGTATGGCTACTTTGTCCTTTAAGCAAAGCTGATCTCCACAATACTGGAGCAGTTGATATTTTTTAATTTGAATGTACTGATAAAGTGCGAGGCCATGACACGTAACATAAGGCGACTGTAGGAGAGTGCTACTCCTAGGTCTTTCTTTGTACCTTAATAAAAATATGAATTGCTCCAATATTGTGCGGATTACTTTTCCTTTCAGGATGTAGTAGCCCTGCGCTCTTGTCTGTTCTGTACAGCAAACTTTGCCAACTTCTTGAAGCTGTTCCTTCCTTTAGACAGTATGTTACAAAGTTACTATTATAGGAAGAAGTCAGAAATATACCACTGCAGCAGATTTATAATGAAACCAAAGGGTACAGAGCTGGAAAAGAAACTCAGTACTGCACTGAAGCTTGGATAGAGTAGCACAGCCGGAGAACCTAGTCTAATCATTAAAAGTAATACTGGGGGATGGCCCACCAGCACAGCGGTAGCAGTACCACTCTCAACGCCAATGACCCAGTTTCAGGAATGAACCCGTATCAGAGGAGGGCCGGCCAGGGGAGGTGAGACAAGCGTCTCAGAGTATGCTCTTCAGCTCAGTGAGGGAGTACGGTCTCCACTGCGTTACTGCCATCTGGGTGACAACACGTGGCAGTGCAGTTGAGAGATGAAGATCAGGGTGGGAGGACACCATCACGCTCAGATGCCCAATGCACGTGATAGTGTGCACATGCGTCAGGGGCTCATCTCACTTGTCCTAGGGGCTGGGACAACAGAAAAAAGAAAAACCCTGATTGCTGTAGGACATCCGTCCCTCAGCCCCCCCCACTGTTGGCAGCGGCACTGTCTCTAAACATACCACCGACCAAGACTCCGTTGGGGGTTTAGGGTCCACCCCCAGTGACCTCCAGCCTGGGACGGCAAGCCAGGGTGGTAAAATGGAGAGAGGCAAGTCCCGGTGAAGGTAGGTGATGGGGCTGGGTGAGAGGGGAGGACTGATGGTGGGCCGGTTGGGAGACGTGGGGCAATAAAGCATGCTAAATAAAAATAAAGGTAACTACCAAACAACTTTGTAAATCGGTCACAGTCATCGATAAAAAAACAAGTCTTTTGCTAGCCAGCTCACCACTGTGGAGATAAGGGTTGATGCTGTGACATCTGTGCAGGACTCTGCTGCCACAGTACATTCGGCATGATAATCTACTGCATTACTGATAAGAGAATAACTTCCTAAAACTCTGACTAGAACACCTAAAATCCAGACTCTCCCAGAAGGTGTGGAGGGAGAGACTCCATGTACTTGTTTGTTACAGACTGGCTACCAGAGCCTCTCGACATGAATCCTGAAGGCAAGTAGATATTAGTGGAAAAAAGCTACTGGATCACATTAAGATAAGCAGCTAACAATTCTGATGACCAACTATTGATCTTGGTAACATCATGGGAGCCTGGTTGCGAGATAGCATACTTCACGTTGCTAGGAAAATGTGTGTATTTAGAGTCAAGGACACAAAAGCTGAAATTTACCCACATCTTACTTTTGCAACAAGAGAACAGCACAAATGTTTAACGGACTCCGGAATTCTCTTTGCCTGCTTGAGGTGGATCATGCACAACTGCTCCCAGCACAGCTTTCAGGTTTGTTAAATCCTGCCCCAAAGCAGTGCCTTGTGTGGATTTTAGAACAAAAAGTAAAAAAAAAAAAAACTTAATGGATGTTTTTAGATACCACCAACCATGCAAGCGTGTCCCGGTTTTTCAAGGGTTCTGTTACATCGAGTCTGCCGCACTAGGGGCTATAAGCTAATAAAATTCAGTTACTAGGTGCACATCCTTGATGCTTGTGCTACCCCCCCCCCATAACATTTCTCAGACACTGGGAGGCCATTTCAGGCGTTATCAATTTAACACTCCCCCATTAAAAAAATTATGACAACAGGTTCCCACCGCTGCTGCCAGTACCTCAGTGCCACCCTCACCCCCCAAGAATTGTCCGTTACCTGCAGCCCATCTCCAATGTCGTCTCTCTTTGCACATTTTTCTGCCACTAGAAGCCCATCCCCAGTGTTGGCCAACAACTTTAAAGGGACACCACTGTCAAACCCCTGAAGCCTCAAAGTGGCTCTAGTTTTAAAAACGTGTTTCTTGACTGCTCACCTTCTGTAACAGTTGCTGATGTGGCTGGTCAGTCAAGAGTCCCATTTGGTTTTTTCTTTTTAAAAGTGAAAAACAGCCTGCCCCCAATATTAGTGTTGCCACCTAGAAATGTGATTGTTGCCACTCCCTGGTCAACTTGCACTGCATCTTTCCTGCACTTGGGAGGACCCTCAACACAGTCCAGTCATTCAAGATGCAGTGGGAGGAAAGGAGACTATTGCATCATGAACGGATGCACTGTCTGGGGTGTTCGAATGTTCTGGAAGTATGCTGCAAGATTAGATTAAGGATTTGAAACAAAAAGGTTGGGTATAATTACAATATTAGCATGCATTTCAGTTCTACTGAGGAAGGAGGAAGATAAAACAACAGACATCCTCAATGAATTTTTGAGAAGGTAAGCAGTCATAAAATGTGGATTTTCAAACAGAAATAATATGAAACAAAAAAGGGTTGACAGTGCCCTTTAAAACAAGCGCGGTCCTAGCTGGAGAGGAACTAGTTGTGCACTCCACCATCACACTGACACTGATGGTGAGCCACTCACTGAGTTTGCTCCTCAGACGTGGGAAATTGTATGCCTGCAAGTTGATCTATGGGACGAGCTCTGCTATGGGGTAGCGGAAGGCATTACGGGGGAAAACAAATGGGGAAAACACTTGTCACAATCAAATGACGGTTGCTGGAACTCATGGGCTTGGCATGGCACAATGACCCTTTACTGGCACTGACAATGGGGAAAGCAGCTGAATGGGCAGGGAGGTTGCCGGAGCAGCCAGCCTAAAGGACAAAGATATAGTGGAGGAAAAACAAAGGATAGGGGAAGAAAGCAGTAACACCCTTCATCCTCCAACTTCTTGTGATGCCAGCAGACCATCCTTGATGCCACTCAAGACACCCCACTCTAAAACTGATTATCCTCCATCCTGTCAGTGGTCAGCAAAAGCCCTTCCATCTCCATCTCAGCCAGCTGCTGTCTGAGCCATTATAGTGGACCAGGAGATAATAAAAAGATGCAAGATATGTTTATTACATAGCAATTTGAGATAGTCATCATCATTTTTATTAAGTGCACTTTCTTATTGGAACTCAAGGCGCTTTACATAAGTACAGCATGAAATACAAAAAAACATATAATACACACATAATCAATTTACTTAAAATAGGTTAACTAATCAGATGGAAATGGCTAGCTAAATAAAAATGTTTTTAAACCCTGTATGAAAATTTCTAAGGATTGAGATTCCCTGATAAAGAGAAAGAGAAGGAGAGAGGGAGTTTCATAGGATTGGGGCACCGAACAAAAAGGCCCAGATGCCCACGGTCTTGAGGCAAACCCTAAGAATCTCCAAAAACCCTTCTTCAGTGGAGTGAAGTGAACGGACAGAATGGTGAGAACATAGGAAGTCTTGCAGGTAACCAGGCCCCTGACCGTGTAGGGATTGTAGGTCAGCAAACCGACCTTGAAGGTGATCCGCCACCTAACTAGCAGCCAGTGCAGAGAGCACAGTACTGTGACATGATCTCGAGAGATCAGTCAATAACCTGGCTGCCGCATTCTGCACTAGCTGCAGGCGGGGAAGATCAACCCCTAACAGCCCCAGGTAGAGAACGCTGTAGTAGTCTAGCCTCAAAGCCAAATGTTTATTCCGGGCAA
Source organism: Neoceratodus forsteri (assembly GCA_016271365.2). Lineage (NCBI taxonomy): Eukaryota > Metazoa > Chordata > Ceratodontiformes > Ceratodontidae > Neoceratodus > Neoceratodus forsteri. Next base: position 430,795,646 of record CM028132.1, read on the forward strand.
TGTTTCTTAGATGGTAGTATGAGCTCTGGAGCACAGCCTACACCTGTAATTTAAGTGTCAGTCTGCAGTCCAGAACAACAAGAAGATTCTATGCTCTAGCTGAGGTAAGCAACTGGGATTCCCCAAGCATCAGCCCGGAGACCAGGACAGATTGTACTCTCATCCCCGGGCGATTAGGTCCCACCATCAATACTTCAGTTATTATATAATGAAATACAATGAGAGACAATGAAATTCCGATGGTGGCCAGCTGAGAAGATGGGTTGTGTTTGTCATGATCTGGGTGAGAGTGCTACTGTAGGACCGCTGGGCAACAAGGATTGAATGGGAAATGGGGAATGAAGGGATACCAGTGTACTGCACAGGTGTCAACGTAGCTCAGTTGGTAGCACATCCGCATCTGGGCCAGAAAGTCATAGGTTCTAGTCCCACATCAGGATAAGTCTCGTATCATAAATGCTGGCACCGGATTGCAGCACTAGGAGGCTGCTATACAGTTGGGACGTGCTGTTCCTCAAATAAAACGTTGAAGGGAAAGTCCCCTCAACCTATTTTCTGTATACCTGTGTAGTTTGTAGACAAGTGCAATGGTTCCCTCTCTTGCATCCCCCTAATAATATCCTAATTTAAATATGAGGTTGCTGCACTTTGTTCTGTCCCAGTGTGAAAGCCTGCTTGACTGCATTGCAAAGGTCATAACCCATGTCTGTATCAGAGGTCATAAATGAGACTAGGCAGAGGTAACGAGTGGGGTGTCCCAGGGGTCTGTGCTGGATCCAGTACTTTTCAACGTCCTTGTATTATCCATGCAAACATTAGAAAGGTCATGGTTGTGTAAATATGCTGATGACTCAAAGGTAGGAGCCATCGTTAACAACAGAGATGCTGCTTTAAGTTTACAGCATAATCTAGAACATCTTGAAAAATGGGCCAAAAACCAAGGGTTAGAGTTCAATATAGATATATGTAGGATAATGCATTTATGTCACCACACTATCATGGCTCAATATAAACTGAATAATAAAATACTAGCAACTACTGTGACAGAGAAGGATTTAGTTATTTATTTTAGTCTTTGGTACCCAGATAAGGCACACGTGCCTGTTTTCAGGGGTGACCTGGGAGCACTGGGGAGGTTAAGTGACTTGCCCAGTCACACAGTACGCAAGTAGAGGTTGCGGGAATCAAACTCAGGTCTGCTGGATGTACCCAGCTCATTCACAGCTCGTTACTCTAACTTGGGAAACAAAAACCCAGGGGAAGAGTACACAATGGGGGGTGAGATACTAACAACAACAAAAATGGAAAGGGACCTGGGGGTAGTCATATCAGATTACCTTAAGGTGGGCAAGCAATGTGAGAAGGTAGTAAGGAGGGCTGGAGGAATTCTGGTATGCACAGGGAGAGGCATCACCAGTAAAAAACAAGAAGCTGTTATCCCTCTGTACAGACAGTTGGTGAACCCCATCTGGAGTACTGTGTGCAGTTCTGGAGACCCCATCTCCGGAAGGACAGACAGGATGGAGGCTGTCCAGAGGGGGCAACTAAAATGGTGCAGGGTCTGCACCAGAAGACATACAAAGAGAGATTAAAGGAGCTTAATATGTATACCCTTGAGGAAAGGAGGGAGAGGGGGACATGATAGAAACTTTCAAGTTCCTCAAGGGATTCAACAAAGTCCAAAAGGGTAGCATATTTCAGAAAAAGAGATGTGCAAGAACAAGGGGGCACAATTTGAAGATTGGGGGGGGGGCTCAGGGGTAATGTGAGGAAGCATTTTTTTCACAGAGAGGGCTGTCGATAAATGGAACAGCCTTCCTGAGGAGTTAGTAGAGTCAAAAACAGTGGGGGAATCAAGAATGCATGGGACAAATATAAGGCAATTCTAGTGGGGGGTAGGAGGAAGTAGGCTGTTCATTAACTAGGATCTGCAGCTTACCCATTAGGAAGGGAAATGGGCAGACTAGGTGGGCCAAGCGGTCCTTATCTGCCATCAAATTCTGTGTTTCTCTAGCCTTCGATACCCATGTTAAAGAAATGGTTAAAAATGCAACAAAATTGTTGGATATATACTGAAAAATGTTAAAAGTAGAAAAAGTGAAGTCATTATCCCTCTTTATCCTTCACTGGTGAGACCATATTTGGAATACAGTGCTCCTTTTGTAGCACCACAGAGCATAGGAAGTATGAACATTGTAGAGGGGGTGCAAAGAAGAGTGACCCAAAAAAGAAAGAATCTGAAAAACAAACCATAAAGGAAAATGGCTAAATACACTGGGGATCTACTCTCTGCAATATAGAAAACTAAGAGGTGACGGTGTTAGGTGTACAAAGCATTTCAAAATGAGCAATTATGGATAACCTCTGGATTGTGTAGAAAGGAAACTGGAAAAACTGCAAGGTCACATGAATTACAACTTTGGGGTGAAACCGTCAGAACAAAAAAAAGAAGTGAATAGTTTAGTCAGAGTGGTCAGTGCCTGGAATGTGCTACCTGCAGCCAGGCTGTGGTACGAAATAAAACATCAGATCAGTTTAAAAGAGGGCTAGATAACCTTATAAAATGGGCATAGCAAAAGAAGGGTAATGTTTGGCTAGAAGAACGGTGCCATATATGTATTACACATAGGAAAAAAAAAAGGACAGGCAAACAAATCAATGCCCCTAAATAGAATGTTGACAAAAAAAATGGAATGTTCATAAATGTTAAGTTAGCCATCTTGTTTTCACGCTTAGCGAGAGCCAGACGAGCAAACAGAAGGGAGAGCTCGGTCCTGCAGTCCTGTGCGACTTAAAACAACATCAAGAGCATAATGGGAGCTGGTATCAAGCTGCAGGTAAAGGACGCGACTTTCAGTAATGAAAAGCATCTGACAGTCGATCATCATTTAGTGGTCTGGTGTCAAGAAAAGGGCAGGTTAGTCAATTCCAGCACTGCGATCATCCAGTAAATAAAATGCTTCTTGTTATGTCGGCTGTCTTACAAACAAGTATCAGAAGCCGCATTTAAACAGGACAAGCTATGCAAGAGACTACTGGGGCTGTCATGAAATTCCTGCATGAGATGTAGGAAAGGATGTTTTAGCCGTGTGGAAACCGGAGAGAGAGTAAATGACGCTGCGCTGGGGGCAACCTGCCAAAACCATGATGTCATTTTCTTGCCGGTGGAAGGACTATTTTATCAGAAGTTCTGACAATAAATGTCTTTTGCTGCTTACAGATGTGCTATTTTGTAGGGGCAAAAATAAAAAAAATAAAAAGTTTCCCATTTTATATGTGCAATAAAACACTCCAGGGTTTATGTTGAACTGATATTACTGCACTTCCAGGGGCTGAAGGCACTCAGCAGGGCCTCGTGCCTTACCATGCCCCTGGGCGTGTGGTAATATCTGTTCAACACACACCCTGTCATGTCTTATTGCTTACATATGGGAGTGGATCAAATTACTCAACACCACTGATATGCCAACAGACTTGTTTCTAAACTATGAAACCCAGCTCATGTGAGGCATCCTGAAATTTTATATTTTAGTGCCAAAGCCTGCAGTAGTTGTACTGTATTAGTCAGTCCTGTTGCTGTCCTCTGCAGTCCGTATGCTTCTGTCTTATGCTGATGAAACTTTTCAAGGCATGGTAAGTGCCCTGCTGTTTTTTGTACTTTTAAGTGTCTCTGAGTTAGATGTAACCCCCCCCCCATTACCTGGGGTAACAAGAATCCCAGTTAGACCTAGTGGTAGGCAGGGAAGACAACTTGTGAAATCCCAGTTAAATGGACTTCACACTGTCTCACTTTGTTCTCAGTCTCAGCTGAGACTGAGGGATGACATCATTTTAGAACTGTCGCAGCTACATAAGCCACACCGGAATGTTGCAGCTGGAGGTTAGGCTAGAATGTTGGGGAATCTGAAGTCAGTCCTATAGTAGTAGAGTGTTGAAGAGGGAGGAGGTGTGCTGCAGCTGCAGGCCCTCAGAGCCCTCAGCTCTGACAAAGAGCTATATTTTTGTTGAGGTGTGTGTTCTCACCTGAAGAGGAACACAAAAAGAACCAAGTGAAGTGGCAGAGACCGCTTACAAAGGTTCAGGGCCCCATCCCTGTGGGGATGGGGGGAAAGATTCTGCCTACTTCCAGGGGCAATCCCCTGGTCTGGCTAGAGGAAGAAGAAGCTGCCTAAATCTAGGTTCGTGCTGAGGCACTCGAAGTTTGTTGAGATTTCTTTGAAGAGAAAAAGCCTGTGGGACACCTGTAACCAAGGGGTGAGTTTGCATTGCTAAAGGGCCAATATGTTTTCACCTGGGACAAGATGAATTTAAGTGACTGCTACTGTAGGGTCAGGAAAAGACAGCCAAGTACAGTTTTAAAAGTTGTAGGGATTGGACTGCTTAACTTTGTGGGGGTCTAGAGAAATGGACAGAGCCACTCATTAAGTATGTTTCAAGTTCAGCACGAGGGATGGAAGAAACAGCAGATTAAATATGACATACATTTATAGAGAATCTACAAAGTAAAGTGTTTTCAGAGATTAGGTGTTAAAAGTCCAGAGGAATGGCCGGGTATGATTTATGGGAGCAAGAGGTGGGAGATCCCCCCATCTGGCGTGACCAGAGTCACCTCTACGGGTTCGTTTTAGGACACCTGTTGCTTTCTCTCAGGTACTGGGCCAGTGCCTGAGGAAAGTACCCAGACGTGGGATTGTTGCAGAAGATTCCCTGATGAAGCCAGACGTGCTCAGAGGTGGTTTAGGGAGCCACCAAGAAATGATCCATGCTATATGGAAAGTAGTCCAAGGGCTGGCATGAGAGCTGAGCCATGGAACGAAGGTAGTCCAAGGGCTGGCAAGGGAGCCAAGCCAGGGAAACCCAGAGAAGAGTACAAGTTCAGGCTGAGTGCCCAGTGTGTTTCTAAGCCTAAAGGCTACAGTATGAGGATGTGTCCTGGTCTCTTTTAATCTGCATTACCAGGAGTGTAGCCCTGTGGGGGTCCATCTGTGCTTTGTTATTCTGTTGGTTGTGAATAAAAGCCACACTTTAGAATCTCACTCCTGGTTTGGACATTACAGTTATTGCTTCCTGTGTCCGGAGTTACTTGGGTGCCCCTGACTAGAAGTCAAACCTAGCCAAAATACCAAGCAACAGTTTTCTCCCCGAACCCAGGTCCCAAGTAGGGGGTTACATATGGAGGCACCGTACAGCTCTAATAACACAAAAATACCATCAACCCAACTGCTGGGGTAACCCACCGGTTACATAGAAACAAATTATTTTAGAAAATACAGGGACTTCACCAGGCATGTAACAGAACTGAATGAGAGTACAACTTTGGCTGGCTTTTGCAGGTATGCATCATCAACTCCCATGATGCCTTGCATGAGTGGGGTCATGACCTCTGCAATGGAGACAAAGGTTTTCACACCAGGGCGAAACAGAATGAGGCAACATCATTTATATTTAAATTAGAATTAAAATAGGGGGATGCAAGAGAGGAAATAATTATTCATGCTTACAGACTATACAGGTATACAGAAAATAGGTTGAGGGGACATTCCTTTAAACTGAGGTCCCTTCTGCTCATCTCTGCTGCTGGCCTTGTGGGTATCCAGGTGGAAATTAAAGAACTTAAGTTTACAGGAAAAAGGGATTTTTTCCCATCCTGGTCGACAGTCCCATTCCCACAAAACCAGTTCATCCAACTGTCCAAGGCTGCATGTGTGTGCTGATGTGTGAAATGGCTGTCACTACAGTTTTACAGTCATTTCACTACTAGTCTTTCATTGCTTGTAAAATGCTCTGGGATACAATGTATAGGGACAGAGCTATTAAAATGATAGGTTGTCGTCTTCTTCACTGAATATCAGGGACTGCTTGGCACAAAGCTAGGTGAGGGAGGGGTGTCACTGGATATCAGGGGCTGCTTATGATGGAGTTGGGGGGGATGCTACTGGACGCCAGGGACTGCTTGGTACAGGGATGAGTTAAGAATGGGATGACACTGAATAATTGAAGAGTTCAGGGGTAACCAGCACCTGCAATGCTAGAGACCAGTTTAAATGCTTCAACCAGCCACTAGCATGAGTCACAACGATGTGTTGTAAAGAAGGAGAGCATACCTGGAGTTCCACAAAGTGCTTTGTTTATTCAAATGTCACACACAGTGTACAAAACGTTAAAAGCTCCAAAACTATTCCAGGATGCTACAATCCAACTTGCCCCCTCCACTCACGGAAACTCCCACGTCACCCGACATGTTTCATGCACAATTGTGTTTTTTTTTTTTTAAAACACTAAACACCAGCTTGGCAGAGGCAATGAGGTAAGGGAGGAGAGGGTACTGTAACCGGATGCTGGAAACTATATGGCATGGGGATGGGGTGAGGGAACGGAACAAGTTTCACTGGACACCAGGGACTGCCTGGCACAGAGCATGAGGTGAGGGAGGGGACTGCTACTGGACACCAGGGACTGCTTGATATGGGGCAGAATGAGGGGTAGGTGCCAGTGGATTACAAGGACTTTTTGATGCAGGGAATAGGTAAAGGGGGAGGTGCCACTGGAATCCAGAGACTGCCTGGTATGGGATGGGGTGAGGGTGAGGAGAGCCACTGGTATGAGTACATGGAATGGCATTATTCTGTGGCATTTGGAAATTCATATTTAGGGAGTACACAGCTTCTCTCATTATCCTGGAATCCCAGACAGGGACTGACATGGAGCCAGATGTGTTGGAGGTGAAGTGCACAGTTCTCATGAAGGGAGGGCGTAAGCTGCCCCGATTTCGTGCAACTCTTGCCGGTGAATCAAGAACCACCAGTGGCATCAGCTGTGAATGCTGTCACTCACCCACATACTAGCAGGGAGGGCATAAGCAGTTGTGGTGATACCATTATTGCCCAGGGCATAGGGGAACAACAGAGAGAAATGAGGGGGAAGAAAAACTTTATTTTTTTTTTCCAGTTTATATTTTACCTCCCTTGAAATGGCATACCCATCATTACGATCAGGTCCAGACCCATCAACCCGCATCTCCAGTGTTTACCTCTGTACCCCTTTATCCCATGGCTTATCCACCATGGTGGGGCCTGGCAACGGCCAGGCAACATCCCCACCGCTCCTGCAAATTCAGTGGGAGACACCCACAGCAGGGCTGGAGTAGCTGGCAGCATAGAGCAGAGAGCAGATGTGCTGGCTATCATGCTGTGTCGTTCAGAGGATTTTCTTTTCCCCTTACAGGTTTTTCTGTCACTTATGCCCAGGGGCAGCTGATCAGTTCCATCCCTGGTCCCCTGAGTTGGCCCTCACTGCTCACAGGACTTACCTCCATTGGGTTGTTTCCTCCCTTGAATTTCCCCCTCATTGCAGGAATGGAGAGGGAGGGCCATCCTCCCTCCACTCCAGTCCAGCATATACAGGCAGACAAATGTCAAGTTACTGGGTGGCGGTGCGGATAGTTCTGGGTGGTGACTGCACCATCCTGAGTGCACCAGCCATCAGAGCACCAGGGAACTCACAACAAATTCCCATTCTATTGCAGGGGGGCTGTGCCCCCCCCCCACATCCCCCCTAACTAAAGATACCAACTCCAGGGGGAAGTGGACCTCAGGGAAGGGGCGGCGAGCCCTGGAAATTGGCGCCCTAACAGCAAGCGTACTCAGTCCGGTGTACAGAGTGCCGGCAGTGGGTGCGGATCCAGGGACAAGTGGGCAGAGCTCCATTCAGCCCCTGAAATCCCCTTTCCACTTTTTTCTCCCTGCTCCTGCAATGGGACATCATGTTTTGTGCATGGAGGCACAGATGCCTGACATTATCCACAGTGCCTGCCCTTCTTTTGCCACCTGTGCTGCACCGCCACCAGGCCTCCACCTGGAAGCACCCCATGGCCAGGTCAACAGGCCACCCCTCCCCAGGAGTGAACAGTCACTCAGACGCTCGATCCTCTCCCATCCCAGCCGAGCCCTGGTGACCAGAGTTCATTCCTGAACCTATGTTGTCGCATGCTAGTACGTAAGCCGCCAGCGCCTCAGCCCTCTATGACACCGGGCTGGCTTCACTCTAAGGATTTTCTGGTTAGGCTCTCCCACCTCCCTAGCACGTCGCAAATACACACCTGCGGCACCAACCTGTAGACAAACAGCTGCCGACGCTACATGGTCAACCACTGCATTAAAGCAGCCCCTGTTTCCCACCTGTAGGTGGTGCTCTAAGAGCGGGATGCCCAGCACCCTCCACCTGGTGTCAGCCTGTGGTGCCTCCGCATCAAGTTCCAAACCCAAGTTGTTCGCGCAAAGGAGTCAGGCCTAAGAATCAATCCCAGGCCTCCCACGTAGTGCAGCAGTGCTCCACCATCCAACACCACCAAGGCCAGGCCTAAAGAATACTGATCTTAAAAAAGATCTTTAATAAATATTTAGCTATTTCTGTTGTTTTATGTTGTTGCATGATAGGCCGATATCCATTTATGCGGGTTCATATTATATATGCTGTAATGTACTTTAGAATTAAGACACTGTCCCTTTAATAGGTAACTACAAAATTACTTATTTCTATAAAGGCTAGTGTGGACCTGTTATGTCTCAAGACAAGGCAGACAGTTTTATTGAGCCAGAAAATCATAACTCTTAGAGAAAATTGGGTATTTAGCTTTCTATGATAGGAAAAGGTCGGGGGTTAAGCCAAGTGCATGGACCAGATGTTACTGGGGTTGTCATGGAACCACAGTGACACCTACAGGGAAAGGTAAACTGCTGCACCCCATCACACAGTGGGTGTGTCCAGGAAAATAACCATGTATATAATTAGACACATTTTGAACTCAGGGCAGTTGAGTAGTGTTTAGGTTGGAAGACAGAATAGCCTGTCCAGCTGGCATATACTTGAAGACCAGAAAGTATGTATGTAGGCCTGGAAACATCCCTAAAACCAGACCAGAGTGTGGGGAAAATAGCCTTTTCACACACTGAATAGAAAATTCTGATTTTTAAGTAAGCATTTTGGAAACCAAGACTTTTCAACAAGGATAGTACCTGAAGATTTTCTTTTAAAAAGGATATTCAGAGGAATTGACTTGGAATGCAACCTTGCTACAAGATTTTTGCTTAAGGACTCATCTCTACAAGGACATTTAAAATCTTGTCTGAACTCTAACCTCAAAACAACGTACAGTTTAGAATACAGTATCTAGCGTTTTCTGTAAACCATCCAGTTTTACTTTTGTTATTGTCTGCATTTCAAAGTTCTTCCAAACTGTAGACTTTTCTGTATTGCTTTTGTGTTAAGTAAACTTTACGATTTTCTTATCAACTCTGTCTGGGGTATGATTGTGTGATTTAACATTTTAACAGAAGTGTTTTGAAAAGACTGTATGCCTAAAAAGATAAAACCACTTGGCTATTGTATAAAACTACCTAGGCAAGACGTAACCAGCGGCCGTGGTGGGATTCAAATATTGGAAGTAGTGCAGAGTCAAGGAAACTTGAAAGTACAGAATCTACCCTCCCACTGGGGAATAGGAAGGTTTGGTGGCAAATCTTCCTGAAACCCTTACTCCTGCTCATGAGTTCCTGAATAGGGGGATCCTCTTTGCAAACAGGAGGTCCTAGCAGGCTGCCCGAGGTTTGGGGGCCAGGGGCGTGTGACATATGTAGTAGCTGTTCTTGGGAGAAAACCAATTTCAGATCCTGTAGCAAAGTATTGCTTGGGGTGGAACTACAATAGGTGCCAATTAAAACAGAGACATGTGGCGGCCTTATTATCAGAAACAGCATTAGAGCAGGGAGCATCATAGTAAAACGCTGCTATATATACACAGTATGTATGATGGTATCTATTGTAGACAGACAGACATGCAGACACAGAAAAACAATCAAGTATCACAAAGCTGTTAATTCATCAAGACGTTGTAGTGACAGAAACCAACAGAATGGACCTTAAAACAGTTACTTCTCTTCTGAATCTAAGTAAACAGCAGGTTACAGAATCAGTCCTATACAGTGTAACTTCACCCACACAGTCAACCACCTGAGACATCAGCCCATAACAGAAAATTAATTCTGCTTCATTCAAAGTGTGCGACAAGAGCACAGGACTGCTCTGTGCAGCGTTAGAGACACTGGGGCCTGAAAACATAAAGGAGAAAGCAATTAAATTATTCCCAATTCCAAACTTGGAGATCTGTCTGTCTCAATGCATACTAATAATAATCAGCTGAGTGTTGTACTACAAGCTGTTTGACATTATTAACTCCAGGAGCGAGACTCTTGGTTAACCCCAAGGGTTGTCACGGAGCTGTGTGCACACTTCTGTTATGGTAGAAAAGGAGATCTTGGGTATCCTTCAGCTGCACAAGACAGGCTGGGTATACTGCTGAGTACTCATGTGCTATACAAGGTTATGCCAACAGTGAGGCAAGACCCGTAACTCGTGATCATGTTTTGAATGTCCTTCTTACTGGTGGGGACAAGAAAGGAAATCATCATACACAACTGAGTGTTGCTCACATATAATGTAGGATTATGCATGAATACTTTGGTCATTTCATTGAGCGAAGCTGTGGGCTTCCGCTGAGTGGCTGATGCCCCCCATTTCACAAAATGAAATTAACACTGGGTTTTGAGCATAACTACCATGCATAATGAGTTATATTACATGGTTAGAAGGAAATATTATTGGAATACTGAGTGCAGGTGATCAGTGTAATGTAGTAGACAGGTACTGTAGTTGAATCCTCTCCATGTTTTACCTCATGCACGAAGTACATTTCCTTTCCTGTCGATTAGTAGTTCAGTCCCAGGATTTCTGTGCTGCTGGGTTAGCCAAAGAGGAAGGCACTGTGTGCTTGTTCCTCTACAAAGATGAAAGTTTTCTTCGAAAGTAAATCAAACTGTTTATCTGAAAACTGCCAGTGTGTCTTTTTTAGAGCAACTACTTCAGATTTAGTTTGCTGTGGGTGATTTTTATTTACAGGTTACTGTTTGATTTGGTTTACAAGTCTGTATGTAAATGTATTCCAACACTGCAGTTTAATAGATTCCTCCAGTTTCTTTGTAGTAGGCTCATGTCAGTTTTAATTTTTTTCAGCTGTATGGTATTTACATACTTTTTTAAAGGAATGCCCTTTTATTTAGTTTTGGCTGTGTCAAGTGTGTGTGTGTGTGTGTGTGTTTGTGTGTGTAGCGGGGGCAGTTTTACTTTAGTTGTACAGGCAGGAATGCTCTTTTGTTCAAAGAAGGTCACATTAGTGAATAACAGAGTCTGACCTGAGCTGTAAATCAACTATTATTCACAAAAGTAACATCATTAGGGTAGACAACAAGGTTTTTCATGCCACTGAACCCAGACAAAAGGGGTCAACCATGTAATACATGTATTTGAATTCTGACTGTATTAGCGTTTTATGAAACATTTCTTGTTGCTCTGTAGCACGTAGATCACCTTCAAAACTAGTCAGCAGTGTAAATGCATTGTATAAATTAAATGCACCTGTAGAGAGCAGCAGTCACTTGACAAAGCACTAGACAAGTCCGAATTGTTGGACAGTGAGGAAGATGTCACTGATTTGAACTTCAATAAAGAGACATTTTTCTGCATGCAGCTTCTATGTATTTTTGGCATCCCCTACAACAACATAAGAAATAAAAGGCAGATAAGGACCGTTGGGCCTATCTAGTCTGCCTATTTTCCTACCTACTGCAAAAACCGTAGACTCTCCTTAATCTCCGCCTTTGCCTTCTCATTCCTATCGCTAGGGTTCTTTTATGCTGGTCCCATACATTTTTGATTCCCCCACTGTGTTTGCCCCCACCACCTCAGCTGGGAGTCTGTTCCTTGCATCCATCACCCTTTCCATGAAAAAATACTTCCTCACATTACCCCTTACTCTGCCCCCTTCCATCCTAACGTCATGCCCCCTTGTTCCTGGATATCTCCTTTTCTGAAAGATGCTACCTTCCAATACCCTATTTATGCCCTTTAGATATCTGTAGATTTCTATCATATCTCTCCAGTCTCTCCTCTCCTCCAGGGTATATATACTGAGATCTCCCAGTCTCTCCTCATATGACTTTTAGTGCAGGCCCTGCACCATCTTTGTTGCCCTTTTTTGAACTGCCTTCACCCTATGTCCTTACGGGGATGCGGCCTCCAGAACTGGACACAGTACTCCAAATGAGGCCTTACCAATGATCTGTACAGTGGTATCAGTACCTCTTTTCTTCTGCTGGTGATACTTCTCTCTTTGCACCCCAGTACCCCACTGGCTCTTCCCACAGCCTTGGCACATTGTTTGGCCACCTTTAGGTCATCAGATATTATTACCCCCAAATCCCTTTCCTGTTTGGTGACTGTCAGTATCTCCCCCAAACCAATCATGTAATCCTCCCTTGGGTTCTTGCGCCCTAAATGCAGGATTTTACACTTTTTTTGCACTGAATCTCAGCTGCCACACTCTAGACCTTTCCTGCAGTTTACCTAGGTTCGTGTTCATCCCCCCCAGAGTGTCCACCCTGTTGCAGATCTTGGTGTCATCTGCAAAGAGGCACACCCTCCCTTCCAGCCCCTCTGCAATGTGAGGCACCCTGCTGGTCACCTCCTTTCCTCAGATGAAGCTCTATTTAGAAAAATAGAAACATAGAATTTGACGGCAGATAAGGACCGATTGGCCCACCTAGTCTGCCCATTTTCCTACCTAACAGATAAGCTGCAGATCCTAGTTAATCAACAGCTTACTTCCTCTTACCCACCCCTAGGACTGCCTTATGCCTCTCCCATGCATTCTTGATGTCCCCCACTGTTCTTGACTCCACAACCTCCTCAGGGAGGCTGTTCCATGCATCCACAACCCTCTCAGTGAAAAAATACTTCCTCACATTACCCCTGAGCCGTCCCCCTCTATCTTCAAATTGTGCCCCTTGTTCTTGCACATCTCTTTTCTGGAAGATGCTACCCTCTTGGACTTTGTTAATTCCCTTGAGGTACTTGAAAGTTTCTATCATGTCCCTCTCTCCTTCTTTCTCAGAGTATACATATTAAGCTCCTTTAGTCTTTCTTCTGACGTCTTCTGGTGCAGACCCTGCACCATTTTGTGCTCCTCCTCTGGACAGCCTCACTCTGTCTATGTCTTTGCGGAGATGGGGTCTCCAGAACTGCACACAGTACCCAGATGGGTCTCACCAATTGTCTGTACAGAGGATAACAACTTTCTGTTTTCTACTATTGATGCCTCTTCCTATGCATCCCAGTATCCCTCCAGCCTTCCTTACTGCCTTCTACATTGCTTGCCCACCTTTAGGTCATCTGATATAATTACCCCAGGTCCCTTTCTATTTTACTGTTGTCAGTATCTCACCCCCATTGTGTACACTTCCCTGGTTTTTGTTTCCCATGTGCATTATCTTGCACTTCTTGCATTAAATCGAGCTGACATACATTTGACCATTCCTCCAACCTTGCAAGTCCCTTCTCATCCTTTCCACTCCATCCTGTGTATCAACCCTGTTGCAGATCTTTGTGTCATCTGCAAAGAGACATACTTTTCCTTCCAGTTCCTCTGCAATGTCACTTATAAAGACATTAAAAGGACGGTCCCAGTACTGAACCCTGCGGTACCCCACTAGTAACCCTCCTTTCTTCACTGTGTACTCCATTTACTACTACCCTTTGTGTCCTGTTGTCTAGCCAATTTTTATCCAGGCTACCACCTTGGGACCCATTCCAAGGCTGGCTATCTTGTATTAATCTTTTGTGGGGACTGTATCAAATGCCTTGCTAAAATCTAGGTAGGCCATGTCACAGCCCTCCCTGATCTACTACTTTGGTCACCAGTCAAAGAAATCTATTAGATTCATCTGACACGACCTTCCCATCGTGAATCCATGTTGCCTCGGGTCCTGTGCCCCAATGGCCTCTAGGTACTCAACAATTCTTTCCTTCAGAAGTGATTCCATCATTTTCCCTACCACTGAAGTCAAACTAACTGGTCTGTAGTTTCCTGCCTCTGTCCTGCTTCCACTTTTGTGAAGAGGAATAACATCTGCCCTCCTCCAGTCCTTGGGTACCACCCCATCCTCCCATGATTTGTTAAAGAGAGTAGTCAGCGATGTCACTAGTTCTACCCTTAGTTCTTTTAGAATTCTTGGGTGAATCCCATCAGGCCCCATTGCTTTGTCCACCTTCAATTTTATTAGTTCTTTCAGAACCCTTTCTTCTGTAAATGGACTGGTATTGACCCCCGTCTCCAGAGTATTTCTCTTGTTTGGTTTAGGTAACTCTCCCTCCTCTTCCTTTGTGAATACTGAGCAGAAATATTCGTTCAGTAACCCTGCTTTTTCACTGTCACCCTCTACCCAGATTCCCTCCCCTTTATTAAGCTTCAGTATCCCTCCTTTGGTCTTTCTTCGCTCCCTAATGTACCTATAAAAGGTCTTATCTCCCTTCTTCGGTTTGGGCCTTTGCTATTCTGACTACCTTCCCAGCCTCTTTCTGCTTTAACTGATAAAGTTCTCTGTCCTGCTCCTTCTGTGTTTCCTTATATTTCCTGAATGCTGCCCTTTTCTCCTTAACCTTCCCTGCCACCTCTTTTGTGAACCATAGCGGTTTTTTTCTTCGTTGTGTTTTATTGATTTTTTTTTTACGCAGAGGCTTGTTGCCTCTGTGATGGCTGTTTTGATCACTCCCCATTGTTCCTCCACCCCTCCTTCTTCCCTGTTTGCTAGTGTTTTTCTGAGGCACTCTCTCATTTTCCCAAAGTCAGCCCTCCTAAAGTCTAGTACTCTTGCTTTTGTATGGCTTGACTGTATGGCTGTGTTTATCGTGAACCACACTGTTTGGTGGTCACTTGTTCCCAGATGGCTACCCACTTCTAAATCTGAGATTCTTTCTCCATCCCATTTGAAAGTACCAGGTCTAAGATTGCTCCCTCCCGAGTCGGGTTCCAATACTAGCTGTCTGAGACATGCCCCTGTAGGGGCATCAAGAATGACCCTGCTCTTGGATGTGCCTGCAAAGGTGCTCCAGTTAACATCTGGCATATTCAGGTCCCCATCAACAATACCTCCTTTTCTGCCATTCTAAGAAAGCCTTCTATCATTTCCTTGTCCATTCCCTCCCCTGAGATGGGTTCTATCTACAATCCCCATGCGGATTGTGGTGCCATTTCCTGTCTCCAGGGTGACCCAAAGTGCCTCATCTGCTCCCTGTTTACTCTTTAGTTCTGTTGCTTTGATCCCTTCCTTTACATAGAGAGCTACTCCTCCTCCTCTTTTACCCTCCCTATCCCTCCTGTAGATTGTGTATCCTGGTATGTTGACATCCCAGTCATGGTTCTCCGTGTACCATGTTTCTGTGACTGCCACAATATCCAGGCAACCCTCTTCCATCAAGGCCACTAGTTCAGGGAGCTTGTTACACAGACTACAGGCATTGGTACTCATCACCCTCCACTTTTTGACAGCCTTACCCCTTTTAGCCCCATTACTGTCCTTACTGCCTTTGCCTTTTTTTACATTTAAATCTGTTCTGCTCCCTAATAACTTCTGTACCTTGGTGTTTACCTCACTAATCACCATGTTTTGTGGGGGGAGGCTCGGATTTCCCAGCTCCTTTTCAGTGTCTCCCCCCTTGGCTAGTTTAAATGCTTGCCAATGAAGCATTTAAACCTCTCACCTAGGATCCTGGTTCCCCCTGGACAGATGCAGACCATCGCACCAGTATAGGTCTGCATTCCTCCAGGTGGCTTCCCAGTCCCCAATGAAGCCAAAACCCTGAGCTCCACACCAGTTTTTCAACCACTCATTGAATTCCCTGGTGAGAAGTGCCCTAGCATCTCCCTTGCCATAGACAGGCAGCACCTCCGAGAAGGTTACCATATGCGCCTACTTGTCTAAGGCCCTTCCCAACTCTACAAACTCCTCTTGCACTGCTCTGATCCCATTCTAGCCAGGTCATTTGTCCCCAGGTGGACAATGACATCCAACTCCCTCCCTCGTGCAGCTCCTCCCACGATCCTGAGGATTACTTCCTGTCCTCCAAGCCGTGGCTCCAGGCACCTTATTCCCTCTCCCATCCTCCCCAATTCTACCCCCTAATGATTGAGTCCCCACCAGAGGTCGTTTCCTTCCCTGTGGGACCCATGCCACCCTCCTTTGGGTCTCCTTTGTGAAGGTTCCCAGCATCCTCCTTGGTCTCCACTGCAGGTGCCTCCATAGAGGAACCACTATCCACCAGAAGAGTGAATGAATTGTGAAGAGGTACAGCTGGAGGGATGCAACTCTGTTCCACCACCCTCTCCTCCTTGAGACCACCTGGTCCAGCCACTCCTCTTTCTTGGCAACCTCTGAGGCAGTGGCATTGGCCCTGAGTGGTCCCTGGGTGGGGAGGAGGTTCATGAATCCTAGCCAGGTCAGCCTGGAGACGGGCAACCTCCTCTCTCAGACCAGAGAGGTGCCTGCAAATAGGGCAGCATCGCAGCCTCCAGAATGTCTCCCGGAACACTGCCGCCCCACAGCCATTGCACTGCACCACTCCTATCATGTCTTATTTTGTGTCCCCTCTACTGTTTCTCTGGATGCTTACTCTCTCCTCTCCTTACAACTCTCACCCTTCTTGTTCTGGGACAGCAACTTCTTATCTTCTTCAGTAGTCTCCTTCTTCCTTGCTCAATATCAAACTACCAGCAGCTAGGGGGGGAGAGTGAGCTACTTTTTCTACTTCAGGGTTGACAAAACCAATGTTTCTCTATGATCCGTTTCTTCCTACTGCCAAACAGGAAGTTCATGTTGACAGTTAAATCCAGTGGCTATAAAAGTAGAACTGGCTTTGGGTGGGTGGGTGGAGGAGTGGGATGGAGGGCAATTGGTAAGAAAAAAGGCTAGCAACAGGAAGTTGTAATTTGACTCACCTGCTTTTCTAGTGTCTAAACCACACCCCCAGGTAAGCTCTCTTTCCTCCTACTGGTTTAGCAAAGTCACCTGATACAGTACCTTTCCCCGCTCAGAATACACACTGCCTTTCTTTCTTTTCTTTCTTTTAACCTTAAATAAGACCCCTTCTACTTCTAATAAAGTTATCTGTCTACTTAATCTTAACTGACACCGACTCCTACTGAGATATAAGTTTTAAATTAAGAAGAAAATGTAGCTTCTTTTAGTTAGCTGCTTTCTGCTCTACAAGCAAGGCTAGCACCACCCTCTGTTTTCTATCACTCAACCAGTTCCTAACACAGTTTACCACCTTGTGACCCACTCTCAGGCTGCCCAGCTTGTTCACAAGTCTTCTATGTGGAACGGTATTGAAGGCCTTACTGAAATCCAGGTAAACCACATCCAGTGCTCCCCCCAATCCACTTCCCTAGTCACCCAATCAAATAAATCAATTAGATTTGTTTGACTTGGCCTTCCCACTGTGAATCCATGCTGTCTCGGATCCTGTTCTCCGCTGGATTCAAGGTGTTCCACAATCCTTTCTTCAAGCAGTGACTCAATAATTTTCCCCACTATTGAGGTGAAGCCGACTGGTCTACAGTTTCCAGCCTCCTTCCTATTCCAACTTTTGCAAAGAGGAACTACATCTGCCCTCCTCCAGTCCTCTAGAACCACTCCCGTATTGAGTGACTCATTGAACATGACTGCCAGTGGTGCTGCCAGCACCTTCCGTACTTCCCTTAATATTCCAGGGTGTATCCCATCTGGTCCCATTACCTTGTTCACTTTCAGTTTTGTGAGTTCTTTTAAGGTGCTGTCTTCCATAAACGGACTGGTGTCCACCTCCCTCCCACATTTGCTCATGTTGCCTAACTGTGGTCCCTCATCTTCTCCTTCTTCTGTGAATACAGAGCAAAAATAGTTGTTCAGTACTGATGCTTTTTCTAGGTGCTCTTCCACACACTCCCCCTGCTCCCCCCCCCCTTTTTATTTTTTTTGACTCTCTCTCTCCGGTCCCAGTGCTTCCCGGAAATTCCCCTACAGTGGAGCCAGGAGGAGGTTGCCGCCCACCCAAGACCCAATCCAGAAGCTGGGAAGGCCCTCTGGCCTGGCGGACCATCACAGAGTCTGCCATGCTCTTTTCCACCATTTTCTCCTGTCCCCCCATCTCCCCTACCAATGTAAGGATGCCGGTACATGCCTCCCGACCTGTACTGCCCTCCAGCCACCACCAGAGAGCAGTCAATGAGCAGGATAACAAGTCTCCCTCCCCTGAGAGAGGAGAGCAGGCCTCCAGATGCTCTATAGAGTAGTCCTCCAGACGCTCGACCCTCTCTCTCCCCCTGCCCCCCAGCAGCCCAGGCTCGTTCCTGAACCTCGGTTGCTGGCGTAGCATGAGGTGTAGCGACCATCACCTCAACATCCAGTGCCACTGAGCCGGCTCCTTCTTCCCTTTAAAGGAAAGCTGTCAATTTCAAATTCCCCCCCCCGGGCATACCTCTCCCAATTAAGCTTTTATGCAGAAAAAGACCCTTTTTAATGCGCTGCCACTTAGTTTATTTTTATTTTGAAAAGTCCGCGCGCGAACCGGGAATATGGCGGACACTGTGCAGCTCCATTTACTGTAACAGTGTGGCACCGCACCGCTCGCTTCAATACTGTGCACCCCCCACCCTAGAGATGGAGAGCTCTGCTTCAGGTGGCACCTCTACCCTTGATGGTGGAGTGTGGAGATCAGGGTTCCCAAGGGCCCTCAGGTGGTCCATGTGGAAGTGTAACATTCCAACACAGGAACATCCAGCAGCCTCATCAGGCTTTTTCTAGGAAAGTTGCAATCAACAGAAGGGTCAGATTAAATGAACACTGAAAATAGAAAATACCATTCTATCTTTTATTTTTGCAGCCAATTCCTGGAGATTGATGTTTGAAATGTTGATTGCAACTATATTTTCTATTTCCAGGATGCATCTCATGTTGAACAAACAGAGACCATATATCAAAACTAGAAGGGTCATCACGCGACCACTTCAATCATTTGCATAATAGCTCCCCCCTTAAAATAATATAGGCTACTTGCATATGGTTGCACGAAAACCTCCGTTTGTCCATATGATGTCACCTCTAATTTTTTATATATAAGCTCTGTGCGGTTGAGTATGACCGTCAATTGGCTGTGATCTGATTGGTTGCAATGAACATTAATTCCCATTTGATATATGTGTTTGTAATACATGGATCAGAGTGAGTTTTTAAAAAACTCAAACTGTACCTTCATTTTCCTGCGTGATGAATATGAGTCAGTTTTTACTGGGAAAATAGACCAGAGCTGTGTATGAGGAATTTCACAAACATTCACTCTCTTTAATACCACTAATGTGATGTCAGATCGGTGGTATTAACAGAGCATCGATAATGTTACGTGTTTAGATGTCATGGTTTCCCCTATGAGAAACCTGATCATCCATATTATTTACACACACACACACACACACACACACACAAAACTATAACTATGTTAATATACCAGTTAGGGTCAAGGAACCGCTCACCGAGGGGTAACTCTGGTGAAGCTGGAGCGGTCATGATAGTACTGACAGGACTAGAGCTGATGTAACCAGGCTGAGGTTCTTGCATAAGATGGAGCTGCTCCCTTGTAGACAGGCAATCAGTCACCCAATCAGTCTTTATTTAGCCAGGTGAAGCAGACCAACTTTCTGATGTTGGCACCCTTTGAGGCGACTAGTGGCTCATCCGTGCAGTTACAGCATTTTTTTAGAAGACGGTGCCACCATGCACTGCAGACAAGATGTTTCCTCGGAGTAGACTCTGACTGACTAAAGGGGTTTCTAGCCCCTGCAAAGCAGTAATTAACATACAAATTATAAGAATGACCCTAACTTGCTACAACTGTCTTGAGTTCTCAAAGGGGCGGCAGCTAGATTAGCCCCATACTTAAACTGTACTCCACAGAACAGAGATAAATGGTCTTGCACAATATTCTGAACAGAAATTAATGAGTTAAATATGTAACTAAATCAACCAACAAATCTAATCATAGGCTTACATTAGCAACATGATCATTCCAGGGGGATGCAGTTACTACAAGGTAGTCACATCTTCACGGTCAGGGGTAAGTTACAACGTGAGGACGCTTCTAGAGGAGGAGGGACTCCAAACCATCCTTGCTCGAGCCCATAGATCCACAGTCACTAACTCAGTTGGCACAGAACCAAGCTATCTGACCCACAGAGGGACCAATGTGCAGTTGCAAAGGATGGCCAGTAGGGGTCAGATCATGGTAGCACCACAAAGGGATGATAAAGGAAGCCGTCAAAATTATCAGCTTCACAGATAATCCCGATTTAAGTTTGCGTTATTAAGTGTTCTCCTAGTACAGAGAAAGCTCTGCTTTGAAAATCCTAGCTTCCTGCTGGCAACCACCGTGACAAATGCACTGTCACACACAGGCCTGCCCTGTTCCTGGACACAGCAATGCAATAAGCAAATTAAAGTTTAACAAGGAATTAATCTTTGGAGTGCAGAGAATGGATGAGGGCGACCAAGGGCTGTTCTAATTAATGCTTCATGGCACTGCTGAATTTTATTCTAAACAAGCCATTTGTTTCTCTGTCAAGCAGTCTTGGTTTCAATTACGCTCATTATACATTTCACAGAAAGGCCTACCACTGTTACTCTGGGCAGATCAACACTTGAACAGTCTGCACTAACTCTGTGCAGACAGACACCACACATAAAACTTTTCACATGACAGACAGAACAGCGGTACCAATTCATCTTAATAAAACATAAAACCATACGTTGTAATTCATAAGGCCATTAACATTTTCTTTTTAACAAAAGGCCTTTATTCCAAGACTTGTACAATGGTATTTTCCCTAACAGCTGTGCTTTCCTAATGACACAAATATATTATTTCTAAGAAATATATATTTATGCAATAGGCGTGGACCTAAATGATATTGCATAAATCCATTTCTTTTCACGTATGTATGATACTGTACATTTTAGAACTTGAAACTTATCACACATGTTGTAAAAATGCCACCTGTCAATCAACCCCCCCCCCCATAAGCTGGCACTAACCGTATACTAACCAGCTCATTATCCCCCTTTCCACCAAACACTTTTTAATTGGTCTATAAATGCTCAAACACTTACACCTTTACTCATATATTACTTTTTAAACACCCTTCTACTGTTGCTTTCTTATTCAATAGCTTTTTTTCCTATACAGGCAACAGTGTGTCCCAGAACTGCTCCCGCTTGCTCAAGTGTCACACTTGAACAGTTCAGCTTCCTTACATGCTCGGACTCTGCACTGTGAAAGAACTGTTTTTTTTTTTTCCAAACTACAACTCAAATCCCCAGCCAGCCGCTACAGAATTTCTTAATCTTTTTTTCTTTTTACTTCACAAACTTCAGCTCTGCCTGGGACCACCACGCACACCCCACTCCATATCAACAAGCGAAACTTTTAAAAGGATGCACGCTCATACTACAGGATCATTTTTAAATAAAATAAAAAAATAAACAGGGGACTTCCGGTGACATCATCACCCGATACAGACACGCTGATAACAGGCTCCGCTAACCCCCTCGAATAATTTCATTTTAAATCAACTCTCTCGATCGGGATCTTAACCATCACTCCAGAACAAGGTTTATATACGGCATGGTGACCAGAAATAGACCTCGGCCAACCTTAAGTGGCGGTTTAAAACAGCAGAAACTTCAGCTCCCCTCGAGGGCCTCGCTCCCGCATCCGAGGCTGAGAAACCGGCAGAGACGGCGGCACCAGGTTGGGAGAGTGACTCAAGAGGAAGAAGGGAAGGATTATACCATCACCTCCCGGCAGCTGTGTCATGATTTAAAGCGGATGAAAAACACGCTAGACACGATTAAAGCCGACATAAAGGAGAACAGGGAGAATATTGCTCACCATAATAAGAAATTACAATCAATAGAGGAGCACCTATCTACGTATTCTGAATCTGCGGATTTGCATAATGGGGCAATCTTGCAACTACATGATCGCGCTCTGCTGTTGCTGCAGAAGATAGAAGATCTGGAAAATCGTTCACGAAGGGTGAATTTGAGGATCCACGGTCTGCCGAAGAGATCTGAGACAAGCAACGTACCAGAATATATAGAGGGTCTTATAAAAGAGCTGCTGGATTTGGAGAGGGACGTTCCTCTTAATATAATTGAGCCCATAGAGCACTCCCGAAAGACTTGAAAGCGAGGCCTAGATCTGTAATCGTCGCCTTTCTAGATTTTAGAACTTGGGAGAGAGTTCTAAGGAAGGCATGGGAGAGAAAGGAGATTGTGTTCGGCGACACAAGACTTTTCTTTGAACCGGATTATGCCCCTGCCACAATGCAACGGCATAAAGCTTGGTTTCCAGTTGTCAGGGCCCTTCGTGACAAAGGTTTAAAGGTGAGGGTTGATTTTCCAGCGTCCCTGAGAGTCACTTCCGATTCGGGTTCAAGTGTTTTTGAAGCACCCTCGGGGGCCAAGAAGTTTTCATCTTCCAAGGGAATTCAGCTAGATGATTTAATTAAACCTGGCCATATGAGGGAGATCGAGAGACGGCAGTGGTTACTGAAGGGTGGACTGAAGGGTGGACCCAGGAAAGCGGCAGATGTGGCTGCTCAGGAGAGTTCTGACTACTGGCATAAATTACAAGAAAGGGCGAAGTCAAGAAGGGTTTTGGGAGAGGAACTTTCCAGCCAGCACACCACGTCCTGAATACTCTGGTGACTGTTTGCAGTGATTATGGCTTGGTCGAGGGACTGTCTGGGACTTGATTGGAGTCTTGTCTTCTCTGATCCTTTTATCGCCCCTTTTCCTCTTCCCTCCTGACTATTCAGGGAATGGAACTGGAAGATAAGTCTTACAACAGAGAAGGGGTTCTTGAGGGTTCACAATAATAATTGGGGGGGCTTGGGCTTAATAACTTTGCATTTAATGGAGTGTCACTGACTTGAAAGACAAAGAGGGTTGTGTGAGAATTTCCTGCGCTCTCTTACTCTATGAAGGGAGAGAATTATTCATCATATGCAAACGGGGGTAGGCGGAGATAGGGATGGTCTGTATTGGGTTTGATGAACCCACTGAGGCAGCGTATGCCCCAAAACCTGCGGGCAGAGCAGCTGGATGTTGGATTTTATCCAACATACTCCATTACCACGGAGACCTTGACGGAGTGATGGCATTTCTGTGACACCTTGGAAGCGATGTTTAAGAGGGCAGGGCTACAGCTGGTTTTCCCTGGTTGGGATGATGTTAATGTTCTGCCTTTCTCTGTTTTCTTTTTACATATAGGGGTTGACACAGTTATTGATGTTTTTTTTGTTGGTTTTTATGTTTAGAGCTGCATCTTTTCCTCCTGGGCTGGCCGCCGCTTCTCCCGATCCTCACTGCCCTGTGGGTTCTGTTTGGGCTCTCTAATCATGGGGGTACTTAACTTAGTATCATACAATGTGCGGGGTATGAATCACCTGGCTAAGAGGTCTAAGGTACTACAGGACCTGGCAAGACTGGATACGCAGATTGCGTTTCTGCAGGAAACTCATCTCACTGCAGCTGAACACAAAAAAACTGGTAAGAAGATGGGTAGGTGGTGTATTTGCCTCCACATTTCTGGAGCACCCACATAGAAGGGAGGTTGCGATATTAATACATAAATCATGCCCCTTGGTGGTAAGGGAAGTACAGATGGACCAAGGGGGGCAGATACGTGAAGGTATCCGCAACTCTGGGAGAGGTGAATTGTTGTCTTATTAATATCTATGCACCTAATGAGGATCGGGAGGCGGCTGCTTTTTTTAAAACTACTGTTTCAATACTGGTACAGGTGGATGGGGACCTCTTGATCCTGGGGGGAGATTTCAACATGGTGGTCTCTCCGAACCTGGATAGAAGAGGGGAAGGAGGGACTAAAAGGTTGAAATTGGGGCAGGCGAGTAAAATTCTTAATAGAGTGACTCAGATCTGGGGTTTTGTGGATGCCTGGTGCTGGGTGAATGGTCAACAAACAGATTTCTCGTGTTACTCAGATAGACATAACTGTTATTCTCGTATTGATATGCTTTATGTCCCAGGTGAATGGGCTTATCTTATAGATAAATGCCAGATTTGCTCACAAACTCTGTCTGACCATGCCCCTGTAAGGCTGAGTTTGACTTTAATTCCGACTCTGCATAATTCACATTGGAGATTTAATTCAGGCCTGCTTAATAACACAGAATTTAAAACATACATTAGGAACTCCATTAGGGAGTATCTAGAGAACAACCCAGCTGGGCAGACTTCTTCTGCTGTGCACTGGGATGCCCTTAAGGCAGTTCTCAAAGGTAACATCATTCAATTTGCATCATGGGAAAAGAAGAAATCTTTACAGGAAATAGAGCGACTCCGGAGTGATGTAGTAGAGTTGGAATTTCAGCATAAAATATCTCTACATCCAGACGTTAAGAAACAGCTGGAGTCTCGTAGCCTGCAGCTGGATGGGATTCTAACACTCAAACTAGAGGGAGCATATAGGAGAGTTAAGCAGCAATATTATGAAGGGGGTAACCGGGCTGGAAGACTGTTGGCTGCAACTCTGCGCACCCAGTTAGCTAGTAGATTTATTCTGGGAATCGAGAACCCTAAAGACAATAATAGAGTTCGTCATGAGCCTGAGCAGATTACCTCTGTCTTTGCAGATTATTATCAGGAGTTGTACACCCAGGATCCTATTCCAGGTGCGGAAGGCCTTATGAGACACTTTCTAGACCACACAAATATGCCGTTACTCCCTGCCCCTTCTAAAGCAAATTTGGATGCAGACATCACCTCTGCTGAAATTAAGGAACAAATTAAATCTTTGAAGGCTGGTAAATCTCCCGGTCTGGATGGATTTTCCCCAGAATTTTATAAAGAGTTTGAGGAGCTTTTGCTTCCCCTGCTTTGGGAGGTGGCGGACGGGAGAGCCCACCCAACCCCGAGGTCATGGGATACGGCACTTATATCAGTAATGCTTAAAGAGGGAAAAAACCCCCTAAAATGTGGATCATATAGACCCATCTCCTTACTGAACATGGATCTCAAGCTCTTTATGGGCCTTCTGGCCCACCACTTGCAGAAGGAAATGTCCCTAGTTATCCATGAAGACCAGACTGGTTTTATTTCCCAGAGATTTCTTACGGATAATATCCGGAGACTTCTAAATATTATCTCCTCCCAGGTAGGTTGTCCTGATTTTCAACTAGCCATATCCACGGATGCTGAAACAGCTTCTGACAGGGTAAATTGGCTATTTTTAAAAATGTCCAAGGAGAAACTGAATTTCGGCCCTAAATTTCTACACATTATTTCGCAGTTATACTCCCATCCTGAAGCCCAAGTCAGAGTGAATGGTATCAGCTTGGCAGCATTTGCCATCTCCAGGACAACCAGACAGGGTTGCCCCCTCTCGCCATTATTGTTTGCAATTAGTCTGGAACCACTGGCAGCTAGAGTACGCCAGAATTTGGAGATCAAAGGTATTATGGTGGGGGGACTTGAACAGAAATTATCCTTGTATGCGGATACTCGATATTTTACCTATGCTCCCCAGATACCTCCCTCCCTAATGACCTTGTTACAGGAGTTTAGTAAGATTTCAGGGTACAAAATTAATTTTTCCAAATCGGAGACTCTTAAGGTGCGTGGCAATCCACAGAGTTCCTTTCTACATAGCTTCCCATTTAAATGGGCCCCCCCCTAATCAAGTTAGATATTTGGGTATTCAGGTGTCAGTGGAATTGGCCCGCCTTTTTTCAGTTAACTATTAGAGATTATGGAACTTGATTGTACAGGATCTGGCAAGATGGCCCCTCCTACCACTGACATTGGTGGGTCGTGTAGAGGTAATAAAGACGATTGTTCTGCCTTGTCTTCTATTCCTGTTTCAATGCCTCCCAATTCAAATCCCGAGGGTGTTCTGGTCTAGGATGGATAGGGATATTTCCCTTTTCATTTGGAATCATAAAAAAACCAGAGTCTCAAGGAAAATATTGCAACCCCCGAAGGATGCAGGGGGTCTTTCCTTACCAAACTTGCCCCTTTATTATTTATCGGCAAAGGGGGCTGGATTAATGACGTGGCGAAACAGAGAACCACTTCCCAATGGTAGTATCTGGAGGATGCAGCGGTTGGGGACAGACCGCTATTTTCCGTAGTATTAACAGACTACTCAAAAGAGTTTCAATGTCTGATTCAGAATAGATGGGTAAAACATGGGGTCAATATCCTTCAGAAGATTCGTAAGCTTTTGGGTCAGGTGAAGGGATTGGGTCCCCTATCTCTTATAAGGTTTGAACCTTCATTTATGCTCCCTTTGCTGGACTTGGGATATACTACTTGGACATCCAGAGGAATTACTAGATTTATGCAGTTCCTGCAGGGTGGGAGTTGCATCTCATTCCAGAGAGCGAAAGAGAAGTTTCATTGGCCTAATGCAGAATTTTTTCATTTATTTACAAATTAGACATTTTATAAATTCAGGAGACCATCTCCAACGTTTACTACGCACTTATTCAGTGTGGGAGAATTTCCTATACGGGGCTGTGAGCATCTCAGGTCAAGGTAGATATATTTCACCTTTATACAAACTTTTATCCCAGCAGTGCCAGGACCCTTTAGAGAAACATTGTGCTGCCTGGGAAATAGAGGCGAATGTACAAACAGTTGAATTGAATTGGCACCATAGATTAAAATGGGGGTGGAAGGTGTCTGCATCCCCAAATTGGTGTCAATTTTTCTGGAGGGTATTGGTCCGTTTCTTTAGGGTCCCAGTGGTAACCAAGTACTTTGTGGGAGGGGCGTCGGACCTCTGCTGGAGGAAGTGTGGACAGAAGGGTACCTGTTGGCATATTTTCTGGGATTGCCTGACTCTGACACAGTTTTGGGTGGTTATTAAACAAACAGTGCAAGTCATAACTGGGGTGGATATCCCCCTATGGGGGGAGGAGTGGATACTGGGGGCATCCCCACAGCATCACACCTTAAGGGAGACGTCACAAAAGTAATTTTAATCATGATTTCGGTTGCATTAAAATGTATTACAAGTAACTGGCTGTCAGAAAAAGTCCCAACCATTGTGGAATGGGTTGGGAGAATGAGGGAGGTGGTTTTAATGGAATCCCTCACAGCGAAATTGCATTTAAGCTTTGAAGAACATGTCACAAGGTAGCAAAGCTGGGAACTCTGGTCTCAGAACTATGGGTAAAGGAAGAAGAGTGGGGCTTGTGCAAAAGGCTCAGTTGGGGATCTAACCCTGCACAAACTTCTTTTTTAGTTAGCATGCGGATGGGGGGTTAGGGAGGTGGTGGTTGAGAGGATTCTGGTGCAGCTCAACCGGAGGCAGGTTGGTAAGGCCCAATTTTAGCCTAAGGGCAGATCATGTGTTTACCTCAACCCTAGAGGTTGAGGGGGTCATGGCCCCTTCTCGGATTAATATCTTTTCCAGTCGAGTATCACCCCCTAATGTAAAGCATGGAGCTAGTGTCTCTGCGGAAATTTCTTTCTTTTTCTTTGGCCGCAGGGTTAACTCATGTTAATTGATGAAAGACTTCTGAATGGACTACAACAGAAAAATGGCCTATTGTAGGGTATCTACCCCTTATAAATCAAAATATAGTTGTATTTGCATTAGGTGGAACAACTGTTGATAACCTGTCCTCTGTATTTCAACTGTTAGAGAGAATGTGGTGCTTGACATTCAGTTTGTTACTATATGAATGCTTTAATAAAGCTGATTTTCAAAATAAATAAATAAATAAATAAACAAACAGGTGCACAATTACATTTGAACCACACTGCACAAACAAGAAAACCTCATCTACCATCAATCTGCCTGCCCGCTAGCTCACTAAAAGTCCAGGACGCTAGAGCTCTGACACAGCATCCACTATCGGCTTCGGTGAATGCAGGATCAGCCAGATACTGTACATTTACAGTGAACACAGGATCAATCAGATACTTACTCACTAAAATTAAACGGCAGGATCAAACAAATAAAACACCGATGATTAGGGTATAGAAAAAACACACAGTGGCATACCACATCTGTAGCAGCATTTCACTAACCAAGAAAATGGAGCCACCACTGATTTTTAAAATCTCTGACCATCCCATATGCAAATCAAAGCCAATGAAAGGCTGCACTTTGGAAGTAATGACGTCACATCCATAGCCACCGTGTTCATATACCTAGCAACCATCAGCACATCACAAAAAATCCTCTATTTTACTAACAAAAGGCAGTGAGGGAGGCCGTATAGCGCAGTGGTTTAAGGCTCTGAGCTGCAAATCTGGTGACATCCAGCAGACCAGACCTGGGTTTGAATCCCACAGCTTCCACTTGCATACTGTGTGACCCTGAGCAAGTCACCTAACTTCCCTGTGCTCCCAGGTCGCACCTGTAAAAAAGTTTTCAGCTTAGTGTGCTACTCCTGGTTAAACTAAAAAAAATAAAAATAAAACAAACAAATAACACATAAAAACAACACCAAAACACTACATTTCTATTGCATAAACTGAATATGCGATGGGGACCTTATTGTAGAACTAATTTACCTTTACTTGAGTAGTCTGCCCTCAGGCACATCACTCGTGGCTTAAGCCACTCTTGAGGTTACATATAAATACAGATATAGATACACACCACTATACATGCAAACATATATATATGTACTGTGTGTATTGCAAAAACAAGTGCATTAGTGCACCAGTTAGGGTTCAACTTAAAGCAACACTAGCAGGGAAATGTAGTGTTAGGGTTTCCAACCCTAACTCCCCATCCCCACCCCAAATGGCAAAAGGACAAGCCCACACAAGCAACCACAGACAGCCATCATCAGGTATGACAAACACCATACAACTGTTTCTAAATGACACAAATGCAGTAGCACTAATGTGCTACCTTTGTGGATTTGTATCTTAGGCATGCACACAGCAAGATATACACACTCACTTATTGATTGTTGTGGATGGAAATCCAAGATACTCAAATCACAAGACTGCGTCTGTGTACAGAAGCACAGGCCCCTGCAGCCACAGACATAAATCCATGATACCCAGATTACAAGAGTTCATTGGTCTACAGAAGTGCAAGCCTATAAGGGGACAGTGCTTCTGCAGCCTCAAGTACTCATGCGCACTGTAAGACATACATACACACACCTGATGGGCCTCTGCTTCTGAAGCTGCAGGTGTAAGACATGCATACCAACCTCAGGCTGCAGAAACATGAGAGACGCAAAAGCCATATTAACGGACACATCCAATAGGCTGGATAATGTGTTCTGCTCCTTAAATTTATGCAACTCCGTTTCCAGTATTGAATACAGCCTACTGAAAACCTCCATTTATTTTTGAAAATAATGCCCAAGAACAGCTCCAGATAGGAGTTTAACGTTTCACTTTTGCAGGACTCTAAGGAATGGATTACAATTTGAACTTTGCTATACTTTGAAATTACAGTAATAACAATGGGAAGGTCTCTTTGCAAAGCCTATGGGAGGCATATGAAGCTTATATCAGAGGCAGAATTATGGGATTTGCAGCCAATAGAAAGTAAAAAGTAAATGTCAGACATGAAACAGCAGCTAAATAAATTACAAACAGAATTTAAACAAAATCCCTCCCCAAAACAAGATCTACGTTTTCAAATTACAAAATAAAAATATGAATTAATTCTGAGAAACTTTAATATGCACTATTTAGAGTAAGGCAGAATTTTTGGGAATCTGGTGAAAAGGCAGGGAAAGTTCTGGCCTACTGCCTTGAAAAACAACAAAATCAGAACAACAATAATAGTATTTGTGATAATAAAGGGAATATATCATATGACCTTAAACTTATTAACTGTGCTTCAAATCTTTCTATGAAAAGTTGTACACCTCTCAAGACACGCCTGACCCTGACTTCTTGGAAGAATTTCTGAGATCAGCAACTCTACCCAAAACAACTAATCTTGAAAAGCAATTTATATACAAGAAATTGCAGCAGTTATTATTAAAGCCCCTAATAAGAAAACACCTGGACCGGATGGTCTCTTAGTGAGATCTATAAGCACCTAAATACAAATATTGCTAAATACTTAAGTCATGTTTCAGGAATCCCTAATTTTGGGCAAATCACCTTACACTGTGAATGAAGCCCTCATCTGTTTATTAGCAAAACAGGGGAAGGATCCTTTAGAATGTACTAATTACAGACCCATATCTTTGTTAACTGCTGATTACAAAATATTAGCTAACAGACTGATTCAGGTTATGCACACACTAATAGGTAAAGAATAAGTAGGCTTCAAGGAGTATAAGCAGGCAGCCGACAACCTACGCAGGCTATTTTCAGTGATCTGGTCAGCATAAAAACATCCAAACACTCCTGTCCTGGCAGTCTCACTGGTCAAAGGAAAAGCCTTTGACTCCCTAGAGTGGGCTTACTTAGACAGTATTCTGGAATTTTTCGATTTTAGTCCTATTTTGAAAAAAAATGGATTTCAATATAGAAACCCTAAAGCCTCTATTGTTGCTAATGGCCTCATTTCTGAACCATCTGTTTGTACACAGGCACACATTAGGGGTATCCTCTTTCCCCTTTATTGCTCATCCCCACTGTAGAACCCCTGATTAGAAAGCTGATCAGCTCTACGAGGATTCATGGTATTCAGATGGATAGCTACTCCAACAAAGTGTTTGCATCCACAGACAATATTCTGCTCACCCTGGCCCAACCTCATTTTTCAATTAGGAACCTAAAACAACCGTTTACAAGAGTTTGGAGAAATTTCTGGTTTATTCATTGACTGACCTAAGTCAGAGGGTCTCGTGCTCTCAGAATCTAAAATTGAAGAATCTAGACTGTCTACAGACCACAACATACCTTGGATAACTAACAGAACATAGAGAATACTGGATGGCCAACTATGCACAGCCAGTGTGTTCTGCCACAGAGGGGTTCCAATTCCCCCTGACCTCAAGAGCAAAGGTCGAGAGGTCCATGGGTATCAGAACCCAGAGGTGGCAAAACACACTGGTTGTGCACAGAGTTGCTCATCCTGTATTTTTTATAGTGTATAGTACTGTGTGAAATATGTGTTTGTGAGCCCAAGAAGTCTGAGGACCAGATGGGCAGGGACACGCCTCTAGGCAGACAGAGATCGGGCTATCGAGCGCAAGGTCTCGGCACGGTTTGGGGGACGGAAGGCTCTGCAGAAGGAGGCATCCAGCACTGCCCCAATAAAAGTCAAACGTTGCGTGGGGACCAAAAGAGACTTGGCCCCACTGACCATTATGCCTAGCCTGGAGAAAGTCTCCAGGGTAATGGCTAAAGTACAGCACAGGTTCTCCTGCGAGGGAGTTGCAATCAGCCAGTCATCCAGATACGGAAAGACCTGGACTCCTAGGGTGAGCAGGTGGGCTGCCACCACCACCAGACACTTGGTAAATACCCGGGAAGCAGAAGTCAGACTAAAGGGCAGAGCCCTGAACTGAAAATTCTCCCCCTGAAAGCAGAACCAGAGAAACCGGCGATGGGCAGGATGGACGAGCATGTGAAGGTATGCGTCCTGCATATCCACAGCGCACAAAGCCACAGACCCTCTCTGAGAAGAGGCAGGAGGCTCTGAAGGGAGAGCATCCTCAACATCTTGTAGTCCACAAACAGGTTCAGAGAACCGAGATCCAGAATTGGCCTCAGATCTCCAGTCTTCTTGGGAACCAAAAAGAAGTGGGAGTAATATCCCACCCCATGAAACTGAGGAGGGACGGGCTCCAGTGCTTCCTTCTGCAGAAGGGATCTGATTTCCTCCCAAACCAGCAGAAGATGGCTGGGAAGACAGGAAGAGCTAGGTGGGGGTCTGTGCGGAGGAAGATAAACTCTATGAAGTGCCCCTGAGAAATCAGCTGGAGCACCCACGATTCCGTTATCCCCTCCCACTCCGGCAGGTTGCAGAAAAAACGACTACCCTCCGGATCTGCCGGAAGTTCCAAGCAGAGGGGGAAGAGGCAAGGAGTCAGGAGGTGGCGGGCTGGGTGGCCACCGGGTGGGCTGCTGCAGTCTTGCGAGACTTGGCTGGGGGAGCACCAGAAGCCGAGGCAGCCCCTCTTTTTTGCACCGGGGCTGCCACTGCATACGCTGGCCTCTGGTTTGGTGACAAAAAGGTGGCTTCTGGCCCTGGAGCTTGTGGTACATGTCCCTCACTGACCTGAGGGCTTGACCTCTGTCCTGTAGTTCCGTGATAATAACTTTTGTGTCGCCCCCAAACAGAACAGAACCTCTGAAGGGGGGTCCATAATAGCAGTCTGTACCTCTTGGGCTAGGCCAGAGATCCTAAGCCAGGAATGTCTGTGTAAGCCAACTGCAAACGCAGAGGAACAATCAGCTGAGTCCGCCACATCATAGGTGGCTCTCAGCATGTGACAACAGGCTGACCGAGCCGACCTAACCAGCTTGCCTAGTTCCTGTTTAAGGGAGGAGTCCGGTAGGGAGTCGAGCTTAGAAGCAAGCTGAGCCAGGACTGATTTTGGAAGTCCCCCATATGGCCCACATAACTGAGGGCTCGGAGACAGAGTAGAGGAGGAAAAGATCTTCCTGTCAAACTGGTCCATGACTTTTGAGTCCTTAGGGGGAACAGAACTGAAGTGCTCTGTACTGGCAGTTCTGTAGAAGGCAGCACTAATGACTACCGAATCTGCCTTAGGTTGAGAACTTAGAAACTCCTTGCTCTTGGGGGACTGATAAAGCCTGTCCACCTTGCGGGCTACCGTGGCCAAAGATGTTGGCCGCTTCTAAATTGTGATCACCAGATCCTCATGGGTCTCCGGCCATGGAGGGATAAGGGTGGGAGGAGCCTCCTCGAGGTCCAGATGCTCTGCCAGGCATTGCTTCTAAGCATTTTGGTCCACGGCCTTCCAGCCATGTGCCGCCTCGATCTTTTGGAGCAGATCCAAAAAGGGAAGGGTCCTCTGGAGGAGTCTTCAGAGAGCCCTTCAACTTGGGAGGCTCTGGTGTATGCGGCTCCTCTTCTAGTCCTGAGGGATACCCATCCTCAGAGTCTGGGAAAGGTGAGATGCTGGAGGAATCCCCACTAAGGTAAGCAGATGTTTATCCACCAGGACGTATCCACCAGACATATTTCCTGGGGACCCTACTTCTGGTGTCAACCGGGACAAGGATGGCAGCCAGCATAGGGGGTCCCTGAGGAGGGTATCCTTGATCCAGTGTCAGACATGGCATCGGTGCCAGTGCTGGGTGACAACAGTCTAAGTCAGACGTCAGCTGGGACCTGGATTCTGCCCACCAGTAATAAAGAACCTGCTTAAGGTCCACCTGGGGGACGGCGGGGGCAGAGGAGGGTAGTCCAGAAAGCCATAAAAGGGATACCCATAGCACAACAGTGGAAAACCCGGACCAGGATAAGCCGGTATTGGGTAGTGAGGCACCAGGTAATGCGGCATCGGGTAACCCGGTGTTGGAGACGCTGACGGCTCCGCCGGAGGGCCTGATGGGGGAGCCTATCAGCCAGGCGATGGTCCCGAGGAAGGGATTGGATCTGCAGTCCTCAATGGCCCATATGGAGAGCCCAAAGGACGGTCACTGGGCATCCGATTACTGGAAGGGGGCGCCAGGGGGCCCGGTGTCGGAGGCTCTGGTGATGAAGGGGGAACCTCCAATGGTGGGGGCGGATCAACACCCTCACCCTCGGGGGGAGAGAGCAGAACAGCATCCAAAGGCAGGGGCCTATTAGGACCCTGTGGTGAACCCCCAACATCAGGCAAGACATCAGGACCTGACGGGGGAATGCCAGCTGGGCACACATCTGGCCCGATGTGCGGCTTACCAGCCTTGTCTGGGTGGGAAATGGTGGAGCCAGAGCCCGACTTATCAGACACACCAATGCCACTAGGCTGAATGGTGAGCCTGATGGAGGCACTAGCCTCCTTTTCCCCGGAGGTTCCCATCAGGCCCACGCATGAGTCCGATGAGGGGGCCGACGCATGCCCAGACACCACCAAGGTGGCCAGAGACAGACCCCCAGAAGGGGAGGCAACAGTAAGTACTGCAACCACAGCCTAGGTCTGCAGCGCTGAGGAAGGCAAGTCCTTGTCCCTGTTCTTCTCCTTGTGTTTCTTGCGATGGTGTCCTTGGGGGAGTCAGACATCTGCCTTAATCTGACTCCTTCTCCATGGAGGCCATCTTCTGCTTCAAAGCGTGGGCTTCCAGGGTCTGCTGCCTTCTCTTTCTGGTAGCAGAGTTAAAATTGTGGCAGTGATCACACTCCTCCACGTGGTGGTCTGGGCCTAGGCAAAAGAGGCATAGGGAGTACCAGTCTTTGTGCAGGAGTTGGGACCCCCCCAGAATCGCATGTGTTCTTATGCGACTTGGATGGAGCAGGGGACGACATGCAAATCCGCAAGCAAGGACCTTATTCAGCAAAAAAAATAACCAATTTAGAGCAAAAAATTACTTAGCTGAACCACTACAGCAGAGATCTTCAACGAGGCGACCGAACAGTAGCCGATGGCAGGAAAGAACTGGGAGGTGGGCGTATGTGATAAAAGGAGCCCTCCCTCCACCAAAATGTGCCACCACTTTAGGGTTTCAACGTAGACATTGCCTCTCTCCTATTTTGCTACTTATTAAGTCTGTTACGCAACAGCATCTAATATTTCTCACTTGCTGTGTATTTCTGTCTAATTCCTTATCTACAGTATGTGTTGTTGCTATGGTGGAATGGCCACCCACTGTAGCTTTCCTTATTGTTACACTCAAGTTGTTTGTCTTTCCTTGTACTCTTGCTGCTGAACTAACTTGTTTCTTCTGGCTCTGTCCCCATAATCCTAGTGGCATTTGTATTTTAAAAAAAGACAAGCAAAAGACCTGTGCACAGACAAAAAGGGTTAGCGCCTTAGTAGAGTGCCTGTAAAAATGAAAGGTTCTCTACATAATGAAATATAACGCTAAACTAATATTTCTGCTGTGAATACATGGGCAGACAGTAGCAACAGCTAAATAAAATACAAAAAAGACAGAGAGAAGGTACTTAATGCTGTATTGTGGTGTCCAGGTGAGCTCCTTGCAGGTTGCTGTGCAACGCTCTCTATTACAATCAGTGTTGCTCTCATTGCTAGGTGCAGTCTCCTATAGGGAATCAGTTGCACCCTGGCTGCTCCTTTTATCTGGGTGATGGATGTCCATCAATGTCAAAAGGGATGGAGTTTGGCTTTAATGTAGCCCATTTTTGTATAGTCATAAAAGTATGAGCTTAGGAATGTCCCTTGCTTGAGGATGCTTCACTATGAGTGGTATATTTATCCTGTATTATGTAAACCACATATTCACTTTTTTAGAAAATGTTTTATAGAGGGGATCTGTTATGTTTTTTTTTAATAAGGGGGTGGAGTTACTAGTCAAGGTAGGAGCTACATCTTTTAAAAGAAACTGTTTTGCAATGTTCTGGCAGATGTAGTTAGGGAGAGGTCCTGTGTGGATCTCCCAAGCTGATCTCTGGTCTAAAGGAGAGCACAGAGCATTTTTCCTGCCTAGCCTTTTGGCAGTAAAGTTGTGCCTTTCTCCTTCTGTTATTTTATTTCTTGTTGATTTATTCTTTTTGTTTACAGTTCAAAGTACGCTGATGTAAGCCTGAAGTTAAGTTCTTTTTCTCCAGTACTTATTTGCTTTATGTTTTTGTTTGTTTTACTAAAAATGTTTTGATTTGTACCTTTATTACTGACTCCTGTGATCTGATTTTACCTACCCACGACAGCGTGGGACCACCCCTTTTATCTGACGTCCGCTGACGTCAGTCACCTGACATCTGGGGACACTCTCCGCCAGGAACTGCTAGCTAGAAGATTTTCCGTAGGGTCCTGATGCCTGCTGGCTTAGTCCTACTGGTTAGTATCTACTGCAAAAGCCCTCTTGAAGTAAGATCTGTAGGTGTTCAGGCACAGTGATTCATCCTGTCGAGGCAGAGGTCGGTGGGCTTTGGCATAAAGTCAAATCCAGTAAATATATAAACAGAGCGGAGAGAAAAAGGAGTACCGGGGAAGAAACATCCCAGATGGTCAGAGGAAGGAAAAACTAAAGGACTCCAGCAGGGAGAGCAGCAGGAGTTCCAATCAGATCTGTATGGAGGAGTGAAGTGTCCAGTCCAGAAGCAAGCCTCCAATAAAGAGAAAGAGATCTCCGGACGCCTCCAAGGCCTGCAAGAGGAGGCGGGGAACACCTGAAAAGCAGTTTAGGGTGCAGAAGCAGATCCCACCCCGTGTGAGGGAAGGGAATGCCGTGGAGGGGCAGACTGAGCCGCCCCCCTGGAGGCCGTACCGTGGTCCCGAGAGACACCCCGGTAGAGGGGCCGGGCAAGAGGCAGCCCGCCTGCGGGCGCGTAGGGTGGGACTTGGGGGCATGATAGAGGTCCTGAACAGACCAAACAGTATGCCCCAAAGCCAGAAGGGAATCCAGGATGGACTGAGCACCAGGTCCAAACAGCAGGTTCCCAGAAAAGGGGGCATTGGCGACTGACAGCTGGACGGCAGGTAGCAAACCTGAAACCTGTAGCCAGGCGAAACGCTGAAGGGTGATGCCGGTGGCTGAGAGAGAACAGATGCATCAACCACATGTCAGTATGGGCACAAGCGCTCGGGCTAAGGGGGGAGAGAGAATGGAAGGGCAGACCCCACCCATGATCCATGGGACCTCCATCACAATCGGGTGATGCCGGAACTGAGACGGGGGTCCATAGATGGAGGATGCCCAAGAGTGGCGCTAGGAAGAGGGCAAGCCAGCCTGGGAACCACCGACCCTGAGGGGGAGGCACCCCAACCCCTTTGGTCCAGGACCGGCAAAGGAGCAAGGAACCCAGGGTGGGGTCCATGCAGTGGGGCAGAAGGCCGGAAAAATTGAGACCAAAGGGCACAAAATGGGCAATGGGGGGGGGGAGAGAGAGAGACCCCTGAAGACGTGAAAACGTGGTGCCGGGACACGCGCGGGGGGGGGCATGGACACAAAGCCCTGAGCAGGGGGAGTCCCAGGGTGGGAAGCCCCCATCGTTGATGAGGGAAGATGCCCTGTCAATGAGGGAAGGAAGAGAGGCCACTCCATTGATGGTGGAATCATCCCCGTCAATGAGGGATCAAAAAGAAACCCCTCTCCGTCGCCGGGGGAAGCCGTCCCATTGATGAGGCATGCAAAGCATGCCGTCTCGTCGATGGGAGAGTCTGCCCTGTCGACGAGGAGTGCTCCATCGACAGAGAATAAGCCTCCATCGATGAGAGAACAACAGAATCATGTTCCGTCGAAGGGGGAGGAGCTCCCGTCGATAAGGGAAAAGAAAGAACATGTGTTGTCAATGGGGGAAGCATCCCCTTCGACGAGGAACATGCCGTCGATGGGGCAACACCGCCCATCGACGGAAAATGTTCAGAAACAAGCTCCATTAGGCCCATTGATGACAGAACAAGCCCATCAGGCTCCATCAACAAGGGGAGCAGCCCCGTCAACGAAGAAGGAGCCATCATTGACAGAGGAAGACAGAGGCAGTGTGAGGAGTGTGAATCCCGTTCCCTCCTATGCCTGGAACGAGAGCCCTGGGCTGGGGAGCCTAGATGGTGACCCCCCGAGGTCCATTCTGGCTTGGCTGAGTGAGCAACCATGATGAAGATCCAAGACCCAGCAAAAGGTGCCTGGGCTTGGGAACAGCAGGCGGACTGTGAGCACTACTGGAACGCCAGGCCTGCTGTAGAAGAAAATTCACGCTAGGCCCTAGAAAAGCCCCAGACCTAACAAGAAAGCCTGAGTCTGGGAGCAGCAGGGGTACTGTGAGTGGGTCACAGGCCTGCTATGGAAATCTGGGGGTGCTGAGAGCGAGTCCCAGGTCCCGGACCCAAAGGCAGAAAATTGGTTCAAGTTCGAGTCGAAAACTGCAACCCAGGAGGTCAGGAGAGCTGAGTGTGTGAGCTGAAGCTGGCAGGAAAATGAACAGAGGCTTCTGGGGCCGCCCACTCTTATACACATCCACAGGAAGTAATGATGTGTGGACGGCCCCCATGGAAGACTGCCAGAAGAAGCTGCTGTGTGAGCCACCTGGCGGATACTCCCACAAGTAATGACTTGCTGCAAGAGACCAGTCCGTAGAAGAACTACTGTTACAGGTAAGTAACCCATTTTTCTAGGATTGTGGTTTGTGGATATGTTGTTTTATCCACACTTCTTGGCAGACTCCTAGCAGTTCTCCAGGAGGAGAGTGGAAAGACGCACACCCCCTACTTAGGAAAGAGGGACTGGAAAACTGAGGCTCAAACATCAGCATCCCGGTGTGACTCGAGGTTGATGTGGTAATGGGAAATGAAGGTGTGTGCTGACTTCCAGGCAGCAGCCCTGCAGATTTCCTGGACAGGGCTGTCCCTAGAAGCATCCATTAACGCAGTGGTATGGCAGGTGGAATGAACCTTAAGCCCTACGGGAGACTCCCTACCTGCCAACCTATAGCAGAGGTCACTGCAAGATGTAATCCATCAAACTACTGTCCGCTTGGCTGCAGGTCTGCCAGGTGCTGATTCAGTGTAGGTGACAAACAGCTAGTGAACCTCTCCCTGAACCTCCGCCATTCACTCTTTGTAGTAGGCAAGTGTTCATCACAGGTCCAAAGTATGGAGACTGTACTCGGACTCTGAGGTGTGATTGGGGTAGAACACCAGCAGAGTAATCACCTGGTTAAGGTGAAACTGTGACACCACTTTAGCAAGGAACTTCGGGTGGGGGCACAGGATAACCTTGTCCCTGTGGAAGACCAGGTAAGGCGACTTGTTTGAGTGCCTGTAAGTCCCCAATCCTTCTGGCTGACGTGATAGCCACTAAGAACACTGTCTTCCATGACAAATGTGAGATGTCACATTTGTGCATCAGTCTGAATGGCTTGTCCATGAGCTTTGCCAAAACCAGCGGTAGATCCCTCAGAGGTGGAGGTTCACACATCGGAGGTGATGTGTGATCTAGGCCTTTGAAGATGTGCCAGACCACCTTCTCCTGCACCACTGACTGCTGACCGACCCACGCCCGGTAAGCAGAGATGGCTGCCAGGTGCATCTTTAGGGTCATCGACGGAAGTCCCTGTTGGGAGAGGGACCAAAAATAATCCAAAATGCTAGCCACTAGACAGGACGATGGGTCC
The DNA here is from genome assembly GCA_016271365.2 of Neoceratodus forsteri. Classification (NCBI taxonomy): domain Eukaryota; kingdom Metazoa; phylum Chordata; order Ceratodontiformes; family Ceratodontidae; genus Neoceratodus; species Neoceratodus forsteri. The sequence goes on from CM028132.1 coordinate 430,834,778, forward strand.
AACCCTTTGCCCTGACACCAGATGGAGAATCTCTTCCATTTAAAGGCATAGCAGTTTCTGGTCGATTCCTTACGGGATGCCTCAACAACGCTGAGGACCTCATTGGAGAGACTCAAGGCCTAGAACTCTAGCCGCTCAGGAACCAGGCAGTCAAGTGCAGGGATTGAAGGTCCGGGTGGAGTACCTTCCCCTGACCGATGGAGAGTAGGTCTGGGCATGCTGGAAGCCACCTCGGGAGCCTGGAGCTGAGGAGATCTGGATACCAGAACTGGTGTGGCCAGTCTGGGGCTACCAGGATCACCTGCACCTTGTTCCTCCTGACCATGATGAGCACTTTGTGAATCAAGGGGATGGAAGGCATGGAAGGCATGGAAGAGGTCTGGGCTCCACAGCCTCGAGAAGGCATCTCCCTGCGGGGGGGGGAGGGGTAGACATAATACAGCCTCAACATTGCGTACTCCCTGGAGGCAAACAGGTCCACCTGAGGGGTGCCCCAGTGGGAGAACAGATCTTGTACTACCTCCTGGAGGAGAGACTACTCGTGAGATGGCCCGCCCATCTGGCTGAGGGCATCGGCCAGCTGATTCGAGGCTCCTGCCACGTCAATGGCTAGGAGATCTGCCTCCAGACTGAGCACGAGGGACCAGATGTGGAGAGCTTCCTTGCAGAGAGACAAGGAATGCATCCCGCCCTGTCTGTTGAGATAGTACATGGTCGTGGTGTTGTCCGTCTGGACCTGGGCCACTTGACCCCGGATAAATTGAGTGAAAGCGGTCAGGGCTAGCCAAACCGCTCGAAGCTACAGCAGGTTGATGTGGTAGCGGGACTCCTGAGAGGACTACAACCCGTGAGCTCTGTGCTCCCCCCGATGGGCACCACAACCAATCAGAAAGGCGTCAGTCGTCAGGATGACCATTGGCTCGGGGTGGACAAACAGGATCCCTTCTTGCAGGTGGGATGGGACGAGCCACCACTGGAGGCTGTTCCACTTCCTCTGGGCCACAGAGACCAGCTGGCAAGATGACATGAGCACTGAGACCACTGGCTGGCCAGTTCCCACTGAAGGAAACGCATATGCCAGCGGGCCCATCGGACTATGCTGGTGCAGGTCTCCACGTAGCCCAGAAGATGCAGGAAGTCCTGGGCAGGGCGCAATTGCCCAACCAAAACAGATTGGGCAAAGGAGGAGAGAACCTCTCCCTGTCCCCCGGGAGCAGAGTTCTGGCTCGACAGGAGTCGAGCTCTGTCCTGATGAATTGCATCACCTGCGAAGGCACGAGTTCCGACTTGGCCTCGTTGATCAGAAGGCCAAGGTCAAGGGAAGTCTGGAGGGCCAGATCCCTGGACTGCTCCACCTCCCATGCTTGAGGGACCTGCTAACAGCCAGTCATCCAGGTAAGGGTACACCTGGACCCCTCAGCGCCTCAGGTGAGCCGCCACCACTGCCATACATTTGGTGAAGACCCTGGGAGCTGAAGACAGACTGAAGGGCATGGCTTGCAACTCATAAAGGGTTCCCTCGGCTCAGAAGTAGAGGAACCGTCGATGGGATGGACGGATCGGGACGTGGAAGAATGCGTCCTGAAAATGTAGGGAGCAGAGCCACATGCCTAGCTCCAGGGATGGTATTATCTGAGCAGAGTTACCATCCAGAAGGTGCAGGACCTGAGGAACTTGTTCAGGTCATGCAGATCTAGAATGGGGTGCCAGACCCCCATCCGTTTTGGTACCAGGAAGTACCTGGAAATGAACCATGGGTCTGAAGGCAGGTCCACTACACTGCGCACCACCTCCTTGAGGGGGAGCTGAGCTAAGTTGTCTCGGAGAGCCGACTGAAAGGCTGCGGACACCAGATTCCCCCCCCTCTGTGGGGCACAGGCTCGATATGGAGGGGCCTGTTCAAATTTCAGAGGCAGACCTTGACCGACCACTTCCAGAACCCAACTTTCCATGGTGATAGCGGACCAGACAGAAAAGAAGTGGTTGAGCCAGCCCCCCATGGGAGGTCCCAGAGGAGGTGTGACAGGATTGAGGGAGATGCCCCCCAACCCATAAATTTGCAGGCTTGGAAAAGGGTCCCGTGGAGGAGCTGCTGGGACCTTCTCCACTGGCTTCCTGAACGAGGAGGCCACGGACCTGGCCCAAGGATGCCAAGATTGAGCCTGCTGGTTCTGCTGCTGCTGGGCCAGTCTGGCTGCAGGAGTGGATGAGCGAAAGGGCCTACGGTTCTGATGCTTGGGGCCCTTGTCCTTCTGGGCAGATGTGGCGGAGTCCAAGGTGGCACTGGACTTCTCTATATGTCGGAGGTGGTCTTCTATGCCGGGCCCGAACAGGTCGGTGCCCAAGAAGGGGACATCTGCCAGCTTGTATTACTTATCAACCATAAAGGTTAAGATGCACAGCCAAGCCCTATGGTGCATGGCCACTGTGGCCACTACTGAACGGGCACAGGAGCCACCAATGTCCAGAGCCATCCTGAGCTGTTACTTCGTCACTGCCCTACCCTGGTCTCGGACCTGCTTGACCATGGTCTGGAGGTCCACCGTGAGATGAGGGATCACCTTGTCAAGGGAGCCCAAGAGCGCATGGGAGAAATGTGCCATAACGGCCAAACTGGCCTGACGAAGGTCAAGGGAGGAAGCTTTATAGACCTTCTTCCCCGAATGGTCCAGTTGTTTGGAATCCTTGTCCGGGGGCCTGTCCACCACATCCCCTTTGTTGCCTGAGTGCCGAAAGACAAAGTCAGCCACCAACCCCACCAGAGGGGTGCTTCGAAAAACCCAAAAGGGACCCTATAGGGACCACGTACTTGCAGGCCATGCGGGCATAAAGTGCAGGGCAAGATGCAGGATGCTGTCACAGATCCAAGGCTAGGCCTACAATGGCCTCAGCCACCGGAAAGGCCTCCATCAGAGTATCCCCTTTGTCCAGAATCTCCGTGAGGGGATACTTGGCCTGCTTCTGCATAGGCCCAAGCTCCATTCCTATGGACTCAGAAATGAGCCGACAAATACCCATCAGCAAGGTAGGGTTCTCGTCAATGGAGAGATCCCCAAGAGACTCGACAGGATGGGAGACCATGGAGGAATCTACGGACTCTGAGGAGTCCTCGTAAAGCGGGTGACCAACTGTGTCACTCTTAACCTGCCTTGGGTGGTCAGGAGTAAGAGCGACCAACAACCGATGGGGCAGGCCTTGGGCAGACAGAGAATCCTTGGTCGGAGCCCAGGACTTCAGTTGCTTGGGTGGTGGTTCCACCCAAATCGGTGGCGTGGCCGACTTCGGGTGAGCCAGCGGGGCCTTAACCGGCACCTTGGTGATGGTGGTTGTGACAGACGTCGGTTGCTCAGACGAAAGACACTTAATGGCTGGGGTAGAAACCGGAATTGGTTTAGACCCAGACAGGACCAACTGCTGCCACATTAGGTCTTCATAGCATGGACGCAACTTGCGCCGGAGCCTCTCCTCACCCGAGGAAGACAAAGAGCGGTACCACTGCTTACCATGGCATCAGGAGCAAAATCACCAATGAGGGAGAGTCTTGTCCCACGTCAAAGTCGAGGAACGAGACTGAGACCTCAGCTGTCGGCAGGGCTGACGTGGGACCTAAGAAGTAGTCGGGGAAACCTGCAGCTCCTCCTGGTCAGGTTCTTTGGTGGGTGGGTCCTACCCAGCAGGCTGAGCCAGCCCGTCCGAGGGCACCAGAAGCACTGGCATCCGAAACAGAGAGTCACTGGCCATATCGGGGGACAACCCGGCGATTGGCTCGAGAAAAATCTCAGCCACGTCAAATGGCGTCTCAGCCAACTGGTCTGATGGGGTTATCGTGAAACCAACAACCTCGACCGCAATTTCGACCGAAATTGAAACAGAAGTTTCCTGTGTGCGTGACCACACCAGGTCCCAAGAGTGTTGACGTTGCGACCTGTCCTTTTTCGACTCCTCCTTCCCAGAGCGGGAAACATGAGACCCCAAGGGCCCTCTCCCTTGGTAGAGAACTGGCACAACTCCTTGAAGGAAGCCAAACAGGAGGATCCCAGTTGTAGCAGAATGAAGGCCAAAGTCAAAGAGGAGCCCACCGCGGCCTGAGCCACCTCCTCCTCAAAGGCCTTAAGCTGTTCCAGCTGCTCGGAGGACCCCACAGCTGCGGAGACCACCCAATGGGCATCCTTGGATTTAACCAGCGAGTAATGCTTTTCCGGTTGCCTCAGCTGAAGTCGGGCAGCGCCATCTTCCATAACCGAAGGTGAAAAGGACCGACAGTGATCGCAAGCCTGCGGATCGTGGGCGTATCCTAGGCAGTAAATGCATGTGGCATGTGGATCGGTGCGAGACATCTTCTGCCCTCAGGGGCACCGACGAAACCCAGGAACCGATTTGTCTTCCATCACGGAAGCAAGAGAAGAAGGCGAAGACGAAACTCGAGAGAGTTTTAAAATAGGTTTTGGAAGCGAATCTGAAGATTCTAGAGCCAGGGCCTACTACATGTGGGAGCACCAAGGAGGGAACCTGAACCTTCCAGTGGAAAGGAAGATCTGGCATCATGGCGTGGAGTCGAGGGTTATACCACCTGGATGGGTGGGAGGAGCCAGCTTGAAGACTTTCCGGCACATCTTAAAGAAGCAAGGTACCTGCCAAGAAGTGTGGCTAGAACAACATATCCACAATCCTAGAATGCCGTTTTTTGCAAACAGCATATGTGTGTGTGTGTGTGTGTGAGACCACAACTTAAAACCGTTTGAGATACACGTGGACAAAGAAACCTCAAAAAAAAACTCGTAAATTTACAGATTTTTTTTTAGGGATTTTTTACACTCTCTCAGAAATCACACAACGGATTCACACATAAGTTCCCATGTCAAGAGATCTACCTCTAGAGATTATGCATGCCATATTTCATGCAAATCCATTACATGGTTCCAAAGTTATTAAAGTTCACAAATTTGGCTTTAACATTAAACTGTGCACTCAACCCTAACTATACTGGTGCAGTATAATATTAACACACATATATATATATATATATGTTTTCTACCACAGGGGTGAGAGCTTTCTCAGTAGGATATCCTGTGTTATTTCCACTGCAGTGAGGATAAATCCTGATGACATCAGCAGAGTGAGGATATCGACTTTTATCCATACTCTGCTGATGTCACCAGAGTAAGGATAACTGTACTGCAGCTTGCATTCTAAAGGAAACTGCTTCAGAAAACAGTTTCTCTTTCTCACTGAAGCTGCAACTTACTCAATTAGCTTTGCAAAACACTCTCACCTATGTCCCATTGTGTTTATAACATTCCTAGCCCATTACTGTGCTGACCTCAGCTTCAAAACAACCTGAATTCTAAATGAAACTCTTTTACAAAGCAGCTTCTGTTTCTCAGTGCTACCTGCAGCAGTTTGTCTTTCTCAGTGAGCCTCTGACTCACTCAATTAGCTTTGCAAAACACACTCAACTGTGTTTCTGACTCCCAGTCCATTCAAAACACACACACACACGCACACACACTGACAGCACACACAGAATGAGCAGGAAATGCACAGAATCAGAAAAAATGTTCCTAAAGCTCTCACCCCTGTGGTATAAATTGCACACATGATGGGCAGATCATTGGCTATGGAAAATATTGTCACTCCTGCAGAGTGAGCTGTGTATTTTCACTCGTGCCTTTGTCACTCGTGAATACAGCTCACTCTCTGGAAATGAAATATTTTCATATCCCTCCTGCCCATCATGTATCCCCTATGTATGTGTGTGTGTGTATATATGTGTGTGTATATATATATATATATACACACATATACACATATATATATATATATATATATATATATTTGTGTGTGTGTATGACGGGGTGCAGTGACGCCCCTATAGCTAGGGCGTTTAATGTTAAACCCCTCACTTTTAACCTTAATAACTTCACCCCCATTCAGTGGAATCGCACAAAAGTGTGCATGCACGATCTGTGAGGAAAGGTCTATTCATGTGGCAGCTTTACACTCAAAAGTAGAGGAAATGAGGCGTTAGGGTTTCCAACCCTAACACCCAACCTCCCCCAAGCAGCAAAAGGAAAAAAACATTAGAGTTTTGGGTCTCCTCAGTCTTGGCAAATCAGTTGTGGGGTCTTCCTTTGGGTTGTCAACCCCAATGCCCACCCCAACCCCTGAGCAAATGAGGTCAGATGTCCTCTTTTTTCTTCCTACATGAACAAAGTCACAGCAAGCTGTATTGGCAACATATGGCGAGACATACTTCTCTACCTTTGAAAAGTGTATCACTATGAGGCACTGACTTGGAGCTGTGCTTTGTGCTTCAGACAGGAGGCTACAGGCTGTGAGCGAGGGGTGAGCATTAGGGTGGACAACCCAAGGAAGACCCCACCACCGATTCGTCAAGATTCCAGAAACCCCTAACCTTAACGTTTTCTACTTTTCCTGCTTTGGGGCGGGGGGAGTTAGGGTTGGAGACCCAAACGCCACATTCCCTACTTTTGTGGTGTTAAGTTGAACCCTGACTGGTGCATTAATGCAGTTTTTGCAAAGAGCATGTGTGCATGTGTATGTATATGTATGACCCCCATAGTTCACACTCCCCCAGTCACATGTACATTCTACTACTGAAACTCTAACCTGGACCATGCTGATCCTGAGCCTGCACGCTGTATATATTCAGCTGCTTACAGCTTGCAAAGACTCCACAAAAACAACTACTGCTGCTGATGGGTAACAGCTTCCCCAGTCCTACACGTGTGTAAGGGAAAATCACAAAAGAACACAGACATTGCATGTGCACAGCTATTTTGATCTTTGGCGTGCTCAGTACACACAGGCCATTTCTGTTTTTTGCTGGGGCTGTTTTACAGTGCAGTTGCTCCGAATGCTCTACACTTCTTCTGAGTGCAGCAGGATTTCTATCCTCCCTCCTGGGCTTTTGGGGCAACGACAGGTAAGTGTAGCTTTACTCCTACATATATGTAGCTGTTCCTTTTGAGAGATAGTTGTAAAGTCTAACTGTGATCAAATGGGCAAGTGTTAGATCTCGGCCAAGTGTCAGAACAGCACATTCTTTCTGGGGTAAGACAGAATCTGTAACTGGACAAAGGGGGCTCGATGCTAAAATATATCATCATCAGGTCACACTGGGGGAAATAAAAGGGCACTTTTTTGCTAATATAACCATCAGATCCCTTTTGGATGGGTGTCGCACCATCTCAACCTTCTGTACCCTAAATATGCATCGAAGGGGTACAGTGAAACCCAACAGAAGACTTAACTTGATATCATTTATAAGAGGATGCAGTTCTGTCAACATCCTGTTATTACCTGTATCTTTGTCAGTTCCTTTGGTGCACGCGACAACAGCTCCCATGCTGGGCTGGGAGGTCATTCCAGACATGGAGTCCACAGCAACATCCACAATGTCAGCCCCTGCTGCTGCACATGCAAGCATGGAAGCCACTCCTGCTCCAGCAGTGTCATGGGTATGCACATGGATTGGAACATCTGGGAACTTGTCTCGAAGGGCTCCGATCAGCATGGTGGCACCATTGGGTTTCAGCAGACCTGCCATGTCCTGGAAGATTTAATCAAAATCATTTAGAAACGTTAGTTGCTCAAGTGACAGCATTTAAATAAAATTAAGAAAAGGACTGGAAACTAAAAATGTGTTCAGCCCAGTGTTGCAGTATCATATGGCAGACAAGTTCATGTCTCAAGCTTAATCCCAAGCTGCAGGCCATTGGAGTCAGGGGAGCTCTAGGGAGGTACTGCTCAGACTCCAAAGGTGGGTCACTGTCTGCGGGCTTGTTGTGGGGACTGGGGACAGTGATCATGCAGCAATTGCTGACACCCCACCCCTACCCCCCAAAATGATCAACACTGTGTGTGGATGTCAGGGTGTTGGCTGGGTACTCCTTACATAAGAAAAATAAATACTGACTACCGGGCATGATACTCCAGCCCATATCACCGTCTGCTCCCCACTCCAGTGAACACAGGTAAACATCTAATGGTGGGTACGGTAGTGTTCCACATGACATCCTGCCATAAGGGCAATTTCTTGTGGTTTGCACAGAGATGCGGTAGGAGAAATGAGCAAGCAGGCAGGTAGACCAGTGGCATAAACAGTACACACACACACAACTGAATGTGTGATGTAATGGGAAGGGGAATGTAAAATCACTAATTCAAACCACAACTATCCAGGAAAAAAACAGAATGCACTCTGATCTCTTCCATGCCCAACAACTCTAACAGGAGCTCTGTATTAGCTGCATACAAGTTCCAGTTTGTTTCTTCAGCTTGTCACTATATGTGTTTATTTTACTAGTTTTAAACAGGTAAATTGTATTGAACTCTCATGTCAGGACACTCTTATAAAAGAGCTTTTTTACTTCCAAGGTGAAATAAAATGTTACAAACAGTTAGGACTGGGATTTCTGGAGTGTGCACAGTGGAGTCAGGGGAGGGGCAGAATTTGTGCATCTTTTTTTTATGTAGGGGTGGGAAGCCATCTGGTACTCCAGCCCTTCTTCCCAATTCTCCAATCAGTTTTTTTTCTTTTGGATGTAGAGGATCCTCTTCCAGTCCCAGTAGTGCTTTATGGCCATACACAACAAGATTTTTGACAATCACTTCCCAGATGAGGCACACTACAGTTAAACGCAGGCCTTAAGGCCCCAAATGGCCTCTGAACGCTGCACCATCCATACCAGATGGAAGGGGGAGGAGTAGAACCTTCATTCATGACAAGAATAACATTTTTGTTTTGGCTTGGTAACACGTTCTTTGGCAACTGATCATTATCCCAGTTACTTGAGTTCACATCCTGATCCAGGACACTGGAGATCTGATCGGCAGAGGCAGGAGGGCATCACTCTGAGGCAGCAGCCTCTGAAAAGAAGGCTTCTCATGGCATGACTGCCTCCTGATAGTATGTGCAGACAGGACTAGCAAGCAGGACTAGTACAGGCAGTGCAACACCTAGAATCCATAGGGGCACAGGATCCAAGACAGCATGGGTTTACAAAAGGAAGGTCCTGTCAAACTAATCTCATAGATTTATTTGACTGGGTAACCAGAGTGGTGGACCAAGGGGGAGCAGTTGATGTCACCTACCTTGACTTCAGCAAAGCTTTCGATACTGTTCCACATAGAAGATTGCTTAATAAGCTGGGTGGGGTCAGGGTGGGTCAGAAGTTGGTCAAGTGGGTGGCAAACTGGTTGACGGGCAGAAAACAGAGTGGTGGTAAATGGTATACAGTCCGAAGAGATGCAAGTCACAAGTAGGGTACCTCAGGGATCAGTCCTGGGGCCAATCATCTTCAATATCTCCATCAGTGACATTGCAGATGGACTGGACGGTAAGGTTCATCTGTTTGCAGATGACACCAAGATCTTCAACAGAGTAAATGATCCAGATGAGGTGGGCAGAATGAAAAGAGATCTGTATAAACTAGCAAAATGGTCGGAAGAGTGGCAATTGGAGTTTAATGCAAAGAAGTGCAAGATCATGCACATAGGGGAAGAGAAACCCTGAAGCCACCTGTAGGCTGGGAGGGGAGTTGCTGGCAGTCACAAGGGAAGAAGGAGACTTGGGCATCATCACCGATGACGTAAACTCATCCAAGCAGACCACTAAAGCAGTAGGTAAGGCTAGAGGGATGTTGGGGTGTATTAGTAGGGGTATCACAAGTCGGAAGAGGGAGGTAATAATCCCTCTTTACAAGACACTAGTTAGCCCCCATCTGGAGTACTGCGTGCAGTACAGGAGGCCACATCTTCACAAGGACATTAACCAAATTGAGGCAGTCCAGAGAAGGGCAACCAAAATGGTGCAGGGACTGCATTAGAAAACACATGAGGACAGATTAATGGAGCTCAATATGTATACCCTAGAGCAAAGGAGGGAGAGAGGTGATATGATTGAAACATTCAAACACCTTCAGGGCATTAACAAGGTGAAAGAGTCTAACATGTTTCAATATAAGAAACATAGCAGGACAAGAGGACACAGCATGACATCAGTGGGAAGCCGCAAGATGGAGTAGAGACGTGCCTTTCAGTGCTCCTTCCCTCAGGCTCGAATTATTAAGTAAAATCCGCTTTAAAATACCACTGAATACCCGAACTGTGCTGCTGGTGTGTCTAAGAGGCCATAATGGACGAGTATGTGGTCACCACGGCGAGCAAATCGCAGAGAATGATGACCAAAAACAGTAAAAAGGCTCCGTCGGGCTCGACGATGAATTGTACAGGCCCATCTCCTTCTCGTGGCCGAGATGTCGGCTTTGGGGTGCTAGCTAATAGATCAGCTCATGGCGGCACTCGCACCGAAGCTAGAGAGCTTGGAGAACAAGATCGAGGGGAGACTTGCTTTAATGGAGGCACAAGCCGAGAGGCAAAATGAAAGGGTGGAAGAGTTGGAGGGTCGAATCTCGACTGCGGAAGACACGCTAAGCCCCCTTGGCAGGCGAGTAGCTGAGCTGGAGAGGCAAATGGCGGACATGAGAGAAGTGATAGATTATTAGGAGAATTATTTGAGAAGAAACAACTTGAGGCTGAGAGGTCTACCGGAGGGGAGAGAAGGGTCTGACATCCTTGGTTTCTGTGCGAAAACACTGCCTACACTCCTCGGGATGCAGTTGAAGGGCGGGAAGCTGAAGCTGGAAAGAGCACACCGGGCAGTCCAGCCCAAACCGCAGAGTGGTCAGCCGCCCAGACAAATCATCTTTCGGTTCCATAACTACCAAGACAGGCAGGAGATGTGGAGGGCCTACAAATCTCTCTCAGAGCTTAAGTACGAGGGGGTCCGACTATTCCTATCCCAAGATTATTCATCTCGGATCGGGAAAAAAAGAAGAGAGTTCAATGAAGTCATAGCGACCTGCCAGAAGATGGGAGTGGAGTGGTTTATAGTTTTCCCGGCCATACTAAAGATCAAGCATGAAGGAGCTACATATAGTTTTTGGGAGGTGGAGAAGGCGCAGAGTTTCGCTACGGAGCTGCAAAAGAAAATTGGGTAGCTGGTGAAGGAGGCTGCCTATGCTGTTGAAGTGATCGAGGTGACACAGTGTCTGGGTAGCTGTGTAGTCTGACACAGAAGATTAACTGGCCCTTTTTTCTGATTTCTTTCGCAATAAGTACAGACGGGACAGTCAGTGCTGCATCTTTGGTTTGATCCTCTGTCCTACCCCACATCAATGGATTGAGACTGGAAACTGTGGGTCCCGGCTCGTAGACCGGAGGGTCAAGGCAGCGTTCAGCTTCCACCCACAAGGTTTTTTTCGGTGACTTTGGGGTCCGTTAACATGTGGGTGTATGCTGGGTGGATGGGATGGAGCTCACGGGCCCCGGGGGGGCTGGCGCGTGAATGTTAAGCTGCACGGCCTAACCTGGAGGGCCTTGTGGGATGGCTCCATCTCGCTGATTAATTGTGAAGTTTGGCGCTGGAAATGCTCGGGGGTTCTTGTGGACATTTGGAAGGATGGAGGACTTGTGGAACTCCCATTCTAAAACGCAAAGGGTGGGGGGATATTCGTGGAGCAATATTTACAGGAGGGGGCAAAATGTAATATGGTGTGTGTTGGGGACGCTTAGGGAAGTCATTTTGCCTAGATCCTTTTCTTGGAAGGGGGGATTTAATGGTACGCGCCAGGCTCTGTTTTGCACCACAGGAGGGAGGGGGGTACTCAGAGGGTTATGTGATTAAACGTGGAAGTGGCTAGCGATGGCGATAAGAAGCCTCTAACCTGCCTGGGGAGGCTGAACGTAGAGACATATCTATGGTTCAAACCCTGCTTTACTTTACTGGGAGGAACATACCGTGTGTGTGATTATGTACGCTTGTATGGGAATGTTATGGGTACTTTGTACATAAGTTGGGGGATAGTTGATTGTTGGGGGTTTGTTACGTTAAAGGTTGTTACTATGGATCCACATTCAAAGAGAAAAGTCACCAGGTTGTTAGGCACAGTGGGATATGGAAAGAGCTGAGCAAGGGAAGGAGGAGTAAGAAGAAGGAGTTTAAAAGGTAGATGGCGCTAAAAGAAAGACTGAAAGTGGTGTCATGGAACGTTAGAGGGGTGTCATCTCCAATTAAGAGAACCTCGTTGCTTACTGCCCTAAGGAGGGTCGGTGCACAGGTCGCCCTCTTACAAGAGACCCATCTGACCCCAGCTGAGCACCGGAAATTGATTAGGAACTGGGTAGGAGAGGTGCATGCATCTTCCTTCTCCTCGCATAAGAGGGGGGTCGCAGTTCTTATTCATAAGAATCTCCCATTCCAGGCAACCAGAGTAGTGCTAGACAAGAAGGAGGGTAGATTTGTGTTCATAGAAGGCACTCTGGGAGATCCCGATTACTTTCGGCTGTGTGTACGCCCCTGCAGTCCCTGAACCCCAGTTTTATAGGCACATAATAGAAGTAATGATGAAGGAACAGTTCAAGGGATTGATACTGGGTGGAGATTTCAATTGCACTCCGGACACGGTGATGGACCATTCTGAGGGAAGGGGAAAGGGGGGTAGATATCTGAAGGAATGGAGGGAAGGGCTATTAGATTTAGATCTAATTGATGCATGGAGGACGGCGAACCCGAAACTTAGAGAATATACTCTTTTCTCTAACCCTCATAAGAGCTGGTCGAGGATAGATCACATTTACATTGAAGGAGGTTGGTATCAAAGGGTGGTGGGGGCGCAGCATGAGCCTATCCATATATCCGATCATGCGATGGTAACCTTGACGGTAGAATTGGACGGAGAGAGGGAGAGGCTCAATGTGTGGTGCTTTCCTTCATTCCTGATGGGGAATGAGAACTTTAGGGCGTTCCTGGATGAGCAGTTGCAGAGATATGTAGAGACAAATAAGGAAACGGCTCCGTCCTCACAGATATTATGGGATGCAGGGAAGGCTTATCTAAGGGGGGCCATTATTGGGTACGTGCTGGGGTATAAAAAAGAAAAAAACAAGGAATATGAGAATCTACTCCAAAGGGTCGAAAGGCTAGAGGGGCAAGTGCTCAGAGGGGATGCGGCTTGTGGTCCACTGCTGGCGGCAACTAGAGGAGCGCTAAATAGCATGCTGGAGGAGCAAGCAAGGGGGCAATTGTGGATGGTGAAGCAGAGGTTTTATGAATGGGGTAATAAGCCTGGCCCCCTATTAGTCAACCTGATTAGAGGAAGAAGAGGGAAAGCTAGGGTGCTGGAAATTAAGAATAGACAAGGGGCTACAACGAAAGACCCTCAGGCTATCAGGGAAAGATTTAGGAAATTTTATAGCGCACTATATCAGAGGGAAGCTGGGGGGACCCAGGGCAGGATGAGGCAGTTTCTGGATGGGATTAGGTTGAAGGAGCTAAGTGAGCAGCAAAGGGCGGCTTTGGAGACCAGCATCACCAAGGATGAAATAAAGAAGGCCATTGGGGGACTTAGGGCTGGCAAGGCAGCCGGACCAAATGGATTCCCTATTGAATTCTATAAAGTAGTAGGGCACCAGGTGGTGGATTTATTGTGGGAAGTGTAGAGGTTCTAGGGAGGGGATGCTCTTCCACCTTCAATGGAAATGGACCATATGTGTGATTCCCAAGCAGGGTAAAGATCCCAGGGACTGTGCTGCCTATCGCCTGTCTCACTGCTGAATGTGGACGCGAAGATCTATGCAAAAATACTGGCTGGCAGGCTTGAGATTTTAATGCCTAGTCTCATAAACCCGGATCAAACTGGGTTTATAAAAGGGAGGCACTCCTATCACAATATACGGAGATTGCTGAACGTGATACACGTTTCTTCTCGGCGTCCAGGAGCTACTCTTGTACTGGCACTGGACGCCGAGAAGGCTTTTGACCGTATCGAATGGGAATATATGATGGAGGCCTTGGGGCGATACGGGATTGGACAGGGTTTCAACATGGTGGGGGCCCTATCGATCACCAAAGGCTGCAGTGGTGGTTAATGGAGGCCTATCACAGGTCTTCGGACTATACAGAGGGACAAGACAGGCTGCCCCTTCTCTCTTCTGTTTGATCTTGCCCTGGAACCCCTAGCTACAGCTATCAGACAGTGTGAGAGGTGAAAGGAGTGATGGGAGTGGGGGCGACAGCATAAATTATCCTTATATGCTGACGATATGATTTTATATTTGAGTCAGATAGAAGACTCTCCCTGCTGTTCTGGACCTGATCGAGGGTTTCTCACTGTTCTCTGGCTATAAAATAAACCTAGCTAAATCGGAGGTAATGTGTTTAGGAGGGGGGATGTTAGTGGACCTACAGAAATGGGGGCTACGGGAGCTGGAGAAGTCTTTGCAATATCTGGAGGTAGGTTTGGGAAGATCTCTGGCTGATTTATACAGGATAAACTATATGCCAATGATTGAAGGCGTGCTGAGGGATATGAAAAGGTGGAGGGCATACCCTGTGTCCTGGCTAGGCTGGATGAATATCATAAAAATTAATATCCTACCCAGAATTTTGTATCTTCTACAGATGCTCCCAATGGGCCTCACTAAAAAGGATATGAAGAGATTGGAAAGGGGGTTTTCTGATTATCTCTGGCAAGGGAAGAAGCCCAGAATTAGCCTACAAAGATTAAAACTGGGGGCGAGGAGAGGGGGATTAAGCTTCCCAGACGTTAAAAGTTACTTTTTAGCCTCGCAGGTGAGGGTAATCAAAGACTGGGTGGCGCGCCCAGAGGCAGCAAGCTGGCTGGACCTGGAAGGGGAGGGGGCGCAGGGTAGGCTTTCAGCCTATCTGAGGAAGGGAGGTAGAAGGGCATATCAGCATCACTTGAATCCCAACCCGTTGGTAATATGGACCCTGGAGGGTGGGAACAGATCAGGCAAGGGTAGAGTGATGGTAAGGGCGGCGTTGCTCCTCCCTGGTGGTAACCTCTCTTTCTCCTGGTTTGGAGGACCATGGATTTAAGGAATGGGATGAGAGAGGTATACATTGCGTGAAGGATTTGTATGATGGTCTGCATATCTCCTCCCTAAAGGAGTTAGGGGAAGGAGGGGAACTCGGTAACCACATGTTTAGATTCCTGCAGGCTAGAGATTTCACACAGTCTGGGAGGACCAGGCTGCAGACTATGCCTCAGCAAAGTTTGGAATTGACAATTTGTAGAGCCCAGCACAATCCTAAGGGGTAATAGGCAGGCGGTGCAATCATAGAGGCCCTGGTGAAGAAAGCTCTGGTAGGGAGAGCACTATGGAGAGGGACCTGGGATCTCGATCTCAGAGCCAAACTGGAGCTGATGTTGAGAACACACATGGGCCTACTATTATCAAACAGATATAAGGAGTCGGCCTATAAGTTTGTCCATAGACTTTTACCCCCAGTAAAGGTCCATAAAAGCCGCCTAGAGATACCAGAAACATGTCCCGATGTAAAATGAGGTGGGTACATACATACACTGCTTTTGGAAGTGTTCCCGGATACAGAGCTTTTGGAGGGATATCGTAGAGTTCTTAAACGGGAAGACAGAGGCCAGGGTCTCCCTTCAACCGATAGAGCTCCTTTTTGGAATTGAGTGGGAGGAGGAAGAGGAATGGAGTTTGCATAGGAAGTGGCTGAGGGTGGCCTTGGCAATTGCCAGGCAATGTATCCTGAATACTTGGATTTCAGCAAGAAACCCCTCTCTTGACCATTGGAAAGCAATGATAGTCTCTGCTCTGGCTATGGAGAGAAGGGCCTATCAGTTTCAGGAGAGAGCAGAGATGTTCGGAATCATATGGGGCCCACTCCTCTTGGCTTTACCGCAGGAGGATCTAGTGGCCCTAAGCTAGGTTGTTTTGATGAAGGGGAATAGTGCAATAAATGTTCGTATTTCGAATCCCAGCCCTAAGTCGAATAACTGGAACACTATGTGAATGGTGGAGAGGTTGGACCTGTTGAAGAAGGGGGTATCGTGTAAGGGGAGAGTAAATTGTGCCTACAACCTATAATGAATGAGTGACCTAGATGTGACTATAATTAACTGTCTCTGTTTGAACAACTGAGTGGATGGGGATATCTGTAAATAGTTTTTTAATAATCTTCATGAACAAATGTGTACTTGTTTGGGGGATATGGGAAAAATAAAATCCTCTTTTTTTTATCGGAAATGGACTATGCTACTGGGGTGCTGTTTATTTAACCCAGTTTAAAATGCTTAAATTTGCATATTGCAAGATTTGGGGTGAAATGGAAAGGATGATTTACATATTGTATGAGGACAGTAGCAGAATAAGCTATACATCTATTTGTTTGTAGAAGTTTGTTGGAAAAGCAAATAAAATATTACACACTCGCTTCATGGCCGACGGGTTCGGGAAAGCGGACTCGGGTAGGCGAGAAGTCGGCTGAGGAGGAGATCAAGCGTCCCAACGGATGCTCTCCTCCCTCAGGGGTGGGAACCAAGAACGCGTTCAGCGTTCTGCATCACCCTCGCAGCCGGTGGAAGCACCGACCATGAGGGGATGGAGGCGGCTCCGTTCGCCGGAGTCGGGGAGGGGGGACGTTGGCAGCGCATGAGGGGCTTGGCGCATCAGCACGCCGCCACTCGGGACGTACGTCCTAGCGCATGACGTCTCAGAGGGCAGGGGAAATCAGGGGAGAAAACGGAAAAAAACCCTCTCGGCAGCCGTAGATGATAGCCTCTCGGTACCATCCGGACCACCGAAAAGAGGGACAGACCCCACTGTGCAGGGAGGGAGAAGGAGGCACTCTAGGGGCAGATCCCACCGGAGGTGGAATGGACGGTTGAGAGGAAGGAAGGAGTGGGCTCCGAGAGCAGAGAAGGAGGCAAAAAGAGATAAAGTAAAAAAAAAAAAAAATATTACACACAAAAAAAATAAGGGTAATGTAAGGAAGTTCTTTTTCACAGAAAGGGTGGTGGATGCATGGAATGGCTTACCTCAGGGAGTGGTGGATATGAATACAGTGCAGGGCTTCAAACAGGCATAAGGGAGCAATACAAAATGAGTATGAATAGATAGGCTATTGACAGAGCAAAGGCCGATGGCACATTCATAAGGTAGAAAAAGAAATGGGCAGACTGGATGGGCCTTGCGGTCCTTAGCTGCCATCAACTTCTATGTTTCTATGTTCCAAGATATACAAACAGGAATGGTAAGAGCTGCCTGCAAGGGTCTGGTTCAGCGAGATCAAAGGCACACAATCAAGTGAGAATAGGTCACTGAATTCATCCAGCCTGGAAAAAACTGCGGTCCACACTATCGTTGTACTTTGACAAAGACCTCTTTTGGTTGAAATGTTAGTCGGTGTGGGTGTCCTTGGGTGGAGGAGCCCAGCTCTTTACTCCCATTCTTGATAATAAAACTGCCTGATTTATTTGCACAACGATAGTGTGGACAGCAGTTTTTCCAGGCTAGGTGAGTTCAGTGACCTGTTCTTTCTTGACTGTGTCCAAGATGTACTTTGCCATCAGCACAAGCATGTATGCATGATGCTGATGTGGGAGGTACTGACATCCAACCGTGCAGCTTGGTGCAGCAATGTCAGGAATAAGAATGGGGGAAGCTCCAGCCTTCCTGATGATCCAGAAACTGTCAGCAGGAACTGCTTATAGATCTGAGGAGGGTGAAGCTGGGCAGAACTGGATAGCTGAAGTCTAGTCTCCATATCCGCATCCAATGAAGTCACTAGGACTCTTCACCAGCATACCATCTTCTCCCCAGGCTCCTCCCTCTGTACAAGTGTTCCTCTAGGTGGCTGGATGATCTTGGGGGTCCTGTTATGAAGGGCAAGTCGTGGATAGCTGTGGCTGAACCACCTGAGTTAAGCAAAGGCTTATGAAGGAGAGATCTGAAGGACTCCTCATATGGGAACAGACCATGATGACATGGAATGAGGTTCTGAACCTAGCCCAAGAGAAACATGGCAGGGAAAAATGCAAGTAATAAAAAACAATACTTTGGTTTCCCTCAGTTAACTCTTGGGGGATCAATACATCCCTCAAAGTTTTTTTCTTTCAGAGCAATAAAGTCTTAGGACGGTGAGCAGGCACTGATATGCATGGGCTGTAAGTTGCTGAATGTGTTGATGAATCAACTAAAAACAAAGTTGTTTGCCATACAGTTTTGGCCAGAACCTCACCACCTGGAACAAAGCTGCAGCAGTTTCACACTTGCCCCACTTGTAGGAAAGCAGCCTATGTGATGCATGTTTCTATGGCCCACAGCAACGGTCCAATCTTGAGACACAAAACTGGTTCGACAGCAGGGGAAGTTCCTTCTCAGCCTCTTGTACTATCGGGCTTGCCCCTATGCAACATGCATCGAAAACTATTGACACTCTTGGGTTTGACTGGTACCATAGGTAATTTTTCCCTTGATATACTAACCATATCTTTGCGCTTAATGAAAAAGGATGCAGTTCTACAACATATCCTAGATGTTAAGAGTACCTTTATACATAGAATGTGTGTTCCAGCCTTGACCAGATCTTCGGCAAGCTTCATGTAATAGTCCAACGTGTACTTGGTCCTAGATGGATCAGCCACATCTCCAGTATAGGAAATGGCAGCCTCGACTACTCCTCCTGCCTTACCAGCGGCTTCCATCCCCAGAATCATATTGGGAAGGTAATTCAGAGAATCAAAGACTCGGAAAATGTCCATCCCATTCTCCTTGGCTACCTCACAAAACCTTAATGTGAAAAAAAAAAACAGCCTTCAGATATTAAAGCCTTAAAGGCAGGTAACAACTGGTTCATTTCAAGATGGTTCCAGACACTACAGTCTGTCAGATTTATCTTCCACATGAAGATGGCAGTTTTTCACTGGAGTATGAAGTGCATGAATGGATATTTTTGGTAAAACATCCATCTTCATCCTCTTCTCTCTTGCCACCCATACCACCATTCTGGGAATCTTTCTCACTGGCACCTACTACATCAGTACACATCTCTGAACTGTGGGCCCTAACAATAGCAACCTTGGTTTCCATGGTCTACAATGAAAGAATGATACACATTTCCTCAGAAGCTCTCCCTCTTGTGTTATTATGTCCCCTAAATGGTAGCCATACCTCGTACAATAAGACTGATACTCCTCATTACTGCAGTGCCCATTCTCAACTTATAGAAACACAGAAACATATAATTTGACAGCAGATAAGGGCTGCTTTGCCCACCTAGTCTGCCCATTTTCCCAACCAAGGGTAACACCGCAGACCCTACCTGATCTCCAGCTTTACCCTCCCTTTCCTAACCATCGAGGTTCCCTTATGCCAATCCCGTGCATACTTGGATCCTATTTCAGTATTTCCCCCCACCGCCTCCGCTGGGAGGTTGTTCCATGCATACAACCGTACTTCCTCACATCTCTCCGAGTCTACCCCCTTCCAGCTTCATAGCATGACCCCTTGTTTTGAGCATCTTTTTGTCTGAAAAATGCTTCCCTTTTGTACCCTGTTTATACCTGTAAGGTATTTAAAAGTCTCTATCATATCCCCCTCTCCCTCCAGCATTACCAGCAATTATGCAAAGGTGACAGCAGCCAGCCAGTTGGTGCAGCGGTAGCACTACAGCCTGTGACGCTGGCATTCCGGGTTCAGGACTGAGCACAAGTTGTTTGTGGGCACCTGGGGGAGGAGGATTGAATATTCCATAGCATGCTCTCCTCGTGGGCAGGTGGGTCACAGCTCCCACTGCAATACCACCACCTGGGTGCCCACAGCAGGCAGCGCAGTAGGGACCGTCAGCATGGGAAGGACAACTGGTTGGTTCCAGCACACACGGCCACACATCAGCATGTGCACAAAAAGTGGGTGCCCGAGCGATTTCAGAGGGAGAGGAAGAAAACGCCTCTAATAAAAAGCATATGCAGGATGAAATCACCAGCATTCTCAGGCCTCTGACACTGACAGACATCTGGGTGCCCCAGGATTGAGTAGTTTAGGGGAGGAAAGTCCGACCACCTTGCCTCTACCAAACCCCAATGTGTGTGTGTGTTTGTGTTGGGGGGGGGGGTGCTGGGTATGAGGGCATCCCAGATAAGTGCCACAGAAGCGGTGGGCTGGAAGGTCCCCTAAAAGCGAATGGCATGAGTCCACAGCAGAGTAGCAGAGGAATAAACAGAAAGTAAAAATAAACAAATACATAGTTTTAAAAAAAGAAAGAAGTGGTCACCACACAGCACCAGATCACCGATTTATGGGTTTCTGTAACAACGATCCAGAAGACATCAGCAACCTCTTCCCTAGTACAAATGGAGTCTGTATAGTGCACAGAGTTCTAAACAGCACTCCATGGAAACAAGAAGTAACCCACTACTAAATTTACAGGGTTTTACGTTAATACAGCATGTAAATTACTGTGTGTATCAGGGTTATAAGATGGCATTCTCAGTTCGATGGGAGAGAGAACTGTGAAACAAAGCCAGACTACTCTTGCACACAGAGCACTTGAAAAGAAATTATAACAACTTGAAGAGACACAGGAACTGCACATTTAAATTTGTTGGAAATCATGCTGATTTCTGTTTTTAAAAAATGGAACTTGATTTATTTTTCAGTTTGTAGTTTATCTGCTGTTTTGCCTGACCTGCCCCCATCTGGACAAGTGCCCGGTCCCACCACCCATTATGTTTGGGGCCTTACCTTCCTGATTCAGGGCTCTGGAAGAGCAGTGTGTGACTATTTAATCTGCTAGGTCTGTATTACTGCTGCTGTGTGACTGACTTATCCCTGCATTAGGCTGGCCTTATAAGTGTCACTACTGCCGATTACTTGTTACCCTGCACGCTGTGCTTGTAGAGCTGTTAAAATGCATTTGTTAGCTGGTGTCACAGTAACCCTAATCATGCTGCAAGCTGCCTCTGTTCATCTCCCTTTATCTACCACATCGGAAGGCCCCCAGCCCACCCCACCCCCAGCAGACTACACCTTTTCTAACCTTATGGTTGCTAGAGAAATGTACCTACATCCAGTCTGGCTTCCTAATTACTGAACAATCTTACTAATTAGCCACTTTAAGTGTAAATTATGCTGCCCTAAAACCTCTGTAAAAAGACTAGCTCTGTCTCATCTCTACTGGCTGTCTTCTCTGCAAATTGCTCTGGTAGGTGAACTAAACCCTGGACCTGCTACCTTTCAGCATGCTGTGTCTCCTGTCTGGCTTAATGCAAAAGGCTGTCGGAATTGCTCACCTAAATGTCTGAAGTCTTCTGCCTAACCATGCTGAATTTACTGAATGGGTAAAGTACAAGTATGCAAGAACTTACGGTAACAGTAGATCTTCGAGAGGGGCTCTTGCAGCATGTAATACCATTAGGACTAAGCTGCCAGGCATTAGGACCCCACGGAAAACTTCTAGCTAGCAGTCTATGGCGGGGGACCGCCCCCAACATCAGCTCCTCCCCAATGTCAGACGTGGTATAAAGGGGGCAGTCCCCCAGCACCACTTCAGTTCTCCTACCAGAGACCTGGCTGAAAACAGATGGCGACCTGAGGAGGCTCTCCTATCCCCCAAAAGAAAATTGTAGGTGGCTGGGAAAGCCACCTACTGCAAGAGCTACTCTCAAAGATCTACGGTTACAGTAAGTTCTTACATAACTGTACTATCTCACTTCGAGGGGGAGCTCTTGCAGCAGATACCATTAGGACTGAGTCCCAAGCAATGCCCAAGAAGAGACCCAGGTCAGAAGGGTGGAGGACAGTAATGCAGAGCTGTAGGCATCTAAGAGAGAAGTCCCTGAAGGACTGCTAGGCCAAAACCTGCTCTCCTTCTGGAAGCAATGTCCAGACTGTAGTGCCTAATGAAAGTGTGCACTGAACTCCAAGTAGCGGCTGCACAGAGGTCTGCTGAGAAAACATTTCTGAGCAAGAAGGATGCCGCTATCCCTCTGGTGGAGTGACCCTTAACCGGTCCTGGTAAGGGTTTGTTGTACTGCTGATAACAGAACGTGATACAATTCACAAGCCACTTAGCGTCCGTTTCATCACTGGTGCCCCATTCTTCCTTTGGGCAAATGAGACAAACAACTGGTCTGACTTTCTGGAGGAACTGGTCCAGGCAAGGTAGTAACGAAGAATCCTATGTACATCCAGAGTATGTAATAAGGCTTCCCCGCTATTTCAGTACTCTAGACAGGAAACTGGTAGCTATATGTCTTGGTTCAACGTGAACTCAGACAAACTTAGGGTTTGTAGGCAGGGCTATCCTGTCCTTGTGAAAAATAAGATAAGGCTCCTTACACATCAGAGCCTGCAGCTCGGAAGTCCTCCAAACTGAAGTAATAGCAACTAAAAATACACCTTCCAAGAGAGAAGGCGTAGCTCACAACTTGTGGCTGGTTAAATGGGAGGCAAGGTAGCAGGAGAAGGTTTATCAGTTTTATGGTAGGAAGAGAGGTAGTCGAGTGAGGTGGTGGAATAGCCATTAGGATGAATGTGGTAGTTATCATGCCTATGCAGTCAAATATAGCTTCAAGTTCTTGGGTGACTTTCTGCCAGAACATTTGAAAAAGGGGACATGTTACCATTATGTGGGTGTGATCTGTCTGGGAGATTCCACAGAGTCGCCAACAGCTGGCTGCCTGTGGTCTTGCAAACTTAGCTATAACTGCTGGAGTGCAGAAATATCGTAGACGACATTTCCAGGCATATTCTCTCCGGTATAAGGCTGCTGTTACTCCAAATGCTGGGGGACTAAATTTGTGCCATTGTTCAAGGCTAAGGGTCATATCCAGTTCTGAATTCCATCTGGATAGGATAGACTGCGTGGAGATCTTTGTATTGCTTGAAGGGCTTTATACAGGTTGCTAATTAGGTACAAGGAGGAATCTCCTATTATGTGGGATTTAAGAAGTTGGACCAGTAATGGGGGTTTTTCAGCTAGGTGTGCCAGTGCCTCCTCCCTAGCTCGAAGATAGGAGCAAAGCTGCATGTATTTATGGAAAGCCAATTGTGGAAGATGGTAAGAAGCCTGGAGAGAGACAAAAGCTAGAATACCTGATGGGGGAAATCAGCTGAAACACATGTGCAAGGCCGGACTGATATCATTTATGTAGGGCCTGATCTAATTGATTGGGAGGGAATTCTTGGTCGTATGCTAGTGCCCTGAGGTAAAGTAGATAGATACATGGTAGTCAGGTAATGGTGCCTAATAAGGAGCCAATGTTTATAAGTTTTGGCTGTAAATCTGTAGAATTTGCCCACGGGTATGTAGGTTGGAGGGGATCCGAATGTGTATTGGGCCTGATCTGATGTATCATTCAGTGTGAATTCGATTTTTTCTAGTACGACTGATAGTGAGGGTTGGCCCAAAGGCACATAATACGTAGATGTGCTGCCAGTGCATATCCCAAAAAATTGGGAAGGTTGACTCCTCCTTTATCCCTGGGCAGCTGCAATATGGAACATCTTATTCGCAGGTGTTTGCCCTGCCATAGAAATCGGGAAATGGCCTTGTCCCATGCTTTACAATAGAGCTTATCCGGCATAACAGGAAGTGTTTGGAGAAAATAAAGTATGCGTGATAAGATATTTATTCGGATCATCTCTATTCTATGAAACAGGCTGAGGATCAACCCTGTCCACTTACAGAGAGATCGGCCAGGATTTGCTGCATGAGGGGCTCATAGCTGAGAACTTCAAGGTGGTCAAGATTTTAGGTTAACTTGATACCCAGGTATTGGATGGCTTGTTTATGCCAGTTGAAAGAAAAGGCTTGCTTTAATGAAAGGACTGGGATATAATTGTACAAGAGAACTTCTGTTTTGGCAGTGTTTAACTTGTAGCCTGCTAGGGAGCCAAATTCCTGTAGGAGCTTCCATATTGCTGGGATCGAGTCTTCTGGGGAGGCTAGAGTAAGCAGCACATCGTCCACAAAGAGGGATATTTTATATTGTCATCCTCCAACAGGGAGGCCCTCTACTAGGGAGTCGCACCGTATTGCTTCAGCTAGGGACTCTAGATAGAGGGCAAATAAAAGAGGGGAGAGGGGGCAGCCCTGGCGAGTGCCTCTAGACAGGGGGAATACTTCTGAAAGGGAGCCATTTAGCCTAAGATAAGTTTGGGCTGGGGAGCAGATTGCTTGGAGAGTTTGTATAAATTGTTGGTGTAGTCCAAAATGAGC
The DNA here is from genome assembly GCA_016271365.2 of Neoceratodus forsteri. Taxonomy (NCBI): domain Eukaryota; kingdom Metazoa; phylum Chordata; order Ceratodontiformes; family Ceratodontidae; genus Neoceratodus; species Neoceratodus forsteri. The sequence continues at coordinate 430,858,854 of CM028132.1, forward strand.
CAAGGCCCTCCATAAAAATGGCCAAGCCATCCTGTCGAATGCCTTCTTGGTGTCTAAACTAAGCAATGCCAGTGGGATCTGTCTCGTGGTAGCGAAATCAATGAGCAAAAGGTTTTGGCATACACTATCATGCACCTGACGGCGATGGACAAACCCCACCTGATCCGGATTAATTAGAAGAGGGAGGGAGGAAGGGGTTCAAGACGACTTGTCATTATGGACATATAGATTTTATAGTCCATGTTTAGCATGGAGATAGGCCTATACGAGGCAGGGTGGCGAGGGTCCTTCTGTAGTTTCAGGAGGGCTGTAAGGGTGGCAGATTTCCATGATGGAGGAGGAGGGTCTCCCTCCTGCACTCCCCTAAAGGTCAATAGTAGGTGGGGTACGAGGGGTTCCCGGAAGGCACGGTAGAATTCCACTGGGTAGTCATCATCAGGTCCTGGTGCTTTTTTGGTCTTGGCTTCGCGGAGAATCCCAGTGAGCTTGGAGACTGTAATGGGAGCCAGTAGATTATCTGCTTGTGTTTTATTTAGGCAGGGTAGTGGATTACGGTTAAGATTGACCTCATGCAGGACTCCAAATAACTCGGTGTCCATGTAAAGAGATGCTGGTAGTAGGCTGCCATTAGCTTTCTGATTTCGCTTGGGCTGGTCAGGGTGATACCTGTTGTTGGGTCTTGCATGTGAGTGATGTATGCTTGTGCCTTGTGGTTTCGAATCCGGCGAGCCAAGTTTTAAGTTCCTCTGGGACCACCTTCATAGTGGGAGTGTCTGAGGTATAAGAGTTGCTGTTCTATTCTTTCATCATAAAGTTTTTGGAGTTCTTGCTTTACTCTCTGTAGCTGGGCCTTGACTGACTGGTCCCCTTGCAGGAGAAAGTTTTGGAAAATATGCATCTCTTCCTGGAGAGCCATCATTTTCTCATCCCTTTCTCGCTTTTTTGGGGATGCGTAGGATATAATTCCCCCAGAGAATTACCTTAATGGTGTCCCAGAGGGTTGATGGTGAGATGTCTGGGTGTAAATTATCCAAATGGATGCAACTGATGGCATCTTGGACCATTTCTTTAAATGTGGTGTCTCTGAGATGCAGTAGGTTAAATCGCCATGTATTACAGCGAAACGGCTTCCCCAGGTCAAACACTGCACAAACCAGCATATGATCGAATAGAAGGGAGGTGCTCTGATAGATATCTTGGACCAAGTCTAAATGTTCTATTGAGGTGAATAAATAATCTAGGTGCAATGCTGTCCTGTATATGTGTGTGTGTGGGGGGGCATAATGAGAATATTATTTGGAGGTGGGGAAAAGTGTCTCCATAGATCAGTGAGCCCTAAATGCAGCAGTGTTTGCCTTAAATATGTCTGGAGCGGATGTACAATGTGCCACTGGGTTGGAGGCATCTAGTTCAGGTGAAAGTGTGATTTAGCCCCCAGAATGAGCTGGCCCTTCATAAGTGGTAACAGGGTATTGAAGAAATGTGCTACCACTCTTTTGGCACCCGGTGGACGGTATATAGAGGCTAAGGTGACTGGTTTGTTGTATAGTAGGCCGGTGGCTATGGCAAAGCGGCCTTCTGGGTCTATCTTCTGGTCTTTGAGTACAAATGGTATCCCCCTAGGTATTAAAATGGCAACTCCACGTCTTCTTCCAGATGGATGGGAGGAGGCTATGACTGTTTGATACCCTAATTTGTAAAACCTGTGTTGTGCAGCGGAGAGGTGCGTCTCCTGAAGCAGTATCACCTCTGGCTTATCTTTTTTAATTTGTCTGAGCAGTTGGTATCGATTGATAGGGCTATTTATGCCACCGATATTAAATGACATCACTTTGGAGTACTTAGTCATAGGGATTTTGTAAGGGTAGGTCAAGGTGCAGGGTGAGGCGGCCTCCAACTGATAATGTTGATCAGTCTGTTGTTGGGCTAGCTGTACAGAATTGGTCTCAGACAGAGAGTGAAGTAAGAGAAAATCGAGTTGCTAAAGGTGTAAGGTTGCTAGGGTTGGTAGAGAGGGGAAGAAAAGGGATAGAGACATAACAGATTAGCTACCTGGACTTGATATATTTTATATAAAAGTCTGCAGTGGTAACAACCAAGACTAACAAACATGATAACACAGCAATGTGCCAACTGGGCACAACATTTAACCCGAGAACTAATATACAGTCTCATACTGCTTACCTAGTGCCTACTCGTAAAGAGTGGAGGGAGCTATGGATGGTTTCCTAGGCAGGGAGAGAAAACTCTCCTATGTTGGGATAGCTGACTTAACCCTTGGGGGTAAGTCACCGTCTCAGCCGTGGGCCCCTGTAGCAGATACTGTTACTTTAGTAGAGAAGGGAGGTAGAGATATCTATTTCTCACCTGTCATCTACTGTGTGATGGGATGGTTTTGGAGGAACTGCAAATCTTTGGGCGCTCAAGACCCATTACTTATTCAAATGCAATACACGTACTCGTGGCCTGGGGATGCTGAGCAGTAGGCAGAGACTAATTCGTGGCTGAGCTATCCTGGCTTATGTGTGTGGAGGGGGTCACACTCCCTTCCCATACATGAGAAATACCCGGCACAACAGCAGGACGCCAGGTGCCAGGCCGGCAGCATCCCGTAGCAATGCCCGAGCATTGCTCCACCCTCCAGGACCTGAGGCATAGACGTAATCCCCTCTATTGTGAGAGGTGGATCTACCCCCAGGCCCCACCTAGGGAGGCAGAGCCATCCCACATGCTTTAAATATGCTGGGGTGTAGCTAGGTGACCCATACACCTGTCCCAAAATAGGTAGGTGGGGACCCCAGTTGTCCATCTTGCCTGGGCGTATGTACATAAGATAGGGTTAGGAGATGATCCAAACTTAGTGGACTGGTCAAATAGTTGTGGGAGGTTTCTATATTGCAATCTTCTCCAGCTGTCAACCCTCTGTCCCAGGTTTCCACCAGTTAATCTCTCTAAGAGATGTCTGGGGTTTCATAATAACTTCCACGACAGAGAGACCTCTCCGGGGCATCCACACTGTGGGCACCCTGGTCTCTAGACCATGGCACCAAGTCCGAGCACAGCCCACTCTGTCACAATTAGTACAATTAGTATGGGCCCCAGGTGGAGTGGGTAAATTATGGTTATATATGTTTCAATGCAATATCTCCATCTGTGGCATCGTGCCATCTAACCATACAAATGTCTAGACAGCACACTGCGGTAGCCATATTCAGCCCCCAGAGGGCAGCTGGACCTTATTAGTAGCCAATGGAGAAGTCCTCACAGTGTAGAGAAGATTTATCCGGACTCTGGAGTTCCTCACCCTGGGGACTGATGAGGGGGACAAAGGGAGAGACTATGTCTATATAGGAGCAGAGCCCACCCCCGGCCTCACCCAGAGATTATAGTTGAATGCATGTATAATTCCAATTAATCAGATTCCAGGTAAGTAGTCTGCAGGCTGCTACCCCAAGGAATCGGTGATCTTTCAGTTATGTACTGTGATGGCACCAGCAGACCTCTTCGGGTTCCGGGGGGGGACACTGCTCCTATGGGTCTCCTGGCAAGGAATGGATTCTACCTTACTCGGCCCATGGCACTTGTGCCAAGTCAGGACTCCACTTGCTGGGATGCATGGTGCTTGCCCTCCAGGCCCTGCTTGGCAAGTATTCCCTCTCCCCAAGGGAAGGTCCCCATAGTTGCTCCTCAAATGACGTTCATATGCAGCAGGCATTTTAAAAGGGTGACCTCCCTTTCGGGAGAAGAGGGGTACCATACATTACACTTATCATAGGATGCCGAGTCCAGACTTTGGAACTGCAACGGCAGATCCCACTGTGCCCCATGTAACAAGGGCCTGTTAACTAAGAGCGAAAAGAATAACTCAGGGCTGTAAACAGTCCCCCCCATATAAACTTTCTAAGAGGTCCCTTGCAGAACAATAAAGCAGCAAATCCTAATGAGCAGTCTCAATGTAGACAGAGTAGGGGCGCAGTTCCATAAGATCTGTGTCCCAGAGGGCCGAGGTGGGATCTGGTAAGTACCGTACTACAGGCTCTAGTATTTAATCGGGGTATCGTATAGAGCTAACATTTCTTCAACAGGGGATGAAATTCCTTAACCATTCTAAAATAGCATATTTGAACAACCAAAGGGGCTGAACTATTGAATCTTTGCCCACTGTCCGGTAACACTTAACTAATAGGAACTGAAGTCCCCTAAACATTGTGGATAAGAGGCAGAGATTAGTTTAGGCGATGCCTGTGGCTATATCCCGCTGAAGGAGGAGGGAGTGCTGTCTCCGTTAAACACATGTCGAGGAGACTCTCGCAGGAGCCAGGCCGCATGCTCACCAGAACCAATCAGTTTAACAGGGTGACTGGCTTTCCCGAACTCATTGCAAGACGTCAGCGCTGATAGACATCTTCTGCCCGAGTTCAGGGTGGTGGAGGCCTTGCAAACTCTTGAAGCAGTTGCCGGACTTCTCCAATGGTGGCAAGACCCTGTCTTCAACGATCATCTCCGGCTTTTACTGTAGATCAAAGGTTATTTTTCAGGGAGGTGGCCACGAGGTGGGACTGCAGTCACTGTGGGAGGGACACCTCCATTCCCTTGGTCATCGTTGCTTTGGCAGCACCCTCCGGCATGGAGGAGGACTGCAGGCCGTCCGTGAACATGATCACCAGGCAGGCCGGGTACAGGGTCTGAAACTTGAGCTGGTTTGCTCGGAGAACTCAAGAGTATCGGCGAGTAGGCCCTTCTTCTGACCATGACACCCAGCGAATAATCATTATCAAAGTACAGCCATGTATTCAGGTAGGTGATCTGTTTCATCTGTCAAGCTTGAAGGAGGAGTTCTTGTTTGGTACTGTAGCTCAAAAATGTTACGATTATTGAGCGCGGTTGGTCTGTGGGCTGTTGGGGCTTCAGTTGGAGGACTCTGTGGGCCCTCTCTATATCGGAGTAATTTGGGTCCAGTTGGAACAAGAGTCTGAGCAGGCCATCCACGAAAGCCCCCCCCCCATGTCCTGACCCTCCATGTTTTCAGGGACTTCGTAGATGCGCATACTGTTGCGGTGAGATCTGTTTTCAAGATCTTTGCATTTGTTCTGTAGTTGCTGGCATTCCTGTAGCGTGTGGGCCATAAGCCTTTCCAGTCAGTCCACTCTAGTATCTGTGGAACTTGCTTGGGCTTCTAGAAACTGGACCTGTGTTTCTATTTTGGTCAGGTTGGCTTTCAAGTCCTGCTTAAACTTCTGCGCCTCTGACTGGAAGGCTCTAAGCTCTACTAGTACTGCAGCATTGGAAGGCTGGACTGCTGACAGTGATGAAGCAGCCATGTCGGGTTGTTGTGGCCTGTGTGCCTCCAAGGAGGACTGCGTGTCTTCAGGGGTCCAGGTGGTGTTGGTCGCTGCTACTTGCCTCCTCCTGCCCATTGATTCTTGTAGATTCCTTGATAGTTGATTTTATATAGATTGGTAGCAATGTAAATTGGTTAGGGGCAAATTGCATCAGGTTTGGGTCCAGAGCTCACTTCAGTGTGTTACTTCTCCATCAAGACCGGAACAAGAAGTCATCGGGGGGGCAAGGTAAGCTTCTCTAAAACAAACTCCCAAGATGGCACGGGGTCTCTCCTGGGAGGTTTGATATGCAAGATGCCCCTTAGAAAGGTCTTGCATAGGTCCAGTTGTGCCAGAGTCTTCCCATTCAGTGGTGCATGATAAGCTGACAGCACACAGAAATGCACCTTAATGGACGAGTAGCTAAGGAACAGGTCCAACAGAGAGAGAAGATACTCCAGCACAGACTCCACCAGACAAGTGAGGGGATCCAAGGAACGGGGCAGTGCCCACAAAGAGAAGCGCTTCCAGTTCATGGCATATGTTGCCCTGGTAGAGGATTTTCTCACTGCCGTGAGCACCTCTGCCATTATTAGGGATACTCTGAATCTATCCCTAGCTAAGTCCGCAGGAGCCATGCATGCAAATGGAGGGACCGGAGGGCCGGATGGACCAGCATCAATTGTTCCTGGGAGAGCAAGTGAGTGGACACAGTTCTCAAAAGAAGTGGCGGGGAAGGTAAGGGGAAAAAAAGATAGCATTCTGGAAGTATAAGGAAACACAGAAGGAGCAGGACAGAGAAATGTACCAGTTAAAGCAGAAGGAAGTGGGTAAGGCAGTCAGAATAGGAAAGGCCCAAACCAAGGAAAAGATAGCCAACTCGGTTAAGAAGGGGGATAAAACCTTTTATAGGTACTGTACATTAGGGAACAAAGAAAGACTAAAGTAGGGATACTGAGGCTGAACAAAGAGGAAGCAGGTAAAGCAAATAGGATGCTGGGATGCATAGGCAGGGGCATCACCAGCAGGAAAAGGGAGGTCATAATTCCTTTATACAAGACACTAGTGAGGCCCCACCTGGAGTACACTGTACAGTTCTGGAGACCTTACCTACGTAAGAACATAGACAGGGTAGAGAAGGTTCAGAGGAGGGCAACAAAAGTGGTGCATGGATTGCATCACAAGTCCTATGAGGACAGGTTGAAGGAACTGAACATGTACTCCCTGGAGGAGAGGAGGGAGAGAGGGGATATGATAGACATATACAAGTATCTTACAGGGAGGAACAGGGTGCAGGACTACACTATTTTTAAGCGAAAAAGATGTTCCAGGACTAGAGGGCATGGGATGAAGTTGGAGGGAGGACGATTCAGAGGAAACGTGAGGAAGAATTTCTTCACAGAATGGTGGTGGACAAGTGAACACCCTGCCAGAGGAAGTGGTGGGGGTTGAAACAATCACGGGATTTAAGAATGCATGGGATAGACATAAAGGAATTCTGGAGGTCAGGGTAAGGGGCAACAGACTTCTTGGAAAACATAAACTGAACTTACAAGCTCAAATGGGCAGACTGGGTGGGCCATAGGCCCTTATCTGCCGACACTGTCTATGTATCTATGAAGGTGGTTGGGCAGACAGCGACAGTGAAAATGCAGGGATACTGAACGAATACTTCTGCTCAGTATTCACAATGGAAAAGCAGGGGGAAATACCTAATCTGGTCAATAGAAGCACTCTGGATAGGGGGGTTGATATTAGTCCTTTCACAGAAGAAAGGGTTCTGAAAGAACTCTTAAAACTGAAGGTGGATAAAGCAATGGGGCTTGATGGGATTCACCCCAGGATTTTAAAACAACTAAGGGAAGAACTAGTAACACCACTGACTACCCTTTTTAATAAATCATGGGAGGATGGGGTGATGCCTGAGGACTGCAGAAGGGCAGATGTGATTCCCCTTCACAAAAGTGGGAACAAGACAGAGGCAGGAAACTACAGACCTGTCAGTTTGACCTCAGTGGTAGGGAAAATGATGGAATCACTTCTGAAGGAAAGAACTGAGTACCTAGAGGCCAGTGGGGCACAGGACCCAAGGCAGCATGGATTCACAATGGGAAGGTCATGTCAGACGAATCTAACTGATTTCTTTGACTGGGTGACCAAAGCAGTAGACCAGGGAGGGGCTGTGGACATGGCCTACCTAGACTTTAGCAAGGCATTTGACACAGTCCTCACAAAGATTAACAAATTAGCCAGCCTGGGAGGGGTCCTAGGGTGGTAGCCTGGTAGAACACTGGTTGGACAACAGGACACAGCGGGTAATAGTAAATGCAGTCCACAGTGAAGAAAGGAGGTTACTAGTGGGGTGCCGAGGGTTCAGTACTGGGTCCGGTCCTTTTTAATGTCTTTATAAGTGACATTGCAGAGGGACTGGAAGGGAAAGCATGTCTCTTTGCAGATGACACAAAGATCTGCAACAGGGTTGATACACAAGGTGGGGTGGAAAGGATGAAAAGGAACTTGGCAAGGTTGAAGGAATGGTCAAATGTATGGCAGCTTAGATTCAATGCAAGAAGTGCAAAGTAATGCACCTGGGAAACAGGGGAAGAGTACACAATGAGGGGTGAGATACTGACAACAACAAAAATGGAAAGAGACCTGGGGGTAGTCATATCAGATGACCTAAAGGTGGGCCAGCAATGTGAGATGGCAGTAAGCTGGGCTGGGGGGGATACTGGGATGCACAGGGAGAGGCATCACCAGTAGAAAACAGGAAGTTGTTTGCCCTCTGTATAGACAGTTGGTAAGATCACATCTGGAGTACTGTGTACAGTTCTGGAGACCCCATCTCCACAAAGACATAGACAGGGTGGAGGCTGTCCAGAGGAGGGCAACCAAAATTATGCAGGGTCTGCATCAGCCTTGAGGAAAGGAGGGAGAGGGGGGACATGATAGAAACTTTCAAATACCTCAAGGGAATCAACAAAGTCCAAGAGGGTAGCATCTTTCAGAAAAAGAGATGTGCAAAAACAAGGGGCACAATTTGAAGATAGAGGGGGGACGGCTCAGAGGTAATGTGAGAAAGTATTTCTTCACAGAGAGGGTTGTGGATACATGGAACAGCCTTCCTGAGGAGGTCACAGAGTCAAAAACAGTGGGGGAATTCAAGAATGCATGGGACAGACATAAGGCAATTCTAGTGGGGGGGTAGGAGGAAGTAGGCTGTTGGTTAACTAGGATTTGCAGCTTATCCGTTAGGTAGGGAAATGGGCAGTCTAGGTGGGCCAAGCGGTCCTTATCTGCCGTCAAATTCTATGTTTCTATGTTAGGAGCAACAGAACCGGTGGTTCTGATGCCAACTGTTGTAACAGTGGAAACCAAATCTGCAGAGGCCAGAAGGGCACGATTAGGATCATTTGGGCCCCTCTGCCTGCAACTTGAGCAGGATCCTCTGAAGAAGAGCGAAGGCATACAGAATCCTCTCTGTCCAAGAAAAGGACAATGCGTCTCACCAAAAAACACCAAGCCCTGGCTCTAGTGAGCAGAAATTGGGCAGTTTGGCATTGTATGGGATGCAAAGAGGTCCAGCTCTGGTCGACCCCACCTTTCAAAGAGGTCGTCTGTGGCATTTTGTTGTAGTTCCCATTTGTGGCTCTGAGACAGAGAGCAACTTAGGTTGTCTGCGAGTACATTGTGGATCCCTGGAACATGGACTGCCCTAAGATGCAGGCTGTGATCCACTGCCCAGGTCCATACTCTCATTGCCTCTCTGCATAGGGGATAAGAGTGCATGCCCCCTTATTTGTTGAGATGGAAGACCACTGAAGTATTGTCTGACTGGATCAGAAGGGGCCCAGGAAGGAGTACCCCTTGGACGGCTTGTAGGACACATACAGTACGGCTCTCATCTCCAAAATGTTTATGTGGAGAGACTGTCCTATTGAATTCCAGAAGCCCCTTGTCTGATGAGAAGCAAAATGTGCTCCCCATCCCAGTCCCGAGGCATCCGTAGTCAGGATTTGATGTGGGTTGGGTTGCAGAAAGGGAACCCCCTTGTCCAAATGGGCCGGGGTGACTCACCAAACCAGGGACTGACAGACTGCAATGGAGATTTGGATGGGCTCTTCAAGCTCATCCATGCCTTGGACCCACTGTACTCTACGTTGCCACTGCAGGATCCTCATATTCAAACGTACAAGGGGAACTGCGGCTATGGCTGCGGCCATGTGACCTAGAAGCTGCAGAATCACCCTCGCTGGGACTTGATCTGAGTCCATCATCCTGTGAGCGACCTCCCTTAGCCTGGCTGCCTGATCTGCAGGAAGAAAGGCTTTCCCTTGGATGGTGTCCAGGACTACTCCTATGTATTGTAGCCTTTGAGCGGGCCATAGGTGTGACTTGGGCATATTAAGAGTGATGCCCAAGGTCCTGAATAGACTGAGTGTCTCCTCCATCGTCCGGGTTAATTGGTCTTTTGACAAAGCTGTGAGAAGCCAATTGTCCATGTAGGGGTAGACAAAGTGACCCCCTCTCCTAAGGGCCACTGCCACTACTACCAGGCACTTGGTGAAAACCCTTGGTGCCGATGACGGGCCGAATGGAAGTGCCCTGAACTGGTAGTACCCTCCTTGGAAGGTGAAGCACATGTACTTCCTGTGGGATGGCAAGATCTTTATGTGCATATAAGCATCCTGCATATCCAGGGAGCAAAGCCAGTCTCCGTAACGGGGCATGGGCAACAGGCTCGCTAAGGTCACCATTCTGAACCTTCTGTATTCAGTGAAGGTGTTCAGCTGGCTCAGATCCAGAATGGGACGGAGATCTCCCCTCTTCTTCGGGACTAGGAAGAAGTGGGAGGAAAACCTCTTGCCTCTTTGGGTATAGGGGACCTCCTGGATAGCTTTTTTTTTTTTTAAGCAAGGCCTGTATCTCTGCTCGCAGGAGAGCTGCATGGGAGGGGGAGCAGTGGGAGGGAACGGGCGACTTATCCAGTGGAATCTGGGTGAATTCCAGGGAGTATCCCCTCTCAACTATCTGAAGGACCCATTGGTCTGACGTGATATTGGACCATCTGGATTAGTAAAAGGGACCTACTGCCTCCCACTATACTTCCTCTAGAGGAGGGCGGTCAGTAGGGAATCATGCCATTGTGGAGGGCGTGGGCAGGAGAGGTCTGGGCACCCTGGGATTTTTGGGGCCCTGGGCGCCTGAAGAAATGGGGGGGGGGGGCTCTTCTTTTAAAGCCTCCCTTGTGCTGCGGCTGGTGTCTTCCCTGCTGTCCCTGGTTCTTCCGAAAGGGACAGCACCAGGTTGCCTGCAGTTCTAACTTGTACATGCAATGGATGTCAGACACCGCCTTGCCCAAATCTTGTAGTCCTGTTTTGAGTTTTTTTGTTTCCTGACCAAAGAGGACAGGCCCCTGAAAGGGATCATCCAAGATGGCATCCTGCAAATCCTGGCGGAAACCAGAAACCCTCAGCCAGGCATGCCTCCTCATGCAGACACCTGTTGCTGCTGCTCTTGCTGCCATGTCTGTGCAGTCGTAAGAGCTCCTCAGCACATGTTTGTACACATTCATGCACAATTGGAAGAGAGCCAGAAGCTCTGCCTTGCCCTCCGAGTCTGGTTGAGCCTTTGCCAGATCCACTGCTTTTGCCCACAGTGACTTTTGGTATGTAACCATATGGGCCAGGAAATTCAGCAACCTGACCATGCAGGTAGCAGACAAATAGACCTTGCAGCCCATTTGGTCCAGCTTTTTGGACTCTGGATCTGTGGGCTGGGCGCTCATGTGCCTCGGTTGTTGCACTCTGCCATGTGCAGCCGTGAGCACCATAGAGTCGGCTTTTGGTTGCTCGCTTAGGAAAGGCTCCCCTTTGGGTGTTTTATAGAACCTGTCTGCATTTCCTGGTACTGCCATTGTGGTAGTCGGATGCTTCCAGGTCAGTTTCATGACATCTTGGAAGGGCTCAACCAGTGGGAGGATGACCAGGGCTTTTGGGTCAGCAGCCCCAAGGAATTTTGCCAGATGGTGTCGTTCAGGATCCAGCTGCTCTGTATCCCACTGATACAGGGCTTGGATATGCCTCATGATGTCCAAGAAGGATGGGTCATTTGGAGGTGACCTTGGGATGGTGAGTTTTTTCTTGGATCCGGAGAAGGTATGGGTAAGCTCGTCCTCGGAGGAGGACACCGAGGAACAGTCTCCGGCATCCTCTCATGAAGAAGATGGTGGGCATCTGCTTGTAGATGGGATGGATGATGGGTACCTCTTCTTGACGCTTGAACCTGGCGTTTGCTTATCATCATTGGGTGGCAGATGCTCTGTCGGCAGGGGAGGTCACCTGGGTGACTGTTCCCTGGGTGGTGGCCGGACTGGGGATGGGTCCCTCGGCTCTGGGAGTATGCCCCCTTTAATGGTGTTACACCATGCTTTGAAAAGTGCCCCCACTTCAGCCAATGGGATGACTGGAGGCCGAGGCATCTGGTTTGGAACATTAGAAGGGCCAGGCGTCTTACCCTGTGGCCCTTCAGGTACTGATGTCTGGTCCTTGGGCACCTTGTCAGCTCGTGCCTCTGGCGTCAGGCCTGACGGGGTCTTGTCCGGCGGTGCTGAGCCCCCTTGTGGTCTGGCATCTGGCTCCTTAGGAGGAGGCGGGGAACGTGTCTGGGTGTCCAGAGACCCTGGTGTCTTGTCTTTTGTGGCCTTAGGCACCTGGGCTGACGTCCAGTCCTCTGGGGCAGATGGCCGCTCTTTGGCTGGTGGCACCTGGTCCATTTCCGATGCAGAGTCAGAGTGGGCAGTTGTCTGCCTACCTTCAGAGGCTGACGTCACCCCTTCTTTGGATGGAGGAGGCGTCCAGTACCCGATGATCTCTTGGTGTCTAGTGGAGTCGTCAGACCCCTTGTGTCTGTAGGATGAACCAGAATGCTTGCGGGCGTCGGGTTCAGAACGTTTGCCCTAAGCAGATGCTTGTCCCTCCTGCATCGACTCATACGAAGTCTTGTGTGGTCAGTGTGCTAACGGGACTCTGGCAGACAAACGCCCCTGGGATGAAGACTCCCTACCTTTAGAGTGTGATGAGGCGGTAGTCTTCTTCGAAGTAACCCCCAAAACTGCTGTGGTACCTGAAGGAACACACTCCGACCTCCCGCCGGAGGTGGAGGTAGCAGAAGTCCTGTGAGGGGACTTTGGGCGGGGCTCTGACCTGGCTCTCTTCTTATCCCTATGATGATGTTTCCCACCCAATCTTTTCTCCAGGGGGTGGGAGGAGACTCCCTGGCTGAGGAGGAAGAACTCTGTCCCGACTGGGTCCTGTGCATGGTGGCCACTTGCTCCAGCAGGTGAGCCTTGAGTGTCTTGAGGCGACGGATGCGGGTTTTACTGTTAAACTTTTGGAAGTGCAGGCAGTCGTCAGGCCGGTGGTCAGGGCCTAGGCAGAGTGTCCGTCCCTTGCCGGGATCTGCTTACCACACACGCACTCCGAAGTCCGCCGCTGAGAGGTCAATGAAGGCATGCACTTACTGGAGGAAAAAAACAGTTGAAGAAAATTAACTAACGATTAAACTGCGCGAGGTGCAAAATGGCAGTCGACTGCAAAGATGGTGTCCATGGAGCCGACGTTAGAGGGTCGACGGCGGGAAAAGAACTGAGGTGGAGCCCCCGCCATAGACTGCTAGCTAGAAGTTTTCCGTGGGGTCCTAATGCCTGGTGGGGTAGTCCTAATGGTATTACCTGCTGCAAGAGCTCCCCCTCGAAGTGAGATCTTATTATACTCCAGACATTGAGGGCCTAACAGAAATATGGCTTAAACTATTAATTCCTGATTCTGTGTGCGCCCCTTCCTGGATTTAATTTTATTAGAGGCTTGATTGTACTGGTCAGAAACAAGGAAGAGGCCTCCTGTTATACTATGAAAGCCACCTCAATGTCTCCCTTACACCCCATATGTACCCTCCCTCCCCAATCTCTGAGTTCCTTCATATGACACTCATGCAGCGTAATACTAAAAAAATTAATCTAGCCTGGGCCTGGAATCCTCATACTGGTGGCCTAAACTACCTTTTTGACAACATTAGTAAAAAAGTGGGCTCTAACGAGCTGCTGATATTAGGTAACTTTAATCTAAACCGGATAGCAAGAAATGCCAAGCACTATGAACCCCTAGTGACTGGTCTTGGCCTTAATCAGCTTATTTCTGAACCCAGTAGATTCAATAGGCTTGTTCGCACTGCACCTTGCCGCAGCCCCTACTTTTAAATTATTCTTAAAAATTCTTTGGAACTGCTAGGAAGCCACGTTCACACTGCATCAGTGTTGCCACTGCCCTTTTCCTTTCTGGCGATTCCCAGTGTTCTTCCTACTTTGGGTGGGGAATTGTGGTGTTGCAGGTGGTTTTGATGTTCATGTGGGACAGGATACCACCGACACCACTCCGCAAACCTAAGGAAAGAGGAATCATGGTGGCAATGCCACGCAACAGAAAGTTGCCAAAACTGTAAGGTTCACATGGGGCAGGGGCATGGACCTTTCCGCTGTGGGCCACTGACAACGGCTCACAGTCCCTTGTGTGACCGAGCCTTATGTCAGATGGTCACAATCCCTTCCTTGACTGGATCATGACAAATAGGACTGTGAGGATCACAGAAGCTGGGACCTTCTCTGATCCTATCTCTGACTATACTCCCACTTATTGTATTTGGAGGGCATCATCACTTAAATACTCTGTAAGACTGTCCTTATGAGAGACATATTCAAATTAGACCAGGAATCCTTTCACAGAGACCTTGCACTCTCCAATTGGTCCCGTGTCTTATCAGGTGGGGGTGCCTCTGTGTCTCTAAATAATCTCCTTTATATCTTCTCCTACCTACAAGGTAAACATGTCCCACTCAAAGAGGAGAGTAAGGGGTTCTGTCACCAAATGGCTCCACAGTTCACTCATGAAATCTAGGAATAAGTAAGTGCTGCCCAACGTTTAAGGCTACCCAAGCTTTGACTGACTTTCATGAACGTAGACAACTTTGTAATGTCTGTAAAACAATACGTACAGCTAAGACTGATTTTCGCAAGTTTACTTTACTGGCCTCTGCTAGGGATCCTAGGTGTTTCTGGTGTAATATTAAAAGTGTAATGGGTGGCTCCCATGTTGACATGCTCACTGGAGGAGTAAACTGTAAATGCAAAAACAATTGCAAATGCCTTTAACAGTCAGTTCTCTGACTTGTCAGCCTTCACCTCCTTGTTTGCTGCTCCTAACTTACAGAATGAGTTTGTGGCCCTCTCACCTGCCAATGTAGCTCATCCCCTTTTTAACTTAAAACTATATCAATGGGTGAAACTGGCAGATTCTTAGTCAGCCTCTCTCCATTTACTAGCGCTGGTCATGATAACATGGAAACTAAGCTTATCCATTTAGGTGCCCCATTCCTTGCTTTACTAATCTCCCACATCTTTAACATATCTCTGACCTGTGGGATTATCCCTGACCTATGGATGATTGCCAGAGTTGTCCCAGTATTCAAGCAAAGGAATCCAAAATCCTTTGAAATTTATTGTCCCATACCTACACCGTCTGCTGTCAGCAAACTACTAGAGAAAGTTGTGGCGTCCCAATTAACGGAGTACCTCCATAAATATGATCTACTATCCCTAGCGCAGCATGGCTTCCAAAAGGGATATAGTACCTCAACCACCCTTGCTAAAGTCACCTCAGAGATTAGGGTTGCTATGGATCACAGTAAACTGACTGAAGCTGTCTTTGTAGACCTCTCTAAGGCTTCTGATCTGGTAGACCATAAAAACAGGTTACTCAGCTGTAACAGTAGTTCTAGGAGTGGTATATGGTGTACATTCACACTTCTGGCAGTGTTCCTTTCCCCTTTAAATCCTGCCTCAACGTCTTCAAGCTAGCTCCTCCCACCCGGGTGGTAATTCCTCTAGCGCCACCCTGTGACGTCAGATCTTGCCTGCTGGAAGCAAGACCAGTCTGCCACTTGCCAGGAGAGGTCAGGTGGGTCAGTATGGAAGTACACCATATACCACTCCTAGAAAGTGCAGTTACATAACGTCTTACCATAACATTAGATCTTCAAGGAATGTCTCTTGCAGTACGTAATTACTTCTGGGAGTTTCCAGCATAGGGTACTGTCACATGGTAGCTCTTCTAGCAGTTTTCACCAGGGACTGCCCACACAGGACATCTTCCTGCTTCCTATGTAAGTGTGGGTAGTCTCTGGTATCCTCAGTTCCCCTGCTGGATTCAGCACGCAAAAGCGAGGACTGAGGGGAAGCAGAGGTACCAAGGAATCCCAACCCTAAGTCACTGGACCAGAATTTGCTCTGTTAGAGAAGGAGGGGGACGGAGGGTGGGATTGCACCTACTGCAAGAGACATTCCTTAAAGATCTACTGTTACGGTTAAGACTTTACATAACTGCACTATCTTCCACAGAATGGTCTCTTGCAGTAGGTAATTACTTCTGGGAGAATCCCCAGCAGTTATGCCCATATGGGAGGACAATTATGATAGGAGATCTTGTAGGGCTGCACGGCCGAAGGCCATCCTACGTCTCGAGACAATATCAAGATTGTAATGCCTTGTGAAAGTATGTATTGTGGACCAGGTAGCTGCATTGCAGATATATGAAATGGAAGCGCCTTTGAAGCAAGCAGATGAGGCACACTGATGAGCCCTGGCAGGACGAAACACGTATCTGTGTCTTCTGTTGGCGCCCTTTGCAGACTGCGTGAAAGGCCTTTGGCCTTTCGGCACCATGCATTTCTGCTTAAAGTTGAACCAGCATATTTTGTGGGGATTTGCACATACAGCCCATGATGCTTTGCATTAGATAAAAAACAGATAAAAACTTTATTTTTATACAGGAATTTCTAGTCATTAAGATTATACAATCCTGTTCTCAAGACAGTCCTGTTTGTATTGCACCAACTTACAGCTAAACATATAACATATTACACATCATAGACAATTACAAGATTTACACGAGTGCAGTTTATAATGACTTATAAAGGAACCTTATTTATCGAAGTGCTTCATCTACAATAGGCATACATACATACACATCACAGTACATTTCATCCTACAGTAAGTACAAACTATATTTACTAAAAAGAAAAATATAGAATAATTCACAATGAAAACACCCTTATCAAACAAAATCAAGTGCAACTACATTCTGTTTTATAAAGTTTCAAAATTTCAGTTTTGAAAGTCACATGGTTAAAGATCTTATTAAAGGGGGTAGGGTATTCCATAGTTTAGCTGCCTGACATGAGAGGGTGTCATTACCGTATTTATTATTAGTTTTAATGGAACAGACTCTGTATCTATGCACAGATCTTAAAGAAACCATTTCTAAGGACTGCCAGTTTAATTTTATAAACATATTGCAATCATGAGTTCGATATGTACACTGTAGTACGTATCTAGCTATTCTATATTGCACCCTATCTAATCTAATCAACAGATGTTTATTTGCAGTTCTATAAATTAAATCCCCATAAGTCAATGTTGGCATAATCAGCTGTTCGGCCACTTTTTTCCCTGTCCTTTGTTTGTAAACACTTGGTGGTTCGTCTCAGGGCTCCCAATTTCTTGGTCACATTTTTTATAGTAACATTTATATGAGTATCAAAAGTTAGCAAGGAGTCAAAAGTTACCCCCAAATAACAGTAACTATCCACCTGTTCAATAGATTCATGTGTATTTGTAACAATATGAATCTGCGATATAGTCTTCTTATTTGAAAGATACATTAACTATTTTGTTAACATTCATTATGGGGGTATGTATGACTTTGTATTTCTTTGAAACTTGGCTTCCCTGCCAATGCCCTTTGGGGTATCCCTTGCCTCAGTGCTTGCTCACACTATGTCTATGTATATATATATATATATAAATATATAAATATAAATATACATACATACATGCATACGTTGAATGATGGTGGTTTTAAAAGATTTGTTCTTTCTTTCATTAAGCCTCTCTATGTGATGACCATAAACACTGCATGACAACTCTGGTACCTGAAATCAACCCTGGGTCCCATGAAAAAGCCTGACTGGATGGGACAGACATAAGACAATTCTAGTGGGGGTAGGAGGAAGTAGGCTGTTGGTTAACTAGGATCTGCAGCTTATCCATTAGATAGGGAAATGGGCAGACTAAGTAGGCCAAGCAGTTCTTATCTGTCATCAAATTCTATGTTTCTGAGCCGCCATAGTGGCCACAGCTCTAGTGGAGTGGTCTTGGACAGGTCCAGGTGAAGTCTTGTACTTTTTCTAACAAAAAGTAATACTATTTGTCAACCATGAAGACAGGGTTCATTTAGCAACAGGAAGCCCTTCTCTGCCAGAGGCAAAGGTGACGAACAATTGAGACATTTTCCTAATCAACTGGGTACAATTAGTGTAACATTGTAGGCTACGATGGACATCTAAGGTATGTAAGAGATGTTCACTGGTATTAGAGTAGTCAGGGTAGTAAACCAGAAGCTTCAAGGACTGATTTAGAATATGTTTGGAGACTACTTTAGGAAGGAAAGATGGGTTGGTACGAAGGACAGCCCTGTCCTTGTGGAAAATCAAGTAAGGTTCCCTACACATGAGGGCATGAAGCTTGGAAATACGGCAAGCTGAAGTAATAGCCACTAGAAATAATGTTTTCCATGAAAGAAAATGGAGATCACAGGTGGCCGCTGGCTCAAAAGGTTCGAGGGTCAGTTTTTCTATAATGAAATTGAGATCCCACGGAGGAGTGGGTCTTCTAATAGGAGGCTTAATAAGCATCATTCCTCTCAAAAACATCTTGGCTAAATGATGTTGGTACAGAAGTTTGCCATCTAAAGGTTCATTGAATGCCAATATCGCAGCCAGGTGGACTTTGATGGGGGAGTAATTAAGACTGACTCTGATAATGAGGCCAGGTAATCTAAAACCTTCATTAGTAGACAAGAGTAAGGGTCCAGGGAGCGAAAGGCAGACCTTATGGAAAAGTGTTTCCATTTGGAAATATATGCTGCTCTGGTTGCTGGTCGACGAGCAGCCAGGAGAATGTTGGCAACAGGAGAGGACACGGAGTCTATTTATGAATGCATCCTCAGGAGCTAAGCATGAAGATGAAGAGTCTTCAGGCTGGGGTGCAGGAGGGATCCATGACACTGAGTCAGGAGGTCTGGTCTAACTGGCAACTGAATGGGTTCCCTTACTGACTGTTGCCGGAGTAGAGGTACCACGGTTGATGCGGCCACATTGGTGCTATGAGAATCATGGTGGCCAGCTCCATTTGAAGTTTTAATAGAGTCCGTCGCAAGAGGGGGCGGGGGGAAGGTATATCAGTAGAGTCCTGTCCAAGGTTGGGGACAGGGCATCTATACATCGTCCCTTGTTGCTCAGGATAATGGAGACGTAACTGGGGAGGCAAACAGATCCATCTGTGGAGTACCCCACAGGTCGAAGATTTCTTGGAGTACTCTTTGTGAAGTGCCCATTCATGAGCGGATGACTGGAGACTTAGCCGGTCTGCTAACTGATTGCATCGTCCCGGTAGGTGGATGGCCGTTGGTGTTAGCTATTGTCTGATGGCTTCCTGCCAGACTGCAAGGGACTCCATGCAGAGGGTGCGCGATCTCGTGCCCCTTTGTTTGTTGAGGTAAAACACCACTGCAGTGTTGTCTGACAGAATCAGCAATGGTCTTGGCTTGAGGTAGGACTGGAATGTCTGAAGGGCGAGACGGACCGCTTTCAGCTCAAGGGGATTGATATGAGAGTGATGGGAAGAGGCGGGTCCATCAGCCTTGGGTATGATAAGGACCTAGGCGTGTGCCCCATTCGTCCAGGGAAGCATCTGTGGTTAACGTCTGCATGGGAGGGAGGGAGCGGAAAGGCATTCCTTGACACAAATTTGTTTTGATTGTTTACCAAGTCAGGGATGACTTCAGAGAAGGAGTAACCCTGATTCTGTCGAACAGTCCAGTTCTTTGAGACCACTGATTCTGGAGGGTCCACTGGACAGGTCTCATGTGAAGGCAGGCGAATGCCACTGTCGGGGTAGCTGCTGACATGCGATCCAGAAGTCTCAGTATCTGTCTGGCCGTGACTATTTTCTGAGTCTGTATTCGTGAAGCCAGAGATACAAGAGTGTTCTGACGAGCTGGTGGAAGGTAAGCTCTGGCTGTGACTGTGTCTAGAACAGCTCCGAAGTACTGGAGAGACTGCGTCGGGTTTGGACTTAATTTTGGCCAGTTGACTGTTATCCCTAGGTCGTTGATCATGCTCAGAGTAGTGGCTAGGAAGACAAGCAGAGCTTCTCTGGATTCTGCTTTGATTAGCCAATCATCTAGGTATGAGAAGACAAAGTGCCCTTTTTTCTGTAAGGCTGCTGTTACCATCACTAGGCATTTGGTGAAAGGCCAAAAGGGAGTGCTCGAAACTGATAGTTTTGACCCAGAAGGTGGAAGCGCGGAAATTTGTAATGGGCAGGATGAATGGGGATATGTAAGCAGGCATCCTTCATATCCAGGGAACACAGCCAGTCTCCTTGTTTTAGGACAGGCATGATGGCAGTTAAGAGTTACCATGTGAAAATGTTTGTACTGAATATATCGATTCAGGTGTCTCAGGTCTAGTATTGGTCTGAGATCTTCAGTTCGCTTGGGTACCAGAAAAACGTGGGAGTAAAACCCTGTTTGATGCTCTGTAAGGGGCACTGGTAGGACAGCCTGTTTGGCTAAAAGTGCCTTCAATTCTTCTTGATAGATAAGGACATGATCTGGACGATAATGGACTACGGGGGCAGAGAAAAATTCCAGAGTGTGTCCCCTTTGGATGATCTGAAGTACCCATTTGTCCGAAGTGACCATATTCCACACCTCCAGATAGAGGGCAAAACAACCCCCCTACAGCCTCAGAGGCCTGGTCGAGGCAAGGGGAAAGCCCTGATAGGTCACTTTGATAGAGGGGATGGGACAGGCAGTGTGCGCAGGTCTCACCCCCGGGAAGAATAAACCAGGGTCCTGGTCTCTGTCTGCATGCCTTCTATGAAATGGCACCTGTGAGGGCAGAGGGGCATTTATTAAGGCAAAAGCCATTGGTTTGCCCTGTGGAACATGGGATCTCGTCGACGAGCCTGTGGAATGATTATCATGAAAGATGCCAGATGTCGACGGGAGAGGAGCCTCCGACAGAGCAGCCGTAGTATTGGCTGTATTCAATATGTTAGATAGTGTCGCTTATTTGTGAGGGTATAGGCTCAACTGAGTAGGCAAAGCCTGCATATCATTCAAAGCACTGAAAAGCACCGTCGATGAGAGGGTGTGAGCCCCCGATGAGGAAGCTGTAGAAAGACGCTCCGTCGACGGAGGAGCCACAGAAACAGTGGCCGTCGATGGGCGATGTGGCCGGGAGTGAGAGGTGGGTTTATCCCACTCCTTACACCCTGCCGAGAACGAGAACCAGAGCTGGGGAGCCCTTGGTATGAGTCCCCTGGTTCTCTAACAGAGACATTTTCTGCTCTGTAGCAAGGTGCTGAACTTTGAGCAACAGTCGTCGATGGGTTGCTCTATTAAACTCCTGACAGGAATTGCAGGAATTGGTGTCGTGTGTGGCTCCCAGACACCATACACAAGATGTGTGATTGTCAAAGTGGTATATCTTCCTACCGCAATGGCAGGAACGAAATAGAGGTTGTTTGTAATCCAATTTCTCATCGATGACTGCTACACAGAAGTTGAACTAACTGCTGCGCGAGCTGAAGACGGCGGGAAATGAACTGAGGATACCAGGGACCGCCCACACTTATACAGAAAGCAGGAAGATGAAGTCATGTGTGGGTGGTCCCTGGTGAAAACTGCTAGAAGAGCTGCCATGTGACAGCGCCCTCTGCTGGAAACTCCCAGAAGTAATAACCTACTGCAAAAGACCATTCCATGGATGATCTATGGTTACAGGCGAGTAACCTGTTTTTCTAGGGACGTGGATATGGTGTACTCATCCACACTTCTGGCAGATTCCTAGCAGTTCTCCGGGACGAGGTGGCGAGGTGCACACCCCTACTCAGGAAACAGAGATTGGAGAACTGAGGCCTCAAAACCAGCACACCAGCAAGACTCAAGGTCGATGTGGTAATGCGAGATGAAGGTATGTGCCGACTTCCACGTAGCAGCCTTGCAGATTTCCTGGATAGGGACATCCCTGGAAGCAGCCACCAAGGCAGCGGTATGACAGGTGGAATAAGACCTTAACCCTACAGAAGGCTCCCTACCCACTAACCCGAGGTCGATGCAGGATACAATCCACCTGCCAATAGGATGCTTAACTGTCGGTCTGTCAGGTGTGGCTTCGGCGTAGGTGAACAACAGCTAGAGAACCACTCCCTGAACTCCAGCCATGCACTCCTTATAGTTGGCTAGCGCTCGCCACAAGTCCAAAATATGGAGCCTGTGCTCGGGCTCCGAGGCATGGCTGGTGAAGTACACTGGGATTTTCACCTTAACTAGGTGATTAATCTCCAACACAACCTTCGGGAGAAACTTCGGGTTGGGGCAAAGGAAGACCTCGTCCCAGTGGAAGACCAAGCAAGGAGACTCCACGGAGAGCGCTAGGAGCTCACTGATCCTTCTGGGTAACGTAATAGCCACCAAGAAGGTGCTCTTCCATGACAGGTGAGACATTTCACACCTGTGCATTGGTTCAAATGGCTTGCCCATGAGTTATGCAAAACCAGCAACAAGTTCAAAGGTGGTGGTGGTTCACGCACCAGAGGGGAAATGTGGTCTAGGCCCTTAAAAAAATCATGAGACCACCTTCTCCTGCACCAACAACTGCTTACCAGCCCATGCAGAGATGGCTGCCAGGTCATTAAGAGTCGTCAACCGAAGGCCCAACTTAGAGAGGGACCAAAGGTAGTCAAAAATGTCAGCCACCGGGCAAGATAAGGGGTCAAAGCCCCTTGCTGTGACACCAAATGGAGAACCTCTTCCATTTGAAGGCATAACATTTTCAGGTTGACTCCTTCTGAGATGCCTCGACCATGGCAAGGACATCGTCGGACAGACTCAGAGTCTGGAACTATAGCCGCTCTGGAACCAGGCTGGCAGGTGCAGGAACTGAAGGTCCAGGAGGAGTACCTTTCCCTGATTGTAAGAAAGCAGGTCCAGGCATAGAGGACAATGCCTCGGGAGCCTGCTGCTAAGGCTGAGGAGATCAGGGTACCAAAACTGGTGGGGCCAGTCCAAGACCACCAGGATAATCCATACCTTGTCCCTCCTGGCCTTGAGCAACACCTTGTGGATCAAGGAAAATGGAGTGAAGGCATAGAAAAGGCCCAGGGTCAATGGAGGTACCCACGGGGAGAACAGACTGTGTACTACCACCTCTGGATGGAGAGACCACTCATGAGATGCCTTGCCAACCCGGCTGAGGGACTCTGCCAGCTGGTTGGATGCCCTGGCCACCTGGATGTCCTGGAGATCAGTGTCCAAGCTGAGCACGAAGGTCCAGATGCAGAGAGCTTCCCTGCACAGTTGGAGGGAGTGCGTCCCGGCCTGTCTGTTGAGGTAGTACATGGTCGTGGCATTGTCCATCTTGATCCGAATGACTGGACCCCAGATATATGGAGCAAAGGCTGTCAGCGCCAGCTGAACCACCCAAAGCTCCAACAGGTTGATATGACAATGGGAATTCCTCAGGGTCTGGAGCCCCAGGACTCTGTGGTTCCCCCAGGTGGGCACCCCAGCACATCAGGGAGGCATCGGTCATCAGGATGACTGTCAGCTCTAGGCAGACAAACGGGATCCCTTCCTGCAGATGTTCTGGGATTAACCACCACTGGAGGGCCTCCCATATTGGCTGGGTCACAGTAACTGGATGGTCGAAGTGACCCTTACGCTAAGACCACTGGCGGGTAAGCTCCCATTGCAGACAGTGCATTCTCCACTGGGCCCAATGGACCATGCTGGTGCATGCTGCTATGTATCCCAAAAGATGCAGGAAGTCCTGAGCAGAGCGCAACTGTCCAACCTGAAATGATGGGGCAAAGGAGGAGAGAGCCTCCACTCGGTCCGCCAGAAGCAGAGTCCTGGCTCTGCAAGAGTCGAGCTCCACCCTGATTAAATTAATCACCTGCGAGGGCACAACTTCCAGCTTGGCCTTGCTGACCAGGAGGCCAAGGGAGATGTAGATCTGGAGGGCCAGATCCCTGGATCACTCCACCTCCTCCCTGGAGGAACCCACAGTCAGTCAGTTGTCCAGGCAGGGGTAAACCCGAACCCCCCCCACCGGCTCCTCAGGTAAGCTGCCACCACTGTGATGTATTTGGTGAAAACCTTGGGAGCCAAGGACAGGCCGAATGATGGCCTGGAACTCATAAAGAATCCCCTCTGCTCGGAACCAAAGGAACCAGTAGTGGGATGGATTGGGATGTGGAAGAATGCATCCTGAAGATCCAGAGAGCAAAACCACATGTTTTGCTCAAGAGATGGTATGATCTGAGACAAGATGACTATCCTGAAGGTGCATGGCCAGAGAAACTTATTCAGGTCATGCAGATCTAAGATGGGGTGCCAACCCCCCAAAATCTGTTTTGGCATCAGGAAGTACCTGGAGACAAACCCTGGGTGTACTGGAGGGTCCGAGACAGAAGCCATGACCTCCTTGCAAAGGAGCCGGGCGATGTCATCCCGAAGGGCTGATAGCATGTCGGCAGACACTGTGTCCTCCAGCGGGGGATGGGCTCAGCAAGGCGGTAAGTCTCGAACTCCAGAGGCAGATCCTGACCAACCACTTCAAGAACCCACCTGTCTGTGGTGACAACGGACGAGGCGGAAAGGAAGTGGCGGAGCTGGCCCCCCCCCCATGTGAAGACCCAGGGGAGTCAGGATGGGAATGGGGGAGGCACCCTCCACCCCATCACTGGGCAGGCTTGGAGGTGGAGGAAGAGCCAGCTAAGGGTCTGTGGGACCTCAATCTCTTGGCTTGTGGATGACGGCGCTAAAGGACCTATCGGGGGATGCTAAGAGTGAATTGCCCAGCTGGGGCGCTTGGTCCTGAGGGCAGAGAGGAGCCGAAAGGGCTTCTTCTGAACTTTAGAGCCCTTGGGATCCCTCTACGGAGGTCATAGAGTCCAAGGAGGCACAGGACTTCTCATCTGAGTGAGGCACACTTCGACCCATGTCCCAACAAGTTGGTACCCAAGAAGGACATCCACCAGCTTGTGTCGGGTATCCGCTGGAAGGTGGAGATCCTCCGCCATGCCCTGCGGTGCATGGCAACTGTGGCCGCCACAGAACAAGTGCAAGAGTTGCCGTTATTCATGGCTGTCTGGAGCTGCTGCTTAGCTACAGCTTGACCCTGATCCCGGACCTGCTTGACTGTAGTCTGCAAGTCGGCTGGGAGAAGAGGGAGCACCTCATCAAGCATGCCCAAAAGGGCATGGGCGAAATGGGCCATTAAAAGGACCGAACTCGCCTGCCAAAGGCAGAGAGAGGAGGCCATGTGATCCAACTTCTTGGATTCCTTGTCGGAAGGTTTATCCACATCCCCCACATTCCCGCTGCACTAAACATGGAGTCTGCCACGAGACCTTCAGCCAAGGGGTGTCTGTAAAACCTGAAAGGAAATCGGTAGGACCATGTACTTCTGGGCCATCTGGGCCAATGGCGCAGGACAAGAGGCAGGATGCTGCCAAAGCTCCAGAGCAGAGACAAGAATGGCCTCTGTGACCGGGAAGGCTTCCCCAAGGGAGTCACCCCAGTCAAGAATCTCGGTGAGTGGGTACCTAGCCCATTTTTAGACAGGCTCCATCGGCAACCTGGTAGATTCCGAGATAAGGCAGAGTAGGCCCATGAAAGAGGCGGGGCCATGCTTCTCAGACAAATCCTTCGCCAACTCCGTGTCCACCGGATGGGAGTGCAGATAGGACCCCTATGACTCAGAGGATTCGCCAAATAAAGGCCAACTGCCACAGTCCCCACTGACTCTATGGGGCCTGTTGCGATTGACGGTTACCAACAGCCAATGA
Organism: Neoceratodus forsteri; assembly: GCA_016271365.2. Lineage (NCBI taxonomy): Eukaryota > Metazoa > Chordata > Ceratodontiformes > Ceratodontidae > Neoceratodus > Neoceratodus forsteri. Next base: position 430,884,207 of record CM028132.1, read on the forward strand.
GGAAGCCCCAATGCCATACGGGCATCCTTAGGAGGAGGGCCATACTTCATCTATTTCAGGGGCAGCTCCACCACAATCTGAGAAACTAGAGGAGGCCGAGCCAGCTCCTGCCAAGCCAGGATAGGTTGGGGCCACTGTGGCGAGAGCCAAGTGATGGCTGGGGTAGAGGCCAGGATCGGCTTCACCCCGGTTAACATTAGCTTGTACCACATGAGCCCTCATAGCACTGATGCAACTTGCGGTGGAGCCTCCTCATCTGAGGATGAAGAAGAGGAGGGAACATGCCGCTGCCCCGACAAGCTGAGAGCTGAAGCGCCAGTAGCAACGTGGGCTGCTCAACCTGGGACTTTGGGATTGGGACCACGACCTCAACTATCGGAGCTAATGATGGCAGGTCTCAGGGAGCCGTCGAAAGCCGAGGATCCTCTGGGTCCACCGGATCTTGAGGAAGAGGGGTGGATCAGCAGGCTGGTCCGACCCTCCCTGGGAGGTAACGTGCAGGACTGGAGTCCTAGAAAGGGAAGTACTGGCCTCATCTTGTGACAACAGGTTGACCAGCTGGAGAATAATCATGGCAGAAAGGTCGGCCTGCGTCTCGACCAACTGGCCCGACAGGGAAACGGTGGAGTCAGCGGTCTGGGCCAAAGGATCAACTGTAGTCGGAATCTCCATGGAATCGCAGGAATCCAAGGCCCAAAAGCACTTGCGATCCCATGATCATTGGCAAGACTCCTTTTTAGCCTCTTTCTTTGATATGGATTTCGTGCCTGAAGAAGGACCCTGTCCAAGAGTGGGAAGGGCCTGGTACAAGAATGACTGGATGGGCATTGTGGTTCTTATCTGCCATCAACGTCTATGTTTCTAAGAAATGCCCCTGAAAAGGAGGCATCTAAAGGGAGTTGCAAAAAGGCCAAAGCCAAAGAAACATGATCCGTGGCCTGAGCCACAGCTTCTTCAAACGCCACAAGCTGTTCGGCAGACCTCACAGCCATGGAGACCACCCTACAGATGTCCTTAAACTTAATGGGAGGATCCCGTTTGTCAAGGTACCCTAGAAGAAGTTGAGCGTGCCCGTCTTCCAATGTAGAAGGATGCAAGGTGCGACACAGGCTTCACGCCTGGGGATCATACTCATGGCCTAAGCAGTACACACACTTGATGTGCGATCTGTCTGGGACATCATCTGCCCACATGCATACTTTTTGAAACAGGGAGTCGACTTTGCATCGTCCATTACGGGAGAGGTGGAGAAGACTGCCTGAAGATGAGTAATTCACAATTTGAAAGATTAGAAAGCAAAGGGCCTGCTCAGTGTGAGAACAGTAAGGAGGGAACCTTCTTCTTCCATTAGAGAGGAAGATCTGATGTCACGGAGCGGCGCTAGGGGAGTTACCATCTAGGTGGGTGGGAGGAGCCAGCTTGAAGACATTCTGGCAGGATTTAAAGGAGAAAGGAACACTGCCAGAAGTGTGGATAAGTACACCATATCCACATCCCTAGAAAAGTACAGTTATGTAATAACTTACCATAATAGCAGATCTTCGAGAGGAGGTCTTGCAGCAGGTGACACCGGTAGGGCTGAAGTGGCAGGCACCAGGACCTTACGGAAAACTTCTAGCTAGCAGTATACAGCGGGGGACTGCCCCCGCTGTCGGTCCACCCCTGTCATGTACACAATAAAGGGAGCGGCCCCCCAGCATCACCTCAGTTCTCCCGCTGGAGACTCTGGCCCAGATGGAAAGTTGGATGAGGAGCCAAGGATGCTCCTCTCAAGGAGGAGGTCAGGTCAAGCTGCGAATGCAGAAGGAATCCTCAATGGGGAAGGCAGGCGGGAAGCAGCACCTGCTGCAAGAGCTCCTTTCAAAGACCTACTGTTGCGGTAAGTTTTTACATAACTGTACTATCTCACCTTGAGAGTGAGCTCTTGCAGCAGGTAACACCAGCAGGACTGAGTCCCAAGCAGTACGAAGGCCCTTTGCTCAGGGCAGAGGAGACAGAGGGAGAGAAAGCTGAATTCTTTATGAGAGAAGTCCCTGCTGGACAGCAAGGCTAAAGCCTGTCCTGTGCCTGGAAGCAATGTCCAAGCTGTAAAGCTTAATGAATGTGTGAACTGAATTCCAGGTGGCAGCTACGCAGATATCTGCAGCTGACACATTCCTCAGAGAGGCAAAGGAAGCTGCAACTCCCCTAGTGGAGTGGCCTTTTACCGGGCCCGGTAAAGGCTTATCGAATTTCTGGTAACAGTAGAGTGATGCAATTAACTAACCATTTGGAAAGGGGCTGTTTAGAAACAGGTGCCCCCAACATCTGAGAGGTGAAAGAAACAAACAACTGGTCGGATTGTCTGGAGCACTGAGTTAGACTGGCATCACCAGTAACTGAGTTAGACTGGCATCACCAGTAGAAAACAGGAAGTTGTTGGCCCTCTGTACAGACAGTTGGTAAGACCACATCTGGAGTACTGTGTACAATTCTGGAGACCCCATCTCTGCAAAGACATAGACAGGGTGGAGGCGGTCCAGAGGAGGGCAACCAAAATGATGCAGGGTCTGCATCAGAAGACATATGAAGAAAGACTAAAATAACTAAAGATGTGTACCCTCGAGGAAAGGAGGGAGAGGGGGGACATGATAGAAACTTTCAAATACCTCAAAGGAATCAACAAAGTCCAAGAGGGTAGCATCTTTCAGAAAAAAATTGTGCCCCCTTGTGCAAAAACAAGGGGGCACAATTTGAAGATAGAGGGGGGACGACTCAGAGGTAATGTGAGAAAGTATTTCTTCACAGAGAGGGTTGTGGATACATGGAACAGCCTTCCTGAGGAGGTCTTAGAGTCAAAAACAGTGGGGAAATTCAAGAATGCATGGGACAGACATAAGGCAATTCTAGTGGGTGTAGGAGGAAGTAGGCTGTTGGTTAACTAGGATCTGCAGCTTATCCGTTAGGGCAGACTAGGTGGGCCAAGCAGTCCTTATCTGCTGTCAAATTTTATGTTTCTATGTAATTAAGAGCCCGGTGGACATCCAGTGTATGAAGGAGGGCATCTCCTCGGTTTGAGTGCTCTGGATAATAAACGGGTAGGTGAATGTCCTGATTAAGGGTAAATTCAGACACCACCTTTGGCAAGAACTTAGCATTGGTCCACAAGGACACCCAGTCCTTGTGGAAAACCAAGTAGGGCTCTTTACACATCAGAGCCTGAAGCTCGGATATCCTCCGAGCCAAGGTAACTGCAACTAAAAGAACAGGTTACTCACCTGTAACAGTAATTCGAGGAGTGGTATATATGTTGTTCATCCACACTTCTTGGCATTTCCCCTTCCACTTTAAATCTTGACGGAAGTCTTCAAGCTGGCTCCTCTCACTCATCCGGGTGGTATATACCTCGGCTTCGCCCCATGACGCCAGATCTTAGCCCACTGGAAGCAAGGTTGTGCACCCGAAGCTGGGGAGGTCGGGTGTGTGTAGATGAACAACATATACCACTCCTAGAACTACTGTTACAGGTGAGTAACCTGTTCTTCTAGGAGCGTGGATATGTTGTTCATCCACACTCTTGGCAGACTCAAGCAGTTCTCCAGAAGGAGGGAGACAAGGCGTACACCCCCTACTTAGGAAATAAAGACTGGAGAACTGAGGCCCCAAAACCAGCATCCCGGCGTGACTCAAGGTTGATGTGGTAGTGGGTAATGAAGGTGTTTGCTGACTTCCAGGTAGCAGCCCGGCAAATTTCCTGGAAAGGGATGTCCCTGGAAGCAGCCACCGATGCAGCAGCATGGCGGGTAGAATGAGCTCTTATCCCTCTGGAGGTTCCTTGCCCGCCAACTCATAGCACAGACTTATGCATCTTGCTATGGTCCGTTTGGCTGCAGGTCTGTCAGAAGCGGCTTCAGCGTAGGTGACAAACAGCTGGCGAACCTCTCCACAAATTTCCATCGTCCTTTCCTTCTAGTAGGAGACAGCACGTCTCGGGTCCAAGGTATGGAGCCTGTACTCGGCGTCCGAGGTGTAATTAGGGTAGTAAACCAGAAGAGTCAACACCTGGTTAAGGTGAAACTCTGACACCACCTTCAGAAGGAATTTCGGGTAGGGACGCAGGACAACTTTGTCCCTGTGAAAGACCAGATAAGAGGAGTCCACCAAAAGCACCTGGAGCTCCCCTGTCCTTCTGGCAGACATGACAGCCACCAGGAAGGCCGTCTTCCACAAGTGTGAGAGCTCACATTTGTGTATGGGTTTGAATGTCTTGCCCATGAGCTTTGCCAAAACCAGCAACAGATCCCATGGAGGTGGAGGTTCACGTACCAGCGGGTATATGTCATCCATCTTTGAAAATGCGCCCTACCACTGTCTCCTGTGCCAATGTCGGCTGACCGGCCCATGCCCGGTAAGCAGAAATGGCTGCCAAGTGCACCCTACGGGTCGATGACCCTAGACCCCCTTTGGAGAAAGACCAAAGGTAGTTGAGAATGTTAGCCACAGAACAGGATAAGGGGTCCAGACCCTTACCCTGACACCAAATGGAAAATCATTTCCATTTGAAGGCATAACATTTCCTGGTCGATTCCTTTCTAGATGCCTCCACCACGGTGTAGACATCTTCGGAAAGACTCAGAGCCTGGAACTCTAGCCACTCAGGTGCCAGGTTGTGAGGTACAGGGATTGAAGGTCTGGATGAAACACCTTCCCCTGGTTCAGAGATATCAGGTCCGGGCATGTACAAAGCCACTCCGAGGGCCTGCAGCTGAGGCTGAGGAGATCTGAGTACCCGAACTGGCGGAACCAATCTGGGGCTACCAGGATCACCTTCACCTTGTCCCTCCTCACCTTGAGTAACATCTTATGGATCAAGGGAAATGGAGGGAAGGCGTAGAGGAGGCCTGGGGTCCAAGGCCTCGAGAAGGCATCCCCCTGCAGTGAGCCCTGCTGGGGGGGGGGTGGGCATGAAACAGCCTCAGCTTGGTGTTCTCCCTGGAGGAAAACAGGTCCACCATCGGTTTGCCCCAATGGGAGAACAGGACATAAGCTACCTCTGGATGGAGAGACCACTCGTGGGATGTCTGGCTTATGTGGCAGAGAGTATCCGCCAGCTGTTTCGAGGCTCCGGCCACATGGATGGCTAGGAGATCCGCCTCCAACTGGCTTACGAGGGTCCAGATGCGGAGCGCCTCCTTGCACAGAAGACGGGAGTGCATGCTACCCTTTTCTTTGAGGTAGTACATGGTTGTGGTATTGTCTGTCTGGACTTGAACCACTTGACCCCGGAGCTGAGGAGTGAAAGCTGACAATGCCAGTCTGACTGCTCTGAGCTCGAACAAGTTGATGTGGCATTGGGACTCCTCAGAGGTCCAGAACCCGTGGGCCCTGTAGTCCCCCATATGGGCTCCCCAGCCCATGAGAGAGGAATCTGTCGTAAGGACGACCGTCGGCTCGGGGTGGACAAACAGGATCCCTTCCTGCAACCGTTCTGGGCCGGTCCACCATTGGAGAGCGTCCCACATCTTCTGGGTTACAGTGATCAGCTGGTCTAAGTGACCATATCGCTGAGTCCACTGGGTGGCCAGTTCCCACTGGAGGGGCGCATGTGCCACCAGGCCCAATGGACCACTGAGGTGCACGCAGCCATGTAACCCAGAAGGTGCAGAAAGTCCTGGGCAGGACGAAGTGCCCAACCAGAAATGATTGGGCAAAGGAGGAGAGAACCTCTGCTCTGTCCACCGGGAGCCGAGCTCTGGCTTGACAAGAGTCGAGCTCTGCCCCAATGAAGCCCATCACTCGAGAAGGCATGAGTTCCGACTTGGCCTCGTTGGTCAGGAGGCCGAGTTGGGAGCAGGTTTGGAGGGTCAGATCCCTGGACCTCTCTGTGACACTTGGACAGCTGGTTCTGATCACTGTATCAATTTTTGTAATATAAAAATGGGTTATGGACTGTCTCTCTTGAGAAACTGCTGAAACAGCATGTGAGATCACACACACACACACAGGTTTTAGATACAAAGTGTTACCTGGAAAGCCAGAAGCTAATTACAGACTTTTCTAAATTAATTATAGCTTTGACTGCTAAGAGGGAAATCAGTTTCCCTTTTATGATGTTTCGAGGGGGAAACCAGGTTTAGTACACTGGTGCGAAATCATAAATGCTTTGATGTCTGTGTGAGAGGGGATATTGCTCACAGATCAAAGAAAATCATTTGAAGAAAATGAGTTGTGCTGAGGATTACAGAATTTAATACTTTGAAAAGACATCCTATTTTTGTATAGATATATTTTTTATATATATCTTCTGACAGGGAGGAGCTAGATGGCCTCATGCAAAGAGGTGGGCAAAGCCAGCTTTTAGACAATATTCTGTTTTCCTTCAGAGCACACACTTTTATCTAGACTCTGACAAAGAAACATCTTTGAGCACTTTAAGCAGGTATTTAGAGAGAGAGAAAAATCTAAGTATTGTAGTAGGAACTGTACTGTTAAAACCTTGTTCTTTTTATAGATTTGTATGTCTTGTGATATAATAGTTCTGTATTTTATGTTTTACATACTGTATTTTTTATCTATTTTAGTAAAATTCTATTTTTAGAACCTACTTGGTCTGTTTTTGATTTTTTTCCTTTTACAAGTGGAGTATATATGGTTAAAAGCAGACACTGTACATAAGCTTGAATGGTGATACCTAAGCGTTTTAAATCTGAGGTCTTTTATTACAGTTTTTAAGAGTTAATTTCTATACACCTGTTTAGGTGCCCATAGGCAAAGATATCTGGCCCCCCCCGAAGACAGAATTATCCGAGTCTGTACACTGGCTACGCTAACAAGAGGTTCACAGTTTGAATCCCTCCAGAACTGAGACCAAAGCTTGATCCGAACCCACAAAAACAGACAGGAGGGTTACCCTGTTTCTGTTAACTGTTCACAAGACTGCGCTCGGAGGTTGGCACTTTGGGAGTAGAGGGCTGACCTGCTAAATGGATTTGTGACACTCTCCACCTCCTGAAGGGAGGAACCTGCCAAAAGCCAGTCGTTAAGATAAGGGTAGATTCCGACTCCTCGATGCCAAAGGTGGACCACCACCACTGCAATGCATTTGGCAAAGACCCAAGGGGCAGATGACAGGCCGAATGGCATGGCTCGGAACTCATACAGGGTCCCTTCGACCCTGAAGCGGAGGAACCGCTGATGGGACAGACGGATTGGGACGTGAAAAAGCGCGTTCTGTAGAGCCAGTGAACAGAACCACATGTTTCGCTCCAGGAATGGTATGATCTGGGTCAGACTGACCATCCGGAAGGTGCGAGACCTGAGATATTGATTCAGGTCGTGGAGATCTAGGATGGGGCGCCAACCCACCATCCGCTTGGGCACCAGGAAGTACCTGGAAACAAAGCCTGGGTCTGTCGGAGGATCCGGAACTGGAGCTACTGCCTCCTTGCGGAGGAGCTGAGCTAAGTTGTCACAAAGAGCCGACTGGGTGCATGCAGAGATCCGCTCCTCCCGAGGGGCAGGGGCTTGGCTGGTATGGTACTGCTCATATTCTAGAGACAGTCCCCGACTGACCACTTCGAGATCCCACCTGTCTGAAGTGATAGCGGACCAGGCAGAAAGGAAGTGGTGGAGCCGACTCCCCCATGGGAGGACCCAGAGCTGGCGTGATGGGTGTAGGGGTGGCAACCCCCAACCCATCACTGAGCAGGCTTAGAGGAGGAGGCGGCTCTGGGACCTGCACCTCAGCCTCCTTTACAGGGCTGTTGAGGACCCTGCTTGGGCTGTGGGCGCCCAGTTCATTGGGGACTGGGGTTCCACCTGGAGGGACACCAGCCTATACTGGCAGGATGGTCTGCATCTGTCCAGGAAGGGAACAAGTCTTTTGAGCAATCGGTTTAAATGCTTCATTGGCAAGCTTTTAAACTAGTCAAAGGTGGAGGCACTGACAAGCAGCAGGAAAATCCCAGCCTCTCCCTTCAAAACAGGGTACTAAATGAGAAAAAGACCGAGGTAGAACGGTCAGTGGGGGATGCTGCAACAGAAGGTAAAGCCATCAAAAAATGGAGAGCAATGAGTACCAATGCCCGTAGTCTGGGTAACAAGCTTCCTGAATTAGTGGCCTTGATGGAGAAGGAACATCTGGATATTGTGGCAGTCACAGAAACATGGTACACACAAAACCATGACTGGGACGTAAACATACCAGGATACACTATCTACAGGAGGGACAGGGAGGGTAAAAGAGGAGGAGGAGGAGCTCTTACATAAGGGAAGGAATAAAAGCAACAGAACAAAAGGGTAAACAGGGAGGAGAAGAAGCACTGTGGGTAAATCTGAGACAGGCAATGGCACCACAATCCGCACAGGGTTAGACACAGACCCCCTTCTCAGGGGAGGAAATGGACAAGGAAATGATAGAAAGAATACTTAGAATGGCAGAAAAGGGCAATATTGCTGATGGGTGATCTAAATATGCCAGATGTTAACTGGAGTGCAGTTGCAGCTGCCACTTAAGAGTGGAGTTATTCTAGATGCCCACAGGAGCGCTGTCTTAGACAACTAGTACTGAGCCCACTCAAGAGGGAGCAATATTAGACTTGATTCTCTCAAATGGAGATGGAGAGAGATCACAGATGTAGAAGTGGGTAGCCATCTGGGAACTAGCAATCGAACAAAGTATGGTTCACAATAAACACAGCAATAGAGTCAGCCATACAAAGACAAACGATGGACTTTAGGAGGGCTGACTTTGCCAAAATGGTGAGTGCCTAAGGAATGCACTAGCAAATGGGCAGGAAGGAGGAGGAAGAACAATGGGGAATAATAAACACTGCCATCACAGAGGTAACGAGCCTTTGTGTGAAGCAAATAAACAAAACTAAACGATGTAAGAAACCACTATGGTTCTCAAAGGAAGTGGCAGTGAAGGTTCAAGAGAAAAAGAAAGCATTCAGGAAGTACAAGGAATCGCAGAAGGAGCAGGACAGAGAACTGTATCAGTTAAAACAAAAGGAGGCAGGGAAGGCAGTCAGAACAGCAAAGGCCCAAACTGAGGAAAAGATAGCCAACTCAGTTAAGAAGGATAAAACCTTTTATAGGTACATCAGGGAGCGAAGGAAGACCAAGGGAGGGATAGTGAGGCTTAATAAAGGGGAGGGAGGGTGGGCAGAGGGAGACTGTGAAAAGGCAGAGATACTAAACAAATATTTTTGCTCAGTATTTACAAATGAAGAGGAGGAGGTACATAAAACAAACAGTAGAAACACTCTGGATACAGAAGTTGATACCAGCCCATTTACAGAAGAAAGGGTTCTGAAAGAACTCTTAAAACTGAAGGTGGACAAAGCAATGGGGCCTGATGGGATTCATCCCAGAATTCTAAAAGAACTAAGGGTAGAACTAATGACACCACTGACTACCCTTTTTAACAAATCATGGGAGGATGGGGTGGTACCCGAGGACTGGAGGAGGGCAGATGTGATTCCCTTCACAAAAGTGGGAGCAAGGCAGAAGCAGGAAACTACAGACCTGTTAGTTTAACCTTAGTGATAGGGAAAATGATGGAATGACTTCTGAAGGAAAGAACTGTCGAGTATCTAGAGGCCAGAGGGGCACAGGACCCTAGGCAGCATGGATTCACAGCAGGAAGATCATGCCAGACGAATCTGATAGATTTCTTTGACTGGGTGACCAAAGTAGTAGATCAGGGAGGGGCTGTGGACATGGCCTACCTAGACTTTAGCAAGGCATTTGACACAGTCCCACACAAAAGATTAATATACAAGTTAGCCAGCCTGGGAGTGGGTCCCAAGATGACAGCCTGGGTAAAGAATTGGCTGGAGAATAGGACACAGAGAGTAATAGTAAATGGAGTCCACTCAGAAGAAAGGAGGGTTACTAGTGGGGTACCGCAGGGTTCAGTATTAGGACCGATCCTCTTCAATGTCTTTATAAGCAACATTGTCAAGGACTGAAGGAAAAGTATGCTCTTTGCAGATGACACAAAGATCTGCAACAGAGTTGATGCAGGGTGGGGTGGAAAGGATGAGAAGGGACTTGGCAAGGTTAGAGGAATGGTCAAATGTATGGCAACTTAGATTCAATGCTAAGAAGTGCAAGGTAATGCACCTGGGAAACAAAAACCCAGGGGAAGAGTACACAGTGGGGGGTGAGATACTAACAACAACAAAAATGGAAAGGGACCTGGGGGTAGTCATATCAGATGACCTAAAGGTGGGCAAGCAACGTGAGAGGGCAGCAAGGAGGGCTGGGGGATACTGGGATGCATAGGGAGAGGCATCACCAGTAGAAAACAGGAAGTTATTATCCCTCTGTACAGACAGCTGGTGAGACCCCATCTGGAGTACTGTGTGCAGTTCTGGAGACCCAATCTCCGCAAAGACACAGACAGGATGGAAGCTGTCCAGAGGAGGGACTAAAAATGGTGCAGGGTCTGCACCGAAGACATATGAAGAGAGACAAGGAGCTTTAATATGTATAGCCTCGAGGAAAGGAGGGAGAGGAGGACATGATAGAAACGCTCAAGTACCTCAAGGGAATCAACAAAGTCCAAGAGGGTAGCATCTTTCAAAAAAAGAGGTGTGCAAGAACAAGAGGAACAATTTGAAGATAGAGGGCGGCTCAGAGGTAATTTAAGGAAGTATTTTTTCACAGAGAGGGTTGTGGATGCATGGAATGGCCTTCCGGAGGAGGCTGTGGAGTCAAAATCAGTGGTGGAATTCAAGCATGCATGGGATAGTCATAAGGCAATTCTAGGGGATGGGGGTAGGAAGAAGTAGGCTGCTGGTTAACTAGGATCTGCAGCTTATCCAGTAGGTAGGGAAATGAGCAGATTGGGTGGGCCAAGCGGTCCTTATCTGCTGTCAAATTCTATGTTTCTATAAGCTTGAGCCTGCTGCTGCTGCTGCGGCTGACCTCCTTGATAGGAGGGCTGCCTGACTGCAGAGGAATAATGCTGAAATGGCTTCTTGTTTCTCTTCTGCTGGTTCTTGCCTGAAGAACCCTTAGCAGAAGTGGCATCCAAGGTGGCACTGGACTGCTCTATACGCTGAAGGTGACCGGCCACCCCTGGACCGAGCAAGTCGGTGCCCAAGAAGGGCACGTCAGCAAGCTTTTTCTGAGTATCCGCCGGGAAGGAGGAAAGCCTCAGCCAAGCCCTGCCATGAGAGGCCACTGCGGCTGCCAACGAGCGGGCACAAGAATCTCCAATATCCAAGGCCGTCTGGAGCTGCTGTTTAGCAACAGTACGGCCCTGGTCACGGACCTGCTTGACCGTGGTCTGCATGTCCGGTGGAAGATGAGGGAGGACCTTGTCTAATGACCCGAGAAGGGTGCTATGATGACAGCCGAGCTGGCCTGATGAAGGCCCAAGGAAGAGGCTGCACAGACCTTATGGGCAGTGTGGTCCATATTCCTGGACTCCTTGTCCGGGGTTCGGTCAGCGTCGGCTGAACTACCAGTAAGCCTGAACGCAGAGGCGGTCACCAGGGTCTCAGCCGAAGGGTACTCTGTGAACCCCGCAAGGGACCCCATGGGCACCGTGTACTTGCGGGCAGATGGTGCTGGGCAGGAGGCAGAACGCTGCCAAAGTTCAAGGGCCGGGCCAACAATGGCATCGGCCACTGCAAAGGCCTCCATCATGGTATCCCCTCTCTTAAGAATGTCGGTGAAAGGGGGCATTCCAGTGGAATCAGAGATGAGGCGGAGAATGCCCTGGAAAGAGGAAGGACCTTCCTCCATCCCTGCGCTGACCGATGACGCATCATCCCCGGGATGTGAGTGCAAGCCAGTGATGTCCAAGTCCGAAGAGTCATGATACAGTGGTCTACCACCCAAGTCACCCTCGATCTGCCGAGGGCGGTCTGGGGTGACTTATTGACAGACGTCGGGTAAGCCCGGTGTCCTGTTGGTCCTCTTTCGAGGGTGCCCTTCCCTCAGGCTGTTTAGGTGGTGGTTCCACTCGAATCAGTGGAGAGACCAGAGTAGGCCTAACCGGGAGATGGCCCGGCCCCACAGGAGGAGGAACCGATGACTCTGGTTCCGGAAAGGTCGGCTTCGGCTTAGGAGGCGAGAGCCAAGTGATAGCCAGAGTAGTCGGCGGAGCTGGCTTCTGCCCGGTCAAGATCAGCTGCTGCCACATAAGGTCTTCATAGGGCCGGAGTTTCCGCCGGAGCCTCTCCTCATCCGAGGAGGATGAGGACCTGTGGCGTTGCCTCTTTTTTGAGCGCTTATGGCTCTTCCTCAGTCGATTGTCTGAGGGGGTCCTGGACCAAGACCGGGGAGGCCAACTCGGTCAATTGGGAGATACTGGGATCGGTGACACCTGGGGGTCGGGGACCGGTTCCTTGATGGGGACACCAGCTGGCTGGGTCTCCTCATCCGGAAAGACCAGAACCAGAGTCCTTTCCAACGAGTCATCGGGCACATCTGGCGACAAGGGGTTGATGGGTCGAGGATAATTTCGACCTTGTCAGCCACATCCTCGGTCCCTTGGCCAGACGAAAGGTCTGAACAGCCAGCGGTCAAGGATGCAATCTCGATAGAGGTTGAGACCACATGTTCTTGGGACTCGAACCTCTCCCGGTCCAAAGAGCATCTCCGTCGGGATGAAGACACCGGGTCCTTCTCCCTCTTCCGAGAGTGGGAGGAGTGCGAGCCCAAGGGCACCTCACCCCAAGTGGGGAGAGACTGGCAAATCTCCCTGAAGGAGCCTGTAAAGGCGGAGCCTAGGTTCAGCAGGACGAAGAAGCTTTGACTGGCTGAAGCACGAGCTGCTTCCTCCTCCAATGCCTTCATCTGTTCCAGCTGTTTGGCGGAGCCCGCGGCCGCGGAAACCACCCACCTAGCCTCCTTCGATTTCACTGGCATGTCTCTCTTTTCCGGTCTCCCCAGCTTCAGGCGTGCCTTGCGGTTGTCCAGGACATTGGGATGGAAGGCCAAACAAAAACTGCACAATGAGGTGTCATGTCCGACACCTAGGTAGTAAACACATGTGAGGTGGGGATCGGTGTGCGACATCTTCTGGCCGCAGGGGGCACCGACGAAATCCTGGGGAAGATTTTTCCTCCATAGTCGATGCGACGAAAGCGCGATCGCTAACTCGAACGAGTTTGAGTTTCGTTAAAACCGACAATTTGACAGCAAGGGCCTACGAAATGCTGAGATCACGAGGGAACCTGCATCTTCCAACGGAAAGGAAGATCTGGTGTCATGGGGCGGAGCAGAGGTATATACCACCCGGTTGGGTGGGAGGAGCCAGCTTGAAGACTTCCGGCAAGATGTAAAGTGGAAGGGGACATGCCAAGAAGTGTGGATGAACAACATATCCACGCTCCTCGAAATGACGCTTTCCAAGAGAGAAAGCATAGCTTGCAATCTGCGGCTGGCTCGAAGGGAAGCAAAGTAAGCTTCTCCAAAACAAAAAGAAGATCCCTTGGGGGGATGGGGTCCCTAATGGGAGGTTTCAGGTGTAATATGCCATGCAGGAAAGTGCGTGACAAGTCAAGTTGTGCCAGGGTTTTTCCCTGTATAGGTGCGTGACAAGCTGACACCACAGATAAGTGCACCTTTTTGGAAGAATAGCTCAGACCCAAGTGTGAGAGTGAAAGGAGGTACTCAAGGATTGAGTTCACCAGACCTCGTGTGCAGACACTGGCGTTTATGCCAGTCGTTCGAGTGGGAAGAGCTCCAGCTCCTTGTCCAGGGTCAGCTCTTATGGTCTACCTGGCCCCTGTCCTCAGGGTGGGGTCCCTTGGGAATGGAGAATGGTCCCTAGGGGTAAGCTCTGGTGGAAGGAGATCCCCCTTGATTGTATTCCACCAAGAGGAAAAGAGGTCTTTGACCTCTGACAGCTGGAGCCTCAGTACCTGGTCCAGTGTTGGATGGGTCGACGGGGCAGCATCTGTGCCTTGGGTGGTAGCCCGGGGTCGGCAGGCGTAGTGTGGGCTAAGGCTGATGGCAGGGTACCTGATGGCGTTCTGTGCTCCATGTGTTCGATGGCCAATGGTGGGGGCGAGATCAATGACGCTGGAGTTGAGGTGACAGGTGCCGAGGCCGGGGGCGCCAGCTTGGCGGCAACCTGGAAGGACTGGCGTCAGTGTGGGTCCTCGGCCGACAACCGCTTGTCAGACATCCACTTCTCCGGTGTCAGCTTGTCCAATGGTTGGCCTTTGGGGCTGAGAAGCGGACCTCCCGGAAGAATGATCTGAGCCCCCTGTCCAGGGAGTCGGTACCAGTAGGATTGGCCGACTTGGATGCTTTCACCAGCGCAGTGGCAGAGGATGAGCCGGCATTGCCACCTGAGTGCCAGACAAGTAGCCTGAGAGGATAGCTGGACTTTCAGTGGCTGCAGGGCCAGGCCAGAGGCCCCAGACACGAATCCTTGCCTCCCGATGCCCATGCCAGGGTGGGTGGTCTCACTACCGCAAGCCAGGTAGGAAAGCGAGCTGCCTGTGATACAGAGTCCGAACTCCCCCAGGAGGTTGACCGGGAGTCGAAGGACCTGGATTTTGATAAGGATCTGTCTTTTTCCCTCTCTCTCCTTTTTTCTTTGTAGTGGCGCTTCTCCGATGAATTTTTGTGAAAGAGGCACTCCTGGGATGAAGAATCCTTCTGCATGGCAGCAAGTTTGGTTTGAATCCCACAGCTTCCACTTGCATACTGTGTGACCCTGAGCAAGTCACTTAACCTCCTTGTGCTCCCAGGTCGCTCCTGTAAAAAAGCTTTCAGCTTAGTGTGCTATACCTGGTTAAACAACTAAATAAAAAAAAAAAAAAAAGTTGTTGCTGGAGCAAGAAAGCCTGGAGGGCTTTTTGGTGGCGAATTCTCGTCCTGCTATTAAACGTCTGGCAGTGTTGGCAGGCCTTGGTGTCGTGGTCTGGGCCTAGGCACAGAAGATAGGCAGAGTGTCCATTCTTAGATGGTATCTGTTTGCCGCAGGCACACTTCGAGTGGTGCCAGTTGATGGACGTCATCGGGGAAGATGACATACAGATGGAGAATGGAAGGAACCAATTTTTTCAGAAAAAAAACGAAGCGTTAAAAAAAAAAACACGGTCAAAATGATGATCAATCTCAGCAGAAGGCATCCGTGGAGTCAATGTGCACAAGTCGACGGCGGGAAAAGAACTGAGGTGACGCTAGGGGACCACCCCCTTTATTGTGTACGTGATGTCGGGGGTGGGCCCCCGCTGTACACTTCTAGCTAGAAGTTTTCCGTGGGGTCCTGGCGCCAGCCGGCTTCAGTCCTACCGGTGTCACCTGCTGCAAGAGCTCACTCTCAAAGTAAGCTCTCCTTTGTTCTAAGCTGTATTCTCTTTGGTTGTCAAATTGCTGTGGACCCACACAGCTCGCACGAGTCTACTACATAATATTTTCTTTGCAAATCTTGCAAAAATCTTCCAACAGTTCTTAAAATATGCATTAATTTAAAAGCACAGAATTAACGTGGTGCTGTGCGACACAAATCGGCTACAAACAATGCCAAATAGTACAACAGAGCTTAATCAGGTTCTATTGTAATCAATATATGAAAGAGAAAATGCCTAGAAAGAGGTGGTTTCTGGAGATGGACAACAGTTTTAAAGCATAGACTTGCAGGCAGAAACTTTACCGTGAACCAAAGATTTGTTTAAAACAACAAAAAAAAAAGACAGATGCTACTAAAAGTACTTCCGTTTAGACTTGTAGGGATACAAGTAATGATGATGTGTAAGGAATAAGACTAATGAGGTGTTGGTTGCTGTGTCACAACTACACACCCAGGGGTGCAGTAAGGCATGAGGCCACAGGACCTCAAAGTTTGGTTGTGGCGAAATTACCAACACCCTGGAGTGTCTTACTGCACACATTACAAAACTAATAGTCATATACAGCAGTACAGTACATCAAACAGAGTATAAACATAAACACTGCAAGGCATAATAATACAAGTACCTGCGGTATATAAATGCAGAGTTTAGATCGGAAAGGGGAAAATACCCCTTGAGGCACAAAGGGAGGAGGAGGGGAGAGTAATATAACATGAGGGCTGCAGAAATTGCAGCCAGTAGTGGCGGCAGTTGGAGCTCATGCAAGCCCGCGAGGAGGGGAAGATGGACAGTGCCATGTCACTCATCACGGAGGAGGGGGCGTGCCAGTAAGCCGGTTTTACGGGAGCCGAGGACAAGAAGCAGCAGCAGCTGGTGGTGGTGGAGATTAAGTCCCTCTGCATGAACTGCTACCGAAACGGAGTGACACGCTTACAGTTGACAAAGATTCAATTTTTTAAAGACATCATTGTGAGCTCCTTCACTTGTGAGTACTGTAACTGGACCAACACTGTATTTATGTTGGACTAAGTTAGCTATATGTATAACAGATTAAGAAATGGATGGATTATTGAAAAACTGGTTAAACATCCGAGTTTTCAGATGTAAATTGTATTTACCAATAAAAGCTATCAGAGTTCAAAAAAAAAAAAAAGAAAAGGAGAGAAGACAAATGACTGCAGCGCAAGAGGACTTCAATTTGCTAGCAGGGCCATCTTTAAAGTTAATTTTATATTAACAAGAGTACTTGACCTTTAATATTAAAGCAAAAAAAAAAAAAACTAATTTGCTTTGTAATGCACTCCTACACACATGTAATGACAATCGTACCTTTCATTTTTATTTCCAAATTAATTTATACGGTGGGGTCTGGTGGTTGTTTCCGATGTTCTTGGATAGAGCCTCCTGTGCATATTATTTACACTTAGATGCTTAGAACCTTATCAGAAATGACGAGGTAAATGGAATGAAAGTACATTTACGTGAGAACTTACCGTAACAGCAGATCTTCAAGAGAGGCACTTGCAGTAGGTATTCACAGATAGGACTAAGCCACCAGGCGTCAGGATCCCATGGAAAATTTCTAGCTAGCAGTCTCTGGCGGGGGACATCCCCACGTCAGGTGACCGGCGTCATACGACGTCGGTATAAAGGGGCGGTCGCCCATGCCCACCTTCCAGTTCTTTCCCGCCAAAGACCAAAAGAGGCAAGATGAGAGCAAGAAGAGGATGTGCCCCCATGGAAAGGAATAAAAGAAACTTAGGGGGACGGAGGGCGGGAAGGTAATACCTACTGCAAGAGCATCTCTCGAAGATCTACTGTTACAAAAGGTTCTTACGTAACTGTACTGTCTTACTTCGCGAGGGCTCTTGCAGTAGGTATTCACAGACAGGACTGAATCCCAAGCAGTCTGGAACAAGAAACAACCAGGAGGAGGATGGTCATCCACAATATAACCTCAGGGCTGAGCAAGTCTCAAGAAAGGAGGCCCTGCAGAACAGACAACCCAAAGCCTGCTCTACGGTGAGAGGCAATGTCCAAAATGTAGTGTTTCGTGAAGGTATGGACCGAAGTCCAGGTTGCGGCTGCGCAGATGTCTGCCACAGACACATTCCTGAAACAAGCAGCAGAGGCAGCTACTCCCCTGGCGGAGTGACCTCTGACCTGACCCAGAAGGGTCTTGTACTTGTCGTAACAGAAAGTAATACAATTGGCCAACCATTTGGAAAGGTATTGCTTGGAAACAGCACTGCCCTCCCTTTTGTGAGCGAAAGACACAAAAAGCTAATCAGTTTTCCTGAGATCCTTAGTCCGATTGGTGTAATATCTCAGGATTCTGTGAACACCAAGAGTACGTAAAAGGTACTTCCCCTTGATTGGAGTGTTGCGTAAAGAAAGCCAGTAGCTCAATGGATTGATTCAGCGTAGATTCAGCCACCACCTTAGGAAGAAACTTAGGGTTGGTGCGCAGAGTCACACGTTCCTTGAGGAAAATCAAGTATGGGATTTTACACATCAAGACTTGAAGCTCGGAAATGCTCCGAGCAGAAGTGATGGCTACTAGGAAGAGTGTCTTCCAAGAAAGGAACTTTAATTCTGCTTCCACTGCTGGCTCGAAAGGAGGCAGTGTGAGCTTCTCTAGAATCAAATTCAAGTCCCATGGAGGGGCAGGATTGTAGATGGGGGTTCCTGGGTGGAGAACCCCTTTAAGAAAAGTCTTAGAGACTTCCAACTGAGCAAAAGTCCTATCTCCAAAGGGAATGTGGTAAGCTGAAATAGCTGCTATATGGACTTTTAAAGAGGAATGGCTGAGACCCAGGTCGAAGAGGTGATGTATGGAATCCAGAACTTTGTTGGCTGGGCATGAGAAAGGCTCTAAATCTTTAGAATACAACCTGATGGAAAACCGTTTCCACTTCATAGTGTAGGTGGACCTGGTGGAAGGCTTCCTGGCCTCTACCAAAATGTCCGCTACTAAGGGAGAGGCTCAGAAGCAGGCTTTGGCTATGACTGCAGGAGCCATGCATGAAGGTGAAGGGATTTGAGGCCTGGGTTAACAAGGGTCCCCTGATCCAGGGTCACCAAGTGCTGCAACAGAGGAAGCGGAAGAGGAGGTTCCTCTGAAAACTGTTACAGAAGAGAGAAACAAACTTGCCTGGGCCAGAAGAGGGCAATGAGAATCATTCGAGCCCCCTCTGATCTGAGCTTGTTCAGCACCCTCAGAATCAAAGGAATGGGAGCGAAGGCATAAACAAATCTGTCCCTCCAACAGAGAGACAGTGTGTCCCACCAGAAAATGTCTCGCCCTGGAGCGAGCGAGCAAAAGGTGTAAAGTTTTGCATTTTGGGGGGAGGCGAAGAGGTCTACCTGAGGTGTCCCCCACTGCCGAAAGATGTCGTTTACAACCTGTTGGTCTAACTCCCATTTGTGAGCCTTGGCTGAGTTCGTCTGCCAGGGTGTTTTTCACTCCCGAAACGTGAACTGCAGTCAGGTGAAGGTCGTACTGGGCTGCCCAATACCAGACTCTCATCGCCTCCTGGCACAGGGGATAGGAATGTGTTCCTCCCCATTTGTTAAGGTACAAGACTACACACGTTGTCTGATTGGATGAGAAGATGACTGGGGAGAAGAGCCTGTAGGGTATATAGGACTACCCTCAGTTCGAGCACATTTATGTGCAGTTTCTGCTCGAACAGGGATCAGCTGCCCTGAGTCCTGTGAGACCCTAGGTGGGCACCCCAGCCCTCCCCTGACACATCTGTTGTCAACATCTGGGAAGGACGAGCGATGCAGTACAGAACTCCTAGGCACAGGTTCTCCTGAACCATCCACCAGTGCAAGTCCCTGATCATGGAATCCGACACTAGCACCTCTTGGTCTAGATCGTCCGAGGTTTGGTGCCATTGTGACCGAAGTGTCCATTGAGAGATCCTCTTTTGGAGCTGAGTGAACAGAACTGTCAGAATGGCAGCCGCCATGAGCCTGAGGAGGCGGAGGACTGACCTGGCTCCGACCCATCTGTGACCGGACAGAAGATGAGCCTGATTCTGAAGGGTCTTGACCCTGTCCAGAGACAAAAAGGCTTTGCCTGTAGTTGTGTCCAGTATCGCCCCTATAAATTGGAGGTGTTGGCAAGGGACCAAGTGGGACTTGACCTGGTTGATGGTAATACCCAGGCTGGTAAAAACCTGCAGGGAAAGGGAGTGCAGGAGTTCTTCCCTGGACGGGGCCACCAGGAGCCAATCATCCAGGTACGGGAAGACCTGCATGCCCTGGGTACGTAGGTGGGCCGCTACCACTGACAGGCATTTGGTAAATACTCGAGGAGAGACCAAATGGGAGGGCCTTGAACTGGTAGTGGTCCCCCTGAAAGCAAAAATGGAGGTATTTGTGGTGGAAAGGGCATATGGGGATATGCAGGTACACATCCTGCATATCCAGAGCACATAGCCATTGTCCCGGCCAGAGTAACGGTAGAAGGCCCTGCAAGGAGAGCATTCTGAACCGTTTGTACTCCTCAAACATGTTCAGGGAGCCGAGGTCTAGGACTGGCCTTAAGTCTCCAGTCTTCTTTGGAACGAGAAAGAAATGGGAATAGTAATCTGTCCCCCAAAGAGTGGGGACTGGCTCTATCGCCACCTTCAACAGAAGGGATATGATTTCTTCTAGAACCAGAGGAAGATGTTGTGGGGAGTAAGATGACTGAGGGGGTGGTTTTTGAGGAGGTTTCTGTAGAAACTGTTATCGAGTGTCCCGCAGATATTAGCTGGAACACCCAAGCGTCCGATGTTTTCCTCTCCCAACCCAGCAGATGGGAGGAGAATCTCCACCCTACCGGTTCCTCTGGAATGGCCAGAGGCAGAAGGAGAGGCAGGGAGTCAGGAGGTGTGGGGCAGCACAGCAGCCGAGGCTCCTACGGACTTTTTGCTGGGAGGTAGCCTTGGTTGCTGGAGGGGCCCCCAACGTTAGTTGGCGCGCTTTCCTTGGTTGAGCTTTTGTTGTCAGGTTCGATGATGAAAAGGACATCACTGCCCCTAAGGGGGCCTGTACAAAGTCTGGACCGACTTTAGTGCAGTGCCCTTCTCCTGTAGTTCGGTTATGATGCCCTTGACATCACCCCCGAACAGCACTGAACCCCTGAAGGGCGCATCCTGTATAGCAGACTGTACTTCAGGGACCAATTCTGACACACGGAGCCAGGCATGACGTCGTAGGCCTATGGCGAAAGCTGAGCTCCTGCTAGCTGTGTCCACTGCATCGTAGGTGGCATGAAGCATGTGCCCACAGGCCGAACGAACAGAACAGACCAGGTCTCCCAATTCCTGCTTAGTTTGTGACTCGGGCAGGGAGTCCAGCTTGGATACCACCTGGCTAAGGATGGACTTCCGGAAATCCCCCATGTGGCCGACGTAGTTGAGGGCCCTGATGCCTAGGGTGGAAGAGTAAATCTTCTTCCCGTACTGATCCAGAAGTCAAGATTCCTTGTCAGGTGGGGACGAGCTCAGATGTTTGGGGTTGGTGGAGCATCCATGGGCAGCGCTGATCACAACCAAATCCACCTGGGGGTGAAGACTAAGGAAGTCTTTACCCTCTGGAGCCTGGTATAGCCTATCCGCCTTCCTCAGAAGGGGGCTAGCATGGATGGTTGTTTCCAAATACTGGAAACAAGATCGGCGTGAGGCTCTATCCAGCATGGAATCAGTGTGGCAGCGGTCTCGGGCAGATCCGGATGGGCAGCGAGCTTCTTACGCTGTGGGTCTGGCTCCACTGACGTGTCTCCTGGATCTTCCTTAAGAGCTCCAGAAAAGAAGGGTCCTCCTGTATGCCAATTATGGGCTCATTAGCATGCGTGTGCAACCCCACCTCCCCTGAGTGCCTGTCCCGTAGCTGTCTTGAATATTCCTTGTGGTCTAGTGCTTCCTCCCCCAATAAGGGCATCTGACCCCCTCCCGAAACCAGCTGTTCAGGGCCCTCTTCCTCTCTAACCTAAGCTGAACTATGGCAACAGTGACTGCAACCAGCACAGCCCTCCACTCACCACCTCAGCTGGCTGCCAGATGACGGTCTCTGAGCAACCATGGTACTGTAGCAACAGCTGTTTCTGCATACTCGTGACTGCTTACTGACAGTCCAGTTAGACGGCAGCCAGTCGAGGTGGTGAGTGGAGGGCTGTGTTGTTGCTATCACTACTACCGTAGTTCTGCTTACATGACCGAGGCAAGGATGTGTGTGGTGAGGTGGGCCCTGAGCAGGCAGGTTGAGAAAGAGTCAGATGTTCCTGTGGATGGGGTGGGGGAGAGATCAACTTTACCACAGAGAATATTCAAAACAGCTACAGGATGGGCTATCAGGGGTGGGAGAACCATGAGACCACTAGGAATATTCAAGACAGCTACAGGATGGGAGATTGGGGTGGGCAATTAGACCACCAGGAATATTCAAGAAAGTGACAGAACAGACGATCCGGGGGAGGGGGGGCCCCGTGCAAGGGGATATGGGCAGGATTTTAGCACCATTAAGCAGCGCTGCAATGAAGGCTGTGTAGCACTGCTGAAACTGCTGAATATACTGCTGTGCCAAGTATGTGTGGGGGCCCCTAATCTGCATGGGCACACGAGTATAATGTGCACAGTTGTGCTGTTGGGTCAGTGCAGCACACTGGGAGCCTTTGAATATGGCCCCTGCCCCATGAGCTGGCACTATTCACAGTTCGCACAGCACTAACTTAGTTAATGCTTTCACAGTTGTTTGAAAATGGGAACCTACAGCTGAAAAAATGGTGACTAGAATAAAGAATATACTTTGTTTTTTGACAGTCTGACCCCAGATTTTCAACACTATTTTTCACTATTTTTTTGGGACACCATGTTATGATCAAGACAAGTGGAATTGTTTAAATCCCATTCGAAAGGTGACGTTGCAGAGCACTTGCAAAGACATGTCTTTGGGGGGGATTTGAAAAATGATACCTGTCATGTCCATCTGGTGGCCAAAATCTTCAAAAATCACAAAGTTATGAGTAAATGTTGAAACAAGTCAACATTTCTTCAACTGTTTTTATTAAGCATTTTTACCTCAAATTTTCAACAGAATTCTGACCCCACCTAATGATCAAAGCCAAGTGAATTTTGTTTTTGCACCTTCCGTGCCCACTGGCACCCTTTTCATTTGGGCCATTGACACCACCGCCTCTACCCACCAGACTGATGCTCGCATCTGCAACTTCACTAAAATCCTCCTTCAACCTTCCGTCCCCTGGGCCATCTTGTCCCTGCCAGGGACCTCCTCTGACAGTCACAGAGGGGAAAGACACCTGGAGCCTCCCTCCTTATCTCCGATTGGTCAACTTGTCCATGCTAGTGTCCTCCCCATTGACTAGAGGAGGAATATATGAGCTTGGGTGGAGGCTGAGGGATGATGTGTTACTGGCCTACTGGGGGTCAGCTGGCTTGGAAGGGGCAACATGGCTGTCATCCGGCATGTCTGGTGTGGTACTTTCCTTCACTTTCACCCCACCCCACTAACCGCAAGGACGCAAATGCTGCAGCTAGCCTGGGAAAGGGGTGCATGACAGTATAAGTTCACCCATGCCGTCAATGGCACCATCACAGGCCTCCAGCAGGAGCCAGTGCAGAGCGATGCAGTGTCAAATCCCCTACCCCCCCCCCCCGGAGGACAGCGTCCACTGCATGTTCTGGATCCGCCCTGCCAGCCTCTGTGCCTGATGTCTTGGGTGCAGAGTGCAGAGCAGGGTCACCTGCATGTCACAGCAATCCCCGGTCATTTGGCGCCACAAAGCCAGCTAGGCGGAATTTTTTAAATCCCATTTAAAAGGTGATTTTGCAGAACGACTCCAAAAACATGTTTCAAGATAGATTTCAAAAATTTCACCTACCTTGTTCAAGAGGTGGGGTCCCAAAAAGGCTATGTTAAAACTTGGGGGCAAAAAAAAAAAAAAAAAGAAAGTTATGAGTAAAAGTTCAAAACGTATTAAAAAAGCCATTAACCGAGTCTACCTCATTTCCCGTCAGTTCACGGTCAGGCTCCAGAGCAACAAGACATTTAGTACTGGTGGTCTTGAGAGTTCAGCACAGTGGTGGACTGGACTGGTAAGTAAGGGGGGGGGGAACGACAGGTGTTGAGAGAGGGGCTGGGTGGAAGGGATTAGAGCAGAAAGCATCAAGGGAACATTTTCTTTTCTTACAGGCATAACTTAGGGAACTGGGAACAGAGGGTGGAGGTGAGAAAACAGAATGAGCAGGAGGGGTATTAGAATATACTAAGGAATAGAAAAACTGGGGTCAGACAGCATGCAGAGGCGAGAGCAGAAGTGTTTTAAAATACACGGGGCTGAGAACAAGGGAGGGTGGAAGAGCACCTGCGAGGTCTTTCAAATACCTGGGAGACTAGGAAAGCAAGAATCTGAGGGGAGTTTTTGCATTATCTTTTACCTCCTCCACCATGGCCATCTCTGTCGACTTCTCCTTTGGGCAGCCAGTCTCCTCACTGCCGCCCCGATCCTCCGTTCTTGCCATCCACTGCCCCCTTGTCATGCTGCTCTGGTTGTCCCGCCGTATCCCTTCGACGGAGGGCCCCCCCCCACCTGTGGGGGCAACCGGAAGGGGAGACTTCAGTGCCCAAAGGCACCTTTCACCATCTGGGCCGGAGCAGCTTAGGGTCGCAGCATCGGAGATAATCTGGCCACCGCAGTGAAGGGAGGATGGGGCCGCCATCATCCAGCAACGAAGTATCCATTTTTCCTTGTTTTCAGCCTTTCTATTGAGCACACACTGCCATGTCCTAGATTTGTCCCACGCATGCGCCATGTGGTCACCCATGGCGCATTGTGGCGGTTCAACAGCCACAGGAGCTGCTCATGACAGCACATCCCCGTCCCTCCTCCCCGGGAGGAGAGCATCCAATGGATGCTCTGAGCCCTCCCTGCTGGCCTCCGTTCCTGTCGCTTCCGGGTTCGGGACGCAAACTCGGGTCGCCAGCATGCCTAGCAAACCCTTGTTGCCTGGCGCCAGCCGAGCAGGAGGGTTTTTAAAATACACCAAGACTGAATGGAGGCTGGGGGTGGAGGGAGGGAGCGGGAAGGATTTTAACACACTCTGGGGACTGTGAATAGAGGTGGGAAATCATGCAGAGGAAAGCAGCAGGTGTTTTTGGTTTTTGTACTGTGGAGTACTTGGAAATGGAGGGAGGAAACTAGACAGCATGAAGAGGGAGGGAGCTGGTAGTTGCGACGCTGGATGATGGGAGGAAATGTATACAAGGATGCAGCTGCACTGTGATAGGTGTGGCTGCACAGTTTCATATGTAGCAAGTTTCCACACATCAGCCAGCTCAGCAGTAGTCACCTTGTCATAACTGGGTGTGCACACACACACACACCCCCCTTCTGCAGGTTCAGCTGCTACAGCGCACACCTTTTACCAAAAAAGAACTTAAGTGGTTAAATCCCACCCACACTATATAGGCAATGCTGTGCACCAATGATGTGCATGTAGGCACATTGATGTGGGTAGCCCCATTGTGCAAAAAGCTTTTTGAAATCTCCAGATGCCGATGACTTATAGTCCAATGTATTATGGAGATACCCTTGACAATCCTTTGCTTCACAGAAAAGTTCTAGTAGTTCATCACCAAGAGTCTCCTTTATCCATGCAGCTTCTCTTCCTCTTTTTGTCATTCAGGAACAATCAATTATAATAGGACTAGACATACCTCTCAACTGTCCTTGATTAAGAGGGACATCCATGATTTTACCCCTCAAAATTGCTCTGTCCCTCACTGAAAAAGGTGCTGTCCACATAGAGAATGTGCCGTAAATTCAGACTTTTGATCATAAATACACAATATTCTAAGGTGCTAAATCAAAAATAAACTTTCTACAAGTAAACACAATGGTTTTCACAGTGTTCTGAGCTTGTATCTCCATGTTTGAGGATGTGCCCCTTATTTTGAAGTTCTGTGTCCCTCATTTCAGTGACAAAATGTTGACAGGTATGGGTCTAGATGTACAGAAGTGACTATTCTGGTTCCTAGATGTTGGATACTAAGTGTTCTAACACCTACTTGAAGACAGAGTTATCGGGGTAGTTGGTGTAGCCCGCAGCGTTGGCTCCTCGCAGCAGCATCTGGAACGGGATATTGGGGATCAAGTCTCGCAGCTCCTGCAGCCGTCGCCATGGACACTCATACAGGAAGCGCATCGCCACATCAAAGGTCGCACCTGGCACAGTTTAATAGGAAAGAGGGGCAAAAGTGTTAGAGTGACACCCTGTCTGATCCTTGACAGAATATTTCTGAAGGGGGCCATGCCTAGTTGTTGAAGGCCAAACACAGCCCATATATTAACAAGCTTAGTTGTGACTAAAGATGATGTTTTCCAATGTTTTCCAAAAGGTATCAGCTGCTCTTCAACGAGATGCTGCAACATTAGGCATTAAACCTAAACAAATCTTGACCCCCATCATCAGATACACATACACAAGACCTACATTTTAAGCTGCCACCCCGCAGGTGACAAAAAGTCACAAAGAAAACAAATATTTCTAAATTTTTTTTTTTTTTTTTTTTTTTTAATCAAAAATGACAGCTTTCTTACTTGCATAGTAAATTAAACACTGTCCCACCCAACCCAATGGCTTCCCTTACGTGTTGACCTTGGATAAGGGATGCCTACAGTCTACCTCATCTCTCTTACCTCCCCAGTTCTCGATGCTGAAGAGGTTATTGAAGTTATGAGCTACAAAAGGAGAAATTTTTTTCAGATCATGAGTGCGGACTCGGGTGGCAAGGAGAGACTGATGAGCATCTCGGAATGTGGTGTCCATCAAAAGAAGGCCCTTGTGCTGGCGCACAGCCTTGGCAAGGCCCTCTGGTCCTTCCTTCAGGAGAATGTCCCTGAATCCCGAAGGGGGCAGCCCTGTAGCATGGAAGAGACGGGAAAAAAATAGTGATAATAGAACCAGGCTAATGCATTTCTACAGACAGACTCAAAATATCAGTACCATCATTTGAAACCTGGGCTCAATTTGAAAGTAGTGTCACAATGCATATAACGCTGTCAATTTCTTGAAAAGTAGGAGTATGCTCTGAAAACAATCACTTAGGCATCCTTAAAGCAATTCTTTAGTATCCAAGCTTTAATCTTAGTTCTCTATTAAATTATCCTGTTACTCCATTATAAAAGCCCCAATCAATGACACCAGTTAGAAGCAGTTCACGGCTCCTATGCGGACATTTTCTCATGCTACGTCAATGCAAATGGAGCATTTTCATCTATGTAGCAGCCCAAGCTAGCCTTTTCTCATCCTCCACCTCGTTCAATAGCACCCCAACACCAGCTCCATCACCAATCTTCTCACAGACTTACTGGTTATCCCATGCTTGCCCAGGATCATGGTGGTAGGCTGCTTGCCATGTTGGTTGTGCATGGGTCTGTGGGGGGCGTGGGGGGGGTGCCAGCACAACTGCAGACCAAGGCTTTTTCCTCCTGGACGGTGCCTGGGTGCAATTATGCAGAAGCACACATGCGTGCTTGGCATCTGCCTCTACCCCACTGTGTGCTCCTGCTGCACCACCATGTGGCCTCCAGCAGTATGCGCCAGCATGCTCAGTAGGCACTTTAGGATGGATGTTTGAAACGAAAAAAGAATTGGCCATATAAAAAAAGGATCCTTTTTCGTATGTGGTCAATCCTACGAAAAAGGATTATTTTTCGTGAGGAAAAAAATCCCTTGTCATATGGCCACCATTTTCTTTTTACTGTTTAAACGTACAAATATATAAAGTATATAAAAATATCATCTTACAAAAAACACCTTAGCCTAGCTAAATGGGACCGGGTCAGCTAGATTCTGGCATTTTGGGGTTTTTTTTTTGTTTTTTGTTAAAGTTGTCAGAAATACGCTTTCTGAGCACCCAAAATCCAGGGTGCCCAGCTTAGTGAGAGGAGGCATTCACCCACATTCTCTGTATGAAAACAGTGGGACTTTCTTGACTTCTGCAGCCGCGGATAGAACTCAAGCTGCAGGCTGTAGTGAAAGCAGTCAGCCACTACTTCCCTGGTGTCAAGTGGTTCCCCCTCCCCATGGCCATCCTTTTATGTACTGTATGTAATGTGTTAATCTGGTGTCTAGTGACGCCAACCCCACCCTCCGCTTTTGCAATTTTCTCTGGTGTCTAGTGCCCCCCACCGTCCAGTCACTGTCTCTTTACTTTTATAATGCTTCCCTGGTGTCTACTGGCAAACCCACCTTTTGCTCGGCATTCCTTACTTTTATAATTTTTCCATGGTGTCTAGTTACGCCCCCCCCACATCGCTGTACCCATACTTTTATGATGTTTCCCTGGTGTCTAGTGGCGTCCCCATCCTCCAATCGCTGTCCTCTTACTTTTATAATGTTTCCTTGGTATCTAGTGGCACCCCCCCCACCAATCCTTGTCCCTACATTATCTTTCCTGTAATAAAACCGTCCCTAGATTGTTTTTTAATTAAACCTTAAAAAAAAGAAAACAGTCCCTCCCTGATCCAACCCCTCTACCATAACCTCCAACTGAGCACCCCCCGCCTTCCCCCACACACCTCCCACGCACCCTCACTCACCTAAACATTTCCCAGGGTAAAGATCCACTTTCTGATCCCAGACACGTCTTGCTGCTGGAACTGCCGACTGCAATATGAGAAACTAAGATAAGTGTGGTTCAATGTATTTCAATGGGGTTTTGAACTCTGATGCAAATTTTTGTCACTTTTGCCCTCAAATTTGCAACATGGTCTTTCAGGGACCCCACCTCATGACAAAAGGGGGTTGGAATTACACAAATCAAGCCCAAATGGTAATTTTGCAGTTGTTTGGCGAAATTACCTTTTGGGCGGGATTTGAAAATTTGCACCACCCTTGTTCATGAGGTGGGATCATAAGAAAGCTATGTTGAAAATGTGGGGTTAAAATATGTAAAAATGGCAAAGCTATGCACATACCTTGAAATTTTACTATGCTTGCCCGTAACTTTGGTAATTTTAAATATTTTGAATCCAAATTTTCATGGCCACTTTTTACATCACATCATGAATGTGAGAGCTGTTATTTTTCAAATCCTGGCGAAAATGTGTTTTCGCACCTGTGGCGCGGGATAACGTTTCAATGCAGTGGAACGATGTTTTGGCAGGGATCTGAACATTTTCACTACTGGATTCATGAAGTGGGGTAATAAGAAGGCTATGCGGACAATTTGATGTACAACTACGGTAAAATCCCAGGTTATGAGTGAACGTTGCAATATTTCAATGTTCACTCATAACTTCACTAATTTCACTATTTTGAGTCAAAACTTTCAACATAACCACTTTTTCACACCACCTCACAAAACATGATGTGTCATTTTTTTTTTAATCTTGAATGAGATGTTTTCACACTTCTGGTGCAAACTGACATTTTGGCTGGTATACTATAAATGGTACATGCCGTGATGAGTAGCTTGAAAATTTTGGGTCAAAATTTAAAAAAATATATCTAATTGTTAACAAATGTTGTTTGTAGTGGCACTCTTGACCACAAGGGGTATGCTTTGTGATTCCGTGCTGGTGAGCTCAGTGAGTCAGCTGGATAGGGTGAGGGCATGGTGCTGTTATGCAACACTCCCCCAGCCAGGGAATGAAAGGTGCAGGGTTGTCCGCATGGGCCTGGGTACCATACAGTGAAGTCAACTGTCCTCTTGACATAGAGCCCTGGACCTAGGCACCCCTGAGTGACAGAGGACCATGTGCACTGGCTGACAGATGCACTCTTTGCCATGTGTATCTGTATCTGCAGCCACATGGAAGCACAAGGACCACAGAGCCCTGTGCTTCTGCAGCCCGCCAGACAGCCCCATAAATTATTCAGATCCATTGCTTCAGTGAAGTGCAGGGTCCACATGGGACCTGCATTTCTGTAGGCAGACAGAGTGTTCCCTTGTTGCAGGGCATCAGGTCCCTTGCGTGAATGAGGATATGATTCTACTATCTCAAAAAGTAAAGGAAATTCTTTACAAAAAACTTTGTTAATGCACTAGTTAGGGTTAAACCAACAAAAGTAAGGAAATGTGGTGTTAGGGTTGGAAACCTATTTTTAACCAGGCAGCAACAGAAAAACATTATGGTTTCACCACTCCTGTGTCTTCGCAGATCAGGCGTGTGGTGTGCCTTGGGGTTGTCAACCCTAACGGTCACCCCATTCTCATACACTGTACCCATGTCAGCTTACTTACGAATGGAATGGGGTGAGCATTATAGTTGACAACCCAGGCCACACCCTATGCCTGATTTGCAAAAACGCAGGACAGATGAAACCGTAATGTTTTTTCCTGTTGCTGCCTGGAGGGTGGGGGTGGGGTGTTAGAGTTGGAAACCCTAACACCACATTTCCCTACTTTTGTCGCTGTAACCCTAACTGGTGCATTAAGTGTTTAAAAATGTGTGTGTGTGTGTTATATATATATATATATATATATGTACATACATACACATACATACACACACACACACACACACACACACACACATATATATATATACATATAGATAAACACATATACATAGGATCTACAATGGGCTGACTCAAAATATGCAGTTTATCTTCAAGTGTGAGGGGGCAGGACCATAACTGATGAGTGGCAGCGGCATGAGTGAGGTATAAAATTCCTGCCCACTCACAAGTAATGATAAATTGTCTATTTTGAGTCAGGCTATTATATATTTGATATATACAACAGTAATTTATAAGTTATAGCTTTTAAATCTGCAGTTTATTTAAATATTTTGCTGCTTAGAAACATAGAAGTTGACAGCAGATGAGGACCGCAAGGCCCATTCAGTCTGCCCATTTCTTTTTCTACCTTATGAATGTGCCATTGGCCTTTGCTCTGTCAATGGCCTATCTATTCATACTAATCTGTATTGCTCCCTTATGCCTATCCCATGCCTGTTTGAAGCCCTGCACTGTATTCATATCCACCACTTCCTGAGGTAGGCCGTTCCATGCATCCACCACCCTTTCTGTAAAAAAGAACTTCCTCACATTACACCTTAATCAGCCTCCCTCTAATCTCATGCTGTGTCCTCTTGTCCTGCTATTTTTCTTATACTGAAACATGTTAGACTCTTTCACATTGTTAATGCTCTTAAGGTATTTGAATGTTTCCATCACATCACCTCTCTCCCTCCTTTGCTCTAGGATATACATATTGAGCTCCCTTAATCTATCCTCATATGTGTTCTGATGCAGTCTCTGCACCATTTTGGTTGCCCTTCTCTGAACTGCCTCAATTTGGTTAATGTCCTTGTGATGGTGTGGCCTCCAGTACTGTACGCAGTACTCCAGATGGGGCCTAACCAGTGTCTTGTAAAGAGGGATTATTACCTCCTTCTTCCGACTTGTGATACCCCTACTAATACACCCAACATCCCTCTAGCTTTACCTACTGCTTTAGTGGTCTGCTTGGATGATTTCAGGTCATCGGTGATGATGATGCCCAACTCTCTTTCATCCCTTGTGACTGCCAGAAACTCCCCTCCCAGCCTATAGGTGGCTTCAGGGTTTCTCTTCCCTATGTGCATAATCTTGCACTTCTTTGCATTAAACCCCAGTTGCCACTCCTCTGACCATTTTGCTAGTTCATCCAGATCTCTTCTCATTCTGCCCACCCCATCTGGATCATCTACTCTGTTGCAGATCTTGGTATCATCTGCAAACAGACAAACCTTACCCTCCAGTCAATCTGCAATGTCACTGATGAAGATATTGAAGGATTGGCCCCAGGACTGATCCCTGAGGTACCCCACTTGTGACTTGCATCTCTTCTGACTGTATACCATTTACCACCACTCTCTGTTTTCTGCCCGTCAACCAGTTTGCCACCCACTTGACCAAGGTCTGACCCACCCCAAGCCTACCCAGCTTATTAATCAATCTTCTATGTGGAACAGTATCGAAAGCTTTGCTGAAGTCAAGGTAGGCAACATCAACTGCTCCCCCTTGGTCCACCACTCTGGTTACCCAGTCAAAGAAATCTATGAGATTAGTCTGACAGGACCTTCCTTTTGTAAACCCATGCTCTCTTGGATCATGTGCTCCTATGGATTCCAGGTGTTGCACTATCCTTTCCTTAAGGAACGTCTCCATAATCTTGCCCACTACTGAGGTAAGACCGACTGGTCTGTAGTTCCCTGCCTCCTCCCTGCTACCACTCTTGTGGAGTGGGATCACATGAGCCCTTCTCCAGTCTTCTGGGACCCTCCTGTGCTCAGAGTCTCACTAAACAGTTCTGATAATGGCTCTGCTAGTTCCACCCTTAGCTCCTTTAGTACCCTAGGATGTATGCCATCAGGTCCCATTGCCTTGTCCACCCTGAGCTTATCGAGCTCTTGTAGGACCCTTTCTTTTGTGAAGGGACTAGTGCACACCTCCCTTCCCCCGTGTCCATGGTGCTGAGCTGTGGGCCCTGCCCTACCTTCTCTTCAGTATATACTGAGCAGAAGTATCAATTTAGGATAGATGCTTTTACATGGTCCTCCTTCACACACGCCCCCTTTTCCCCTCTGATCTTAGCAATACCCCCTCTGGAATTTCTCCTTTCACTACTGTATCTATAGAAAGTCTTGTCACCTTCTTTTACTGTTTGTGCTAGTGTTTCCTCTGTTTGGGACTTTGCCTACCTGACTGCCTTCCCTGCTTCCCTTAGGGAAATTTGGTATGCCTCCCTATCTTCATCCTGCTGCATTCCCTTATATTTCCTGAAGGCCAGTCTTTTGGCTCTGACCTTTTCTGCTACTGTGTTTGAGAACCAAAGTGGTTTCCTTCTTCTTTTGCGCTTCCTTTTCTCACTAACACAATGGGATGTTGCTTCAAATATTGCATTTTTAATGCTTGCCCATCTTGCCTGTACCCCCTCACCTGTATTTCTTTTTGCCAGGGCTAGCTTAACTCTGTTGGCCATCTTATCAAAGTCAGCTCCTCTGAAGTTCCATATTTTTGCCTTGGAATGGGATGATTTTGTTCTAGTGGCCAAATTGAACCATACCATGTGATGGTCACTGGCACCCAGGTGACCTTCTACCTGGAGATCTGTGATCCTTTCCCTGTTAGTCAGTACTAGATCTGGGATAGCCCTGTCTCTTGTGGGTTGTTGTACCAATCGTTTGAGGCCCTCCCCCTGCAGGGAATCCACCATATGTCTAGCTCTGGCAGATGTCCCTGCTGGTATTGACCAATCTGTATCTGGCATGTTGAAGTCTCCCATTATCAGAACCTCACCTTTAGCTGTCATGTTTTGTATGTCTTCTAACAGTAACATGTCTGTGTCCTCTCCCCGGTCTGGAGGCCTGTACATAACCCCAGTTCGTATGGCTGTCCCATATCCTGTTTCCAGGGTGACCCACAGTTTTTCTGGCTCCTTATGTGTAATCTGAATTTCTGTAGCTTTGATATTTTCATTGACATAAAGGGCCACTCAACCCCCCCCCCCCTTCTGCACCTCGGTCTTTTCTGAACATTACATAGCCAGGTACTGAAGTTTCCCAAGTGTGGTTACTGGTAAACCATGTCTCGTTAATGGCTACTGTGTTCAGTTTAGCCTCTATTATTATTGCCTGCAGGTCTGGGATCTTGTTTCCCAGACTGCGTGTACATGATTTTCCACTGGCCAGATTTCGGTGTGTCAGTTGTTGGGCAAGGGCCGGCGTTTCCCCTGTGCGTCGTATGAGGAGCCGGACCTTTTTCTTTACCTGGTGATGCAAATGAACTAGACACCTGCTGAGCTCCTGTTTGACCACTAGCTGGAAGTGTTCTTCCATTCGATGTATGGGGTGCTGCACCCTCTCCCCATTTGCTAGTTTAAATATTCTGCAAAGGCGTCAAACTTCTGCCCCAATGCACTGACTCCTCCTTAGTCAGATGCAGTCCATCAGATTAAAGAACTTTCGCTCCCAAAACTGTTGCCAGTTCCTACAAATTTGTGTTCTTTCCTGGCACCAGCCTTGAGCCCATGTTTAGCTCCCTATCTCCCTTCTCTGACCTTCCGTCCATCTGTCCCCCTCTCCCAGACTGGCAGGATCTCAGAGAAGGAGATGCTGGATTAAATGGATGATAGTTTGTCACTCAGCCTGGTCAGGTGTTCCTTGGTCTCCACAAGTGACCGGCTGGCGAGATAGTTAGTCCCTATGTGTACCAGGACGTCAGTGTTTTCTCCTGTTTCCTGAACAATTTTAGCAATGTGGTCAGTGTCTCTCCAAGCTGATGTACCTGGGAGACATCTGACCATTACCCCTGGCTGGAGATATGTATCAACTCCCCGAATCATGGAGTCTCCTATGATCAGAAGTTTTTTGGATTTCCTTTTTGCTTTTTTTGTTTTGGTCCCTGTTTTGGGTGAGTTTTGTTGTGCTAGCTCCTGTGCTGCAGTGTCCTGCTCTGCAGTGTCCTCTGCCCCTTTGTTTGATTTCGGAGACAGAGGCAGATACCTGTTTGTAGTTTTTATATGGTTTGTGGAGGAGATGTGTTGGAGAGCACCGAGTGATGGGGCACCCAATTTGCACCTCCTAACCACCTACCAACCTCCTAGACCAACTACCCTCTGCGGTCGAGGTGCTTCTGTTGGATGTTGGGGAAATGGCGGGCGGTTCTTATAATATATTTCCTCTTGAATATGCAGTTTGAGGAGTGCAATCTCTGCCCATGCTGCCTGGAGCTAAGCCCTTAGATCTCCAATGGCCCAGCATGTAGGACAGTGTCCTAAATCCTGTAAAACTGCTCTTCTGAAAAGTGTTCCACAGGACCTGCAGTTAGTGATATCCATTCCAGATAAGCTGCTGGGTTTATAAGCTGGTCAGAGTAATTAGAAGGAAGGTAATGAAAGCAAAAGTTTGATTTTGTGTTTTGTTTGTTTTTGTATAACTTGTTATAACAAGTTAAAGTACTAGTGCCCCTGTAAATGACGTCACTGTGTGGATAGGGTTCTGATCTGCCCCTTCCTGCTTTGCTTTTCTTTGATTTTATCGGTTTGCTTTAGTGTTGCACTAGGCATTGCGTCGTCATCAGCATTGTAGAAGCTGCTCTCTGATTGGTTCAGTCTTCCACTGTGATGGCGGTAACTAAAAAATATCCACTGTGACAACAGTAAGTTATGTTTTTTGGTATCTTGCTTTTATTGATGTCACTAAGATATTTTTTTTATCTTGTCATTTTCACCCCCAATCCTGTTGTGTGTACTGTATATGTTGCAAAAAACATCGTTAATGCTCA
Source organism: Neoceratodus forsteri (assembly GCA_016271365.2). Taxonomy (NCBI): domain Eukaryota; kingdom Metazoa; phylum Chordata; order Ceratodontiformes; family Ceratodontidae; genus Neoceratodus; species Neoceratodus forsteri. The sequence continues at coordinate 430,918,807 of CM028132.1, forward strand.
AGTTAGTGTCAAAGCGACAAAAGTTGGAAAATGAGGAGTTAGGGTTTCCCCTAACGCCCCACCCTCCCAAACCAGACAGGAGAGCAGGTGTGAGGTGTGCCTTGGGCTATTCAAGCGCAACGCTCACTACATTCTCAAAGTCTACACATCTGACCTTATTTACAGATGGACTAGGGTGAGCGTTAGGCTTGCAAAGCCCAAGGCACACCCACACCTGCTCTCCTGCCCAGTTTGGGAGGTGGGAATAGGAAACCCTAATGCTTTATTTATCTATCCTTTACGCTTTGACCCTAACTGGAACATTAACAAAGTTTTTTGCAATATATATCAAAAAGTTTTGTTAATGTATCAGTTATGGTTAAAGCGACTAAAGTAGGGAAATGTGGCATTAGGGTTTCCAACCCGAACACCCGACTCCAACCCTGCACAGACCAAGAGGCGTCAAAGGCTGGCATTGGGGTCGTCATCCCTAACGCTCACCCCATTCCATTAGAAAATAGGCTGGGTGGGTTCAGTATAGGAGAATGCGGTGTGCATTAGGGCTGATGACCCCAATGCTGGCCTCCAATGCCCTAAGGCCACCATCTCCCTACTTTTGTCACTTTAACCCTAACTGATGCATTAACAAAGTTTTTTACAATTCATAGCCTCACTTTTTGAGATAATATAATCATATCCTAATTTGGTTGTAGGATTGCAGGGCCTCCACAGATGCGTATATGTACCAGGGTTTTATTTAACTTCAAAAATTGATTAGCGTTTTGCTCATAAAACTGCTAAAACATTGTGAAAATGCACAGCACTTGCCTCACTGTGTTTAACAAACATAACACTTTTAGAAAACCTGTATAAATACTTTCCGTACAGTTAGCATTGTCCCAAGGAAAAAACTGCTAATCAATTATTTAAAACCCTGCGTACTTAGGTGTGGAAGTGCAGGGCCCTCTGGGCCTTTCGCTTCCAAGTATACCACAAAAGTGATGAAACTGTCAACATAGCCATGTTATTACCCCACCTGATGTACCCAGTACTGAAAATATTCAAATCTCCTCCGAAACGCAATTCTGTGTAACTGCAATGCCATTCCGCACCACAGATGAGAAAACATTTCGGCAAGGATTTGAAAAATTACACCTGTGACATACATTTGGTAGGGTAATAAGTCTACGTTGAAAATTTGGTGTCAAAATATTTACAATTTATAAAGTTACGAGTGTGCATAGCAAAATTGCGACGAATGGTCATAACTCCACCATTTTTTTACATTTTGACCCCAAATTTTCAACATGACCTTTTGAGGATCACACCTTAGGAACAATATGACTGTCATTATGCAAATTCCACCCAAAGGGTAAATTCGCCTAGCAACCGTGAAATCACCTTTCAGGTGGGAGCTGCATACTGACAGTCGAACTGTTCATGTGATGGGGTCCCCAAAAGGCCATGTTGAAAATTTGGGGTCAAAATCTCAAAACACGGCCGAGTTATGCATAAAAGTTGAGACCCCATTAAAATACATTGAAGCACATTTACCTTAGTTTCTCATATTGCAGTCACCGGTTCCATCAGCAACGTGTGCCTTTGATCAGGAGAGTGGATCTCAAACCTGGATTCTCTTCAGCAGAGTGAGGGTGTCTGGGGTTGTCATGGGGTAGGTGATGGGACGTGGGTGCACAGTGGGAGGTCAGGAGGGGGCTGCAGGTATCATTGGTGATGAATATATATATATATATATATATTTTTTTTTACAGGTTCTTAAAAAAAAAAAAAAAAGACCTCGAGGGACGATTTTCTTGTTTTCATGTACTATAATAAAAAAAATTCTATGAGGGGCAGCCACTAACCTCCAACGACCCAAAAGAAATAAATATGGGGATCGGAGGTTGGGGGGTGCCACTAGACACCAAGGAAAGATATGGGAGTGTGGGGTTAAGGAATTAAATATATTAAAAAAATATATGGGGATTGGAATGTGGAGGGGGGTGCCACTGGACACCAGGGATACATAAAGGAGGGTGGGGGGTATCACTGAGAAAATTATTATAAAATTAAACACAGGGATCAGAGGGTGGGGTGTGCCACTAGACACCAGGGAAGCAGTGGCTCACACATGACAGTGCAGCCGGCAGCACAAGTTCAATACTAGATAAACAAAGGGAGGCATATGAACCAACCAACATGCAGGCAGATCTCCAATAGGCCAAGAAGAAGACAGCCACAATAGGGTGACCCCAGCAGAGAATAGGGGGCATGGGAGCAAGACACATGGAAGCCCTAGCTGATGATACAAAACAAGCATTAACAGCAGACACATACCATGGCCAATGTATAGACACAGAGACCTTGTATAAACAAAGGAAGTCAGCAGGGTTATCTTATCAGTTATCAGTTGAGATTCAGCCTCCCCGGTTTACTTGGGTGGTGGGGGCTCAAAATAAAAATTAAAAAATAAAAAAAAAGCTAAAGCTAAAGAACCTCGGTGCAGAAGCACTGAAACAAGGGTTACCCCAAAGGGCACCGACAATAAGCCAAGTTTCAAAGGAACACAACACACATATTTCCATAATGCAAAGCACTGTGGGATATATGCAAATCACCATGCCATTTCAGACATGTTCAGTTTACAGCAATTTACATGCATTTTAAACAACACAACTATCGTACATCTTTGATTTAAAAATGCGGCATATATTTCAAAATTATGGTTAGAGATGCGGCTTATGAACGAAGGCGGCTAATCTATGAGGGCGGTCATTATTCAATCAGTCTATTTTCCTAGCTGATCGCGATGTGTTGTCAGCTTGAATAAGTGGCTGTTATTGTGTCCAAAACCCAGCCCGACAAGTGCTGCTGCAAAAACACTAAAAATTCTCTGTTTCACTCACAATGTGACTCAAAGACAGTGCTGAGAAAACACCTACTGGTATCATGAAAGCGCATACCCCTCGCTGAACAGGAAGTTCAATACATATGTAAAGCAATGTAGAGGGAGTAGTAAACATAGAAGCAGAGATCCCATGTTGCCATGATGTAGGTCGCTAGGTCACTACGGACTACACGTCACCACATGCGATCGAACTGTTCGCAGAGCATGGGGTAGTGGAGTTCATCAGTATTGGTATTTGGGTTCGTGGGGTCTCCTACAAGGAAAATATCAGCCTGAGAGGATGGAGAGCACATTTCTGGGGGCTCAACTGTAGTGGAAGTGACAGAAGAGGAGAGGAGAGGACCAGAGAGGATGACAGCATGCTTGGCGTGCTTCCATGTAAAATCCACGCAAAGTCTGGAGGAGAAGGCTTACTGGTACACAAGGTAACAACACAATTGTGGGTCTTTTAGGGTATTTTGGTGGTGATGCTTGAACAAGAAGTGTTTCTCTAAAAAAAATTATTTTACGATAGCGGTCTATATTAGAGGGCGGCTTGTGTTCAATGTATATGTTTAATGATGCGTCTTTAGATAGAGGGCGGTGTATATTCGAGGGCGGTTTTACGGCAACTTAATTTTTATTATACAGTCCCCAGTAACGTTTTAACTTTATCAAAAACACCTAGTGCCATGGTATTTTCAACATTTACAGGTTTTATACACATAAGGTATATACATCAATATATTTTATGACACAGTGCCATTGCATACTAAATCCAACAAGGAACACAGCCTGCTGTTTTAGATCAGCTCGGAGGTCACAACAATACCCTCCCTGTACAAGAACCTGAGAGGGAAAAGGAAAATTAAAGAGGGCATTATAGAATAGTCAAGAAAGGGAAGGGGTGCCAATATGTGGCCAACCTTATGGACTAGAAATTGTAAAGAATAGATTAGGCTAAGAAACAGAAGAACTGTTGCAACAAATTTAAGAAAAGGTCAGTCCTCAAGAGTGGCAGGAGCTCCCTGTCACATGGGCTATCATGCCAGAAACCAACCTTGGCATCTGAAAACAGTCAAAATGGCAGTAAAGGTCACATACAGTACATGACCAGCACTCATCATCTCCACAAAGCAATGCAGCCACCAGCAGAGACCCATACCAGAATGATGGGGTGACAAGGCAGCAGTGAAAACCCAAACAACAGTGGGAGATCAGCAGGGAGCCATGAAAAGGGAGACCATCAACAGCTGACATCTAGCGATGACAAGACAGCATCAGCAGCAAAGCAAACAAGGCCTATGTAGGAAGCAAAAGAACAGGCCCACATCACCAAAAAACAGAAGATTAAGGCCGGCAAAACACATAGTAAGGAAATCCAGTGATGGAGTTCTTCAGCCCGACATGAAGGTGATGGCAGAAAAGGACAGAACTGAGGAGGTTTGGGGCCATCCTCATTATACAGGTGTCATAGTGTGTAGCCTGCTAGGCAAACATTTCTAAATGGATGAGAAGCCAATGATGTCTATGTTCCATAGGTGTGGCTCACTGAAGGGAGCTATCCCTGAAGATCACAGTCTTCCATGAGAAATATTACAAGTATCCATTGGCTGAAATTATTTCTTCAGGGGTTTGGACAGTACTGGAATCAAAGCGAAAAATGCTCTCACGCTCCTTGGCTGCCAGTTTGTTTAGGCCGGGTGGCAGTGCCAGAGTTAGAGCAGCGCAGAAGAAAGGGCCGTGATTACGTTGCATGTGTGTGCCTCCATGCACACACATGGTCTGCCATGACAAGGGGATAGGGGACAGGAGAAGACAGTGGAAAAAAATGGCAGTCAAAGGTTATATGAAGCCTTGCCTGCCCTCGCCCCGCACTGCTGCCAGCTCGCCAACCCTCCGGATGTGGACACAGGACCTCCACGTGGGGGGAGGATAGCCCTCCCTGCCCTGCCATTGGGGGGGAGTCTGTGGAAGATATGGGGCTCGGTGGACCAGGGAGGTAGTTGCCGGGTGGAGGAGGCAGGGACAGGTCTGAACAGCCACCTACAATGCACCTGGGTGGATAAAAATTTATATAGAAAAAATAAATGCACCAACATCTAATCAGTTAACACAGTGGCTGGACTACCACTCCTTACATTAGAGACTTGGGTTCAGGAAGCGCCCAGGACATTGGGAAGCCACACAGGGGACGAGGATCAAGTGTCCTATAGGACACTCTCCTCTGGGATGATTTTAGGCTTTGTTGCAATACTGCCATGAGGTGACTACAAGTGGTGGTGCAGTCAGAGCAGCAGAAGGGAAAGAAGACTCCATCTGCATTGAAGTGCAGGCATGCTTAGGAAATTCATGTGCTCCTGACTTCTTGCACACCGACATCTAACAGGGAAGCAACTTAATGGAGGGAAAGCCCTGGTGCACACGGCATGATGTTTGTGCCCATCGGAGCCTGCCAACCTGACTGGTGTCTCAAATCCCACACACTATATGGCCTGATGGTGGGGAAGTCATGCCCTGGTTGCCCCCAAACGAAACCCAACATGGATTCACAGGCTGCACATTGGACCCTCAGAGTCAAGGTAAGTACCAGAGAAGGGAAGGATGTGACTGGAGGGCAACTAGGCTAAGAAGTGCCATACCAGTGAGGCGATACATGAATAAATGCTCCAACCAGTGACATCACTGGTTAAAATCAGTCTGTGGTGCCTGACATGGATACTGCTACTGGCATGGGCCACCACATTAATAAAAATGGAGCAGCTCTGCAATGTACTCAGTTTGCACTGAAGCAGCAGCCTGTACCAATAGCAGCATCAGCAGAGGAGCCACTGACCGACTCAGCCAAGGTAAGAAAATATGAATCGGAAATGCAACAGTATTTCTGCCCCCCCTTTAAGCTATAGGTCTTACAGATATCTTTCTGAGAGGCTTCTGGTACCTGCAGGACCTTTTTCTAAAGTTCTAGTGCCTGGAATTCTAGTCACATAGGAACCACACTGAGTGAGCCACTGTGGCAATATGCTGCAGGCCCAGTTGGCTGGGTCTGCAGAATGTCAATGACGCTTCCAGTATTGATGTCAACAATCAGATGTGGGTGATGCTGAAGAAGCCAAAGAACAACCCCTCAAACCTTTTCATATTTTCAGATATGAATTTTTCATGTTTTCAAATATGAATGCCAAAGGGGGGGCTGTGGAGCCTGAGCTGAACAGCAGCAGATTTTTATAACTCTGACCTGATCCATCAAAAATCAAATAAATCACATATTTCTGAGCTCTGGACAAGTTTTCTTTTTTCAACCAGCAGAAAGCGGGATCTTGATTTAAGGGAAATGGGTAATCCCAGAAAGGATAAAACCACTACAGGGACTGACAAAAATAAGGGAACCAGCGGGGCTTTGCACTCTGGAATGACACCACAGGCCGAAGTAGATCCTGGGTCCACAGAAACCATGGTGTCCTTAGGCCGTAAACTGCAATGCCTCATAACATCAGTCGCTACCTTAAACCAAAAAGTAGATGACTTCAATAGTCGAGTCCTAGTACTAGAAAATGCAGTAGATGGTCTGAAGGGAGAAGTACAGGAGATTCATAAGCAATTGGATACTAATTGTACTGCAACAACCATCATGGTCAAAGAAAATCAGCACCTACGAGCCAAGCTAGAGACCCTGGAGAACCAAGCTTGGCCTGGGAACATTCGCATTCTTGGTCTCCCCGAAGGTAGCGAGGGAGACCACTCGACCATGTTTATCCACGAGTGGTTCTCTGAAAAGCTAGTTCCAGAACGGGAGGGAGTTACCTGGGATATTCAGAAGGTCTACTGAATTACACCAAGGGGCAGACCACAGAACTCGAGACAAACCTTGAAAGATGATGGTAGTGACCTCCGGAGTTGGGACTCGACACCATTTTGAGATGTGCCTGCTGACGCAAGAAGATCGCCAAATTTATATCTTCCCAGATGTCAGCTATTCAACTAGGCAGAGAAGGAAGAGATCTGACAGTGTGCGATGATTGCTGTGGGAAGTGGGAGTACCTCATACAGTAACTTCCTGCAAGGTTCCGGATTACCTACTAAGGGAAGGTATACCTATTCACAGGTCCCACGGAGGCCAGTAAGTGGGCCGCCCGGCTCATAGCAGCTACTAGAGACCGAGCGGAGGAAGCTGAAGATATAGAGGATTTAGGGGACATTTGAAATAATTAATTGGACTTAAAAGTAGGACACCATTCTTTAAAAGTTCTTTGATCTCAGAGCTTAAGTTGCCCTTTAAGGCACATGTTTATATCTGCTGTCTATTAAATTGACCCTCTCTATAGTGGAGTAGATCAAAAAGGAGGGTAATGCCCATTTAAAATATAACCAAGTGAAACATAGCATGATCCTTTAAATATTAAAGGTTGTTTTAATTTTATATTTTGAAATCTGGGTTTTGTTCAGAGTTGGGTAGTGGGTAACTCAAAATGTTCACCTCAAAACAGATGTTTTGATGGAATAAAGGCAGTGTTACACACTTCTTTCTTATATCAAGCTGAATTATAAGGCTGCTGTAGAATTTTATTTTGAAGCACTCTTCATATTAAGGTGTACCCATGGCAATACTAGTCCCTTTTTTGGAACACATTTCCTATTAGGCTGGACACTGCTGGACAATCCTTTCATTCCGAATTAGCCATGTTGCTCATGGACTCGCATCATAGCAAATGTTGTTTTTTTAATTAAGATTTAGTCATATAGATACCCTCCTTGTTGTACCTCTACAGAGTGAATGCAATTTCATATTTTTTCTTTAAGGGGAATTTTCCCCAGACGAAGCTGCACAAGATGGTCTGTTCACTAGATGTATTATATGATGTCTTGAAGAATTGATAAAATGAGACAAATAACGTTTCATAAAAACTGTGAATGCCAAGACTGGGACCATGATTGAGAAAGACGATGCTTCTTTGATGGGGCTGGAGCAGGCAGCTTCGGTTCGGGCAGTGTCAAGCCAATTGGAGTCAGTGTGATCAAAGATGAGGTGACTTCACAACTTATCAATTATACCTAGCCCCTAAGTCATGCTATACTGATGAAATTTCATGGACACCAGGCAAGCTGACGTACATGCAGGGATGTTGACCTTCAGGGTGATGACCCTGAATGATGCAGGGAGCAGGATCAGTCCCGACTTAATAACTGGTGGTGCTTTCAGCTCATCAAATGCTTTGACTGACAGGTGGGACTCACCATTCAGCCCAGACTGTGAACTGCATATTATGAGCCTGCTACCACAATCAATGCCAGGGTCGAAACACTGGTATCTTGAAGTCTGAAAGCACATACACTTGTGGAACAACTCACAAAATGAGTCAGAGGAGAACTAGAAAAATCCAGTACAACTGAACAAAAAAAGACTAAAAAAAAGTAGAACTCTCAGCCATACAAGCAGGAGCTGTGAAACAGGCTTCTGACTATTTCAGCAGAAAGAAATAAGTTTGGGGAAGGACCCGAGGGCAATGCGACTGGGTGAAGGGGGAAGCCAGTTTATATTCCTTCCCAAGGTACATAGCATGCTCAGCAGAACTGCCATGGTGTTGACGGTGAACTGAAACTGGGTGAATAGAACCTCTTAAGAAAACTAGGGGTGTGCAAACACCTTCAGGCTACTATTTGATCATTCCCATTCTGGACCTTAGTTACCCTGGCTGTAAATAATTAACATTAAAAAAAAACAAAGACAGAAAGAAAAAAAAAATTAAAAAACACCTTTCTTTCCAAGGAGACCAGGACAAGTACCAGGGCCACCCCACTCTTCTCAGATATCTTCCACCCCAACCCCACTCCCTGGCCCTTCTGTCTTGAAAATACAGACTTAGCATCCTGCCATCCATTACCTCGGATGACAGCTTTTTTTCCCCCTTCTCCATCTCACCTTCTGCCCTCGGTTTTCTTATGAGCAAAAAGATGTTAATTTTTAGTGTCCACTCCCCGACCCCTGATAGGGAAGGGGACAATATAGGTAAACACTGGTAGCTCACTCAGGTTCCACTCCCCAGCCCAACACCATCTTCAAAAGATATCCACCCTCCCTAACCTGAACACCAGTGGTAAGGGTGCACCCTGACCCCCAATCCATGATGGGAAAAAGGGGAAATCCTGGCTGCTTTGTCCACTACCTCTCCCCACAGTGCCAACTGTCTATGAAAGTCAGCACATGAAAAGGGGGAGAGTAAAGTATGACTAGTCAGACTGAAAAAGAGGGCTGTATTGAAGCTTACAGGTGTATTAAGCAATGAGCTTCTTTGTGTTCCTCTATGACAGTCTTAGACAGCTGGTGCTGTGGGGAGGGGGGTAGCTAATTAAGTGGCCAAAATTCACTTCATACAGCCCCCACACATCATGAATATAGAGTCAGGAGGGACATTTGCCACAAATATTTTCTTTGTCCAAAAAGGACCTAGAAGGGGGTATAGGTTAGTGAGGGGGATATGTTTGAAATATGGTGCTGGGCAGAGTAGGAGGGAACAGACTGAGCTGCAAGGATTTACCTTAGGCTGCCACCGTATCAGGGTTTGGGAGTGACACACCAACAACGGTGGCCAGGATTCACAAAACTTTGGTCAGGCACAAACCCTGGTTTGCGCTTGGGCAAAGTTTGGAGGGGGCTGCAATGCAAATGAGGGAGAAGGGACCTGAATAACAATGCTGTCCGATTCTCAGGGCATTTGGTCCATTCAAAGGCCTTTTGAGGGGTCCCCTTGCATGGAGCAAATACTAACGACCGAGACCTTGCCTTAATCCCACACAACCTTAGTGACTGGCGGAAGTACTACAATGGCACATACACACCACACCGCACCGCGTAAAAACAAATGTTTCTCTGGTGTTAGTGACCCCTGCCACGCCCCACGATCACTGGCTCAAGTAAAAAAAAAAAAAAAAATTCCTGGTCCTAGTGCGCCCCCCACCACCACTGATTGCCAGACCAATTAAAAAAACATAAGGCCAGCCCGGTGGCGCAGAGTGTTGAGGCACCCAGGTTCGGGAACAGACTCGGGGCGCTGGGGGTCAGCAGGGGAGGACAGGATCAAGCGTTTGGACGACTGCTCTCCTCTCCTGGGGTGGGAGGAAATGGGACGCATCACTCGGCCCCCAGTGGAGACTGGGGACACTGTACAAGTGGCGCAATGATGAGGGCACTCGGGAAACCGGAAAAAAAGGCTCTGGTGTTCATCGGATGACGGGTCCACAACACCGCCGGAACCTCCGGGAAGCCTTCTCCACCTTAGCAGTGCCCCGGGTCCTAATAGTGCGCTGGATCCACCCCTGGTGCCTTCCCCCTCGGAAGAGAGGGACCTTCCCGGCGAAGGGATATGCCAGGATACCCCGGGGGTCAGATGCATTATAAGGATGGAGGGGCTCGAGAAGAGGATGGCTGGTAAGTCGGGGGGAGGGGCCACTGGGATCCTGAAGGAGTGGGGGACACCAGAGCAGGGAGGAGGGAAAATACATCAAGAAAAACAAAAACATAGTTTCCCTGGACAGCTCAGTCGGAGAGTGGAAGGCTGTTCCAATCGCCAACTTGGGGTCAGTATGGGGGGGTCGGGAGGCAGGGGGTCCACTAGACACCAGGGAATGCTTTACTTACATTATGAAGGGGATAGGGAGGGTGGTCCACTAGACACCAGGGAATGCTTTAACTCTCATGTATGGGGATCTGTTTGTGGGGGAATATAACGGATACCATGGCAACAGTGTCCAGATATTGGGTGGGTGATTGGGTGGGGAGGGACCACTGGATGCCAGGGAATGTGTTTTTCATCTCAGGCGAGGAAGCGGGTTGGGGGATGGACCACTGGACATGAGGGAATATGTTATTACATACTGGGGGGTGATCGGGTTGGGGAACCACTGGGCACCAGGGAATTTATTTTAATCGGGCCAGCGATCAGTGATCGCTGGGGAGACACTAAAATTAGGACAAATTTTTTTTCCCTGAGTCGGCAACTGGTGATCACGGAAACATTTGTTTTCACACAGGCCAGTGATTAGCAGGGAACCACTAGACCCCAGGGACACAATGCTGCCTGTGAGGCAGGGGCTGGGTGGGGTGCTAAACTCCAGAACAGCCTACGTAAATTAGCCCATTATGGGCATGCAAATGGCCACATAGCACTTTGTATGCCCAATGGGCTCATATACATGGCTATATTTGTGAAATGCAAATAGTGCACCTGCGCTATGCATTATGAAGCCATACTCCTGGCTACATGTCAGGCTGCATGCACTGTTGGGGTTATCGCTAGCGGTATTGGGGCTACCGCTGCTTTGACCTGGCCCCTATTCTCAGTTGGAGAGCATGGTGCACAGTCTAATTGTGAATAGCAACATTACACACCTGGGTAAATGCAAAGCGCAACGCAAACTTTTGTGCTGTGCTTTGTGACTTTTTGTGAAACTAGCACAGCATCTTTTTTTCTATATAGGAAGGAGGATGGTTTGAAAGGAAAATACATTGTTGGGTGGGTGGGTGGAAGTGGGCTGGCAGAATGCCGGATATGGGTTTTCACGGCAGTAGGACAGGGGAGCAGATGACTCCAGATGGTCATGTGACTAGCCCTAGTGACCTAAGAGGAGAAAAAGGTTTTTCTTTTTAATTTTTTTTTTTTTTTTAATCAATTCCAAAATACAAGTAAACCTGATTAGTGCATACTATTCTTCATTAGGCCTAGAATAACTATTATTTGTGGCATTTGGAAGTTATTACACACACACACACACAACCTGAGAAACAACAGTAGCTGCCAAAACCTTCGAAACTTAAAACATTCACAGCAATTATATTATTCATTTTCACCCCTTCTCCAATAATGACCCCCCCCCCCAGCAGCAGTGCACAGTAATAATCAACAGCGACAACGGCCTGATTTTCCCTCTCAATACTGCTGTGGCTCAGCAGTACATAATATGTCCACTGTCCCATGGGAAATAACTGCAAGAAGCAAACCACCGGCCTGGCCTGCGGTGACCTGGGTCCTACTTCAGCTCTGACCGACAGGCTCCAGTAGCACCAGGCAGCCAAGCCCACTGTAATGAAGTTTTAACTTGACCGCCCGAGGTACTTTCACACACTGCATCCGCACCAGAAAGGGAATGCTGCAGCCGCTGGAATATAACAAAAAAACCAGCAGGTAGCAGGCAGACCACAGGCCAGCTGCTGCCAGCTAATTGATTCTTTTTCCTCTCTCATTACACAGCTTATCCTTTGCTGGCAAGAAGGCAACTGCAATCTGGTACAGAGAAGCAGTTCTGTGATGCTGTGAGTGAAACAGCCGGAAAAGATGAATCAGACTGGTGCCCATGTTCACCTTTAACCCACCCCCAAACTCCTAAGGGAGTAACATACGATAGAAGCAGAAGCACAGACATAAAAATATTATTCTAATCCTACAATTTCAGGTTCTGGCTAGTAGGCTTTATATTCTAATGCAATGTCCGATACAAAGCTTCTATACCTTGCCTTCAAAGTAAACATCCTTCACACGCCTGATTCCTGACGACAGCATGGATGGATTTTTGTACAAGATGCAACAGCAATGCAAGCAATAATACACATGAATATACAAGCACCCTCCAATGACTGAAGGTATTTTTGTGTCACTGCAAGGAAACTATTAATACTAGATAGGGAAAGAGATTTATCTGGCTTCACTGCTCAAAATAAGAAATGCTACTAATGAATTCTGTAATGCTCCTAACTTCATTTATTTCTATTATTGGCCAAAAATGGTTTGGCAGCAATTCAGCCTTTCCTAACAAATACCTAATACTGTACTACTTGAGCAATCTGATTACACTTGCAGATTTAACACTAGGTCAAAGTCTGCTTCTAAAAATCTGAACGTGAAGTTGCTGCATTTTGAGCTGTACAGAAAATGGGATCTGGGATTTCAGTACATCCTGGTCACAATTTATCAAAAAAAAAAAAATCTAATTCTTTATGTCACTAAAAAAAGTCTTAATAGGATCAAATTGTATTTTTTCATGTGCATATTATTTAAATGATACTTAAACCAAAAACCACCATTACAAAAAAATACACAAAATCACGGGTGTCATTCTGTGTACAGTTGAACCTGACAGCTTCTTCTGTCAGTCAACACACACAGAAACATAGAAGTTGTCGGTAGATGAACACTTGCTAGATTATACTTCAATCAATTATGTTCCTGTCCTGTTACCCTCCCTGTTTCAATCTGCTCATAACAATTGGAATTGGTGTTAACCTATGAACTCTGTACTATCCATGGTCTGTCTGTGGATATCATCCAATATGTGAAACTGTCTCTGCTATTCCCGCATGACCTCTGCACACTTACGGAGATGGTCACTGCTTAAATCGAACATGTACATTTGTTTAGATGATATCCTACGAACCCTGTATAACTTCTATTATTGTTTTGTGGTGTCATCCATTGTGTGAAACTTTCTTTGTAAACTCCCAGATCGTGCCTGAAAATAGGTAAATAAATGCCTAGTGCACCTACCCGGTCAACAAAAACTAAATAAAATAAGAATCACTTGACCCACCTAGTCTGCTCAAACGCATGAGACCCTATTTGGACTATGGCTTACACTCCCCCTTCTAAGATTCCCTTGTGTCTATCCCATTCTGAAGCAGGCTCTGCACCATTCTGGTTGCCCTCCTTTGTACCGCCTCCACCCTACCTATGTCCTTTCGGAGATGGGGCCTCCAGAACTGAACACAGTACTCAAGGTGTGGTCTCACCAGTGACCTACACAGGAGCAATATTATCTCCCTCCTTCTGCTGGTGATACTTCCTTCTCCCTGTGCATCTGAGCATTCCACTAGCTTTTCCCACAGTCTTATCACACTGTTTGGCCACCTTCAGGTCATCAGAAATTATTACCCCCAGGCCCCTTTCCAGCTTTGTGACTGTTAGTACCTTTCCTCCCATTTGGCATGTTGCCCCTGGGTTCCACTGCCCCATAAGCATGACTCTGCATTTTCTTGCGTTAAAACCCAGCTGCCAAACCTGTAGACCATTCTTCCAGTTTTTTTTTTTTTTTAAACCGTCCCTCATTCTGTCTATTCCCCCGTGTGTCCATCCTGTTGCACAGTTTCATGTCATTTTTATATTTAATTGTATTTTAGTATTTTGACAAGCTCCCACCTGGAGTATTATGACCAGTTCTGGACGTTGCATCTCAGAAAGGACAGACAGGGTAGATGCAGTCCAGAAGAAGGCAACTAAAATGGTGCAGGGGTTGCATGAGAAACCCTATGAGGAGAAACTAAGGAATTTCAACATGTACACCCTAGAGGACAGGAGGGAGAAGGGGGACAAGACAGAGACCTATGGGAAACTCACAGGGGTAAACATGGTACAGCATGGAAGTCTGTTTCAAATGAGGACGTGCACCAGGACAAGACGGCATGCAAAGAAGCTGGAAGGGGGACGTTTAGGAGGGCTGTGAGGAAACACTGCTTCACTGAAAGAGTGGTGGATGCCTGGAACAGTCTGCCAGCTGAGGTAGTGGAGGCAAATACAGTGGGAGCTTCAAGCATGCATGGTATAGTATGGGGGATACTGGTAAATAGGCAGGGAGGGTCACCAGAGATCAGTTAGGGCTGAGGAAACCGAACAGGCATGGAACATCTGGGCAGACTGAATGGGCCAAGTGGTCCTTTTCTGCTGACAAACTGTGTTTCTGTTCGATATTTGTAACCAGTTTCGCTGTTTTGCAAAGACTGATGTATTGAAGGGACACCATTGGAAATATGCCCTGCTGCAATGGTTAGTGCCATCTGCTTATATTTTCAATTAAAGTATTAATAACACATAGAGGATTAAGACAGATGCTCACCACCAACTTTTCATCAACTGCAGTGTCATAAAAGAAACTTAGCAAAGCTGCTGTGATGGGTATGCTAGTTCACTAGCCATCCAAACCATGTGGCCGTGCGGAGAATTAAAAGCCAAACAACATTAGCAGACTAACTCAAGCAATCAGGCTTAGGATTCAGACTAATGGTCAATGGTTGCACATCAGCAACTGGCACCCATGTCAGTCTCACACGAGAGGTCACAGGCAGAATTAGCATGGATACTGAGCTACCCCCCAACCCCCAGCCAGGCAGTCCCTCCATGACAGTCGAGGCACACTGGTGGAACAATGTGGGAAACATACACTGAGGTCCCACCTGTACAGTATATGCAGTAGCGCTAACATTTACTACAAAAAAAACAAAAAAAAAAAAAAAACAGAAAATAAACTAATTGTGAGCACTAAAAGATTTATCCATGACTGCTGCATGCAGCAGGTTAATATACAAGACTGTTCTTGCACAGATACATAGAATTTGTCGGCAGATAAGGACTGCCTGGCCCATCTAGTCTGCCCATTTTTCCTACCTAGTACTTACACTGCAGACTGTGGATGATCTGGGGCTTACCCACTCTTCCCTGTCTCTAGGGTTCCTTATGTCTATCCCATGCATTTTTGAATTACTCCACCATTTTTGCCCCCACCACTCCTGCAGGGAGGTTGTTCCAAGCAATCACCACCATCTCTGTAAATAAGTACTTCCTCACATTACCCCTGATTCTACCTCCCTCCAACTTCATATCATGTCCCCTAGTTCCTGTCTATCCTCTTTTTTGAAAGATGCTACCCCACTGTACCTTGTTTATACCTTTAAGATATTTGAACATTTCTATCACGTCCCACCCCAATCTCATCTCCACCGAATACATATTGAGGTCTTACAACCTCTCCCTCATATGACTTCTGGTGCAGCCCCAGTACCATTTCAGTAGCCCTTCTCTGGACTGCTTCCACTCTCTCTACCTCCCTTCTGAGATGTGGCCTCCAGAAATGGACACAGTACTCCAGATGAGATCTCACCAGTGATCTGTATAGTGGCATCACCACTTCCTTTTTCCTGTAACTCTGACTACTCTCCACAGGGACCCTCATGAAACTGAGGAGTCGCATCGCACAAGGCTAACCCAGTAAGCAAATACTTTAATAAGACACCAGCCAAATGGGCCAGCCCGGTGGCACGGAGGGTTGAGGCACTGGACGCCACACCTCGTGCCACGCTGGTGACCCGGGTTAGGACGTGAGCCTGGGCCACCAGGGGTTGGCAGGGGAGGAATAGGACTGAGCATCCAGAGGACTGCTGTCCTATCCCGGGGAGGGATCCAGGGAGTCGCAGCTCTGTAATGACCCCTGGTGACTACCGGGGGCCCTAGCAGAGTGGTGCCATGGGGGTTGGGGGGTCAGAGTGCGGCAGATGTCGGCATGCTGTGCGTAGACATCATTGCACACCGCACTCCGCAGAGAGCCAAAAATCGGAGGAAACAACGGGCACAGGTCGGGCAGCATGATCTTCTGACCTCTGCAGCCCAGCCCGAATGGTACCTCCTTGGCTGGATCCTGTATAGGGCGAGTTGAGCTGTGGGTAGCTCCTGACAGCCCTGCCATGGGGGGTAATCCGTGGGAGCTATGAGGAGGTGGCCTTATCTCAGGTTTGAGGCCAGTCGGGGATGACTTGCTGACCGTGCCTTGGCAAGGAAAGAAAATATCTGGGGGGAAAAAAAACATACCAGCCAAACAAGTCTGAATATATCTGGGACTGGGTTTTCAAAGCCCTGCATCCCACATACGTCTGTTGGGATTTTCACAAAAAAATAAACACTTGCAACAATCCCACCTGCACCCAGTTATCAGTGCATATGGGACACTGGGGAGCCTGTAAGTGCTAGACCAGAAACTACATCACGAGTCCAAAACTGGACACGTGTTGCTCTGGATCAGACTGTTGCAACCTATCTGACCCATTAAATGTTGGAGAGAGTTGCTCAGGGAGCCCACTGGCAGACAGAGCAGGAATGCACTGGGGCGATACGTCAGTCTGAAAATCTGTCCCCAGGAATTCAGAAATATAAAGCACTTGATTGGCCTAATTTGTTTCCCTCATACAGGTGTCATCCTCCTGACAGGCCTGTCAAAAGGGAGGACATGACTGGTAGGTTTTCTTCTTTATGATAAAACATGCTTACCACATCACCAAATATTAGCAACATTCTCAGTTCCAAGGCTGCTTCAGCATACTGATACCAAACCTGGAAAGGCCTCTTCCCAGGAAAGAGCTGTGTTTAAATCCAGGTATGGTTGACTACAAATCTGATTTTACAAAGCCAGTACTTGAGCTGCCTTCATGTTTGGCATATGGTCGCCCTCTTCCCCAGAATGCCTGCATTTTCTTAGTGTAAGGCTCTACAGGGGAGCCTAGGTTTTACCTCCCCAAACAAATCATTAAACAACAGTATTATAATCTGTTGTGCTTATGGGGCTGTGGAGGTTAGCTGTGATGGGTGAAACTGGGTCTTAGAATGGATTTAACAGGCTGCTCGGGGAAAGCATAATGAGATTTGAACATCCTTATTTCATTCGTTTAATGCTTGGCTTAGGCTGGGGATTAGCCACTGACAAAGAAAATAAACTGCTATAATAATGATACAAGGCTGAAATCCTCTATAATTAAACTCAACTCAACATATCAATCATACCGTGAATATCAGCATAAATCACACGGCTAATATATTTCCCATTTTATAAAGATTACTGCTGCTGCTTGTTAGGATCATAAAATATTTATACTACATTAATAACAACAAGTATTGGATTTTTTTTCCAGGCTTGTTATTGAACACAGACAGCCTTGCTGGGATGGAAAAATAAATGGCTCCTCTAAACTTTAAAACTGTATATGGTGGCCCCAAAGGTTTCTGGCATGAGGACTGAACTGCATTATTGAGAAGGACTGATAAGTGCTCAATCCGAAGGGCGTTTCTGGTGCCCCAGCACTGTGAATCTTCCACATCATATACCAGAAGCATCTCTCTCCAAAGGGGGGGGGGGTTGTGTGTGTGTGGGGGTGCACATATTGAAAGAGTTCCAAGTTTCCTCCAGTATCCACTAACCTACAATGAGAGTACCACGCTGTGCCCTCCAGTGTCACTGGGACACTACTCCTGGATATCAAGCACTCTGTGATTTGATGGGACGCATCTTTTGAGGAGTACTTTTTTCATGTGCTAATGAAGTGCGTCTTCAAAGTAGGTGACATTACCAGAATTTAATGGAGCCGTGAGGCAAAACAAAAAGGGTCCTACACTTTGAGTTTGTGCTAGGCAGCACAGACATCAGAAAGTATTTTTTTTTTTTTTGGGGAGAGAACTTACCCAATGGAACCAGCGGAACAACAGGATCAATAGGCGAGGGCTTTGCCTTCACAGGAATTGGGGTTGTTGGTCCATTAACCATCACATGGCCTAGAAAGGAACAGGGGAAGAAAAAGGGTTAGAATGCACAAGAAAAATAAGGCTCTTGCGTACTACACAAACTCAGCTGCAACTGAGAGAGATCAGGGGAACATGGATGGTACTGTAAATAGAAAATACAGCAGTAATCATGAAACTAACACTTTTAAGGTACGGATACCCCCATTCTTTTTTTCTTTAGTATCCATCCACTTTACTATTCTGTATCACTCCGATTACTTCATTAAACTAACAAAGTCTCGTGAAGCAGAAAAGGAGTACAATGCAGTTCTATAAAACAGCCCACAATCTCCCACTGCCAATTTACATTATCCAAAAAACATTTGTTTTAAATAGGGCTTCTAATGTTCCTGGACATGTGAATTGTTCATTAAATTTATTTATTGAATGTTTCACCAGGAAGGCACACTGAGCAACAACTTGCTCGTCTCCCGGTGCGACCTAGTAGGGGGTACAGAGTGTTTGAGCAGTAATACATTCAAGGTAGACGAGACAACAGTTACATACAGTGAATTAAACAGAAGGTAATTAACAACTGGCAATTAGTGTAAGTCGGAGGGGTCAAGAGAGCAATGCTTGTGTAACCCCCCTGCAAATGGGGGTTCCCAAAAGACTTCCAGGAGCTTGCTTGAATGGTGTTTGGCATTTAAGCCATTTATCAGTGAGTGTTTTTAGAACCTCTGGTACTGTCTCTTTAAGAGCTGTCTGCTTGCAGACATAATTAGTTTGTATGGGGGACTGTGTGTTTCTTTGATTTGAGTACCACTCAAGCTGCTGCCAATTCACTTCATTTTTGCAGTCACTAGGAGTGCAAAGGGAACCTATGTGAAAGATGTAACTGTTTGCCAGAAATTATTTAGAGTAATAATGAAATTACAGTTTGTCTAACCTGCTTTCTTTGCAGTCAGAACTGTGTCTGCTAGTTCCCCATTCTAGTTTTGAACTGCTGAACTGGACCAATCAGTGTGGGGTAAGCTAGCTCTAAAATGGTGCCTTGGACGAATCAGAACTTGGACTCATAATCTGAGCCAGCCACAAGAGGATTGTATGGGCAGTGACTCTGGAGATGTAGTTTAGACTTCAGTGCCTTTTTGGACCAACAGCAGCAGTCTATTGTGGTGACAGCCAATCCAGTCAAGAACTGGGAGGAACTCAAGGAAGTGCCCAGTTTTGTCGGTTGGAGTTTCAGTTGAGCTTTGGCAGTGAAGGAAGGAAGGAGCCCTGTGCTTTTTCAGTGTGCAGTTTAGTCAAAAACGTGTGTAAGGCCCAGAGTTCGGTCTGCAGCTTGTGTAACAGCTTGTTAGGACTGAATCAGTCCTGTGAAAAGAATCAAAGGATCTCTGAAGAGTAGAAACCAGGCTCACCCTGTAGAAGACTGAAGGAATTGCTGAAAATTGCACTCGGTCTGTCAGGAACTGAATCTGCTGTGTGTTCTCCGGGTATTGTGCAGTAATTGCGATCGGGATACAGATGCAGCCTGCCTGGTATAGTGCTTTCTTTTATATGGATGTGTGAAGAGGTTTGTGTACCTCAAGTGAGCCCTGCTGACATTGAAGGACCCTATCTTATTTGGAGGTGGAGTACTAATTCAGGGTAAGCTCCTGTTGAATTGCCACATTAAATCAAATGGAATTACTGTACTGCTGACTGTTTAATTCTCCTTTTCTCTGTGTGAAAGGGCCCCTACCAGCTGCCACGGTTTGACTAGCCACTAGGGCTTGGGTACCAGGGACAGTAACTGATAGGGATAGGCCTGTCACAGAGCCATAGGTAGATTATTAGAGTGATAAGCTGATTAACCTGATTTCCCCTGTTTTTGTTATATCCCTAAATAAATCAGAGCTGCTTGTTTCAGCAAAGTTATACTGCCTGAGGTATTTGTCTATGTTAAAGTACTGTACTGTGATTGTTGCACTGTATCTCATTTCACAGGAGGTCCCAGTGCGGAACCAGACCTGGGGGTAAGTGTATACTGTGAAGGTAATTCTGATATATTGTGTGGGCCACTAGTGGGAAGAAAGGGGGGTTGCAGTGTCCCAGAGGGCTGTGACCAAGTTAGTTTAACTATTGCAAACCCTGACCTCTGGGTGGAGGCACCCGCCATTGGATCCAGGCCCCTCAACCTGTTAGTGGCAAATCAGGCAGGGGTAGTAGCCCCTGGGAT
Organism: Neoceratodus forsteri; assembly: GCA_016271365.2. Classification (NCBI taxonomy): domain Eukaryota; kingdom Metazoa; phylum Chordata; order Ceratodontiformes; family Ceratodontidae; genus Neoceratodus; species Neoceratodus forsteri. Next base: position 430,939,199 of record CM028132.1, read on the forward strand.
AGCGCCATCTAGGGGTTACACTTGTAACTGGTCAGATGGTAAATAACTAGTAGTTTAGGTACAATTAGTTTTAGATGGAGAGAGAAGTTAAAGAGCAGCTGATGCCTTCAGGACAACTTTAACAAACCATAACATTTAGACACAGTTCAGCTTGTGTTTCATGTTAGTTCTGTATTCCTCCTCCCCATTATTTATTACTGAGGTAATTTGTATTAAAACAAAATCTTTGTTCCTGAAGAGTTCATCTATCCCAGTTGCTTTCTCCCTACCTAAGACCATAATGCACCGCTTGTGACATGACAGTTACTCTCACAGCAACACATTGTGATGTCACAACAGAGAATTATGACTAAGTAGGGAGTAAGCTATAGAGGCCGATGAACTCTAAGGCCCCGTCCACACTACACCACTCAGACCCTGTAACGGACAGAAACCGTTACAGCTGGGGAGCAGTACAGTGTGTCCACACTGCAGCAGTGAGTGGTACGAGACTGGTACCGCCAGTCCACACCTCGGGAACCGAGCGACCATTACCACGGCGCCCAATCCCACAATGTAGCTCACGCTGCGCTACGGGCCCTGCGAGGACCGTACCACAGCCCATCCACACTACCGTCAGTAACGCTAATGGCGGGACTAGTTTCATAACCATTGTTGAAACCACCTCATATGTGGTTTCAACAACGGTTACGAAAACGCCTTCTGTAACGTTACAGGTGTAAACGCAAACCGTTGCGTTAATGGTCTGGGCACTCTGTCATGTTACAGAGGCGTAGTGTGGACAGGGCCTATGGGAACTCTAAGGGATAAAGATCATTTATTCATGCAAATTTACTCAGTAATAAATAATGTGGAAGAGAAATATATAGAATATGTATGGAATGCAAGCTGAGTTCTACCTAATTATTTTGTTTTTCAAAGTTTTCTGAGGCATCAGTAGCTCTTTAAGGCAACAGGTAATAAGTGGTGCATTTGCTTTAAGCGATTTATAAAGTGCGGGGGGACTGGACAGGTAGGTAATAAGTGCCATCTAGATAGGGGAGGACGGGGAGAGCACAACCCACGGGCCCCTCCAGGGTTGTTGAGAACCCTGCAAGGGAACAGGGACTGCTAGAGGAGGAGGGGATTTCCAAGGGGAACTGGAGGGTTGGAATTGTAGGTAGACAAGAGCAGTGTGGGATGGAGATGAGGGGAGGGGCAGGAGGTGGGAAGGGAGAGCCAGGTCCAAGGGCCCCAAATGATATGCTGAGAAGATGGGCCCTTTTATAGGATGCTGGGAGGAGGGGAGGGGGATTCGAGTCCTGGGGGCCCCTACAGGATGCTGAAAACCTTACGAGGGGCAGGGAAGGCTGGGAAAGAATGGGGGGGTTTAACGGAGAGCCAAGGTGAGGGAGGAATTTTGCAGATTGGTAACTAGTACTATGGGGAGAGAGGGGAAGAAGCGGGGGAAGAAGGAGGAGAGCCGAGCCCAAGAGGATCCCTTCAAGATGCTGAGAACCCTGCAAGGCAGCATGGGAGACTACAAAAGATACAGGAAGGAAGGGTAAGCTAGGAGTTGATATGGTTAAGGGGTGAGACTAGACCTATGTGAGGGACATGATTTAGGGAGGGTCATAGCAAGAGCAGCTAGATGAAAGGTTTTTTTTTTTTTTTTTTTAAACAATTTCTGTTCATCTCCTCCTACCTAACCTCAGTGCCCACTCCTTCGGACCGCTCATCACCATCTCTGCCCCTTACTCATGATCTGCACCTAGAGTGCCTCACCGCTTCCTTCCTCCTGCACAGCGGGGTCTGTCCGGAATCAGTGGTCTTGGATGGCCCAGAGCGGTCGTCATCTAGGACCGCTGAGGTTTTTTTTTTCTATTTTTCTGTGGTTTCCCCTGTCCCAGCCCCCTGAGATGCTGGCGCAAGGATGGCAAGCATCCAGAGAGGAGACTTGCTGACGCACGTCCCTCCCAAGCGCCTACAGACGTCCCCCCTCTCCGACTCAGATAGATGGAGCCGCCAACCCCTCGGGGGCCTGTGTTCCCACCGGTTCTCTCAGGACTTCGGGTGCATACTGCATCCCTGGTATCCCACCCCAGAGGGAGGAGAGCATCTGTTGGGACGCCAATCCTCCCTCCCCCGCCGCCGACCCGAGCTCGCTCTCAAACCCAGGTCACTAATAGTGTAGTGCGAGGTGTAGCTTCCAGCACCTCAACCCTCAGCGCCACCGTGCCGGCCTCATGAAAGGTAATTTAATATGTCTTTAAGGAAATCATTCAAAGGCTCTTTCCTGTAAGTGGGAATAGATGTTTTTTCTTGTACTGTTACATGATACTGTGCGGTTAGCTTTTATAATCAGGGTTTTTCCCCCCATGAGTTTTACTGTTCTCCTCTTCTGTGTTCCATTTCCTTTAATACACATGATTCGTGCCACAGCTACATTTTTTGCCCTGATAGATGTACATGACGGACTAAAGGTTCCATACCGAGGTAACGGAGGAGCTTCTGGGCTCGGTTTTGCACAGGTTTCAGGTTGAACAGCTCCGGATTCTCATCAATAAACTGAGTGTCGACAATGCCATGTAGGAATTGGCTGTTGCTCAAGACATTTTGCAGGAAAGGAATGTTCGTCTGGAAAAAAGGTAGAAGAAAAGGAATTAAAATTTATAACCAACTCCAACTATGCTCCAACACATAGTAAGGTTTCACGAACTGGGCATAAACAATATCTGAAAAACTAAAACAACAAGATCTGACAAATCATTAAATAATTCCATTTTTTGTTGTCCACGAGAGAAACAATCTGCAAAACTGAGATGGGGAGCTTAAAGGCTGGAGTCTGAAGATGATCAGGATTTATTAACCACAGAGTTTTTCTGAGCAAGGCCAAAACATTATTTCTTTTTTGCAATTTTCTTTTTTTGCATTATTTTTTTATGCTCTCCTATCCCAGCCGGCTCCTCCTTTGGACTGCTTAGGGCTTCCCCAACCCACCAACCACCCCCGCTGCCATTCCTGCCATCCCCATGCTGTGGCCCTGGTTGACCCAACATATCCCTTCACAGCACCCCCCCAGGAAGGGGGTAACAGATGGGGTGATTTTGCCCGGAGGCATTCCTTCGACACTGGGCGCACACACACAACAGGGCATCAGTTCGGACATTTCTGGGCTGTGGGGCAAGTGGGGGAACCAGCCACCATCATCTGGACAGCCGAGCAGACATTTTCTGTCCCCCCCCACACACACACAGTGGTCCGGCTGTGCCAGCGTCCTGGGGCAGGGGGCATTCAGAGGTGTCAAGGCCACATACCACCAAGAACACCGACTACAAACCACCACCAGGAGCTGCCTAACAGTGACCCGAGACCAACCCACCACCCCCAGGAGAGAAGCATCCATAGGATGCTCCAAACTCCCTTCCTGCCGGACTCCGCTCCTGCCAACCGGGCTCGGGGCACAAACCTGGGTCGCCAGCGGGCTGAACGAACACCTGATCAGCACCACGGAGCTGGCCTTTTTTGCAATTTATATTTTCTACCCCCTCTACTTTAGATGCCAGCTCCCCCTGGAACTATTTAGCATTGCCCTCACCTACCTGCACCCGCCATCCTTTACAGAGCTTTGGCTTATCCCCATGTGGGGTACTGGGAGGAGGGGGGAATACCCTTGAATTTGCAAGTCAGGCGGTTGGTCAGGAGGTGCAGAACAGCCCAGATACACCTGGATTCCCAAGAAGCAAGAACCAAAGCCACTTTCAGTTTTCTCCCCTGGAAAATGTAAGCGCATGTGAGGGACCAATGCACATGCACAGCTGATGCATGTAAGCACAGACTCCTTCACGCGATGCGCTTGCTGCACTGCACCTGAAGTCACCCAGGTGGCAGTATCAAAACACAGGCAGCATCCTTCCTTCCATCCCAAGGCTGGCCCCCAATGACCTAGGCATGTTCCCAAACCAGGGTCAAAGGCGTTGTGAGCAGCAGCCCCACTACTGTGCCATCAGACCGGCGCGTGAAACATTTTTCACAATAATGTATTTTTACAGTATTTGACCTCAAAGCAATGATGCTGGGACAGTTCTCTCAATCCCTCTCTGCACATGAATGGGTTACCAGTCTGGCAACACTGAACCCCACCCCAGCAAGTACTGTAAGGGTGTATTAGTCCAGTGCCTCCGCTGCAATAATCTGTCAGTGGACGCTGCCCATTGCATCACACTGTTGCATCTGCTGGACATTAAAATGGTGCAAGAAAAGCTCTCCAGCTGTTCAGTTTGACCCTTAACCCTCATGTATACTTTAGGTTTCCCAGCATACCTCAGTGGAGTTGACATCTTTCCTGTGTATACTGCCCAATCAGCTCTGGTAATCCACTGACTGTAAGCACCAGCCTAACTGTGCCAAGGGACATTAGTAAAAGACCGGAATGCAATAAAAGCACAAATGTTTTATACTTAGTAAACTAGGCTTTTAATTAGCTCACAGCCAGTCATTGCAGGAGACTAAAATGGAACAGGAAATTATCTTCCTTTTCAATAATTACTAGTGCTTTATCTCCCTCTGGGGACCACCACTGCTGATAGCCCACTGCATTGAAAACACATAGCTACTGCGAAGTAGAATTATTAATTATGGGGGAGGAGGGCTAAGAAAAGAAATGCTATTTTCTGCGGGTACAGATGCTGTTACATTTCCTTGTTTCCTGCACCCATTCATGCTTACCCTGGAATCTCTGATACATGTCTTCCCAGCTGGCATTAACAGGTGATAGGACAGGGCTTGACCTAGAATATCATTTTTAATGACAGGGTATTTGTCTGTTGATATTTCACAAATGGCAAAACCACAAGTGAGACTGCAATAGACCAATACCCTCAAATGAACATAAGTATCACATCGTAAGTCAGGCCATGTCATATTCGGTTTATACAACATGTATTTAGGTGGTTTAGTGCTGGAAATAAAAAAAAATTCAAGTACAAAAGGAAAAAAAAAACTGTCCCCCCTCTGTTCAATGGCTCAGCATCAGAGCAACTGCTCAATACTACTGAGCCTCAGCACCAAAAGATATATGGCAGCTCACATGTGGAAATAAATTTCTGGGCATGCTCAGTGTGGCCAAAATGAGTGAGAAATTTCTAAGCGTGCTCAGTGACTAACTTAATTTATCTTGTTATGATTACTGGCGTGCACTTTTTTCCTAAGGAAAACCAGGTTGTTATTATGGCAAAGTTACGTCACAGGGTTCCCTCAGTGTGCGCATGCATTAGCTGCTTTTTCCACTTCCCAATGCTGGACAGACACCACAACCGCCGCTCGGCGGCAAGTTCAACTTTAAAAAAAAAAAAAAAAACTATTTTAACTGTTTAAATAGCGTTCCATTACTAAACACAGCTACAATATTTAAACTTGAGAGACTGCGGACCACCCTGAATCCTGACCAGTCTGCTGCCACCTCAACACGAATCTTGGCTTATTTTATATAATTGTTATGACAAAAAAGTGCTCGCCAGCAATTATATAAAATAAAACATGGGGTGGTGTGTAAAACTAGAATTTTATAAACATCCTCAGTGTTGGATGCTAAAATAAACCCCTCGAGCTTCACTCTCAGGGCTTATGTAGTATCCAACACCGTGTGTGTGTGTGTGTGTGTGTGTGTGTGTGTGTGTAAAATTCTCGTAATACTCACCACCCAATGTATTATTCTATATATGTTGGGTCACGATAACACTTTTTATACAATGTAGGTGAGAATGAGACCTTACAGATAAATGATGTATTTCTATGGCCTGAAGACCTGAAATAATGATGAATCATTTATCAGCACTCCAGGTGGGACATCACCATTTATCATCAGTTAAGGTTGGTCACGAAGGAGCTCTTGACCAATGAGAGTGCAGCTTCAGCAATGCCCGATGACATCATGGTGACTGCAGCTGCACTAAAAACAGAGCAGTGAAATCCAACAGAAACCATTTATTTTTCAGTAAAAGAACTAATCTGAAAGCTTTACAGTTTAAAATACATTGTATAAATTAGACACACAATGGCCTCACTCAGAATATGACATTGATCATCACGTGTGAGTGGGCAGGACTTCCACAAATCGTTTGTGGCTTTGCCACTCGTGAGTTGTGGTCCTGCCCCTCACTCATGATGATAAAGGGCATATTCTCAGTCTGTCCATTGGGCATCCCATATTTATCAGTACACATGCGTTGCATAAAAATAGGAATCTAACGTGCTCCTTGCAGGACCGTGGGCAGCACAACGGGAAATCTGTTTTCATTTCAGGTTATGCAGAGCCACTGTTTTATCTCACCAGTACAACAAAGCCAGACCATTGATTTTCTCTTTATTTTTTTAAACACGGCTTTATTAAAGCATGTCATCAGTACAGTCACAAAATAAGTAGGTTTATAATGTAATAAATCACCATACATATCAAATAAGCCAAACCTGGCCTTGTAACTTAAAAAAAAAAAACAATACAGAGCATAGTTATGACATACGGAATGAAACTAGACATGAAGAGAATCTAAATCTAACTTCATCAATGCCACGAAATGCATAAGTTGTGTAACAGGCCAGTCTTAAATAATGGTGACATCATTTGAGTCTGTGGAGGACTTAGAGCAGTGGGGTGAGAGACAGTATTAACAGCCACTACCTTATGTTTTTTGGGCCCATCCTGGCCCAGGGTGTAGCTATCCATTCTGTCTCCCCACCCCCAACTGCTTTGGCAGCACCATGTCAAATATCCTATGATATGCTGCCATTTAGAAAGCTTCTACCCGTCAATTGGTGGCCCTTGCATGCTGTTTCAACAGTGCATAGTGAGTGGAATCAATTTAAAATGTCTGGCTTGGGGGGCCATGTAAGTAGGGGCCCCGTAAATAGGGGCCCCCAGTGGCTACCTTGACAGTTAAGGCCATCTGTGAGCACTGGCCTGGTTTCTATCTGGATATATGTCCAGATATGACAGAGGAAAGAGAACCATACATGTCTGAAGGGCTCCATGTAAGTTGAGGTTTAGGCAGACCACTACCGCAGCTCACAATCTACTGGTTAAGGTTACACTTCAAAATGTAGGCCTGTATCCGTAACGCACACTCTCCAAGCTATGTTCCATGAACCCACAGCACTAAAGACTATCAGTGACACTAAACTGGCAAGGAGAGTAGACATAGCAAAGGAAGGTGTGCACTACAGGGGAACAAACACCCATTAGGGGAATGAGCTGAGAAATGGCCAATTAGATTTCATGTCAGACGTGCAAGGTACTACACTTAGGGGCATGGAATCCAGGACTCGCATACAACTTGTGTGGTGAACCAGTGGACAGCACAACTGACCCAGGATCCAGAGGAGGCTTTGGTACATAACCTAATGCCAGGAAAGCAGTGGGATACCTCAGCCAGGAGCACAAAGGCAGGGCTGGGATGCATTAGGAAGAGGGGTTAGAAGATCTTGGTTCAACAACACCTGTAGTAATGTGCCAAGTGTGGTCACCGCAGTGCAAGAAGATTAAAGAGACAGAGTTCAGTACAGAGCAACAAAGCTAATTAGTCAATAAGGTGGCAAGAGGAGACTGGACGTGCTGAAATTATTTAGCCAAGAAAAGTCCAAGAGGGGATATTATCACGGTTTTTCAAATGCTAAAGGGGACAGACAAGATGGAGTATACACAGATGTTTGCACCGATGAGTGCCAGCAGATCTAGAGGGCATGCCACCGACACTTTTGGGGGGGCAAAACAGGGAAACATTGGAAACTTCACTTCACACAGAGGGTAGTTAGTTGCAGAATAGCCCGTCCAGGAGCTTGTGGAAACCAGCACCATTCAGGCTTTCAGTGCAGGAACAGACAGATTCCTGAGGGAGAATGGCCTTCAGGGTCACACAGCAGGAGTAGGAGTAACATTTCAGCTGTTAAGCTTGGATGTGTGTCCATACTAGAGGATCATTAGCCTGTCATCAAAATACAATGTTACTGTGCCAGTAAAAAGATTCCCCATCCCTTCAAGCTGATATGCATGCCTGTGTGTGATAAAAGGAATGAGAGGAAGGAGGGAAGGGCAAAAGGAGAAAAAAAAAAAAAAAAGAAGTTGAGAGCTAGACTATAGGTGTGGGAGAGTGAGCAACGATGAGTGACGCATACACTGTCCAGACTTGAAAGGCCATCTGTGAAGTGGATTGGAGTTTTCTCTCAACGTTGGGCATCTGAATTGTAGTGACAAATCCAAACATCAGAAAAAGTGCAGCGGAAATTCACCAAGTGCATATATGGTCTTGAGGAGCAGGATTATGAAAAAAGACTTGAATCTCTAGGGTTATATAGTTTGGAACAATGGAGGGGACTTACTACTATACAACATACTTGAGACAAAACTCTATATGCAGCAATGGGACTAGTGTTTAAAAATTGTACTCTTAATACAACAGGTCACCACTTGCAGGTACAAGGGAGAAGCAGGGATCTCAGTAGGATTTTTTGTTTGGGGGTCCAAGACTTTCTTTAAAAAAAAAAAAAAAAAAGAAAAGGGGTGGGGGTCCGTAGCCCAAAAGTGGGAGTCCCTGGTAAATTTCTGGGGGTCCCTATTAAAATGAATGTGAGTCATGCCCCCACGCTCGCATGTCTCATAATGTAAGAACCTGTAGAGCGTGGGGGCATGCTCCATTGGTTTCTATGGGGCTGTGTTTTTAACTAGAATTTTGAATGTTCTAGAAGGCAATTCAAACAAATTACGGCCACTGCTCAACTACCCTTGCTAGTTGAGCGGTGGCCGTAATTGTTTAATTGCCCTCAAAAAACATTAAAATTTCTAGTTTAAAACATGGCCCCATAGAAACAAATGGAGCACGCCCCCACACTCTACAGATTCTTACACTACAAGATATGTGAACGTGGGGGCATGGCTCAATCTATGACCTCCTGGGGACTCATATATGAGTGTCTTGGAGACTTCGGGAAAAAGAAACTGAGCATACCGATGCACAGAATGTGCATAGATGACTCGGGTACCCACATTCCCAAGAGCCCTGGAGAAGCTACAGGACAAATATCAGAGGATCATATTTTACACAGAGAGTGGTGAGACTATGGCATGCTCTGCCTAGCAAAGTTGTCCATGCTAAAGACATGGCTAGTTTTAAAAGGTTGCTGGATAGCTACATGTTGAAGGTACCAGAGCAGTCCGCCAAGTAGTAGGGGGGAATAGGTAAGAAGGACCACCAGGTCTATTCCTGTTCCTGAACAATCATAGTAGTGGGTGACTACACTGGACAGAGGAGAACCCTTCAGCCTTGGAACTCCCCAACAACTCCCACTAAATGATGATATGCAGTGCAACTGGCAAGGGATTTTATGGAACACTTTTTATTGAATTAAAAGATTAACAGGTTAGGAGGACACAAAGAGCTGAAAAAGCTCATTTTCAGGTATGTCCTCAAGGAACATTTATTTATTTGAAAACTGGTAACCGTGAGAGACACAATGAGCCAAGGCTCATTTCCAGGTGTGATCCAGGGAAAGGAACGGTGGCACAATAAAAGCAAACACAGTATCAATGAATCGTTCAAAGATGTGCAAACAGTATACAACTTAAAAAGACCCACCAAGGTAATCCAAACAGCCCCTGTACCCGGTATATGAGTGCATTACCTCATAGGAAACCTCCTCATGTGAATATTGCCCCAAATAATTCAGTAGTAAAAAAAAAAAAATAAAAAAAAAAGTAACCCTCATAAAATCCAGAAAACCAGGTCCCAAGGACTTCCCAGCTTCTGGTGCTGCCTACGTGCTCTGCCAAGTCATGACGTGATGCTAGGGAGAGCACGGGGATGTGCTCCATTCTACTCTATGGGCGGCACCTTTCCAATCATTTTCTACATTATAATGGCAATTTGGTGAGGAAACGTGGGCACTGTTGACTAACAATGGCCATGTTAGTCAACCAGTGCCCAGGTTTCCTCACCAGATTGCCATTATAATGTAAAAAAATGATCAGAAAGGTACTGCCCATAGAGTAGAATGGAGCGTGTCCCCGCCTCCCCTAGCATCATGTCATAACTACAGAGCGTTGCATGGAGAGTGGGTGGCACCAGAAATCAGAAGTCCTTGGGACCTGGTTTTCTGTTTTTTTCTATATACATTTTTTTGATTTCTCCCATTTTTAACCCGGGACCCCGGTAGACACACACATGCAGTTGCAGCTGCCACTTCGAAGAGTGCAGTTATTCTAGATGCCCTACAGGGGGCATGCCTTAGACAACTAGTACTGGAGCCCACTCGAGAGGGAGCAATATTAGACTTGATACTCTCAAATGGAGATGGAGAGAGGATCACAGATGTAGAAGTGGGTAGCCATCTGGGAACTAGCGACCATCGAACAGTATGGTTCACAATAAACACAGCAATAGAGTCAAGCCATACAAAGACAAAAGTACTGGACTTTAGGAGGCTGACTTTGCCAAAATGGTGAGTGCCTAAGGAATGCACTAGCAAATGGGCGGGAAGGAGGGTGGAAGAACAATGGGAATAATAAAACTGCCATCACAGAGGTAATCGAGCCTTTGTGTGAAGCAAAATAAACAAAACAAGACGATGTAAGAAACCACTATGGTTCTCAAAGGAAGTGGCAGTGAAGGTTCAAGAGAAAAGAAAGCATTCAGGAGAGTACAAGGAATCGCAGCAGGAGCAGGACAGAGAACTGTATCAGTTAAAGCAAAGGAGGCTGGGAAGGCAGTCAGAACAGAAAGGCCCAAACTGAGGAAAAGATAGCCAACTCAGTTAAGAAGGGAATAAAACCTTTATAGGTACATCAGAGCAACGGAAGACCAAGGGAGGGATAGTGAGGCTTAATAAAGGGAGGGAGGGTGGGCAAAGGGAGAATGTGAAAAGGCAGAGATACTAAACAAATATTTTTGCTCAGTATTTACAAAGGAAGAGGGGGAGGTACATGAAACAAACAGTAGTAACACTCTGGATACAGAAGTTGATACCAGCCCATTTACAGAAGAAAGGGTTCTGAAAGAACTCTTAAAACTGAAGGTGGACAAAGCAATGGGGCCTGATGGGATTCATCCCAGAATTCTAAAAGAACTAAGGGTAGAACTGGTGACATCACTGACTACCCTCTTTAACAAATCATGGGAGGATGGGGTGGTACCGAGGGACTGGAGGAGGCAGATGTGATCCCCTTCACAAAAGTGGGAGCAAGGCAGAAGCAGGAAACTATAGACCTGTTAGTTTAACCTCAGTGATAGGGAAAATGATGGAATCACTTCTAAAGGAAAGAATTGTCGTGATCTAGAGGCCAGAAGGGACACAGGACCCTAGGCAGCATGGATTCACAGCGGAAGGTCATGCCAGACTAATCTGATAGATTTCTTGACTGGGTGACCAAAGTAGTAGATCTGGGAGGGGCTGTGGACATGGCCTACCTAGACTTTAGCAAGGCATTTGACACAGTCCCACACAAAAGATTATATATAAGTTAGCCAGCCTGGGAGTGGGTCCCAAGATGACAGCCTGGGTAAAGAATTGGCTGGAGAATAGGACACAAGAGAGTAATAGTAAATGGAGTCCACTCAGAAGAAAGGAGGGTTACTAGCGGGTACCGAGGGTTCATATTAGGACCAGTCCTCTTCAATGTCTTTATAGCTTACATTGCAGAAGGACTGGAAGGAAAAAGTATGTCTCTTTGCAGATGACACTAAGATCTGCAACAGAGTTGATGCACAGGGTGGGGTGGAAAGGATGAGAAGGGACTTGGCAAGGTTAGAGGAATGGTCAAATGTATGGCAGCTTAGATTCAATGCTAAGAAGTGCAGGTAATGCACCTGGGAAACAAAACCCAGGGAGAGAGTACACAATGGGGGTGAGATACTAACAAGAACAAAAATGGAAAGGGACCTGGGGGTAGTCATATCAGATGACCTAAAGGTGGGCAAGCAATGTGAGAAGGCAGCAAGGAGGGCTGGGGATACTGGGATGCATAGGGAGGCATCACCAGTAGAAAACAGGAAGTTATTATCCTCTGTACAGACAGCTGGTGAGACCCCATCTGGAGTACTGTGTGCAGTTCTGGAGACCCAATCTCCTAAAGACATAGACAGGATGGAAGCTGTCCAGAGAGGGCAACTAAAATGGTGCAGGGTCTGCACCAGAGGACATATGAAGAGAGACTTAAGAGCTTAATATGTATAGCCTCGAGGAAAGGAGGGAGAGGGGGACATGAAGAAACTTTCAAGTACCTCAAGGGAATCAACAAAGTCCAAGAAGGTAGCATCTTTCAAAAAAGGTGTGCAAGAACAACAGGGCACAATTTGAAGATAGGCGGCTCAGAGGTAATTTAAGGAAGTATTTTTCACAGAGAGGTTGTGGATGCATGGAATGGCCTTCCAGAGGAGGTTGTGGAGTCAAAATCAGTAGTGGAATTCAAGCATGCATGGGATAGTCATGAGGCAATTCTGGGGGGTGGGGGTAGGAAGAAGTAGGCTGCTGGTTAACTAGGATCTGCAGCTTATCCAGTAGGTAGGGAAATGGGCAGACTGGGTGGACCAAGCGGTCCTTATCTGCCGTCAAATTCTATGTTTCTATGCTCGTATGTGGAGGTGCGCTCCGGGCACTGGCTCGGTCCCTTCTGTCCCACCCCTGGCATTACTGCAGCCACTCCTCCTCGCCTACGCTTCCCACCAGACCTCCACCCGGTGGGAGCGGAACTACGGGAGGAGCGGACAACCACCCCAGGAGGGGAGAGCTGCCTACTGCAGCTCAATCCTGCTCTGACCCCGGCCCCCCCATGCCAGCTCCCTAGTGACCCGAGGTCATTCCTGAACCCAGGTCGCCGGCGTAGCACAAGGTAAGGTGTCCAGTGCCTCAGCCCTCAGTGTCACCGGGCCAGCTGGTTTTCTGGATTTTACGAGAGTTACAGCTTTTTCACTATTGAATTATTGGGGGCAAGATTCACATTAGGAGATGTCCTATGAGGTAATGCACCCATATATCAGGTGCAGGGGCTGAGGCTGGTAAGTCTCTAAGTTAAAGTGCAAAAAAAAATAAAAAATGGAGCCAAGCAAAGCTGCAATGAGCAGCTCATCACATGCAACTAAAGAGACCACAGCAGGTCTAATACTGGCTAGAAAAAGGGCCCCGAGATGCAGCAATGTAGAAAATACAGATTACACAATTAAATATAAGGAAATATACAATGAAATATGGAGAAAACAATGTGCAAATAAATATTCAAGTTAGCACATTTCAACTGTCAAGCAAAAACCAAGACCAACCCTGAAGATACTGAAATACTTGAAGGAGTTGGGGCAATCTTCAACGGACCAGGGACAGCAGGGGGAGAAGTGTAGGTGGGGGAAGTGAGAGAGGGATAAGGGGGGTATACAGAGGTGGAAGTGAAGAGAGGGAGCAATAAAGTGAGAGCAGATAAGAATATGGGTATAATGTGATTATGAATCACAGGTTTCAGGGTACGTGGGATGAGGACAAGCGGAGGGAGGGAGGGTGGAGGGATGTCAGAGCACAGAAGGAGTCTCTGTAGAAAAAGGTGACCTGCCTGGCTGAGGTTGGGGCAGAAAGTGGATCCACTCCAGAGCTTTAGATCTGTTTGTATCCAAAGTAATTGATGCCTTATTAAAACATTAACTCAGAAATACAATATATTCCCAACTTTCCTCCAAAGCAAAGATCTCACAAACTGTATGTACTGAGTAAAAGTGAACCACAGCGTCCTGGGATTATTGCAAGCAAGGCCAAATCATGGATTTCAGTGTCACCAAGCCAGAGATTAGTCATGCTTTTGGGAAGAGGGGAGACGGAGCCAAAAATGATGTATTTTATTTTACTATTTATCGATATTTTGTTTACCAAATGCACTATGCAAACACAGCGCCTATTTTCAGGCATGACCTTGAAGAGTTACAAAGCAATATGAAAGCATTAAGCCACGAGAACGAGGCTTCTACTAGGGAATTAATGCATGGTTGGGTGGTTGTGGCACCAGGCCGAGTGCCCACAACCACCCAACCATGCATTAATTCTCTAGTAGAAGCCTCCTTTCAAGGGGCTTAATGCGCTTGTAACATGAATACTATATGGTTTCTAATATATGTGGTTATCATGTATATTACAGAAATGTCAGTGCTGTAATTAATTCCTGAATAAATACAGAACACCATCTTTTAGTGACACTTTTTATGCGTAAAATATAGCGAAAAATATGGATCATGAGATTTTCCCTAAAACAACATCTTTTTTACATTGTGGTTAACACTGCTAACAAACTGTTGTAAATCACACATTTTGTCTCTTACATTGTGATTAAATACTTAATATTTAATACAGTTCAGACATTTTTATGAATAGTAAGTTATAACACTTAAAAACTTGCCCTATACTACTGCAAAACATGAACTGCATAATATGGCAGCATTGTATTTGCATATTCAGAAGTCTGTTTTTATTAAACTAATATTTAATTATATCGTTGTGTCCTTTTTTAGTAAGGAGCACAGTACACGTTACACTATATGTAAAGATCAACACAGATGTTAAGTAAACTCATTTTCGGTTCAACACCATGTTAATGTAACCGAAAACTTAAAAAATTAAAAACATGCGATTCTTTCTCGTGGCTTTCACATCGGCGAAGCCTTTATTTGCATATCTGCGTGACAGTGCTAAACATGCATAACATTCCGTACGCCTCCTTTGTTTTTACACATTTCTTGACTATCTTTTACAAAACAGTGGTACTTCTACTTGTCTAAACACATAAACTCACAAATCATTAACTGCGTGCTGCACTTTGACAGCAGAAGTAATACCACGTGTTTTCACTGTGCAGCTCTGTCCAGACTGTACTCTGCGTTCTGGGTAGGACTGCTGTAGTAGCTGAAGTTCACATTGCCATTATCGGTGAAGTTACATAGGTTAAAAGGATTAAACGGCATCTGTGAGGACGGTATGTTTATCGTGTTACAGGCTATGTCGGGAGTTGAAGGCTTATTCGGTGATGTCACCGGAGGAGTGGATTGTGCTGCTACCTTACCTTTTCATGTTTGTGGATTACTATCCTGCACAGTTTTAGGTTCAACAGATTCGTCTCTGGCTACAGGTATGCGTGCTTTTTGGGATGCTACACTTTCATTGCTGCAGGTTTTCCTGTCACTTGGTGTCTCAACACTTTTATCAGCACTTGCTGACAGAATGGAAGATCACTTCTTCCGATCTTTGTTTGTTGGACTCCAGTAATTTCTAAGGCTGGTCTTGCATCTGTGACTAGTCACTGACATGATTTCACGAGATGCGAGACCAGCCTCAGAAAGAACGTGCACAGCAGTGCTTCGGATCGAATGATTAGTATACCTGTCAGACAATTCAGCATCTTCGCACATCTTGGACATTAGGTTTCCAAGATAATTGCACCCCATGGACTGTCGAGTTAACCAACACCGTTTCTACTGCAGTGCTTCCTGTGGTCATTTTAAGGGGTGAGGGTACAGTGATGGTGCATTACTGGGACATTTGCTAAGATAATGACGAAGCATTGCTACAGGGCAGTCAGGACTTCCAGGCTGAGAATACAGAACACCTCTAAGAAGCAGTTTGTTAGGCTCTGATATACGGTTGTGGTTTTTTCATGCTCTCGTTAAATGACAGAGCTATGTACTCTTGGCCATTGTCATCGACTTATTACAAAAGAATCCTGTTTCAGTTGACGTACTCCCTCTCTACCCCTTCTAGCTAATCCTAGCTGCAGCTCAAACCACAGTCTGCAAACAAGCCCATACGCAGACTGTGGTGAGAGTCTGCTACAGGATCTGATTTTTTTTTTAAATAGTCATCTCATATTCTGGGTTGGTGCGTTGCACTATCTTGACCATTTCTACGATACTGCTTTAAAACTGCTACAAAAAACATTGTTTGCAGACTGGAAATCAGGATCTGTTGCTATGTTGACTTTCCTATTCACATCAATACTATCGATGTACCTGTTCAACCCTGCTCTCAGACCTATGAAGGAACTAATGCTATATTGCTTTCCCAGTTCAGTTCTCACTGTAGTATAAAACATTCGGAGAATGTTTGCCAGTTCTACAACAGGAATGACATTGAAGTCTATTGATAACTTTTTTGACATCATCCAATCTGTAAATACGTTGTAAGCCCATGACATGTTCTTCTGTGTGTTGGGCTCCGACTTCTTACGCTCAAGATCATTTCCCTCATCACTGGACACCTCAGCATGTCTACATAAGGTTTTCTTATTGCCAATCACCTGCATAACTCCTCGGTCACTGATATGCTTCTTCTTCTCTTTACACTTATATCCCACTACAGAAACCGTCTTATTCAGTTTCTTCATTGGGCTAAGTACATCACTCAACTGTGCTGTGCTGCCATAGTGAATCTCTCTCATTTCTTTCTCCTACTGCACTCGCTTCGACCAAGTGGGGATTAGAATCACAAAATAACGTCAAACATTAAAGATTCAGACTTCTTCTTCTTCAGAAAATGCATCTTAACACAAATCCTCTTATTCTATCAGCATTCTGAATTAATAGTATCAATTCTTAAGATGTGTCCCTGATTTTGGGTCTTTGTCCCTGATTTTTTAAAGCCTTGTCCCTGATTCAGGAGGCAAGAGGTTGAGATGTATGGTGGGACTACACGATTCCTGCACATTGTGCTGTGCACTTCCACTAATTAGAGCACTTTGCGGCAATTCCTGCCACATTTGTGTATCTACCCATGGACTTCTTCCCATCACCCCACATAACGTGAATGTAGCATCCATCATGCGCACCGTTATTCGTTCACTGCTCAAGTACAAATCAGCTAGGTGAGAAACCGGGGACTGCTCCTTGTCTGTTTTGCTGTCATTCCAGAGTTTGTCTATGATAAGTCAGTGACAGCCTGGGTGGGTGGGTGGGAACCGACCTTTCACTTTCGCACAAAATAATGACTCTGTTGCCAATCGCGCGGGTGCCTTTTCTGCCTCCTCCACCACTATCGATGACCGTTCTGACAGTGCGTTTCCCTTGCAGCTCTCAGTGTCCTGTCAATTTTGAATTTGGTGCACCACAAACGACTACTTCTCCACAAAACGGTACCTTTCACTGCTGTCTGACTCTGTGCACTCTGCCACCAACCTCCTCGGTGGCCACATGTGCATTTGCAACAGTGGGCATTACTTGGGAATTAATACCCACTCCTATCTTACCACATGACCACTCTGGTCCAACTGATGAGCACCATCTCTCCTTACATTTATATCCATGTTACAAACAGCGATACAACATTGCAAACAGACCACATGAAGACCCACGTGAGGAAATCAAGATCACGCATACAGTAGAAGCATTAAGAAAAAAAAAAAACAGTTAATTTATTGAAAGAGTTTTACCAAGACGACCTACTGAACGTTAATAGCTCATGTCCAGAGGTGTCCTGGAGGGTGGGGAACATTACATGACAGGACACACAGACTCGCTTTCAGCACCAAAGTGGTCAGCACATGAAGAGCTGTCACTGTTATCCTTTGTCATGTGCTGCACTATGTATTGTACCTGATGTAGGTTTGTCCCAAGGGACCTCCTTGCAAATGAGCTTGCTCAACGGATATATCCCTTCACAATAAACTTGAAACTGAACATGAGTAGGCAGTAATACAGAAAGTGACAGTGATACAGTAGTATAAACAGGAACAGGCAAGGAATCATCCAAGATTTATAGACAATTTACACTGTATTATTTACAGTACATTACCACTAGGTGCAGCCCAAGTAAAGCAGTCATTGCAAGGTTTGTACAGTCCATACAGGGTACAAGCAAGTTTTAAGGCCAGCTGTTTGGAAAACTAATTTGCTATGCCCAAGCTTTGTAGTCTTGCCATACTGCTTTGTTTCAGTTGCTACACATAAAACACACCACTACTGTTCAGCGGTGCTTATTAGTTGTACGACTTTCCACAACTTTATGAGAAGGATGCTGTATTCCAATATGCAGGAACTGGTCCTCAGGCCACTAAGATTATACTTGTGAGCTGAGTGGGGATTCAGCTATGATCTGAGACGATAAAGCATCAGTGCACTAATTCACTGCGCTGTTTAACCCAAGGCCTGTGACTTATTAAGACGTTATTTCTTTTTGCTTTCTGACACAGACCCATTCTCAGCATCAAAGTGGTCAGCACATGAAGAGCTGCCGCTTGTTTCAGCAAACTAAAATCTAGCAGCATTCCGTGCAACAGCACAGGTAGTCAGTGCCTGAAAAGCCTTCTGATCACATGTACAGGTGACATGCTAGCCTGTGGTTCAGCGTTTAGCTTTTTTTTCCTGTGGCTTACTCAATAAAAGTTTGCCTCTTTGCACGAAAAACTGTAACTGCTGGTGTCCATTTTTGGGTGGCAAGTGCCCGATTTCTTCTGTGATTTATTGCACATACAGACTTCATACAGGAAGTAGGATTACTCATGGCAATGGAGGCAGAAACTGTGCTGCACTCTCCATACCCTGCACTAACTTCCAACCATCACCTGGTAAAGAAATTAGCCACGTGGTACTCTGCAACGCCTCACCTTGTGGGAGGGAGGACAGTGGGCAAGCACTTGGCTGACGATCCATAGCTTGGGATAACAGGCCCTATAGCTCCATTTCCTTAAAGCCCCCTGAGTGCACTAGAGATCGACGGTGCTTTCTGCTTGGCTATATTGGAACACTGGCCACTGAAGGTAAGCAGATCCATCCTGGGTTATCATCACAGATCATGGGCCAAACTGATTTGGATTATTCAACTGCAGTTGGGCTGCAAAAAAAAAAAAAGAGAAAGCTGTCGGTTCATCAGGAGAAGTTCTGGGAAAGTGTATATTACCATGTCTAGGTAATACCTTTTTACCAGACTATCCTAAAAATAATTATTTTAGCTTTCCCCACTTTTTCAAGTAAAACTGTCCTACTATACCTCCGCAAAGAATAAATAAAAACAAACTTCGAGCAGATCTGGCTGCATTATATTATAAGCAAACGTGCAATGTGAGCTTCTGCAATGCCATCATCTACTACATGTGCCAGTCAACTCCTGCCAGAGTATCTGTGCCAACCTGGGTGTTCTCCTATCCCTGGGAAAATATATTGTCACTTTTTTGAGGAAATGTTGAAAGATGAAAGCCAAATTTGATGTGGATTCCAATATATAAACCTGTTTTTCTTGAATAAGGAGTTTGTGTGCTTGGGAGTCAGGCTGTTAAAACTATGAGCTGGGGGCAAATTTGGAGCTGCAAGCAAGTTCCTGGACGCTGTGCTAGCAATGCTATTTTCTTGATTCTATGCCACAGGACAGCAAAACAAGTTTTCAACAAGGCCTGTGACACCTTTGCTCCCCTTTCCAAAGTTGTCTCCAAGGACCGTGAATCTCCCGGGGTCAGTCCATCTCCGCTTGGTCTCATGCGCCACAGAGACAACCTTTGGCACAGGGCTGTTGAATCCAGTAGGACTGCAGACAGGCAAGCTTACTATACCGCTAGAAATAAATGTACCTGGGCTATCCGTAAAGTCAAGGCTGAACACTACGGGGTCCACCCTTGCCTCCTCCTGGGGTTCGTCCTGTAATTTCTGGAACAATATCAAGGAACTTAATGGCAAGGCTGTGACCCCCCCACCCCCGCACATCTCTTTGTTTACGGTGCCTTGTCTACTGAGCCTATGGCTATTGCTGACTGCTTAAATAGTTTCTTCTCTGACCTCTCGGCTGTCCTCCCTCAAAATTTTTTCAACCCAGTCCCACCCCCCTTCTCCGATCCAGTTGCTCATCCCCCGTTCTACTTCAAGGCCCTCTCCCCTCATGAATCAAGGCCCTACCTGCTCACATCACTTAAGGGCACGGGTCATAGCAGTGACTGCCTCAACACCAAACTGCTTAAAAGGGCCCTAGAAGCTGTCTTCAGCCCCCTTACCAAATTGTTGAACCGCTCCCTCTGCCTCAGTCAATCCCCCCTTGCCTGGAAAACAGCAGTGATCACACCTCTTCATAAATCTGGTGACTGGACCTCCCCCAGCAACTATCGCCAGATCTCCATCCTCTCCCTCTCTCCAAGGCTCTGGAAAAAATCGTGGCCGATCAGCTCTCTAACTACCTCTCCACCTATAACCTCCTCTGCCGTGAACAACATGGTTTTCGTCGCGCACACAGCACCACTACTGCCCTTACTGAATTCTCCACTTCCTTCACACTGCTCTTGACAAAGGTCATGTTGTTGGCTCTGTCTTCATTGACTTGTCGAAAGCTTTTGACACTGTCCACCGCTCCCTTCTCCTCTCTTCTCTCCAACCCCTCTGCCTCTCGCAGGGTGTGTTGAACTGGATCTCCAGCTATCTTTCCTCCCGCACCCAGTGTGTCAAAATCGGGTCTACCGTCTCCTGCCCCTGACAGGTTCGTTCCGGTGTTCCCCAGGGCTCCATCCTAGGACCCTTGCCTTTCAGCCTCTATTTGAATTCTCTCCCCTCCGCTTGTAATGGAAACCTTCTACTTTACGTGGATGACGCTGTCCTGTTTGACTCACATGCTGACCCTCTCCTCCTACAAAACTCCCTGCAGGACTCCTTCACCCAGGCTGAACACTGGTTCTCGGAACACAGGCTGGTTTTGAACTTAAAGAAAACTAAAACCATGCTTTTTGCGCATAACCAGAGTAAACGTAAAGATTATCCACTCCGGGTTTCATCTAGTACCCTCTTCTCCCTTGAACAAACCACCTCCTTCAAATATCTCGGCGTTCTCTTTGATCCCTTCCTATCCTTTCACGACAACATCTGCTCCCTTTGCTTTGCCATCAACTCTAGGATAGGCCTACTGAAGCACTAAAGCTGGCCTTCTCATTCTCGGTACTGTCCCTCGTGGACTATAGTCTGCTTATTTATGGTGCCACCGACAACACTGCTTCTGCACAAAATTAAGCAATCCCTCAATAAGGCCTGCCGGCTGCTTACAGGTTTCCCCACGTCTTTACCCATACTTGCACACTGTATTCCCTCTCTAACTTTCTTAATCTGGAGGAAAGGCTTATCTATCAATCTCGTCTTTACACCAAAAAAAAAAAAAAAAATCACTGCAGGTTTGACTCCCACTGGTCTGTCTTCTATCATAAGCCTAGCTACCCCCTCCCTCTCTACTCATAGCTCTGCAAGCCCCCACAGTTAGGACCTCCCTTGCACAGCGATCATTCAGTTACCGTGCCCCATCCTGGTACAGTTCCCTTCCTGTAGCTATAGTCTCCCTACGAAGATTGGGGCCTTTTAAAACTGCTCTCAAGAACCACCTCCTCTCCTCCTGCCGCTGTGACTGCCCTGGCTGAGTTTTCCCTGCCTTTACTCCTCTCAGTCTGCCTATTTTTGACTCTGCCCTTCATCTGACTCATTATAGCCCACGTTATTGTTTATGTCTGTTTATTATTGCTAATTTACCTTGACGTGGGGCCTTTGTAACCAGCCCTTAATTGTGACTATTTGCTTCTATTTGAGCTTGTTTACTTTGTTTTCTGTTGCTTGCTATTAATGTATTTGTCTTCCTGACGAGGAGCCTTTGTAAATGAGGCCCTGACTCAAAGGGTTGTAATTCTTATTACTTCTTAAAATAAAAATAAAACAAGAGAAATCCATTCTCCAGTGGTAAACCTAGGTGCTTGCTAACTACAGCACACAAGCAGAAAGGCTGCACCAGAGAAGACTGGCGCCGCAGCGTAACATAGGTAAACTACTTTTGTGAAAGCACGGCTCACAATCAGGGCTCACTGGGAGTCAACTTCGCTGCTGGTAGCCTTCTGAATAAAAATCTTGTCTGCATCATCCTACGACTGAGCTTCAATCTTTGCTGTACACTGATTGTGAGTCAGCCTTTCAAAAAAGAAGCTATGCTGACAGTATTTTTGGGGATGGAGTGAAAGAATATCCAAACTGAAGTAATGTGTACACATGCTTGCTGCCCTACATCAAGGTACGTTTTTTCCATTCCAAAAGAATCAAAACAAAACCTTCACTCTTTTTTTTTTTTTTTTTTTGGTGAACCCTGAAGCATAAGCATGTAAATCAGATGAGGGATATGCAGAGGAATCAGGTTTTAATTCTTAATAAATACAAAATTTCTACCGCTCCATATGCTAGTAATTAAAAAGAAATACAGCAGTTTTTTGAAGCTGGAACCTCCTGAGTGCAGAAGTGAAGATGCCAGCCAACTGAGCACTCCAGGGGAAGGACTGTGTAATCTGATATAACTGAGTCATGTTAATCCATAATTTAAATTGGCTCCAGGAGAAGCAGCCCGCTCCCTCTCATTAAACAAAGTTTCAGGTGGTGTCCTAGCTCCCGTGGAGAAAGTAAGATATTGCAGCCAAATGCCTCAATCAGTCGGAAGGTTACTGGTTCTTGAAAGTCAACCAAAAAAAAAGCTAAAAATGAAATGAAGTGAGACATCTCACAATTGTAAAGCTTTGCTACCCATTTTAATTCTTTCTAATGAATGCTTTCCACCCCTCAGAGACTTTCGTTCACCCAAGACTCTTGGTGAGGTAGCACGAGTCATCACAGTGCAGAACAGCAAGGCTGCCACAGATCACATGCAACCTGATGAGATATGTACACAAACAATCAGTGATATCAGCCAAATTCTTCTTGGACAGAAGAGATCCTCCAGACCATGGCGGTAGCTTATGTACATGAACAGACAGGTAATGTTGTCAAAACAGGCAGGATGTCCCATCTTTGGCAGCATAACCAAGGGCCATGCCAGGTTTGCTAAAAGTCCTGTCCAGGGATCAGTGCCAGGGACCATGTATTGCAGCTGGAGTCACCCAGTAATAAAAGATGAGAGGTGCCTGAGGACGTAATCCCCACACAAACTGGATCTGCTTGTTTTTATATCTGCTATGCACATACCAGCCTATCACATTATTATTGTGTTCTTTGTCATCACAAATGGCAAACCTGAGATTATAGTTCTCTATTGTGGCTTCATTACCCCAGTTTCAGCACAGGAATCTTCCACTGTTATAACCCTTCCCCACTACACACATACACTTTAATTTTATGCAATGATTTCTTCATTGGAGTCATGCAGTAAAGGATTGAACAGCCATGTTAGAAGATGACGCAAATGGAAAGGTTCTGCAATAACACAGTAACACTTTCAGATCAGAGTGGACTCTAGGTCCACCAAGTCCACCCCGCTGCCTCTAAAGCAGGGATCAACAAGAATGCTTTATAAACAAGTACTAATTGATAGGGATTCCTCACATAGCTTATATTTATTTATTGTCTGTTTGTGTAACCCCCACCCCAAGGGATGAAGGTGTCAGGTAATTAATATTGGGATGTGCACCATAGGGATTTATTGTGGGTTATTTCAATCTAGGCCCAGAACGGGTTAACATTTTGCTGCCCTGGGGACTGCTGTGGCACAGAGTACTCTGGGGAGGGGGATGGGCCTTTCGGGTCAGCGTGGGAGCGTAAAGGCAAGAGAGCGAGGTGTGGTGTCGAGGAGCTGAGGTGACTGCCCACTCAAGGTGCTGGATTAGATTTAATAATAATAATTTTATTTGTAGTGCGCCTTTCAAAAACCAAGGCGCATAACAATGGGTTAAAACAACACTTAAGCCACTAAATACAGAACACGAATTAAAAACATTAATAAAATGAGAAAAGCTTACAAAATCATATTAAATCAAATAGGGTAGGCTTGGTTCCATAAATAGTTCTTAAAAGCCAGTTTAAATCCCTACACGGTCACGCACTCCCGTAGATGTCGGGGTAGAGAATTCCAAAGGGCTGGGGCCACATACATGAATGCACGGGCCCCACAGGATTTTAAAGAAACCCTTGGGATCTCTAGCAACCCCTCTTCAGCCGAGCGGAGCGATCGCCCCGGGCAGTAAGGAACCAGAAGCTCTTTCAGGTAGTCCAGGCCCTGTCCATGTAGGGCTTTATAAGTCAGAAGTCAGACTTTAAAGGTGATCCGCCACTGCACCGGCAGCCAGTGCAGATCATACAGCACCGGAGAAATATAGACATGACCAATGAGTTCCTGTCAATAACCGGGCTGCAGCATTCTGCACTAGCTGGAGGCGGCGGATATCAACCCCTGGTTGCCCTAGGTAAGGGGAATTGCAATAATCCAGGCGTGAAGTCACAAAGGTGTGGACCAACGTAGGGAGATCGCTGGACAGAACAAGGTGTTTAACCCTGAAGATGTTCCTCAGATGATAAAACAAGGATTTGACGACAGCAGACACCTGCGATCGTAGTGTCAGCCCTTCGTCAAAAATCACCCCCAGGTTTTGCACCCGTTTGGAGGTAAGGAGTGGCATGCCCCCAAGATAAAGTCCCGAAGGTGAACCTGCACCCAACCTCTCTATCCAGCACCCCGGGTCCATGACCAGCACCTCAGTCTTTTCTGAGTTCAACCTCAGCCTGGTCGAATTCATCCAATCCTGGATTTCAAGTAGGCAGTTAAATACCGAGAGAGCTCTATCCTGGTCAGGTGCAAAAGAAAGGTAGAGCTGGGTATCATCAGCATAGCGGTGAAACCTCAGCCCATACCTTCTTACAATGTCTCCAAGGGGGAGCATGTGCACTGCGAACAACATGGCGGACAACACCGAACCCTGAGGAACCCCACACTATAGAGAGACTAGGTCGGAGGAATAAATCCCCAATACCACCCACTGAGTTCTGCCAGTGAGGAAAGATGTAAACCAACTGAGGACTGTACCCGACAGGCCACAGATGAACCTCAGGCGACCGAGAAGCACCCCATGGTCCACAGTGTCAAATGCTAATGAGATATCTAGAAGAACCAAGATAGATCGGTTCTTCCGATCTGTTGCCATCAGGAGATCATTGAACACCTGAACCAGCGCTGTCTCAGTACTGTGCCTCTTACGGAAACTGGATTGGAGAGGTTTATAGATGTTATGGATGGTCAGATGGTTCTCCAGTTGTAGGGCCACTACTTTCTCAACCACCTTCCCAATAAAAGGGAAGGTCAGAGATTGGTCTGTAGTTAGCTGGGCAGTCTGGGTCCAAAGAAGCTTTCTTCAGGAGGGGTGTCACCACCGCCTCCTTCAGGGAGCTAGGAAACTCACCTGTCTCCAAGGAGCACCAGACTATCCATGCAAGGACTGGGCCAATGACATCACTACAACCCATGATCAGGGTAGTTGGTCCTGGATCCAAACTACAGCACATAGGGCGCATACCCTGGACAATCGCATGACCGCCGTGAAATCCGACCAGTCAAAGGTACTCCAGGAAAACTGGGGGACAGTGACCACAAGCTGATCTAAAGCAACACCCATAGAGTGTGTTGGTAGGAGTACCGCCCAGATGTCAGCCACCTTAGCTGCAAAGAATCGAGCACGCTTATCGCACTCCACTTGTGAAAAGGCTCTTCAAATCTGCAGACAGGCTGGGTTGCAGTCTGCCTACAGTTCGAAAGAACTGGGCTGGACGGTTCTGAGCTGCTGCAATCTCCCCAGATAGGAACTCTGCCTTCTTACGGGTGATTGCAGATTGATAGACAGAATAATGATCCATCAATCTAAGGCGGTCAGCATCCAGGGCGGATTTCCGCCAGCAATGCTCTCACCTTCGCCCTAATCGCCGCATCTCCCTCAAGGTCCCATCAAACCAGGGGGACCGAGGGCGAAGGGAGAGAGGCGAACACGGACAGGAGCAACGACATCCAGAGCTGCAGAGATGGCCTTATTATAGGCAGGGCCCCGTGTTTTCTGCAGCAAAGTGGACCTACATTCTGCGGCAGGACTTCATACTTTCTGCTTCAGAACAACTGCTGATTCTGCGGTCACTCAGCAGCAGATAAATTGTGGTTAAACAGCATACCTTCAAGGGATTAAGTCTTAGTTTACCCTTTGACTGCCTTCGTGCAACCACTCTGCTACACTGAAAATGGAACAGCAGGCCATTTAACAGTATGTAGTCTTCTTATCACAAATATTAAACTGCAATAACCCAAACCTGCTGTTCTCTTTTAATGACTTTTCCCTCCCACCCCGAATTTGAAGGCTCTTCTGTTCTTCTTCGGGAAATTGGTGGCTTTTGCTGTTTTCCTAGGTTATAATTGGAGGACATAAACACTCAACTAAAACTACACAGAAGGCAAAACATGCTTAGATTTCTTCTGGTTTATATTTACACTTGGCAGAAATAAAGAGAGATTCATATTTTTTTTCTGATTTTGATCAACATTCTTTTAGATTATAATTTTTTAAACTAGGAATACCCCAACTGTCTTGCAACAAACATGTTGAGTTCAGTGTGAGAATCTGTGTGTGTGTGTGTGTGTGTGTGTGTGTGTGTGTGTGTGTGTAATGGAGGGTGTAATTTGCAGTGTCCGTATGATTTGCTGACTCCTGATTTTTCTTTCGGGAAACGCACTAAAAATGCAAGCGAGTCATTCTGATTAAGCTGGAGTTACCCTGGTTAGCATGTTTTCTCCCAGCAATTCAGGGGGTGGTGGTGTTCTTCAGTCAGTGATCCTCATTTCACTTATGTATAGCAGCAATCAATACAATTCTCCATTCTGATTTTTTTTCTTATCTGCTCACTCCAGTTCAAGTATACCCTGGTCCCCAACTCTACTGCAGCTGGGCAACTTGACCCTCCTTAAGAATTGAGCTTGATGCCACCACTTAGGCTGCAGGTTCAAATCTGCCAAGAAATTACTCACACTTGCAGGTACAGATCTGTAGCCCACAAATCAAAACTGTGATCGATGTCCTTCAGTGGGGATCGAGTCCTCTGCTCAGTCTGCTGCCAGTCACATGTTTCTGCAATCAGCTCCTCCTCCTCCTCCTCCGATACCTACCACCACACCGAGATCGATTCCACCTACACGGACACCACTGAATCTTCTTACTTCTTGACTACTGCTCACCTACCAGTTCTTCCTTGCAAATTCATCTTCCAGGGATTTAGCATGCACTGTGTGCAGCCTTACAATGAAACATTAACATGGCTGAGCTAGCCACATATACACAGCAGCAAATCATAACTGCTGTGGACCTAATCAAGCTCTGCTATTTTTGCATCAGTCCCCCCCCCAAATAATACTGGCTGGACAGAGTTGTGTAACAAGAGCCAGTACGAGTGAAGATGCTATGCAACCACTAGCTTTTCAGCTTTGTAGTGGGTGGCATCAGTTTGATGCCCCTTCTAATGAGTATATATGCCATGGCATACTTAACATATCAGTAGCTATGCCCTTGCCTTGTGTCATCATATAGCACAGTTAACATTTCTGTGGCCATATGGCTGGTTTTCCCGATTTCTGCGGCCAGTACCGATTTCTGTGGCCACTGCTGCAACTGCAGAATCGCAGAAAACATGGAGCCCTGATTATAGGCCACCACTAATGCCTCAGGGTCGCTGTTTGCCTCAGGAAGAGCAGATAGTCAAGCATCGCTACCAGGCCTTCAGATCTTAAATCTCGTAAAGGGCGGTGTCTGACCATCTCCACAAGGGTAAGCCGACGAAGGGGGTGCAAAAACTGAAACCCACGGTGCAGTGATCGGACCATCCAACAGGTTCCACCCCCAAGTTGAAGGCCTCGATCCCCAGGAGAAAGACTAGGTCAAGAAAGTGACCATGCTTGTGCGTAGCAGTGGTAATCTGTGTAAGGCCCAGAGATGACAGCTGGACGAAGTGCTGTCCAAATTGCGAGAGTTCGTCATCGACCCAGGCGTTGAAGTTCCTCAGGGCCATCAGCCTGGGAGACTCAAACGCCATGTCGAAGGAAATGCTCCTCATCCCCAGGTGGACGGTAAACGAGAGCAATCCTACACAGCCTACACCTGCTATTACTGTATACTCAAATGACCCAGCCTACTCAACTGGTACATCCGTGAGGCCAAAGTTTGGTCTTGAAACAGACCGCAACCCCCCACTCCTGCGATCCAGTCTTGGGCAGTGCATCACCGAGCGCCCAGCTGGAATTGCAGCCTCAAATATAGGGCCAAAGTTCTCACTCAGCCAGGTCTCGGTGATGCATGCCAGGTCGACTGACCCAACAAGATCTGCAATGATTGCAGTCTTGTTTTTAAGAGACCTGGCATTGCATAACACCGCCCGAGTAGGATGAGCTTCCTGGGCCGCACGAACTACCTGCCCACCTATATCGCTAGTGGCCTTGGGTATGGGCACCAGACATGGAGAACCACGATCAGAGTTACATTTTGCCCCAAGGCGGCTTCTGGATTTTACTACCCAGATGCGATGACTCGGCTCACTCATCCTCCACTCTTCGCACCCCGTTGAACAATACCCAGTGTTCTACAATGCTGATAAGTTGTAAACTGCAGTGGGGGAGGGTGGATAAAAGGGCAGAGGGCACGAAGGTCGGAGGATGAGTAGCACATGACCGTGGGAGCAGGTTTCCTACACATATCAATAAACACCAAGCCACCACAAACAAGAAAAAACAAAAACAAGAAACAACCCCAATTAAATAAATAAACCAAACTTTGAAATAAATGAAAAGAAAATTCAAGGCCGGCCCAGTGGCACTAAGGGCTGAGGCACTGGCGCCTTACCTCGCACTACGTCGGCGACCCGTGTTCGGGAACGAGCACGAGCTGTCGAGGGTTGGCAGGGGAGGAGAAGGATTGAGCGTCCGATGGACTGCTCTCCTTCTCCAGGGAAGGGAGTTCTTGGTGGTCGGTGCTTGCTCGCCCCCCCGGTGGAGGCTGGAGTACAGGGCGCCACACCACAAGCAGGGGACGAGTTGGGCCAGATGTCTGAAGGGAGTGTGTGCAGATGCGTGCGCGCTCCACTCCGCTGATGTCATGGCATGGTCCCGACTCCTGGGAGAACAAGAGGAAAAAGATACGGCCGTGCAGGACGGCGGAGGGCGACCGCAGGCTCCGCCTGCCAGTCCACGTGCTGGCCAACTAATCCGTCCTCGGTGGGGAATTACCCCGCCGACTCCCGCCAGTGGGGGTAAGTCCTGGGGCTAGGTCAGCGTTGGCTGGTGGATGATGGGGGACGGGGCTGGGGATACCCTCCTGATACATGCAGACAGTAAGGACAGAAAGTAATAACTACAAAAATAAAAAAAAAAAAAAGAAAAGAAAATTCAACAAAAACAAATACCAAAATTCCCCTCTAACAACAAGAAGTATATAAAACAAACTGTGTAAAATAAATAAAATATGGCATCACAGTCATTAAGTCCAGGACAACGAATTAAAAGAAGCAGAATCAGTCAAAAATTAGCTGATCAGTTTTTAACACTGCTGTGTCAGCAGGAGACGGAAGAGAAAAAGCCTGGCTCTTGACGTGGCGGCGGCTGTGTAATAGAGTTTCCCCCAGTGGGGAAATATGCATCCCATGCCTCAGCCATGGTGCATAAAGAGAAGTCGCTGATACCCCAAACCCAAGTTGGACAGAATGCTAAGATGGGAGAGGATTTCATGTCCATGTGGGGCATAGGTAGAGAGAGCCCCAGGGTGTTGAGAGGAGAGGTGACTGGATTAGAGGGGACCCCGGGCCTAAAGGGAATATGTAAGGACTGGGGTTTGAGGACTGATCACCATGAGAAACAGGAAGAATTAGTATTAGTGGGGACGTGCCACCCATATTACAGTGGAGCAGTCACCCTAGAGTTGGGCCATTGAGGAATAACTTTGGGAGTGTCGATGGCCCCGATGTGGGAGGTCAGTGAACCCCAAGGGATACAGAGGCCTGAGATGGACTGCTGGTTCCATGAGGGACAGTGTAGTCAGTGGGGCTACAATGCTGTCTTGGAATATGCACAGGCTGATGCTCTAGGGGGTCACCCGATTAACTCCCCGTGTTTATGGGCACGGTACTTCCAGCTCAAGGATATTTTTGGTCTCTGGACTAATGTGACCCCCATGGTCTGCTGGAGATATGTTTGGCACATGAATAATTATCAGTTTTCTTATTGGTTCCATGGAGTATCTTGTTATTAAAAGGGATCCCATGGTTCTTTGAATGAAGTTTGGCTCCAATCATTTTGAAATGTTGGTGATTTGTAACTAATTACTACTGCCTCCTGCTCAGCACCTCGGAAAGTTGGATGGTACCCCATTCCAGAAGAACAGGTAAACGCAGCCAGTTTTGGTGTTTCTGCTGTGGTCCCCCCTCCCTTCAGACAGTTATCATCTGCATACCCCTAGACACTGGGGAGAGGGTGGGCTACATTTGTTTATTAACCAGCTGGATGCACTGGTCCCTGGGTGAGATTCCTTTGGTAAGAAGAAATTAGCCCAGACTTGCCTTAAGGGCCTGTGCTATCTGCTTCTCCATGGTCTCTGCTGGTAGACCATTCCACAGGTTCACCACCCTCTGGAACAAGAAATGCCACCTAATGATCGTCCTAAATTTACCACCTTGGTGTTTCAGTGTGAGTCAATAAACAGGTACATCATACATGTGAACCTAAAATCCTTAGTGGTCTCTAATACCATATTGGATGCCACTAGCAAGTGCTCAGAAACAACCTAGAACACACACACACACAATGACAATTGGAAGTGTCCTGTCACTACAGTAACATGGAAATATGAATCATAAGTTACATGCCTTGTACACATTTACTGGTAGGGCCTACCACCCTTGCAAGCATGCTCTAAGCAGCTGGTTGTAAGGAGCACAAAAAGGCACTGAGCTCCCCAGTACAAACAGAGAAAGAAACATAGGAGGTTGGCAGAGGGGGAGTGAAGAAAAGTGGAGGTGCTTAATGGGTACTTCTGTTCGGTCTTTACTCAGGAGAAGGACATACCAACATCACAAGATAGTAGAAGGTGGGGGCTGAAAGGAGGAAATCACAGATGGCAAAATTCAAGCAGACAGGGTACTCAAGGGCCTAAAGGCTAAGGGGATGGGTCAGAAACTGGTTGCAGGATAGAAGCCAAATGGTGGTAGTAGAGGGAGAATTCTCTGAAGTGAGGTATGTGACCAGTGGGGTCCCATAGGGCTTTGTGCTTGGCCTGGTGTTATTCAACATCTTCATCAGTGACATCATGGATGGGATCAAAGGTAAAATCTGTGTGTTTGCAGACAACACCAAGCTCTGTGGGAGGGTGGACATGGCGGAGGGGAGACAGAAACTCTGGGAGGACCTGGTTAGGCTATAAGGTGGTCTGGTATTTGGCAGCTGGGGTTCAATACTAAACTGCAGTGTTATGCACTTGGGATGAAGAATCTGGGGACCAAATACTGGCTGGGCTGAGTGCAGGTAACCAGGTCAGAAGAAGAAAAAGACCTTGAAGTAATAATCACAAGTGACCTGAAATACTCTGCACACTGCAAGAGAGCAGCAGCTACAGCAAACTGGATGCTGGGCTACAGAGCCAGGGGAAATACCACCAGGAAGGCAGAAGTCATTCGGCCACTGTACAGGTCACTGGTAAGACCACACTTGGAAGCACAGTGTGCACTTTTGGTGCCTGCATCTTAAGAAGGATGTCAAGGTTCTCTGGAGAAGGCCCAGAAAAGGGCAACCAAGATGACCCAGGGCCAGGGCAACACCTATGATGAGAGGCTCAGGGAGCTCAAAATGTACTCTCTCAAGCAGAGAAGGGAGACATGACCGAGACCTTCAAGTACCTTAAGAGGATTAACAGAGTGAGCACTGAGGGTCTCTTCAGCCTCGGAAGCAACAAGACCACTAGGGAGCACAGCATAAACCAGGTGGGAGAGGATTCAGGAGGGAGATGAGAAGGCACTTTTTCATCGAGAGGGCAGTAGCTAAGTGGAATGAGCCACCAGAGGAGGTTGTAACCCTAAAAATGGTGGACAGCTTCAAGAGGGGTTGGGGCAGGATGAGGGGAAAACTACAGATAGAAGGGAAGTGAGTGGAGGGAGAGGGAGAAGTAGAGGGAGGCCAAAATGAAAATGGGGACAAGGACAATATGATCTTACTAATTTGAGTTCTTCTTCATAATGCTTTTTTCCCCATAAATGATCACTTTACTGCTTTTATTAATCTTAAGACTACCTGTTCTGCAGTATTGTTCCAAGCCTTTTAACTTCCTATTTAGACCAGCTGGAGTCAGTGAAATTACAACCAAATTGTCAGCGTACAACAGTGCTGGTAGAGAGATGCCTACGATATCTAGTGTGTGCTCTTTACAATCTTCCAGTTCACTAGGGAGGTCATTAACAAAAATATTAAACAACAGTGTGGCTAACAGCAGCCCTGTTTTACTCCTAATAGGGTATGACGTTCTTTCCTCCTTATCATACCCTACAGTTGCCCAGGTATCCAAGTACAATTTATTTATAACATTCCATAATGTCACACTGACCTCTAATTTCTGTAATCTCTCCCAAAGCAATAACCTGAATATTCTGTCAAAAGCCCCCTTAAAATCAATAAATGCTAGATACAGTTAGCTTTTGCCTAACATATTACTTAACTAAATTATGTAAAGTAAAACACTGATCAGCCATAGAAAACCCTTATGCTTTTCTTCTACCCATTACGTCAATTTATTTAATGTTATTTCTGGGAATATTTTAGCAGCACTGTTGATCAGACTTATTTGTCTGTAATGCTCGGTAAAGTCTATCTCCCTATTTCAAAATAGGGACCATCACGTTCTCTTTTTAGTCTTTAGGAAGTTTATTCTGGTACAAACACTTGTATAAAACCAGGTCAAGATAGCAAACAGCTCCCCCCTCCACACCTCCGTGGATCATTGCCTGCTTTGGACTGCAGGCTTCCTCACACAGCCAGCGGGTTGAGAGAGCAAGCAGCTCTCCCCCACACATCCACGGACCATCGCCTGCTTTGGACTACAGGCTTCCTCACACAGCCAGCAGGTTGAGAGAGTTAGCAGCCCTCCCCCACACCTCCGTGGATCGTCACCTGCTTTAGACTGCAGGTTTCCTCACACAGCCAGCGGGTCGAGAGAGCAAGGAGCTCTCCCCCACAACTCTGCAGATCGTCACCTGCTTTGGACTGCATGCTTCCTCACACAGACAGCAGGTGGAGAATACAAGCAGTTCTCCCCCGCACCTCTGTGGACCATCGCCTGCTTTGGACTGCAAGTACGGAGCTCAGGAGTCTTGGAGCAGTGTTGTTAAAACCTGAACTGTGGCCAGCCCACCGGCGCAGTGGTTGGATTTCCGCTTGTGACATCAGCGACCCAGGTTCGGGAATGGACCCGGGGAACTGGAGGACCAGCCGGGGGAGGATAGAGCGCCCACTGGGCTGCTCTCCTTCTCTGGGAGGAGGATCCGGTGCGTGTCCGACACTTAGAGATTCCTGGTGGAGGCCGGGGTTACACAAGCTACTGGCGCCTAGTTCCAGAGGGGCAGGGCGGGTGCAGGCGTCATTGCATGTCCCCGCCCCTGGGGCAGTCCAAGAAATAGCTCGCAGGCCACCACAGATTACGCGCGCCTGGCACTCGGACCTTAATGGCCTCAGTCGCCTCCACCGACCAATCTCAGTTCCGCTGCACCATCCAGCCCAGGACCCTGCCCTGGGGGGAAGCCAGGGAGGCATTGCCTTTCCCATCGGAGATGAGCTGGATCGGGCATCGGCCCCACCTCGAGAGGCAAGTCGGGGGGTTATCGGTCAGGGGATGGCTGAGGTGAGGCAGGTGTGTGCAGGATACACCCGAAGGCTAGGTGGCCTGTGGGACAAAAACAGGATAAAATATATAAAAAAAACAAAAACCTGAACTGTATACGTATAGATATTACTGTCGGTGGGACCGTAATGATAGTTTTTATACAGGGGTTTGCTCAACTCTGTATACCTGCTTTTGGGCCTGTCTAAGGGAAGTGTATTTAAGGCCATGTGTAGTGGCTGATTTGCACTAAGGGTGCTACGGGTCATTTTCTCACTCTGGGATACCACTGTATTGTGTGCTTTTCAATATCTGTTTTACCTTGAATTATGTATGTAGGGTGTTATATAGCCATGATTTTGGACTTGTCTGTGCCCTTGTCTACCTCTCTCCCCACCCCCTCCCCGGCCAACTCCATTCTGCCTTGACCTCCAGTGTTCCCTATCTTCCATTTTCTCTTGCAGGCTTCCTCACACAGCCAGTGGGTCGAGAGAGCAAGCAGCTCTCCCCCACACCTCCATGGACTGTTGCCTGCTTTGGACTGCAGATACGGAGCTCAGGAGTCTTGAAGCAGTGTTTGCCCACTACCTCAGCGGCTGCCACACCCACTCGCTCCGTCCCATTCTGGGTGAGCATTTCATTTATAGGTGGCTCTACACACGTGTTCTATGAAGTCACTACTGGCAGGTTATCTTCCTAAGTAGTCACCTGCAACTTATACGCCTTGACCACTAGGAGGAACTACAAACCCCCCCACCTTGTGGTAACATTTAAACTCGCCCCCTGCCCCCCTCAAGACCTTAGTGTCCCCTACCCACTTCCCCTCCAATTTCCAACTACTCTTCCTATTTGCACACTGATCACTCCATTTGCGGGTTTTCATCCTGGGCCCCCCAGCACCAAGACAAATAGCAGATGGCAGGCCAATGCCCCCAGGCCATCCAGCCTGTTAGGATTCTCCCCCTCCCAATTCTCATGTTAACCCTATCTGAGCTCCAGTCACATGAAGTGTTTGCAGCTTTAACTCACCCTTATCCCACTCTGAGATAATCACCCCACTTCGTCCTTAGCTTGTTACAGCGACTAGCCACTAGGGACACTTATGTTTGCTATAGCACACCTGCCAACTTATAATACCCTAATGACATTCACTGAATCTTTCCTGCAACAAGTGCCTCCTAAACTACCAGCTCTTTACAAGCAGAGCTCTGTTAGCTTATACATTGCATAGTAAAGCGCTGACTCTATCACTGATCTTTCTTGCAAATCCTCTCTCACCTCAACTCACCAATCTTTCCCTCTCTCCCTAAATTCCCCTTCCCACTCTAGCATGCCCCATTCTTGCTCCTCCCTCAAATCCTTATCATGCCCATCTTCTCCTTTTGTCATCACCTCCTTCTTCCTCCGCCTTACACCTCCCCTCTTCCGATTCACACCATGCTTCTCCTTGTCCTCACAACCCTCTCCCTTCTGTTCACCCTAACATCCATCCATCCCACCTCCCTCCTTGCCCTACAAACCTCTATCCCATGCCCTTGCTTCTCCTCCCCCACTCTCCCATCTCCATGTTCCCTCCCCTCCATCCACTCCCCCTGGCACCCACAGTGCATCCATCCTTCAATCATCCATTGTTCACACAGCATCACTTCGCTCCTCTAAAACTCATTACAGCCCCACCTCAAACCTGACCTCCTCCTTAAACCACCGTAACCTCTCCTCTACTCGGAAACTGATATCCATCCTCTCCAAGCTACTCATCTTAATACATCTACTTACAGCTGGGGACACTGAACTAACTCTGGGCCTTATCACTCTCCCCCTTCCGACCTCACAAAGTGACGAAAAATAGGCAGCCAGATCGGAGGCCAACTGGGGCTGTGAAGAAGTAGAAATGAGTAGCAAAAAAAAAAAAAAAAAATAGTTAATCTTAACATCAGGAGCCTTCTCCTTAAGACTGAGCTTCTACAACCCCTTATGGCTAGCCTGAACCCCACTGTGCTAATCATCACCGAGTCATGGCTCTCCTCTAAAATCCCAGACACTGCAATCTTCATCCCTGGTTACTCCCTTATCCTGCAAGACCGATCAACCAGGAGAGGGGGTGTAGCCATGTACATTTCCTCTTCCGTCCAATATTCCATCTGTCTCTTCTCCACCTCCCCCTCTGCCTACGAACTATTATTACTAAAGCTATCCCTTCCTTGCTCCTTTCCCATCTTTGTGGGTGAGGCCTACTGCTGCCCCAGCTTTCCTGCCTCCTCCCCCTCCTCCATCACTGATCTCCTCTCTTCTCTCATCACCCTTTCCTCAATCGGGGAACTCTAAATCCTCGATGACTTCAACATCGACTGGCTGTCCAGCACCCAATCTAAAATCTGCAACCACGTCTCCTCCTTAAATCTGAAACAACCCATCTCTGAACCTACATGACAAAACCCCAAATCAGGTCAACATATCCTGCTAGACTGGGTGCCGGCATCACACCCGCACCGTGTTGTCGCTTCAGGAATCCTTCCAGATGTACTCAGTGATCACCATATGGTCTACCGTGTGCGTAAAATCCATTGGCCCAAAGCCCCTCCTCACATACTCCATCTCCGCTCCTTTAGATCTTTCCTCCCTACATGGGGAACTTACTGGTATCCAACTGCCAATGCCTCCTCCATAAACTCTGCCTTGAGCCACTTTACCACTCAGTTTCTGACTGCCTGGGTATCGGCTGAGCTACTGGCCTGCCAGCGAGTCCGCAATCAGATGTGGTCGGCTCACAAAGCAACTGGCGCCCTACAGGATTTGCTTAAGTATCGTTCCCTCCAGAACGCCTGTACCAGGGCTATCCACCTGGCTAAAGCAGAATACTTCAATTCCACCTTTCAGGAAAACCTTAATAGCCCCTCCAAATTCTGGAAGGTTGTTCATGCCCTATTCTCTCCCCCCCAACCGCAAAACACCCTCCCCCGTCCTCAAAGTAGGAATCCTTGCCATCTCCAACGCCCCCTTCTATAGCTGCTGAATTCAACAGTTTCTTCATCACCTGCACTTCCTCCCTCCTTGCCTCCCTACATCCTTCAGCTCTTCCTTTTCCAGCATCTTTCACACCCATCTCCTCCTCCTCCTCGTGATTTTCCTTCCAATCAGTCTCCCCCGTTGACACCCTTCAAGCTCTATGAGCCCTTAAACCCCACAAGGGAAAAAGCCCATATGGATTGGACCCTAAGGAACTGCACTTCTCGGTGCACACCATAGCCCACCCACTAGCCACTCTCTTGAACCGATCCTTCTCACTCTCCACTTTCCCTGATGTCTGGAAGCTTGCCACTGTCATCCCACTTCATAAGGACGGTGACTCATCTAATCCTGGCAACTTCCACCCTATATCTTTACTCCCTATCCTTGCTAAACTATAAGAACACTTAACTCTCATTCAGCTCTCTCCCTTCCTCGATTCCTCCTCCTCCTCCTTCTTCACCCCTTCCAGTCTGGTTTACATAAGGCACACTCCACCACCACCTCCCTTCTTCGGCTCACTGACTCCATTCTCTCTGGTATGGATCAGGGATGCATCAGCTCTGCCGTCTTTGTCAACCTGGCCAAAGCCTTCGACACAGTTGCCTACTCCCTTCTCCCCAGCAAGCTTGCTGCGGCAGGTCTCTCAGAGTCTGCCACTCGCTGGTTCCATTCCTGTCTCACGGGTTGGCCCCAGTCAGTCAGGATCAGAAACTCCCAGCCCCACCTCCCTATTCACACCGGCGTTCCCCAAGGCTCAGTACTTGGTCCAATACTTTTTTCGATTTTCCTTAACAACCTACCTGATGCTTGCCTTACTGTCAGTAGCTGTATGTACGCAGATGACACTGTTTTGTAGGTCTCTGGCAATTCCCCATCAGATGTGGCACCCAGTCTCCAACTGGACTTCAACAATGTCCAGCACTGGTTCCGTGCCAGTCAACTCTCTCTAAATGCCAAAAAGACAGTCTCTATGACCTTTGGCACCAGACAAAAGCTCGCCAGGCTTGCTGCTTATCCCCTCCTTCCATACGCTCCAAAAAGCAACTGCCGCAAACTCCTACTACAGCCTTGCAGATCCACAAGCAAAAGGCGGCCAACCTTAATAGAACACCCATCCAGAAAGTGGTTTGGAATGGGTTCCACCACAAACAACAGGTGGTGACAGACCCAACACCCTTTTGTAAAAACAAAGTAAATGGATTTTCAAAATGAACAGTGTCAAACCTACTGGACTCAATGAAAACTGGGATATAAAATTATTTTTAAAGAAAAATTAGTAAATATGGAAAAATTGCATAAAAGCATATTTGCATGCATTTCCAATCCTTGCATTACATATTTGAGTTTGTTACTTTCCTTTCCACTTTAAGCTTTTTTCAGACCCTTTCGAATGCCCAGAAACTCCTTCCTACCCAGTCTGAATATTATCCAAGGAGCTTACTACTGGTGACGCCATGACTTTGGTCCAGGTCGAAAAATCCTTGTGTCATGTCCATTTGGGGCTTAAATGTTTCTAGTATAGATACGTTTGTTTACTTTTTGTTAATGCAGCCTTGTTAGGAACAGATTGTTTAATTCAATATGCAGTCATATACATTTGTACTTATAATCTTGTATCTAACTGCTTTAATCTGTATTAACCATAATCTTTGATATAATATAGACCTTTCTACTAGTAATGGAGTGGTCAGCTTTTTCTAGTCTTAAAAGAGCATTTAAGAACAAGGGGACACAATTTGAAGATAGAGGGGGGACGGCTCAGGGGCAATGTGAGGAAGTATTTTTTCACAGAGAGGGTAGTGAATGCATGGAACAGCCTTCCTGAGGAGGTTGTGGGGTCTAAAACTGTGGAAGAATTCAAGAATGCATGGGACAGACATAAGGCAATTTTTGTGGGGGTAGGAAGAAATAGGCTGTTGGTTAAATAGGATCTGCAGTTTATCCTCTAGGTAGGGAAATGGGCAGACTAGGTGGGCCCAGCGGTCCCTATCTGCCGTCAAAGTCTATGTTTCTATGTTTAATTATGATGCTAGAGCTGATCTAACTTGCATTAACTGTTGTCCCTGAAAATATCTATTTTGTTAAGTTTTTTTTTTTTTTTTTTTTTGAGTCTTTCATAGAAATACAGTGATTATTTAAAAGGACACTTTACTTTGATGCTTTGAAATTTAAATTGAGCAAAGCCTGTAATTGTGACTGTGTAATTGGATAATTGTTTAATCATGTTAACTCTCGTTCAGCTCTCTCCCTTCCTCGATTCCTCCTCCTTCTTCACCCCCTTCCAGTCTGGTTTCCATAAGGCACATTCCACCACCACCTCCCTTCTTCGCCTATTCAGCAGCTGCAGAATAAGGGGTGCTAGCTGCACATTTGAGCAGACTTGATAGACCTCTAGGCCTTTATCTGCTGGCAAATTTCATGTGTTCGTATGTGTCCTATAAATGTTCTAGTGCTCCTTACTCGCCTCATCCCCACTGAAGACTCTGTTGAGTCGAGGCACTAGGGGACTGTGCTTGACCAGGAGGCAGAGCTATTTGCATTGTGCTGTTGTGGTATGAAATAATTCAGTAAAAATTTACTTTATGTGCACCACTCTTTCACTTGGTATTCTCCTTATGTGAGCCCCTCCTTCTATACTCTTGATGGTTCCCTACTGGAAGATGTCTCCTCTTTCAAATACCTCTGGCTCTGGCTCAACAGGAAACTCGACTTTGTTGGGCATGTGGATGTAATGTACGAGAACCTTCTTCCTAAACTCAGTGCTCTGTATAGACATCGCAGCTGCCTTCCGCTACCAGCCCGCAGGGAGATTGTCCAGAAGATGATCCTCCCAATCTTTGACTTTGGAGACATAGACCCAGATATTCAAAGGGTTGAACATGGCGCCAACACTGTTGCACCATAAACCACTAATCTTGATGCGATATTCAAAAGGAAAAGTGCAGCACCAAATCCCGATGTGCGGTGCATCAGTAATGCATGCAGGCACAGGTAGGTGGGGCATGCCCATGCATACTCTGTACAGCCAGATATTCAGCCCGGGATGTGCAGAGCCATGCATGCGCAACCCCTACCTGCGCCAGCACTAAGTTGATCCAAAAAAAAAAAAAGTAACAACTGATGGCCACCCACAAGTGAGCTGCCGCTTTGCAGGGCGCAACACAGCAGCTGCCGCCTGTGGGTGGCCACCTGAGCTCCGGCCGCACCTGGCATCGCC
Organism: Neoceratodus forsteri; assembly: GCA_016271365.2. NCBI lineage: Eukaryota > Metazoa > Chordata > Ceratodontiformes > Ceratodontidae > Neoceratodus > Neoceratodus forsteri. The sequence continues at coordinate 430,979,038 of CM028132.1, forward strand.
CGCTCCCATGCCCGATCGCGGGCATCTGTAAAAAAGAAAAGAAGAATTCCATCCTATATCCCTGGTGGTCCAGTGGACCGCTATCTGCCCGATCAAGGGCATCTGTGTAAAAATAGAAATATTTCCTACATCTCTGGTGGTCTGGTACCCCCTCCCACTGAGCCCCACTGCCGCTCCCGGTCAGCGGCACCCCACCCTGCACCACCTCCGACCCCATGACACCGCCAGTAGGGCTGTACACCCATTGGTTCTGGCGTGACCCAATGGGTGCTGCATATCGTACTACATTCCAGATATTGTCACATATCTGGAATGTCGTGTCACATCTCTGGAATGTGTAGTACAGTACAGGCTGCCGCCCATTGGCTCACGCTGTGAACCAATGGGCATACAACACGATGGTGTCAGTTGGCGGGCGGGTGAAGTCTGCCGCCCGCTCCAACTGACCGGAAAGCAGCAGTGAACTCAGTGGGCGGTGGAGGGTACCTGGGCCTGAGCCTGTGGAAATATTTCTGTGCACGACCAGCAGGCCACAGTGAGACTCGAACCAGAAGATAGAAAATATTTCTATTTTTACACAGATGCCCGCGATCGGGCAGATAGCGGTCCACTGGACCACCATGGATATAGGAAATATTTCTATTTTTACACAGATGCCCACGATCGGGCAGATAGCGGTCCACTGGACCACCAGGGATATTGGAACTTTCAATTTTTTTATACATATGCCCGCGATCGGGCAGTCAGCAGTCCACTGGACCACCAGGGATATTGGACAGAATAGTTATTTGTTTTACTACAAATGCCCGTGATCGGGCTGCAGGGGGAGTTGATCCCCGACGGCTGCTGCCTGGCAGGGCGCCAGGCGCAAGTCATCGGGGATCGGCGCACCTGCATGCAAATGGGGCCATAATGACATGCAAATGGCCCCATGTGTGCCTTGCATACATTATGGCCCCATTTGCATGTCACGTTTTGAATATCGCGGTTGCTGTGCATGGCGCAATGGAACTTGCGCTAGTGCATCCCCATGCTCCACTCTGGCCACTTGCGCTGGCGCAGTGCCACTGCGCCATGCACTCTGGGGGGTGACCAAGGTGCGATATTCAACGATGCTGTGCCATGGCGCAGCTCCGTTGAATATCGCCCAGTCCACACCCTTGCGCAGCCAAGTTGAGCTGCGCCCAAGCTTGCGTCACAGTCTGGCACAGTTTGAATATCTGGGCCACAGTGTATAGCTCTGCCCCCAAATCCACCCTCTTCAGACTGCATAGTCTATTCAACTCCTTCTGCTGTTTTGCTCTTAACTGTCCCCCTCTTCACCCACAACTGTGACCTTTACACCTCTCTCTCCTTACCCAGCCTTAATGGCAGACGTTTGCACATAGCGCTTCTTTAATTGGTAAGTTCTGGCTTTGCTCTCTACCACCCTTACCTCCAACTCCCTCCTCTCTGTCCCCCCTTCCCCCTCCTACCCCTTCCGCAACTTCACTCATAGGACCCTCGCCACCCCTACCGTCCTCCTCTTCAGGCAGAGCTGCATTCTCTTATCACTTTCCTACCCATTTGGAACTCCCTCCCTTTAAACATCCACTCTGCCACATCTCTTCATTTACTATCCCGTCTGCTTCGTCAATACATATCCCCTGCCTGCAACTGCAACAAATTCTCCCCTCCTACAACTGTTGGTACTCACGCCCTTCCCCTATTTTTCTCTTTCCTCTGTCAGCCCTCCTCCACCTCCATCTCAGGATGCCCTTAGTCCCATCCACTCTAAATTCAGTTTCCCCCTCTTCACAAGGGCCCTTATGCACCAGCATTTTTGTCTGGTATTACCTACCCCAACTTATCCCATGCAGATCCTCATGTGGGGTTCTTGCATCCTGAAGGGGTGCATGCAGATCCCCTTGTGGGGTTCTTACATCCAAAAGGGAGAGGGCCCATATGGCTGTAGCGTCTCTCTCCCCTGTTCCAGGGCAGATGCTCTAATTCCATACCAAGTGTGCTTAAGCCATCAAATGTCTCAAATTACACACCAAGACTATCAATCCCACCAAAAGTACTTAATTTCCACCTAGTGTATAAACCAATTTAAAGAACGGTCTCGGAAAATAAATTGATCTCACTGGCTGACGCCAGGAGTACAGTGTGGTGCTTGGCCAGCTGGTTATGTTGCCGTATGATACATATATATATATATTTTTTTTATCATGGCTATTTTTCCACCTCCGGTTGGCCGCCCCATTATGACCAACCCTTCTGGCCCGTCCCGAATAGCCGGTGCCACGAGACCCAGCCCAGGGCCGAGGCCTGCAGGGGCTGATCATCATCCTGCTGCTGCCAGCGTTTTCTGCCTCCAGCTATCACCCAGGAGTAGGAGGCGCATGTGCGTGGGCGCACGTGCACCCTACAGCAGCTCCGGTGATAGCTCCCTTTCCCCATGGCCTAACACGGCCCCTCTGAGCCCATGCCTCCTAGCCTCACTAGGGGTCACCATTGGCTGAAAGGTGCCGCATTCCCTCCCCAGAGAGGAGAGCCTGCCTGTCAGCAGCTCTATCCAACTCCACCATCCCCCCGACCTCCAACGACCCGAGCTCATTCCCGAACCCGGGTCTCCGGCGTGCCACCAGGCAAGGCATTCAGTGCCTCAGCCCTCAGCGCCACCGGGCTAGCCTGCTGTATGATATTTGTAATAATAAAAATATAGTATGCGAGTCTGTGCTTCCCTGGGTGCGCCCCCTCCCAAGGTTTCAGTGAAGCAACAGGATATATTAACCTGAAACCAGCAGGTAATTAAAAAGACCAGAGATACTTAGTTAAGGGTCTCCTGTTTTTCTGTCTTAATTAGAACTGACCCAGCTGCCAGGATGTAGGGCTCGTATAGTTTTATGATTCCTATAGGAAGAACATTTTATACCAACCTGGTGCTAAAGTTGTAAAACCCTTTGATGTGCCTTGGGAATAGGAACTACACCAGATCAGAGAGAAAATGTTTAATTAAGGAGTCATATTTAGGAAGTGGAGACTTTGCTGATGTCACATTATTTAATATATCTCCTGACAGGAAATCATTGTTTGTCTTATTTTAATTCTAAAAAGGAGGAGCCAGATGACTCACCAAGGGGTGTGGAGATGGAGTTGAAATGTAGCCTTGTAACTGGGGAATATGTCATATTATTTTGGGACTCTAGAAAGACATCTTTCTGATGAGCACTTAGAGATAATACATTAGATAGAAAAAGTCTAAATGTATTGTGGTAGGAGTTTTTGTTTTGTACTTTGCCCGTGTTCTTTTAAGTGATTGTATGCTCTTTGATATATTGTTCTGTGTTTACATTTTTCATGTTTTTATCATCTTTTAATAAAGTACTCTTTATTTGAAAGACTGCCTGGGCGTCTGCCAGTTCTTTTTTGCAGGTGACATACAGAAGGTTAAGACTGACAAAAACTGTTCAAAAGCTTGATGGTGTTACTAAACTGGGAAAAGGTAAGAATATACCTAAGGTCTTTTATAGAGTTTTAAGGGTTCATTTTTGGAAGCCTGGCTTGGTGCCCCTGGCGAAAGATTGTACCTCAATCCCCGAAGAGGGTACGTATCTGAGCCTGTACATTGGGTATGCTAGCATCAGGTTCACAGTTTGAATCCCCACAGAACTTGAGACTAAAGGTGATTCGGACCCAAAAGTAGACAGGAGGGTTACCCTGTCTGTTACCTGTTCACACTATTGCGCTCTGAGTTTGGCACTGTGGGAGCAGAGAGCCTGACCTACTGAGTGCGCTTGTGACACAAAGATTCATTTATTTTCTGATAGAGCCTGCAGCAAAACAAGACAAGAGCCTCCTCGGGGTGCCCCATTTCTTAGTAAATCCTTGGGCACCCCGAATGTTCACATTTCCCAACCATATATCTACACTCAGCAATTTAGCTGCAAAAATAGCGGCAAGGCAGCTCTCCTCCTCCTCCTACCCAATGCCACCACAAACAAGCATATTAATAATAATAAAAAAAATGACAGAGGATACATTAGCAAGCATTCCGGTTCTCAAACGTACACGCTGTGTTTAGTGGAAGAGAGCAGCATCTCCAACACCTCAACGGAGCATGAGAGCAGCTGGACTTTCTTAGTTTTCTATACCGTCGATGGATGTCCTTCTGCAGTACGGAAAACCAAGAAAACACTGCTCCTCTCCTGCACATCAATGGTATCGGAGATACTGCTTTCTCTCTGCAAAGCAGCAAAAACTATATGAACCGGAATGTCTGTAAACAATTACAGATGCCATTTCAAGTAAAATAAAAAAATAAAAGCCCGAAAAGAAATATTTTGTTAACTGTAAAAAAAAAAAAAAAAAAGCTGCAAGCCCCCGTCTGAGCATGAGCAGGCAGATGATTTCTGCCCACGGCTTCTGTATTCAGATTTTAAAAGGCACACCAACCACCACTGACACTGTTCAGCAGTACTCGCAGAGACCACTACAGAAGAGAAATAAAAAAGAAAATGTCTGATACCGTGCATTTCTCATTCAGCATCTCACCAGAGAAAACAGTGAAATGTTAGATTGCCTGATGCTGACAGTACAACTTTAGAGCAGGAACCACAAATAAGAAAATGAAGGCAACCTCTCACTTTGCCAGTTTTTTTTTTTTTTTATTGGCAGTTATCTAGCACAGTGCAACTGCATGGTTTATTTTGCACTTTGTTTTGCTCAGTCCCCTCCCCTTTAAGAAAGGACTATTTTATCTGTAAACTAAAGAAATATGCTATAAAAAGTTAAATAAATTATTGATATATTTTAAAATTAAAAAAAAAAAAAAAAATGTTTCAGAGTTTGTTTCTGTTTTCTAAGTGCAATAATACCCTCCAGGGTGGGCAGTATGAGTTATACCGGACCTTCCAGGAGCTAGAAGGCCCTCTGCCTACGGTGTCAGGCCTCATTACACCCCTGGGCGGTCTGGTATAGCTCAATACCACCCACCCTGTCGGTATTATTGCTTACATAAAACTGCTTGACAGGGCTCTAACCAAATGTGAGTAAGTTCATGTATAGTAGATTATTTATTATGTTTGTGTATATGTAATTTGGATATGTACATAAATTGTATTATAGGCTTATAAGAAAGTATGTCAACTGGATATTTCCAACTAGTCTACACAAGATGGCATGTACTGTCCGCATATCGCTCTAGAACGGTATGCATCCTGCCAATATATGTATGTGTACAGACATCCTACGTTGCTACTCTATATTCTGTATTTTCCATTGCTGTTACCCACTTTCTCCCCCCCCCCCCACCATGGACGCATCTGGAAATGAGCTACTGTAGCTCAGTATGCCTTTCCTGATGAAATTTTTTCAAATAAACAAACACTAGAATATTATTTCAGCAGGCTACATGTGCTATGTAGACACAAGGTGGTACTGTATCTTGTCCCCGATCCTTTCTCACCCTTCATTTCAGTAACTGCCTGTGCTACTAAACTATTAGGGTCTCATGAGTCACTGTTCCCTATCACAGCCCAAAGTAATTCCTCCTCCTCCTCATTAAAAAAAAAAAGATTCTCTCATAGTACAATATCCAGTTCTGGGGGGGGGGGGATGTGAGGCATTAATTTTGGGGGTAAAATTATCTGTGCCCTTGGCCAACAATAATCAAAATTGTTTGTGTCATTATTACTCACGGCCTCGTACATCTCGTTCCACTTTCACTCTTGACATAAGGATTTCACTGGACTTCAATATTTCTTTATAAGTTTTCCTAGCCCTGTTTAAGGAAATGGTTGGTATGTATTCTGCTGGACTGAGAACAGGAGAGGTGTTCAGTAGACTGGGCATTAAGGTGGGGCTACTATGCTGTACTGGGCATTGGGTGGAGGGCTGCTTTGAGACTGGGGGTGCCTTATGGAATGGAAAGATGTGGGAACCATGCAGAATGCAGGTGCTGAGGTCCCAGTACCCGATCATCCTTCGTGGCTGCGTGCATAGGCCCATCTGGCGAGCTATCCCACCATGCAAATACCACAACTCTGAGCTACCCCCTGTACAACTAAACTGGCTCATCTGAATAGCTCCTGCCAATAAAACAGGTCCATAAAACCCAAGCTCCTGGACACAGCTGGAAATGAGCAGGCACAGCTTACTGGGCCTTTCCTGGTCAAAAAAAATATAAAAAAATATATACATAAAGTTAGCACACGATTTGGTCACGGGGGGGAAGAGGGTGGACGGGACTCAGGCAAACCAAGTAAATGTGACAATACAACATGAATTTTTCCTGTCATGAGAATTTAATTCCTCCACGAATACTCATCCTTAGAGAGTTTTTTTCTGCATCTTTACTGTTACAACTCCACGCTACCATGGATGTTCCATCTGAAGAAATTTCAAATGACAGAAAGAAGATCACTGCACAAGTCCCTTTTAGGATATGATCCATGGTCTCTTACTGAAAATATAGAAATTGTGCACTTCTACCAGAATTTGAACCCCTGATCCCTCGTGTGCCAACCCAATAGATTAAATCAAAACTTGCAATGTGGTCAAATGGGGTTCAGATCCCAGAAGGGGCTTTTACACTTCACGCTACTGTATATAAATATTTAATATTCCCGCCAGGAACAGTTTATGTTACCTCAGCTAGCACAGTACAATGTCACTCAGGGCTTTCATTATGGCTGTGTCACAACCAGGTGCAAACCACAGGGTGGGACAAATCAGGTAGCCACGTGGTGATAGCCAGTAAATGAGTGGGTCTGGCTACCAGATTTTTTTTTAATTTACCAGTTAAATGGTTACCTGCCTATTGAACTGATTTTTTTGAGCCCTTCATAAGGCTGGTCACTAAATATATTGATTTAGCTTCTAGATTTAAAAAGCTAGTGGCCAAACTTAACACCAGCTTACAAACTGATTTGTCCCCCCATGGTAAACAAGTTACCCATTTTGTGCATGGAACAGATCTTATGATCATGAGGTCCATTCATAACTCTTGGCCAACTTAGATCAACAAAAAACAGATTCAAATGTCAAACAGTGCACAAGATATGCACAATACATGCACACACACACACACACACACACACACACACACACACAAAACCACCCACTTCTATTACACGCCTACTGTAGAAACATCATCTTTATTAGCACTCTTCCCCTTGTACCAGTATTCACATATTCTTTGTAAGGTATTACTATTCTGAGCGGCACCAATCTTTACACTCTTTAACTCTGAAGTGCTGTGCAGTTGAACTTTAAGTAGACAAGACTCAACTTAAAATAAAAAAAAGGGCTCTGGGCTCATTCACAGAACACTGAAGTCAGAAAAATGAGAGGCCAAGACCCCTCGGATCTGTGCCCCCAGGATTCAGACAGAAAGTAAATAAAAAACAAACAAGTGCCAAACACTGACTTTGTTACAGATGAAAAGATTCATCCTGTAACCGGCATGTTAACTGGCATTTTCTTTTAACCGGAGCCAATTTAGGCCGCAAGATATACGCTGCACCTGTTGGGAAAATATTTCTGCTTAATCATAGCATACTTGGAAGTGCTCTGAAGGAGTGCTCAAAGCAGGTGCAAGGGATCAAACAGCATGTCTCTCTCTCTCTCCTCGCAACTAACACTTGGTCAAATCTCCTTCGGCCTTGAAAACAACTGAAGCAGTTAATGGAACTGTTAGCGTCACCTCCAGGTTTCTCCCTGCATGGGCCCTCATTTCATATGCCAGACGTACAATGAGTGAGGCATGCTCATTTCCTGTTGGTAAGCAGGGCTGCATAATTATAAGCCTTTTTTTCTATCTGTAAAATAGAAATTTGTGCATCATCTTTCATTACTTCCTCTGTGGCAATGTAATAATTTTCCTGTACAACAAATTAATGACTTTCAGAGCTTTGGTCCTCATTCAGAGGCACACTGTGATATACTCTGCTTCTGTTAATTGCTAATTAGCCTGGAAATAGCATGGTGTAAAATTAATTTTTAGCTCTGTGCTGTTGGCAAACATTTGCAATGTGCTATAGAAAAAGGTCACCTTTCTTTTATGTAAAACATTAAAAAGAAGACAAGATGCTTTCTAAATACACAGTAGATATTAGAGATACAAACAGTCTCCACGGAGGCGAACTTATCTTTGATATCTCTCTATGGGCTTCATAAAAAAGCTCGTTATAAAATCGATCATCAAAATCTCATAACCTCATTGGTCAAAACACATCATGATAACTGTTTATTATTTTCTGACAACCACAGAAAATAATACACAGTCATTATGATGTGCTGAAGACTGTTTTATTATTTTCTAACAACCAGATAAAATAACATACAGTGGAAAGTGTAGGTAGAAAGGGTAGTGAAGGAAAAAAGAAGGCTTTCAAGAAATTCAGGGGAAGCCAGAAGAAGAGTGGTGGGGAGGCCTACCTGCTGTGGGTGAACTGATGGAGGCCAAAGCGGACACAGAGTTCAGGATAGTTGAAGGAGTCAAGGAGGGGGACATGGCTTTCTCTCAATACACTGGGGAGAAGAGGCATACAAAGGGAGACATCGTCAAGCTGAAGTGTGGTAAGAATTGGAAGGAGGGTAGCAAGGACAATGCAGAAATACTGAACAAATACTTCTGTTCAGTATTTATGAAGGAGGAGGAGGAGGAGGATAGGCCCCTACCACAAGGGAGGGTTGGCACGGGCTGAGAGGAGGGGGCCAAACCAGTACACAGAACCCACTGCTCCAGACAGGGTACTCAGCGGGCTCTTAGTCCTGAAAGAGAATAACTCTTCAGGGCCAGAGAGGCCACACCATTGGTTGTTGAGGTAAATGAGGTACGTACTAGCTACACCCCTGGCAGACCTTTTCAACTGCTCCCTGGAGTCTGGAATAGTGCATAGGGACTGAAGAACACGAATGGGGTCAGGGATGAATCAGGGAACTACTGGTCAGCCAGTTTGACAGCAATTATTAGCAGTCTGATGGAAAACATTCTAAAGGAAAATCTGGTAGGGTTTCTAGCAGCAAATGGCCTGCAAGATGAAATGCATCATGGGTCTGTGGCAGGAAGTTTGTGTCAAACAAATCTGATAAGACTTTTTCGACTGGGTAATGAGGGTTGTGGATATGGGCCAGGCAGTAAACATCATGTTAAATTCCAGCTGTAGCTAGCACTACCCTTGTTTAATACAAAAATTTAAATCACATTTCTCATAAGGGGTGCTACTGAGATATGGCTTATTTGTTTGTTGCTGTTAGTAGACAATGTCTACTAGACATACAGAATCGAGATCTTAGGAAAGCCTTAGATTCTGTTTCTTACAGGAGATTATTCAAGAATCTGAGAGACCATGGTGTGGGGGACACACTGAATAAGTGGGTGGGTGGTGGTTAATGGAAATACTTGGGTATGACAAGAGGTCACTGGTGGGGTCCTGCAGGGATATGTGCTCAGACCAGTACTTTTGTAACACCCTCATTAGCGGTATAAGAGCAGATATAAAGGGCAGAATAGAACAGTTACATAAGAACTTACCATAACAGTAGATCTTTGAGGGGATTTCAGTCATCAGGTCACACTGCAGGAACTTCACCATCGGTGAAACGGGATCCACATGGAAGATTTTCAGCTGGACAATTGGGGCCACCCACACCAACGTCACCAACCCTTAAAAGATGTACGTGGTCCCTCTCCCTTCTCAGTTCTCTCCCCTTCCCCCGAAGACAAAGGGAGCATAGCTCTAGCCATGGGGGATCGAGGAGAGAGAGAGAGGTGCCCAGGCCTATAAGAAAGGCTAGATACACCAGATAGCCAGTTCTAGTTAAGAGCCCCCTAAAAAAAGGGTATGGTGGGAGGGAAGACTGAGATCCCCTCTAAGACCTAATGTTACGGTAACTTCTTGCGTAACTGTTCTGTCTTCTTCAGGAGTATCTCAGTCATCAGGTCACACTGTAGGAATGCATCCCAAGCAGTTACAGGTGCAAGCAGACCATCTGGGAGGAAGGCCAACCTTAAAGAGCAGGTGCACAGTTCCGATTATCCAGCCCCTTCCCCCCACATATGACAGCTCACCTGCTCCTGTTAGTCGAGCGGTCACTTTGATTTATTAAAATCTAGCCATACTTCTTGTGGAATGAGCTTTGACTGCTCCAGGCAATTGTTTGTCATACATGTTGTAGCAGAACACAATGCAGTTAGCCAACCATTTGGACAAACATTGTTTAGAAACCTTTTTTTCTACCTGGGGCGAAAGAAAACAAAACAACTGCTTCGACTTTCTACATTCTTTGGTTGAAAGCAGGTAATATTTCAAAGTTCTGCACACATCTAATGTATGGAGCAGTGCTTCCCCTGGATTGGCACGCTCTGGAAAATAAACAGGAAGGTGGATAGATTGGTTCAGTGTAAACTCAGATAACACCTTAGGAAGAAACTTAGGATTCCGGTGCAAAGACACCCTGTCTTTGTGAAAAATCAAATAAGGCTCCTATCACCAGAGGGCCTGAAGCTCAAATTCTTCAAGCAGAAGTAATAGCAAGTAAAAATAACACTTTCCAGGAAAGAAAGCATAGCCTGGAAGTTGTGGCTGGATCAAAAGGAGACAGGGTCAACTTCTCCAAAACAAAATTCACATCCCAAGTCGGGACAGGGGAACGGATTGGAGGTTTCAGATGCAGGATGCCCCTCAAAATGGTACAGGAAATATCCAGCTGAGCTATGGTACAGTCACCCACGTGCTCATGAAAGGCTGAGACAGCCGAAAGGTGCACCTTGAGGGAGGAGTACTGGAGACCTGAGTAAGACAAGAGAGATCGGTTCACCAGACAGGTGAAAGGGTCCAGATTATGCTTGGTAGCCCATATGGCAAACAGCTTCCACTTCATGGCATAAGTGGCTTGGGTGGAAGGCTTTTAGGCAGCCACCAGGATGTCCACCACTCTATTAGAAACCCCATACCTAGTGATGGCTACATCCTCAGGAGCCAAATGTGCAGATGGAGGGACCAGAGGTTGGGATGGACAGGGTCCCCTGATCTAGGGTCAGCAGATTCCTGCAGAGGGGAAGAGGGACCAGAGGTTCCTTTCCCAGCTGCTGTAGTAGAGGAAGCCATATCTGGCAAGGCCAGAATAGAGCTACCAGGATCATGGTGGCCCCCCTCCATCTGCAGTTTGATGAGCACCCTCTGAATCAGAGGAAATGGGGGAGAGAGGTGTAAAGAAACCACACCCCTCCAGGAGAGGGACAACGTGTCTCACCCAAAAACTCCAGGCCCCGGATCAAGTGAGCAAAAACTGGGCAGTTTTCCATTGAGTGGGGACACAAAAAGGTCCAATTCTGGAGGACACCATCTGTCAAACCAATCTTCTGCGATGGATGAGAGAAGCTCCCACCCGTGCATGCTGGATTGTGTCCAGCCAAGACTGTCCGCCAAAGTGTTTAGCACTCTTGGGACAGGGACCACTGAGAGGGTCAGGCTGTGGTCTAGCACCCAATACCACACTCTCATGGCATCCCTGCAAAGGAGGTAGGAGTGTCCCACCACCCCCCCCCCAATTGATGTAGTACACAACACTGAGGTTGTCTGACTGGCTCAGCAACTGACCCAGGAGAAGATGGCTCTGAAAAGCCTGCACGGCATACAGAACCACCCACACCTCCAGGACAGTGATGTGCAGGGAGGTTTCGATCTGGGACCAAGAGCCCAAGTCTGAAAAGGACCCAGGTGAGCCCCCAGCCCAAACCAGAGGCACCCATGGTGAGGATTTGCTGATGAGAGGAGATCTGAAATGGAACCCCTTACAACAGGTTAAGGGGGTCCATCCACCACTGGAGCACTTTGAAGACTGGGGGAGGAGACCAGCTCTAACTGATCTAAATCATCCGTTTGTTGGTCCCATTGCACCCGGAGAGTCCACTGGAGGATGCGTATGTGGAGCTTGGCCAGTGGAACAGTGAGGACGGTGGCCATCAGTCCCAACAGCCTCAGGTACCCCCTAGCTCAAATATAACGGCTCTGGGCCACCTCCTGAGCCTAGATAATGAGGCTTTTTGCCCTGTTTTGAGGCAGCAAGGCCTTCCCTTGAGCCAAGTCTAGAACCACCACTATGTACTGTAGCCTTTGAGATGGGACCAGGACCGACTTGGGCAGGATGATGGTGATGCTGAGGAAGAACAACAACTGAAGAGTTCTCTCTAAGGTCATCAGGAGCTGTTCTCTGGACAGGGCCTTTAAGAGCCAATCATCCAGATAATGAAAAATATACCTTCCCTCCCTTCTGAGGTCCACAGCCACTGTTGCCAAGCACTTGGTAAAGATCCACAGCACAGAGGACAAGCCAAAGGGCAGCACTTTGAACTGGTAATGCTTACCCTGAAAAAGAGACCAGAGGAGCCTCCTGTGGGGAGGAAACACCGAAATGTGCAGGTATGCACCCTGCATGTCCAGAGAACACAGCCAGTTGCCTTGTTTGAGAAGGGGCAGCAGACCTGGCAAGGTTACCATCCGGAACTTTTTGTACTGGACATACAGCTTGAGGTCCCTTAGGTCTAATACGGGCCTCAAATCTCCAGTCTTTCTGGGAACCAGTAAAAACCTGGAATAAAAATACTGGTTACTCACCTGTAACAGGAGTTCTAGGAGTGGTATATGTTGTTCATCCACACTTGTTGGCAGGTACCTTGCCACTTTAAGATGAGCCAGAAAGTCTTCAAGCTGGCTCCTCCCACCCGGGTGGTAAAACCCTCTGCTCGCCCATGATGCCAGATCTAGCCCGCTAGAAGCCAGGTTGCGCTGGGTCGGGGTTTAGGAGGTCGGGTGGATCGTGGATGAACAACATACCTCCTAGAACTCCTGTTACAGGTGAGTAACCTGTATTTCTAGGGACGTGGATATGTTGTTCAATCCACACTTGTTGGCAGACTCCTAGCAGTTCTCCGGAAGGAGGGAGGCAAGGCGCGCACCCCCTATACTTACTTGGGGAATAAGGACTGGAGAACCGAAGTCCCAAAACCAGCATCCCGGCGTGACTACAGGTCAATGTGGTAATGGGAAATAAAGGTGTGTGCTGACTTCCAGGTAGCAGCCCTGCAGATTTCCTGGATAGTGACATCCCTAGAAGCAGCCACCGAAGCAGCGGAATGGTGGGAAGAATGAGCTCTTATCCCTTTGGGAGGCTCCATGCCCACCAACCTATAGCAGAGATCTATGCAGGAGGTGATCCACTTGCCTATCTTCCACTTGGCTGCAGGTCTGCCAGGTGCGGCTTCAGCGTAGGTGACAAACAGTTGGCGAACCTCTCCCCAAACTTTAGCCATTTGCTACTTATAGTAAGAAAGCGCTCTTCTAGGATCCAAAGTATGGAGCCTATATTCAGCCGCCGAGGTGTGATTGGGGTAGAACACCGGCAGAGTCAACACCTGATTAAGGTGAAACTCTGACACCACCTTCGGAAGAAATTTCAGGTGGGGCCAAAGGACAACCTTGTCCCTGTGGAAGACCAGATAAGGAGACTCCATGGAAAGCACCTGGAGCTCTCCCATCCTTCTGGCTGATGTGATAGCCAACAAGAAGGCAGTCTTCCACGACAGGTGAGAGATGTCACACCTGTGTGTCGGTTCGAATGGCTTGCCCAAGAGCTTAGCCAATACCAGCAGTAGATCCCACAGAGGTGGAGGTTCTCACACCAGAGGGGATATGTGATCAAGGCCTTTGAAAATGCGCCCAACCACCTTCTCCTTCGCCACCAACTGCTTGCCAGTCTGCGCCCGGTAAGCAGAAATGGCTGCCAGGTGCACCTTAAGGGTCGTTGACCAAAGCCCTAGTTGAGAAAGGGACCACAGGTAGTCCAGAATGCTAGCCAAGGAACAGGAAGAGGGATCCAACCCCCCTTGTCCTGACAACAAATGGAGAATCTCTTCCATTTGAAGGCATAGCATTTTCTGGTCGACTCCTTACAGGACGCCTCAACAACGATGAGGACCTCGTCGGAAAGACACAAGGCCTGGAACTCTAGCCTTTCAGGAACCACGCTGTCAGGTGCAGGGATTGAAGGTCTGGATGGAGAACCTTCCCCTTGTCGACTGAGAGCAAGTCCAGGCAGGCTGGAAGCCGCCCCAGGAGCCTGGAGCCGAGGCTGAGGAGATCTGGGTACCAGAACCGGTGGGGCCAGTCTGGGGCTACCAGAATCAACTGCGCCTTGTCCCTCTTCGCCTTGAGAAGCATCTTGCAGATCAAGGGAAATGGAAGGAAGGCGTAGAAGAGGCCCGGGGTCCACAGCCTTGAGAAGGCATCACCCTGCAGTGAGCCCTGCTGAGGGGGGAGGGCATGAAACAGCCTCAGCTTCGCATTCTCCCTGGAGGCGAACAAGTCCACCTGAGGGTAGCCTTAATAGGAGAACAGATCTTGTACTACCTCCAGCAGGAGAGACCACTCGTGAGAAGCAGCACCTATCTGGCTGAGGGCATCGGCCAGACTGTTGGAGGTTCCTGCCACATGGATGGCTAGGAGATCCGCCTCCAGGCTGATCATGAGAGATCAAATGCGGAGAGCCTCCTTGTGCAGAGGCAAGGAGTGCATCCCGCCCTGACGGTTGAGGTAGTACATGGTCGTGGTGTTGTCTGTCTGGACTTGAACCATTTGACCCTGTACAAATGGAGCAAAGGCGGAGAGGGCTGACCGTACCACTCACAGCTCCAGCAGGTTGATGTGGCATCGAGATTCCTGAGGGAACCAGAGGCCATGTGCCCTGAGCTCCCCCAGATGGGCACCCCAACCCATCAAGGAGGCGTCGGTCATAAGGCTGACTGTCGGCTCGGGGCAGACAAATGGGATATCCTCCTGCAGATGACCTGGGACGAGCCACCACTGCAGACCGTCCCACATCTTCTGGGTCATGGCTACTTGCTGGTCCAGAGGACTGGAGCGCTGAGACAACTGACAAGCTAGTCCCCACTGCAGGGATGCATATGCCAGCGGGCACAATGGACCACGCTGGTGCAAGCCGCCATGAGACCCAGAAGGCGCAGAAAGTCCTGGGCAGAATGCAATTGCCCAACCTGAAATGACTGGGCAAAGGAGGAAAGTACCCCGGCCCTGTCCGCCAGGAGCCGGGCTGTGGCTCGAAGAGAGTTGAGCTCTGCCCTGATGAACTGAATCACCTGCGATGGCACAAGTTCCAATTTGGCCTCGTTGATGAGGAGGCCAATCTGAGAGCAGACCTGGAGGGCCAGATCGCTGGACCGCTCCACCTCCAACATGGAGGGGGCTGCAATCAGCCAGTCGTCCAGGTAAGGGTACACCCGGACCCCTCTGCACCACAAGAATGCTGTCACCACTGCCATGCATTTGGTGAAGATCCTGGGAGCTGCAGAGAGGCCGAAGGGCATGGCTGAACTCATAAGAGATCCCTCCACTCTCAAGCAGAGGAATCGCTGATGAGACTGACAGATTGGGACGTGAAAGAATGCATCCTGAAGGTCCAGAGAACAGAACCACATACCTGGTTCCAAGGATGGAATGATCTGAGCCAGAGTGACCATCCCGAAGTTGCGAGGCCTTAGAAACTTGTTCAGGTCGAGAATGGGGTGCCAGTCCTTCCCCCGTCCGTTTTGGGACAAGGAAGTACCTGGACACAAACCCTGGGTATGGAGGAGGGTCCGCCACCTCACTGATCACCTCCTTCTGGAGGAGCAAGGCCCGAAAGAGAGGCTGCGGAACCCAGAGCCCCCCATGGGGTGGCAGCTTGATAGGGAGGGAACTGCTCGAATTCCAGAGGCAGACCTCTGCCGACCACTTCTAACACCCAGCAGTCCGTGGTGATAGCGGACCAGGTGGAAAAGAAGTGGCGGAGCCATCCCCCCATGGGGGGAACCCGGGGAAGAGTGATGAGGTTGGGGGTGACACCCCTCAACCCATCACTGGGCAGGCTTGGAGGAAGATCCCGCTGAGGGATCTCCTGGACCCTTGACTCCAGGCTTCCTACTAGAGGAAGCAGCAGACTTGGCCTTAGGGCACCAAGTGTGAGCCCGCTGGGCCTAATGCTGGTATTATTGGGCCAGACGTGCCGCAGGAGCGGAAGGGCGAAAGGGCTTACGCTGCTGCGGGCGGCCTTTGTCCTTCTGGGCAGACGTGACCGAGTCCAAGGTGGCATTGTACTTCTCGATCTTCTGGAGATGGCCTTCTACACCGGGCCCAAACAAGTTGGTGCCCAGGAAGGGAACGTCTGCCAGCTCATGCTGGGTGTCCACCGTGAACGTGGAGACCTGCAGCCAAGCTCTGCGGCGCATGGCCACTGCGGCCGCTACTGGACGGGCACAAGAGTCACCAATGTCCATTTAAGTTTGGAGCTGTTGTTTAGCCACCGCCCTTCCCTGATCCTGCACCTGCTTGACCATCATTTGAAGGTCAGCTGGGAGATGAGGATTCACCTCATCCAGGGAGCCCACAAGGGCGTGTGAGAAATGTGCCATCAGAACGGCCAAGCTAGCCTGACGAAGGCCTAGGGAGGAAGCAGCGTAAACCTTCCGCCCCGAATAATCCAACTTTTTGGATTCCTTATCGGGTGGTTTGTCCACATCCCAAGCATTCCCAGAACGCTGGAAAACGCTATCGGTTACTAACCCCTCCACAGAGGGGTGCTCCAAGAAACCGGAGAGTGAACCGGTGGGGACTGTGTACTTTCGAGCCATCCTGGCTGAAGGCGCGGGACAAGATGCTGGCCGCTGCCACAACTCCAGGGCCGGGCCAACAATGGCCTCGGCCACATAAAAACCTCCGTGGAATCCCCTCAGTCCAGTATCTCCGTGAGGATACTTGGCCCGTTTCTGAACGGGTTCGAGCTGCATCCCAGTAGACTCTGAGATGAGTCGAAGCATACCCCAAAACAAGGATGGGCTCTCGTCCACCGACTGGCCCCCTGCAGACTCCAGGTCAATCGGCCTGGAGAACAGGGAGGAGTCGTCGTCAGACCCCGAGGAGTCTGCGAACAACTGCCGAGCGCCTGAGCCACCCTCCACATACCGAGGTCGATCGGGAGTGAGGGTGACCGATAACCTATGGGGCAAGCCCTGACTCGACCGAGAATCCTTGGTCGAGGCCCCAGTCTTCGGTTGTGAAGGCGGAGGTTCCACCACAATGGGTGGAGCAGCTGGTTTCGGCAGAACAACCGGCGCCGGGGGCAGCTCCTCGCCTACCACCAGGGGTGGGTTGTTACGGCCGCTCCGGTGACAGCCACTTAATGGCCGGAGAAAGCAACGGAGTCGGCTTGTTACCGGTCAGTAAAAGTTGCTGCCACATCAAGTCCTCGTAGCGCCGATGCAGCCTGCGCCGGAGCCTATCATCTGAAGAGGACAAGTGGCGACACCGCTTTCCATGGTGCCAAGACCGAGCCTGCCGACGTCGGCGGGACCAACTGGACCTGGAAGAGGACAGAGACCGAGACCTTCGGGGATTCCGAGGGTGGGTCAGAGAGGGAGCAGAGAACCCACCCTCCTTGGTGCAGGGACCTTAACCGGGACTTCAGCACAGGAGGCACACGCAAGTCCTCGGTAACAACCGGTGAAGAAGGTTGTCAGCTTCTCCAGTTGACAAACCGTCCAATAGTCAGAAAAATCTCGACCCAGGTACAGATGTCTTGGCCAGCTGACCTGACAGGGACGCCTGCGGAAGCCAGCCGCCGCAGCTTGAACTCAATCAAGTCGAGTCGATCTGTCCGGAAGGGGATCTCTCCAGCGATCATGAACATCAATGGTGGGACTTACCATTACAGTCCTTCTTTCTGAACCGACTGGAATGTCCCGATGGCCCTTCTCCCTTAGTGGACAGGGAGTGACAAAGCTCCTTAAAAGAAACAGTGTAGGAGGAGCCCAAGGAGAGCGGGATCAATATCATGGCCGAGGAGGAAGAAGTGGCCTGTGCCACCTCCTCCTCGAGAAGCGATCATCTGCTCCAACTGCTCCACGGCTTCGCCGCCCTTGGACATGCGGCCTCCTTAGATTTGACTAAGGGTACTACTGTTTTTCGGGTCGCCCAAGAAGTAGTCTGGCAATGCAGTCCTCCAAGACCGAAGCCAAGAAAGACCTGCACAATTCGCAGGCCTGTGAATCACGGCCAAGCCCCAGGCAGTAGAAGCATGAGGAGTGCAGATTAGTCCAGGACATCTTCTGGCCACAAGGGCACCGACAGAAGCCGATTTGTCCATTGCAGCCACGAGGGAAGACAAAGACCTTAGTCTTGTAAATTTTCAAATTAGTTTTGGGAAATCCGAAGAGTGTGGTACCAGGCCTAAAACACGGAGCGCTAAGGAGGGAACCTGAGCTTCCAAGCGGTAAGGAAGATCTGGTGTCATGGGGTGGAGCCAGGGTTTTACCCCCCCGGGTGGGTGAGAGGAGCCAGCTTGAAGACCTTCTGGCAAGATTTAAAGCGGCAAGAAACCTGCCACAAAGAGTGGATTGAACAACATATCCACATCCCTAGAAGCTTTTTTTTTGGACTGTTTTTTTGGTCACTGGCGGCCACCCCCTCAGCCCCCCACCTCCATGGGCAAACCCTAGGATCTCCCACCTCAGTGCTCCTTGGATTACCCCTAGGGCGGAGCCTCTGGTGCCCTCCCCATTAGCGCCATCAGATCTAGGTCTCTGTTGCAACGAGGACCCAGGGCCGTCACAGGACAGCGGAGGGAGGGGGGGAGGAGTCATTGGGCTCGCCGGGGAGTATTTTTATGTTACTTGGTGTTTCGGGGGGCATGTCAAGTGGATGCCGTGGTGTAGCCACACCATGCATTCAACACACCCTCCCAGACCAGCACTAGCTGGTGCACTGGTGCGTCCCGTGGTCACCCGGAAGCCCAGGACCAGAGAGACACTACCCCTCCCCCCCAGGAGGTGGAGAGCATGCCACAGCCGCTCAGTCCACCTCTGTCCCGGCTAGTCCTCGAGCGTCCATAGTCCACTCCTGAACCTGGGTTGCCCACATCGCAGCAGTAAATCTTTTCTGCTGCACCAGTGGGCCAGCTCTCTGCAAGCATTTGATAATCTCCTGCTTCTGCGTACCTTCTGGGAGGACCTGGGCAGCAGCCTTGCCCTTCTTCCCGTTGGTATTCTGGTACTTTACCATGTGGAAGAGGTAACTGGCAATCCTGAGCCCAAGGGTAAAGGAGGCATAAACCCTCTTGCCTCAGTGATCAATTCTGCGCGACTCCTTGTCTGCGGGCAGGAACAAAGGTGCTTGCATACCTTAGACCTGTCATGAGCTGTTTTAACCACCGAATCCGATTCAGGCTGGGCAGCATAATGAGGAAACCCCTGGGGAGCATGGTAAAGCTTGTCCACCCGGCGGGGCACAGCTGGCATCGTATCAGGCTTGTGCTAGGCTGCAGTAGTTGCATTCCGTAAAGCAGGCAAAATAGGAGGAATGATCTTGGGAGGGGACTCTGAAATCTCCAGGAAATTCACCAAATCCTTCCTGGTGGCATCTTCCTCCTCAGTATGGAACCCCAAGGCTGAGGATAACTGCTTCATAATACTGAAAAATATCAGGTCACTCGGGAGAAAACTTAGCAGTGTGCTTGATAGAGTCCTTGCTGACTGAAGATGCAGTGGATCTGTCTGAAGTGAAAGGATCTTCCTACTCCTCCTCCTCTTCATCAGGAAGAATAAGGTCAGGAAGGTACTCCTCCTCAATGTTAACCTCTTCCAGATCCAGGTCCGACGTGTGAGGGGCAGCCCGTGGCTGTCGGGAAGGGGGTCGACGACGAAGCTGTCGATAGCTCAGGCAGTACAGGCCTGTAGGCGTCAAGCTGGTGAACAATCACTGAGGAGAATTAGGTCAGACTCTCATTGAGACTGATGACCGTCAAAAACTGCATTGATGGTGCTGGGAGTGACGACTTGCTGGATGGGCCCTGA
This sequence comes from Neoceratodus forsteri, assembly GCA_016271365.2. Classification (NCBI taxonomy): domain Eukaryota; kingdom Metazoa; phylum Chordata; order Ceratodontiformes; family Ceratodontidae; genus Neoceratodus; species Neoceratodus forsteri. The sequence goes on from CM028132.1 coordinate 430,998,926, forward strand.
GAGTCTGCAGAAACTGTAGCCCAAGGGCCTGGAGTAGGATTAGGCCTTGATGGGAGGAGGGCTGATGACCTAGAGGTCGACGGCCTGCCACCCCTGAGCATCGGGCAGAGGTGCTGTTGGTATGGGTCTGGTTGGCACAGAGACCTGGACAGCCGATTTGTGCGTCAACACAGCTGCAGCCAACGGAGTACCCCCCAGACAAGGAAGAAGAGGCCATCAGGGAGTGGGGTCTTCCGTCAGGGGGAGCGGTCCCTTCCCTATCATGGTCCTTTTTGTGACTTTTCCCTGAGGACTTGTCTTGGGCCTTAACTGCCTGGGAGCTTGACGACTTGCCAGTGACAGAGGTTGGGGCTCTGGAGGACCCCTGCCCAGAACTGGCTACCTGTTGATCCATTAGGAATTTTTTTTTTGGTAATATTCACTTTTTATTGATTTTATATAAAAATAACATATTTACATGTACACAAGACAACAATCGACAGGTGGATAACAATTCATAGTGCTTGTTAAATCAGGTTTCAGACATTTGATCAAGGAAGGTAGTAAACATTACTGGAACGCATTCAGAACATGGAAATCTTATGTAGGTGGTCTGTCACTCCAATTAATTTTTTAACAGTTCAGTTTTTGGGACCTTTCCAATTTATGTTACTGATGCAAAGTGATCCTTAGTTCTGTGGGTGCTCCTAGTGTTCCAGGTTTTCCCAGTTAACCCGTTTTGTTATCACTCTGTCAGGGAATAATCTGTTGGGAGTGGGAAGTTTGATCCATATGTGTAGTGGGTGACTATACTCACTAATCTTAGCTTTCTTGTGAATGAATTTGTTGCCCTAGGTGTCTCAGGGTCCCTTACTCTATGGGACGAATGTTGGATCTTGTAGCATATAGTACATTACCCAACAGGTCCACCTAGAAGTGAAACTTTCTTCTCTTCCATTTAAATTGTAAGTAATTCGTTCTAACTGGTATAATTGGTTATCTTCCACCAGTCTCCCATTGTTGGTGTTTTGTCAGTTAACCACAGTTTCGTAGTCGTTTTCTTAGCTGCAGTTAGTAGGAGGTAGATCAGATATTTTGTATTTGTGCTCCTATATTCTTTAGGTAGAATGAGGAAAGAGTACATTTCTTCAGTTAGGTGAAATTGGGGATCTAGTAGTTCCCTAAACTGCTCCTCCAGTCGTTTCAGAAACGGGGTAAGAACAGTGCAGGACCACATAATATGGGTGTGAGTGGCTCTTCTCCACAGCGTCTCCCACAAGCCGCTGAGCCTGTGGGGGAGTAGTGCCTTGTCAGCACCGGGGTCCTGAAATATCTAATAAGATACTTCCAAGCATATTCCCGCCACTGATGTGAACTAGTGACTCAAGCAACGTACCCACAGGCTATCTGTCAGGTTTCGTGAGTTAGAGGGTTGTCTATTTCCTCCTGCCATTGCAGGCGTACGCTGTCTGTGGTTATTTCTCTCTGGGAGATCAGAGCATGGTAGTACCAGGACACCAAGTGAGGGGTGTCAGGGTTCATGATGAGATGGTGTTGGGCATTTATCAAGGGTGGGTACTTGTCTGGTGCTCCAACTTCTCGAGGTATGCTTTGATAGAAATGCTGGAGCTGTAAATACCTATAAAACTTTTTATGGGTGAGGCCAAATCATCTCTGTATCGCATCAAAGGACCAGAGCACTCCCTGAGTGGTAATTTGTAACAAATATTTCAAGCCGTGTCTCTCCCAGGATTGATAACCATGGTCCAGCCTGTTTGGGAGGAAACCACTAAGATCTGCTATCGGGCATATCAGTGACAGGAGTGGGGTCAACCCATGCACCTTTTTAATGCTCTGCCAAGTTCTTCAGCCACATCCAAGCCAGTAATTCAGGGGTATCGTCGGTCCCTGACCCGCCTCCTGATTATATAAGTTTTGAAAATATTCCATGTCTGGGATAAGTGTCTGTTCTATTTGGAGCCAACGCGGAGTGGTAGTTCTATTCTGTCTGGCCATCAAGTGGGTTAGGTTCACTGCAAAGTAGAATAGTTGCAGGTCAGGGAGAGACAGCCCTCCGGATTGACGAGGGAGGGAGAGTACCCTCAGTCTGACTCTGGGTCTCTGAGCGGACCATATAAATTTTGAAATGATACTATTCCAGGTCTTAAACACTTTATTAGGTATAAAGGTCGGAATATTCTGAAATAAGTATAGGGCTCTAGGGAGGGTGATCATTTGAATCAACTCTATCCTCTTACTGAGGCTCAGGGGAAGTGTGGCCCAGGCTGCCAAGTCTGCCTTTAACTGCGATGTGAAGTTCCCGTAATTATTAATACAAGCTGTTTCATATCTCTGAGTGATAAATACCCCTAGGTATTTTAATTTAGTCAAGTTCCATCTACAGGGTATCATGTTATGAATATAGGCAAAGGGGGTATAATTAAAAGTTAGAATCTCTGTTTTTGTGAGATTTAATTTGTATCCTGACATCTGGGCAAACCTAACCAGATCTTGTTTTATGGCTGGTAGGGATTCTTCGGGGTTTGAGAGATATAAAAGAACATCGTCAGCATATAGTGCTATGCGATGTTCTGTGTCTCCCATTGACATCCCCTTGATATTTTGGGATTCTCTTTTGTACTGTGCTAATGGTTCTATGGAGGCCGCAAATAGAAGGGGGGATCCCTGTCGGGTTCCCTTTTTGAGAGAGAAATATTCAGAATGATGGCCAACCACCTTAACGCATGCCTGAGGAGATGCATAGATGCCCCAGAGAACTGTTATCAGGGGTTTAGGGAGGCCTAGTTTCTCTAGTGTTTTATATAAAAAGGGCCAAGCCACCCTATCGAATGCTTTTTCAATGTCTAGGCTTATTAAGATTGAGTGGGTGATCGATGTTTGCATTCTGTGGGTAATGTGAAGTGTTCGCCTGATTTTATCGGTCGTGGATCGGTTTCTCACGAAACCAGTTTGATCCTGGTCAGTTAGCTGGGGTATAACTTGGTCTAGGCGTTTAGCCAAGATATGCATAAAGAGCTTGTAGTCTGTATTTAAGACAGAGATTGGCCTGTAAGAACTGCATAGTTGAGTGTTTTCCCCAGGTTTCGGTCATAATAGCAAAGGACCAGGATTGTGGGGGAGGATCACCCTCCAAGATCGTGTTGAACAACCCAAGGAGCCCAGGCGCAGTTTGTTGTTTCATAACTTTATAGAACTCGTTCCCTTAGCCATCTCGGTCTGGGGATTTTAGCGTTTTTAAGGAACTTATTGCATTCGCGAGTTCTTGTTCAGTAATAGGGGCAGTTAGTGTTTCACCCTGGGAATCTGAGAGGCAAGGTAAAGTTATGCCCTGTAAGTATTCAGAGATCATTTGCTCCCTAGAAGCCACCTCTGGGGTATAGAGAGCACAGAGTAATATTCTGTGAAGGCTTCTGTTATGTCCTGTAGGTTAGTTAAGGGATGGCCTCCCAGAGGATGTCTGAGAGTGATGATCACTGAGGCTTTCTTTTGTTTTCTCACCTGATATGCCAGCAATCCAGTGGCTCTTGGGCCAACCTCATAATACTTCTGTCTCAGGAAGGTCAGTGCAATCTCAGTTTTTTGTAATGCCAAGTTATCCAGTTCAGCTTTAGTATCCTGAAGTAGAGGCAAAACTGAGGTATCCCCTTGCTTGTGTGCCATCTGCAGGGAATGGAGAGTTTCCTCCAGCCTAGCCCTGCCCTCCCTACGTTGCCTGTTCAGCTCTGATGTGTGTTGCATTATATGGCCTCTGAGTACTGCCTTTACTGTATCCCAGTGAATAGCTGGGGTTGTATCATTGAGGGGATTAAGTTCCCGTATCTCAGCTAATTTATCTGAGATAAACTCTCTGAACTGCTCAGAGCGCAGATAATATGGCTTAAGCCTCCATCTGGTGTTTTTAGGTTGTAGGCCCATCTCCCACAATGAAACCAGCGGGGAGTGGTCAGAAAGGGTAATATCACCCAGTTGAGCCTCTTGAAGTTGGCTCAGGTTTTCTTGCTGTGTGTAGGTGTGGTCTATACGCAAGAATGTCCTATGCACAGCGGAGTAGTATGAATAGTTTTTAGTGTGTGGGTGTAAGTGTCTCCAAACATCGGTCCATCCCATCTCTGCTGTGAATCGCCTGAAAAACTTTTGTGCAGGCGATTGCTTTGGGGTTCTCCAATTGGAGGAGTGCAGTGTGGGGTCCTGTGTCAGGTTAAAGTCCCCTGCCAGTAAGAGAACACCTTTTGTGTTTTGTACAATTCTATTCAGGAGCGCCCTCAGCTGGGGAATTGGCAGAGCAGGTGGGAAGTATGCATTGGCCAGGGTGACCTCCACGCCATTTATTGTGCCCTGGACCAGGATTAATCTACCCTCTGGGTCTTGTAATGCATAGCTCTGTTGAAAGGGGGTTCCAGGTGGTATAATTATAGCCACTCCCCACTTTCTACCCCTCCCACTGGATGAGCTATACAGGATTCCCCGACATAACTTGGCCAGTTTAAGATGTTCATCAGCGTTTAAATGAGTCTCCTGGAGGTAGATCAAGTCTGCCCTGCTCTTGCGTGGGTATGACAGGACTCGTGAGCGCTTAACGGGGGAGGAGATCCCATTTATATTTTGGGATAACAACTTTATATAGGGTTTAGCCATTTAAGTCATTAAATAGTTTCAATTTCCATGGGAGCACCCAGTGTAAACATGATCCATTCACACTGTAAACCTGTTGGGAGTATCCCTGTCATATTAAACAAACAACCACCATAACAGTAACTTTGTGTATTAGAGCAGTTAACTATGAAACAGAGAGTAAACAGACAAACATAACTCATGCTGTAGTGAGTCCAACTGGGTACTCAGTACAGGTCATGGTAAGTCAGGACTTCCAATCATGAGAATCCAATCCAGATTCTACGGTAAGGTTCAAACCTTACCTTGAGGCTACTACTCACAATGAGTTGCCTCTAGACACTTATAGGGTCTACTAGGGTATGGGGAAAAGGGAATAAGGTGACGTTTCAACTGGGCTGCCGAGACCATTCTTCCAGCTGTTGTGCTTTGACCTGAAATAATTAAGGTTGTCATTAAGACCCGATTAGCAACCGCAGGTGTGAGTTCCTAAAGGGCTAGGCCCTGAGGAGAGAGACCAGTAAGACATCTGAGGATAGCCAAGGGTTCTCGTTATGCAGGAGCCCAGGCTAGTCATCATGGGTCCCAAGGACCAAGGGGGACAGACGTTTCCATTGTGTCCGTGTATCTGATGCCTCCAGGGACAATCAGCCACACTTAGGTGGAAAATCCCCCGATAACCTTCGGAAGGAGTTATGTCGCTGCAGCGTGAATTTAAACGTGGAGTATAGGCCCGAGCCCCAACTCAGGCGGTCCCTCAGTTCGCCGACCTAACTCCTACTTCCTCCACCTCGATGAGAACCATGGAGGCTGTCCAATGTGACAACTGCATTCAACTACTTAGGTAAACTGGGGAACAAGATCGAGGAGTAATCCCTGAGTCTGCTCTGTTAGTGATCGTTGCCCCCACATTCGGGGAGTCCAGAGCTCCCCCCTCCCCCCTGGGCTCCCCCCCAAGAGGGCCAGATTGTTAGTGATTCCTACCAGTAACCATCTCTAGGGGCTGTCACTCTCTACTTGCTAGGGGTGACTCAGAGAAGGGTATTCGGCATTATGGAGGTATAACGCAACCCTACCCCATCCCTCTCTCTAATTAGTCTGGCGGTTTCACATTCCAAGGCCCAGATCAGCAACACAAACATTTCTCAATTATCTGAATTTTCGGATGTTTTTAATCGCCTCCCCCTCCCCAAAGGGGGGGAAATCCCACCATGTCTAGCTTTGTGCTCTGTCTTTGGTGAGTACTCCCCCCACCCCCAAAACCTCTCCCAGACCTAATCCTGAGAAGCAGCCCCGCCAGTGCAGTTTAGTCCTTTATAGGTCTGCCCCAGTAGCATGTGAGAAAAGACCGCTTGGGACTGATTCCAAGGATCAGCCACGAGTCTCCCCCCCCTTTCATTTTCCCCACAGTTCCCGTTTCCTCCCCTCAGGAGAGACCATGGGCTTCTCTTAGCTTAATTGTTGGTGTTGGGATTCCTCTGAAGATATCCCCAGGGCCCATCAGGCTTTCTGCCCTGAAGTTAGCCTCCAAGCTGCACGCCATTAGAGTGAACAGCAGTATATCGTGATGTTAGAGAACTCCTGAATTAGAGTTAATAGGATAAATTCCCTTTACATTTCAGGCCCCCCCGCCCCCAAGACCCCACCTTTTAATTATGAGTCAGCCCTCGATTGCTATTCGTAGCATTCTGTAATTAGGAAATACCTCTGCGTCTGTTTACCGCTTGTAATCATTGCAGGCATTTAATTATTCCCCACTCAAAGTCCCTCCTCTCATCCACAGAGTGAGTCTATAAGGCAAGACATCCTTATTTGTTATAACCCAGTTCTACTTGCAGTATGTTTAGCCCTCCGCTCCAGTTTCCTCCGCGTGGTCCACTCCAGACTGTGGTTGCGTGGTCTTCAGTGACTCCGCTATATTTTGTATCGCCTCTATTCCCTGGCGTCTTCTGGCTGCTCTCTGCCCAGCATTCCAGACCTTTTGGGAAAGTCTGGAGGAGATGGAAGTTCCTGCATTTGTTCGCTGTTGTTGCACCCGTACCTCGATCTTCCTGCTTTTCAGCTCTTCCAATGCCGCGTTTGGACTTTCAAAAGTGAGAGTACCTTTGGCGAAGACGACAGTCAGCCATGCCAGGTAGGGGGTCCTAAATCTGATTTCTTTTGTTTTCAGTGCCCGTAAAATCGGGATATATGCCTTCCATTTGATCATTATTTCGGGTGAGTAGTTGTTTTCAAAGTAAAGCCTGTTGCCGAAGTAACTTACGGAGCCAGCTTTCCATACAGTGTGGAGGACACACTCCTTATCCTGGTATCGTAGGAAACGCACCAGGACTGTCCGGGGGCAGGGGCCTGCAGGTGGCCTAGGCCTGAGGGTGCGGTGGGCTCTATCAATCTCTAGGCTTAGAGTATTTGGCAAGGCCAGTATTTCGCGGAGCATGGTTTGTATAAATTGTAGCATGTTGGCGCCTTCTACTCCCTCTGGAAGAAACGAGATTCTGATTTTATTTCTGTGGTTTCTTCTCTCCGCGTCTTCTGCTCTGTCTTGTAGGATCCTAATTGTAGTATGTAACTGCATTATAGCTCTCTCGGTTTCCGTTACCTTTTGATCTGTGTTTTGGGCCTAAGACTCGGTTTGCTCCTGTCGATTTTCTATTTTGTTCATGTCCATTCGGAGTGCTGTAGCAGTGCACCGCATTTCTTTGCGGAAATCTCTAAGCTCAGTTAGCATTTGAGCCATTTGCCTCTGAAGTATGCTTGTGGGGATTTGGTCGCTAGCTGCACCTCCCTGATGAGAGTTGGTTGAGGCCTGCGAGCCTTCGCTTTCCGATCCATGCTCTCGCAATCCTTCTGCATCTGACAGGTCTGGAGGTCTGTTTTTCCCTCGGTCGTTCTTTTTAGGCATGTCCGACCTCCTTGGTTATAAATTTTTTAGAGTATTTGAATGAATAAGCAGTTTTAGGAGGTTACTTATTTAGATCTCGACGGAGCCTCTTGCTTCAGGCTGCACCCATGCGCAAGACGTCACCGGAAGTCCAGGACATTTTTAAGAGCCTTCATGCGTTGCCTGAGGGTTGTTTGACTAAACTTCTGGCAGCGCTCACAGCTGGAGACTTTGTGGTCAGGCCCAAGACAGCGGACACAGAGAGAGTGTTTGTCTGTGGAGGCAATCTTCTTTCTGTAGCGGCAGCAACGTAAGAGCTATGTAGAGGGATTAACTCGCGACATAAATAAATCAAGGAATCTCTTTAAAAAAAAGATTCTAAAATAATAGGTAGAAAAAAGCCATAGGTGAAAAAATGGTGCAAAACTGCACCGGTGCTTTCGTAGAGATCCATGCGAACAAGTAGACGGCAGAAAAGAACTGAGGAGGGAGTGGGGCTGCTCACACCTTTATAGGGTTGGTGATGTCATCATATGAAGGGTAGCGTGAGCGGCCTCAGTTGTACTGCTGAAAATCTTCCATGTGGATCCTGTTTCACTGACGGTGAAGTTCCCACAGTGTGACCTGATGACTGAGATACCCTCGAAGAAGATCTGCCTTTTTGGAGACACTACCAAGCTCTGTGGCGGGAATGGCAATAAGGAAGGGATGTGAGACACAAGGGAGACCTGGAGAGGCTTAGGAGGTGGTTTGGGATCTGGCAGCCGGGCTTTTTTAATGCTAAAACATGCAAGGTCATGTACATGAGTAGAAAAATGAATAAACAGAGGTTGAGTATAGATTGGAGGCAGTACAGCATAGTGGCTAAGGGCACTGAGCTGCAAACCTGAAGACCTGGATTTGAATCTCATCTGTCTCCACTTGCATACTATGTGACCCTGAGCAAATCACTTAACTTTATTGTGCCCACAGGTTGCACATGGAAACGAGCTCCGGCTCAGTGTGCCTCTTCTGGTTAAACAATTTCCCCTTTCCCTTTAGTTGGGGATTGTAGCTGCCACAGTGTCACAGGACAAAAGGGATCTAGGGGTAGCCATTTCAAGCAACCTTAAAACATCTGTGTAATGTAGTAAAGCAGTGGGTAAAACAAAATGCTAGAATGCACAGGTGGTGGGGTACAGTAGTAGAAGAAAGGTCATCTTGCCCCTGTACAAAATGCTGATGAGACCCCATCTGTGTGTGCAGTTTTGGAACCCTGATTTGAAGGAGGACAACAAAAGGTTGGAATCAGTGCAGAGGAAGGTAACCAAGATGATACAGGGCCAGCAGAGAAGATCTACAAGCAGAAACATGATAGTCCCTCTGAACAGGTACTCACTGGAGACCAGGAGGGGAGACGGGGGAGAGAGACAAGACTGAAACATTCAAAGACATGAAGGGCATAAATAAGGTTGACACAAATGAACCGTTCAAGATAAGTGAAAATAAGACCGTTAGGTGGAATAGCAACAAATTTGGGGGTAGGGGTAGATTCAGGCGGGGCACTAGGAAGTTGTATTTTATGAAAGGGTGGCAGGGGATGGAATAAGCTTCTGGAGATGCTACTCAATACAAAAACTGTGGAGAACTTGTACCTCCACATGGGGCAGTCCTGATGGACCATAAGGCCTTCTTCTGCGGACACAGTTCTGTGCTTCTATGTATACCTCACCTGAACGACATATTTTTTTAACAAATAAAAACCCATTTTATAAGTACAGAACACACTCCAGGATGTGTGGTCACAAAGGAATAATGCACTTCTTGGGTGGCTGTGGCACTTGGCTACGTCTCGTGCCTAATTACCACCTGAGGTGAGCATTATTCTCCTATAACTGCATGCGTGACCCCTTACACATTGTGTACATGTTTATATCTTTAATTGCTAAAAACGTACTAGGGCAGACAACTCTAGCATCAGTTTATTTTACCTACATGCCATCCTTGGTCTCAAACGGATGCATTAAAAGCCCTACCCTTACAGCCACAGCATGCCACCCCTGCTTTAGTACTAATGAAGCATGGATACTTTCAGTCAATTCATCCACTCAGTTCAGCTCTTTGTTGCTGGTGAGAACAGATATAGGCTTGCACAGAATTAGGGCCGATCAGCCCATTCAAAGACTGTATGAATAGGAATTTGCCCACTGTGGGTTGGCAGGCACCCGACAAGACTGGCTGGAATTTGACTACCATTGTTCCCTCCCTCCATAATCATAGATCGGTGTTTGGGAAGGGGGGAGGTAACAATTAGAAAACTTTATCTTGGGTCCTCTGGGTAGGCTAGGGAGAGGTGATCAGTGAAAACTGGGCCCACTCTCTGACGAGCCATGGATAAACATCTTGTTTGTCCTCCCACTAATCCAGCACTGCACGTAGACTCCCAAGAATGTAGGATTTAAACAGAATAAACTAAACCAGGCTCCTGAGTGTCCAGAGGAGCTCATTTATATATGCCCCATTGTTCCCTTAGTTGTCAGGAGACTGTAGTTGGGCAGATGGGAGTCAGAGGCGGTTGGGGACTGTGGGCCTGTGAACTCTGGGACCCAGTGCAGTGACTGCACTAACTCAGGTTATGTGATTAGTATAGAAATGGCATGACATCTATACCACCTATGGGCAGTACTTGTCTTCTGTAAATGAAAAATACTGTAATTCATCTTTCCAGGTAGAAGTGATGTCAAAATTATATTATACTCAAGTTGATCTTACAATTTTTAGATTCTGCACTAGAGCGCCAGAAGAAAAATAAAACTAAATTTAACATGTTGTTAAAATGTTTTTTTTTCCTTATGATGAAATTGTATCACTTGTTTCTTTAAAACAAACAATGGTTCAGTCAACAAAAACTGTACTGGCTATACACCCAGTGATGCATGATGGGGTGACTGTGTCACTACGCTCTTGCTGTACTGCAAAGATGGCCTATACAGAAGTGCAGCCGCAGATCCAGTGTGTATATCCCCAGCTGTAGACTTAAGCGAGATGATTCAATTTAGAGCACTTTACAACTAATAACTGGTTCGCCAGTTAATTGCCATAATTGTTTTTTAGACATCTTGATGGAAACTAATTACTGCATCTGATGGAGTGGGAGTGCCATTTACAATGAAGGCCTCCCAGGCGACAAAAACAGTACCCCTCAACTGTTCCAGATTAACAGGGACGCACTTCACTTTAGCAATCAGAACCCCACAGTCCTACACTGTGCACCAAGGAGGAATTCATTGTAATCTTTGATACGCAACTGCCTACTTTTATAAAACACCATGGCACTAATTTCCATGGCATTCTGAGCCTGTACCTCACTAGAACATGACAGAAACTAGTGATTATTCTGGAAGGGGGAAAAAGTGTCTTTTTTCACTAGAAATACTAAGTTGATTTTTATTTATTTATTTTTTTTAAACCTGGACTTTACATCCCCTCTTCCATCTCCTATGTTCACCTCCCTCCTCAGGAGCTGCCAGGGTGTACCCAGTCCTGCCCCGTTACTATCCACCCACACCCACCTGCCTCAAGGGAGCCGTGATGCCCCCAAGGTGGAGGTGGGTGGGGGTTGTATCCCCAACAGCGGATACTCATCAGGCGGTGGTGCGGTAGAGATCCCTGACATTCTAGGGTCCATTGTCTTGAGCCTCGGGGTCATCTTCCTACTGCTTTTCTCCCTCAGCCCTCAAGAAGGTGGCGTTAGTGACACCATGAGCAGGCATGCAGGCCAAGCATGCTGCTGCACGGTATCTGCCAATGTCTCTCCACCCCATGGCGCACAAACAGTGCAACTGCACCTGTGGGGACACAGGTGGCACTGCTACAACGGTGTCACTCATCCTTTCTCCCCAGAGGACAGCTCACTCCTGAAACCAGGTCACCGGCTTTCAGAGGGGTAACTCTACCGCTGCACCAACAGGTTGGCCCTCTTAGTTATTCTGTTGTTAAAACTTTTTATTAAAGAGTTTTCACATTAAATGAAATATGGCATACATTGTGGCACTGACATAATTCCATTGCTCCTGCCGTTCTGTTTTTATCAAGAATTCTCTGTGGTGCCTGGCAATGCTGTGCAAAATAAAGATTGCCTCCATTCTGCTCACAGCATTCTTTCTTTTTTAACTTTATTTCATCTCCTTCAGCCAGAGCATCTCTCAGAGGTACCCTCTCGATCTGCCCTTCTACTCCCCACCAAGACCCTCCTCCTAAGTCCCCCACCAGGATTTCCCAGCCCCCCAGATCACCCCCCGGAGGGAAGGCCTGCCTCACCTACCTGGTGGCACTTTCTAAAGTTAGAAGGCCCGTCCTGCGGGTGGTGCCTGGGGATTGTCCGAGGAAGGGTCTGGTACTGGGGATGTGGGGCAAGATCCCTGAGGCCCTTGTTGCCTCCCTGATCCTCCAGGTTTTTTTCCATAGGTTTCACCCCCTCAGAGTGCAGATGTGCAATGGCGTCCATGGCGCTAGCGTGCAGACAATCCAACCCCTGCATCCGCGAGTGTGACATGTTCCCGGCACTGCCCCTGGTCACCACCAGGAGCAGTACAAGAGTGGTGCTAACCCCAAATCCCTCCCTGGGAAGGGAGAGCAGTCCTCTAGATGCCTGATCCCTTCCCACCCCTGCCGACCCCCGGCGGCCCGAGTTTGTTCCCAAATCTGGGTCGCATCCAGCACCTCAACCCTCAGTGCCAACAGGCTGGCTACAGCATTCGTTCTGTAATCAAAACTAACAGTATCCTAAGAAAGAGTGAGTTTGACCCAGTAAGGCAGTGGCTGGGGAGCCCTTTGCCATGCCAACACCATAGGTTTGCATCCCAACCCGGGGGCACTGAATCAACCTGATTAGAGGCAATCAGAATGTCCCACGGAATGCTCTTCTTCAGGGTGCAGACAGCGCAGTCTTTCACTGCTGCACTATCCCCCTTGCACTACAGGAAAAACTGGTGCTAGCAGGACCAAATAAGACATGGAGGGAGGATGGTGGGTGGGTAGAACTGCAAGACTGTGCAGTAGAAGGGTGAAGGATGGGCCAGCCCAGCGGTGTGAAGGGCTGGTGCCTCACCTCCTACCACACTGGCAACCCAGGTTCAGAAATGGACGTGTGTCGCTCAGGGGCTGGCCGAGTGAGGGAGGATTGAGCGTGCAGTACAAGCAAGTCACACACTTAGTAAGGAATCCCAAGTACTGAGCTCACAGCATGTTTGTGGGCCCAGCGAGAAAACAGGAGGAAAAATGGAGGACAGGCTTCATGAAGTGCCCACAGTTCTGTAGGCATGGAGGACGGGCTTCATGAAGTGCCCACAGTTCTGTGGGCATGGAGGACGGGCTTCATGAAGTGCCCACAGTTCTGTGGGCATGGAGGACGGGCTTCATGAAGTGCCCACAGTTCTGTGGGCATGGAGGAATGGCTTCATGAAGCACCCATAGTTCTGTGGGCATGGAGGACGGGTTTCATGAAGTGCCCATAGTTCTGTGATCATGGAGGAATGGCTTCATGAATCGCCCATAGTTCTGTGGGCATGGAGGACAGGCTTCATGAAGTGCCCATAGTTCTGTGGGCATGGAGGAATGGCTTCATGAAGCACCCATAGTTCTGTGATCATGGAGGGTGGGCTTCATGAAGTGCCCACAGTTCTGTGGGCATGGAGGACGGGATTCATGAAGTGCCCACAGTTCTGTGGGCATGGAGGACGGGCTTCATGAACTGCCCATAGTTCTGTGGGCATGGAGGACGGGATTCATGAAGTGCCCATAGTTCTGTGGGCATGGAGGATGGGCTTCATGAAGTGCCCATAGTTCTGTGGGCATGGAGGACGGGCTTCATGAAGCGCCCATAGTTCTGTGGGCATGGAGGACGGGTCATGTAGCTTTTCACCATAGTTCTGTAGGCATGGGAGGACTTGGCTTCATGAATCCCATAGTTCTGTGGGCATGGAGCAGACAGGCTCATGAAGCGCCCTTGGTTCTGTGGTCATGGAGGACGGGCTTCATGAAGCGCCCATAGTTCTGTGGGCATGGAGGATGGGCTTCATGAAGCGCCCATAGTTCTGTGGGCATGGAGGATGGGCTTCATGAATCGCCCATACTTCTGTGGGCATGGAGGACAGGCTTCATGAAGTGCCCTTAGTTCTGTGGGCATGGAGGATGGGCTTCATGAAGTGCCCTTAGTTCTGTGGGCATGGAGGATGGGCTTCATGAAGTGCCCACAGTTCTGTAGGCATTGAGGACGGGCTTCATGAAGCGCCCATAGTTCTGTGGGCTGCTTTGCTCCTCCAGTCTGGAAAGCGGGGGAGAGGGGAATTAATCTGCAGGGGATAGGACCCCCAACACAGGAGGTAAGGGATGGCCGCAGTGCACAAGGATGGGGTTGAGAAGCCACCCATCCTGCATAAGGAGGACAAAAACCTTTATATTGGGGGGAAAAGGCAAAGAAGGGCTAGCCTCTAGCCAAACTCCCTGGTTCTGAGTCCCTCACCAGCCACTTTCAGGACAAGGCGGTGGAGTAAGTCCACTCGATCATTCGTTCTTATGACATAGCTAGATCCTTGTAAGTATAACCCCCCCTCCCCAATCATAAGCAGGTATGAACAAGTATGCTATGTAAACATGTGTAAAATGAAGCCATGTAACGATCCACACCCGGTTTTGACCCCAGGAACTTTGGCATGTTAGAGGAACATGACGATCACTACACTATGGAAACACCAAGTAAACAAGCGATCCAGTTAGGAGCTTTGTGGGAAAAGACTTTTGGGATTTATTGTTGCTGGAAGTCTTAAGAACCTCAGAGATTCTGTTATGACAAAGCCCCTAACAACAGGAAGAAGAGCAGCAGCATCTTTTCCACACGTTTCCTATATCTGGCAAGTCTAAACATTAAGTGATTCAACCTGTAGCTCAGAGAAACAGGGTGGCAGTTCTTGCATGCCCCTGCAAATCTCACAGCCACAGCTACTTAGTTGTTGAACTGAATTTTCTCATCTGACTAGACACTAAACAGTACCATGCATTCCCCCACTGTGCCGTTACAAAACCAAAATGCATTCCCATTATACCACAATTTAATCACCGTTAGTGACGGTATACAGAGCGTAAAAAAATAATTAGATATAGATTGCCACAAAGTCACATAGTTCATTGCTTATGGCTTTGGTAGCAGCACTGTTGTGCTGCTCTGCTTATAGAGGAAGCCCAACGCAGGATACAGACATAATGTATGTGCTCAGACAGGGAGCAGTGGATGGCCACAATGCACTAGTGCACTCCAGTGACAGGACAGCAGAATTACACAAAAGCATGCCACCCTGCCTCATGGTGAACGGGGAATGAATCTCAAAATGGGAAGAAATGCAAAAGTAGTCTACTGACGGTGACCCAGGACGGACTGCAGTGCATGTACAAATGCCAGCTTTCAGTTTTCTCCATGTGTTTCACTACCTGTTATTTTTTTTCCTGCAGACCATTAAAGCGAGTACTATTACGTGAGAAAGAGCTGAACTCAGATCTAGACAATTCAGCCCTTCAGTTTCTGCACGAGTTACCACGTTCTGTTCATACATGGAATGTAAAAATGATCCTCCGCTATGTGCTTCAGAAACTAAGAAATGTGACCACCAATGCACACTGTATGAATGCAGTCACAGATCAGTGCAATCTCATCCAAACTGCCAAGTGGAGTGAGGTTGGGCTGCTCTGAATATAAAGAAGGAAATGCACAGTCTTGTCCTAGTTGGACTGCATGGCTGTGAAGAGCATGTGAGACTTCTGGGAACATTTTGGAAATCATACAGTTCAAGCTGCCTGTCCTATATTTCTTGTTTTTATTTTCCACTTATAACCAAGAACTAAGAAATTGTGGTCAATAGTATTACTCCTCTGTCCTTGTCTTTTGCTCTTACATCCAAGATTCAAGTACTAAATATATACAGTAGGTTGGGGGTTTTGTACTTGCTATTCCATTTCTATAACACTACCATATGTCTTTAAAGTCTTTTTTAATTTGCATGGAGTGATAACTGCAATAACTTCAACCTGGTATATCGGTTGCAGTACAATCAAATCACCTAAAATATCTCATTTTTTTTCTTGTCTTTTTACTACAAGTATTTTGTTATAC
This sequence comes from Neoceratodus forsteri, assembly GCA_016271365.2. Lineage (NCBI taxonomy): Eukaryota > Metazoa > Chordata > Ceratodontiformes > Ceratodontidae > Neoceratodus > Neoceratodus forsteri. The sequence goes on from CM028132.1 coordinate 431,014,561, forward strand.
TAATTTGTCTTCAATTTTCATTTTGCTCCTTGATATTTTGTATTTACTGTATGTAACCCCTAGATGGCGCTATCCCAGGGGCTACTACCCCTGCCTGATTTGCCACTAACAGGTTGAGGGGCCTGGATCCAATGGCGGGTGCCTCCACCCAGAGGTCAGGGTTTGCAATAGTTAAACTAACTTGGTCACAGCCCTCTGGGACACTGCAACCCCCCTTTCTTCCCACTAGTGGCCCACACAATATATCAGAATTACCTTCACAGTATACACTTACCCCCAGGTCTGGTTCCGGCACTGGGACCTCCTGTGAAATGAGACACAGTGCAACAATCACAGTACAGTACTTTAACATAGACAAATACCTCAGGCAGTATAACTTTGCTGAAACAAGCAGCTCTGATTTATTTAGGGGATATAACAAGGACAGGGGGAAATCAGGTTAATTAGCTTATCACTCTAATAATCTACCTATGGCTCTGTGCACAGGCCTATCCCTATCAGTTACTGTCCCTGGGTACCCAAGCCCCAGTGGCTAGTCCAAACCGTGGCAGCTGGTAGGGGCCCTTTCACACAGAGAAAAGGAGAATTAAACAGTCAGCAGTACAGTAATTCCATTTGGATTTAATGTGGCAATTCAACAGGGAGCAACCCTGAATTAGTACTCACGACCTCCAAATAAGATAGGGTCCTTCAATGTCAGCAGGGCTCACTTGAGGTACACAAACCTCTTCACACATCCATATAAAAGAAAGTACTATACCAGGCAGGCTGCATCTGTATCCCGATCGAATTACTGCACAATACCGGGAGAACACACGCAGATTCAGTTCCTGACAGACCGAGTGCAATTTTCAGCAATTCTTCCAGTCTTCTACAGGGTGAGCCTGGTTTCTACTCTTCAGAGATCCTTTGATTCTTTTCACAGGACGAGTTCAGTCCTAACAAGCTGTTACACAAGCTGCAGACCGAACTCTGGGCCTTACACACGTTTTTGACTAAAACTGCACACTGAAAAAGCACAGGGCTCCTTCCTTCTTCACTGCCAAAGCTCAACTCAACTCCAACCGACAAAACGGGCACTTCCTTTGAGTTCCTCCCAGTTCTTGACTGGATTGGCTGTCACTCACAATAGACTGCTGCTGTTGGTCCAAAAAGGCACTGAAGTCTAAACTACATCTCCCAGAGTCACTGCCCATACAATCCTCTTGTGGCTGGCTCAGATTATGAGTCAAGTTCTGATTCGTCCAAGGCACCATTTTAGAGCTAGCTTACCCCACACTGATTGGTCCAGTTCAGCAGTTCAAAACTAGAATGGGAACTAGCAGACACAGTTCTGACTGCAAAGAAAGCAGGTTAGACAAACTGTAATTTCATTATTACTCTAAATAATTTCTGGTAAACAGTTACATCTTTCAGATAGGTTCCCTTTGCACTCCTAGTGACTGCAAAATTAAGTGAATTGGCAGCAGCTCGGATGGTACTCAGAGAAGCACACAGTCCCCATACAACTAATTATGTCTGCAAGCAGACAGCTCTTAAAGAGACAGTACCAGAGACTCTAAAAACACTCACTGATAAATGGCTTAAATGCCAAACACCATTCAGGCTTGGAGCATTCAAGCAAGCTCCTGGAAGTCTTTGGAACCCCCATTTGCAGGGGTTACACCCTTCCTGGCCTGGGAAAGCTTGGCGTCGCGTCAACAAGTACCCATAAGTTTCAACTGCAACCATATACATTTGCATTAGGCTGCACATGTAATCATCAGTCAATATATCATTTTACCAAGAACACATTTCTGAAACATTGCAGTCGTCACTCTTTACACAGTATTACATACATTGTACCATAACTCAAGTTATTACCTCTTGTACATGAAACCTGAAGAGAGGGCCTTCCTATCAGTTACCTTGGGGCTGGATGGGGCAAGGGCACCATATGAGGCAACACAAGTAACTTGGAGTTAGCACTGATGCTCAGTTTGGGCAGTGAGCTCGGGACACATACACTCCTTTATGGACAACATTGAGAGGCAACCACAGGCCTCCCAAGGAATCATAACTGAGGTGCACCACAGGCTTTACAGCTCGACCAGTCTTTCTAGGGGAACTGTTACAGTCTCTGCACTCTGAGCCTCATTTTCAGCATTGTCCACACTTGTCAGGAGTCTCCATGGGGTAGAGGCTAGACTTGGGGCACTTTCAGCTCCAGGAGTTACAGTTTCTGAGTCCACAACATTTGGCTCGCATGGAGAGCTTTCGGACACTGGCAGTGGACTGTCAGGGCACTCAAAATACTCTTCTTGTTCGGGTGTATCACCGTCTGCCCCAATCTATCATTTTCCTCCCCTGAAAGCTCAAACAGTTCAACCATGCACAATGATTCCATTTCATCTGATCTGATGCTTTGCACTTCACTTTCTGGGAGCATTGGCTCCAGGGATGAAGCTGGGGCTTAAACAGTCCAGAGGCCCAGCTTTGTCTCCAGTATTGACTAGGGGATTGCCCGAAACAATTGACTCAGTTCGTAAGAAGGATAGTATTCAAAGTCCTCTCACTTTCTTCCGATATGGACTGACAGTCATGCTCAACTGGGACTTGTGGAGGGAACACTTTAACTTTGCTTCTGTAGGTGCAGACTTTCTTGATCTTTTCTTAGCAGCAGCTCTAGTCACTGGGTCCAGAGGGGCATCTTCTAGGGGCTCAGACTCAATTAAGATTTGTCCAATGGGCAGTAAATGATTTCTATGCATTGTTTTACATCTTTTGAATTATTCTCAGGCCTTACTTTGTACACTGGCAGATCATCTAGTTTGCCCACTACAATGTGAGGGAGATGGTGCCATCTGTCAGCAATCTTGTGCTTGCCATGCAATCCCAGATTTCTTAGCAATACCCGATCTCCCTCCTGGAGTTCCTGTGCTTTCACCTTTTTATCATACCTTTCTTTGTTGGCCAGATTTCTTTTGGCAGCCATGGTTTGAGCCAGTTAGTGCATGAGTTAGCTGGGCCTTTAACTTTTGCACATACTGTAAATAGTTGTCAGCCTGAACCCCATCAGGAGACCCCAAAACACACATCTACTGGTAGTCGAGCTTCTCTTCCAAACATCAGGCGGTAGGGGGAGAATCCAGTGGCATCACTTTTGGTGCAGTTATAAGCATGTACCAGGGTGCTAATTTGTTGGCTCCATCTAGGCTTGTCCTTTGGGTGCAGGGTGCCTAGCATATCTAGCAAAGTGCGGTTGAAACGTTCAGGCTGTGGGTCCCCCTGGGGGTAGTAAGGAGTGGTTCTGGACTTTCGCACTCCCCACAGAGAAAGCATCTCTTTGATCAGGCGACTCTCAAAGTCTCTCCCTTGATCAGAATGGATTCTTTGTGGAGCCCATAGTGAAAACAAAAAGTTTTCTACAAGTACTTTGGCCACAGTGGATGCTTTCTGGTCTTTGGTGGGGAAAGCTTGGGCATATCTCGTGAAATGGTCAGTGACCACCAGCACATTACTGATATTTCTTTGATCTGACTCCAAACTTAGAAAATCAATACAGACCAGCTCCATGGGTGCACTGGTGGTGATGTTAACAAGGGGCAGCCCTCTGGCAAAGCTTTCCTCTGTATTAGCGACTACAAGTTCGAATGTGTTGCTCCACATCAGCCCCATCTTAGGCCAATAGAATCTGGATCTCACCAAGTCAAGTGTTCTGTCTATACCAAGGTGCCCCATGTGGTTGTGCAAGGACCTCAGTACTGAGTCTCGAAAGGCAGTGGGCAGCACTAGTTGTTGTTTGTCTACTTGTCCCCTCTGTCTACTGTTTCTCTGTATAACAGTTTATTGATCAGTTTCAACTTAGGACCTTCTTTGTATAACAGTGCAGTTCTCAAATCAGTGGGCGTAATTTGGACACATCTTTTCCTGCATAGAGGGCTTCAAAGCTGCTTTGATCATGGGATCGCGGGATTGAGCCCGCCGAATACTGTCATTGTCCAGCTGAGGCAGTGCACCAATGTCTATTGCAGAAAAGTGGCAATAAGCAGCAGGTATGCAATTCTCAGAGGCTCCCAAGCAATCCACCATGCAGTCCACTGCGTCCGTGGACATTTGTTCCTCCTGTCAAACTTCCGGCAGAGTGCCGAATGTCAGGTTCTGCAATCGGACCCAATCATTCTGGGGAACAGGCCTCCGGGAGAGAGCATCAGCATCTATGTGGTTCAGACCTGCTCGGTATTCGAGAGCATAGTCATATGTAGATAATGCAGAAAGCCACCTATGGCCAGTGGCATCCAACTTAGCTGAGGTCTGCACATAGGTCAAAGGATTATTGTCAGTTTTTACTAGTATTTTAGCCCCATACAAGTACTCATGGAATTGGTCAACAATAGCCCACTTCAAAGCTAGGAACTCTAACTTATGTACAGGATAGTTCTTTTCGGATGGGGTCAGGCTCTACTGGCAAAGGCCACTGGTCTCAGGCCATTCTCGTGCTCTTGGTACAACACAGCCCCAACCCTTGCAAGCTAGCATCAGTGTGCAGGACGTAAGGTTTTCTTGGATCGGCATAGGCCAGCACTGGAGCATGGGTAAGTTGATATATGATCTCATGAAAAGCAGTCTCACAATCAGGAGTCCAGCGGGCCCCAAATACTTCACTCGGATGAAAATACACTCTTTCAGTCTTGAGGATGCTGACTTTTGGTATTTTTGTGGGTTGGGGGATACCCTTGAGTAAGGTTAAGTAAAGGGCAGATCACTCTTGAATAGTCCTTGATGGAACGCCGATAATAACCACAGAATCCCAGGAATCTTTGCAGTTCTTTTAGATTTTTGGGCTGTGGCCAGGTGGTCAAGGCCTCAACTTTACTTGGGTCGGTCTCTATTCCTCGGTGGATACTATGTGTCCCACATACTTTACTGATGTTTGAAAAATTGACACTTATCAATGGACAGTTTAAGGCCAAAGTCCTCCAGTCGGTCCAATACCTTAAATAATCTGCTCTCATGTTCCTCCAGTGAGCTGCCAAACACAATAACATCATCTAGGTATACCAGGCACTCTAGTAAGTTCATGTCCCCACTGCACGCTCCATCAATCGTTGAAAAGTGGCTGGGGCACCTGAAATCCTTGAGGCATCCTCATGATTCATAGAAGCCAGCGGACAGATAAAGGCTGTCTTTTCACGGTCCTCTGGGGCCATCGGGATCTGATAGTACCCACTGCGGAGATCCAGCACAGAGAACCACTTGCTCCCGTTTAGGCAGTCCAAAGCATCCTGAATGCGGGCATTGTGTACTGATCAGGGATAGTCCGCCGGTTTAAGGTGCGATAATCCACACACATCCTTACTGTTCCATTCTTTTCCTCACTACCACAATGGGGAAGCATAAGGGCTTCTGGATTCTTGTATTACACCAGCAGCTAACATCTCTTGCAGATGCCGTCTCACATCATCTATGTCAGCAGGTGCCAGGCGTCGAGACCTCTCACGAAATGGTCTTCCGTCATGCAGCCGGATATTGTGCTCAGCTCCTGCACGCATCCTACATCCCATTCCTTTAAAGAAACACCTGGTCTCTCTGGGCAAGCTTCTCACTGATCTTCACTTTCCATTCAGCTGGCAGCGGAGTCGCCGAAATCAAACAAGTCAGGCGTTACTCTGTCATTTTCTTCCTTGAACTCTTGCTGCTGGGTAGCACTGCAGTGTCTGCACAATGCACATTAGCCAGGATGCAACCTCTGTTTACTCGAATGTCTCTTTCAGACACATTATGAACTTGGACCATTACCCTTCTGGCATAAGCATGGGCTCTGCGGGCAAAATACTAACATGACCAGCAGTCCCTCTGGCAATTTTCCATCGCCTGGTGCATCCAACATTTAATATTTTATTCTTAACATCCTTTCTGATACGGACCTCTCCCTGTAAGGTACACTGGGCATTTGGCGCCAGGATCAGAGACTCAGGATCCTTCTTCCATACAATTCGACCGGTTCCTCTGGTTCTGTTTTTCAGCATCTCTCTGTGCCTCATAGGCCTTCTTAATTAAAGCCGAACTCTTAAAGCTCTACTAGTCTTTGACCCTGTTTTCATAACACAACTGTGCCAGCCTTCCGAACATATGAGCATTTGTTCCAATCAACAAGGGACACCATCATACAGTCCAGTGGGGGACACACTAAGGCTAGGGTCTCTACTTGTTCAGCCACTCCAGCTACATGGAGGTGGGGAAAGACAGCCAAATTGGATATACCCGGAATAGGGTAGGCCTTCTCACTTAACCCCATACATGCAGTCCTTCTAATGGTTGTAAGGTACGTCTGACAAATGCTTCTGATACCAATCTTGGAACATAATTGTCACTTGGGAGCCACTGTCTAATATAGCTCTTGTAGACACTCCGTTCACCTTTACAGTGGTCTCCATGGAGGGACCCACTATTCTGGACCAGTCTGGAGAGGCGGTAGGGGCCTGGGCAACTGACCTTGCCACAAAGGACGTGAATTAGCATTTTGGTGCCCTCACTAGGATCATGTCGTGCACCTCTTAACCACTGATTTCTTCTCAGAAGCTCTCCTTGTAGCCTATATGCAACTTTGTCAGTGTCTTTTGGGACTGGCATTCCCTTTTCATGTGCCCATCTTTCCCACAATTATAGCAAAACATACTTTTGGAGTTTGGAGCTGGCAGGCGCCACACTGGGAGCCAGGGCGGGGTATTACTAACTGGAAACCTTGGTGCCATCTCTGTCTCGGCGTGATAAGCATTTGGAGACATCTTGTCAGTTTCTCCACTTCCATGGTCAAGGAATCGAGTTCGGAGCTGTTATCAGCAGGAGATACATGGGTGGGTACCCCACCCCATAGCAGATGCAGTCGGATATAGGTCAGGGCCCGTACTTGCAGGCGTGGCCTTCATAAAGGGACTGTTTTTGAATTCCGGATCTCTCTCAACAGTTACCCCATTGTGACATATCTTTTCCTTGTCAGAGCACTCATTGACTGCCAACCTCTGCCCCTGAACTTCACTTGATGGGTCACCCTCAGTCACTCGGGTCGTAGCCGCAGCTATTGGTGCAGGTCCCTCCCGAGGTCGTCTTTCTCAACTCCTCGAATTCTCTCATTAACTCATCATGGGAGGGTGGGATTCCAGTCGATCTGCCAGGTGTAACTGAGCAACAGCAGTTCTGAGAGGGGCAGACTTAAGGATCCTGTCCAGCCTGGTTCGGTCCAGTTCAATCGCTGGCAAACTACCTTTTCTGAGGCATTCTTGCAACAATTTTTCCAGCCGAGATACATACACAGACAACAACTCCCTTGGTACTGTTGTGCATCTCTTACTCTCCACCATAGGTCCTCATCAGAATCTGGGCTCCCATACACATTCTCCAAGGCCTCAAGATAGGCCTGTGCAGTCGCTTCAGGGTTACTGGCCCGTTTGCTTGCCGGATGGTAGCCAGGGCAGGACCTCGGAGCTCTCACTAACCCTCTTTCGCTTTTCACCTTCCGAGCATTGCCATTCTAGCACTTGGGGGGCAACATAGTCTATCCAGGTCTCCCAGTCATCCTCCCCTTGGGGGGTGGGGAGGGTGCCAGAGAAGATCCTCAACCTTCGGTAAGAGTCGTGACTAATGGCAGGTGCAGAAATAGGAGTCTGCATTGGTTCAGCCACCATTACGGGCACTGGAGCAGGAGAGGGTGTTGGGGGAGGAACACCCCCAGGTGGCAAGAATAGTTTCTTCAAGTCCTCCACAGTTTTCCCCTCTCCCAGCAACCATTCAGCAAATTTCTCCTCAAAAGTTTCAGATAGTGGTGGCTGATTCCCCAGGTCTTACTGTCCTTAGTTATCACTCTCCAAGCAGTGAGGGCTCCCTCTGGGGTAATGGTCTGTGGCACTTTGGAGCTATCTATGGGATCCTTAAACTCTACTAGGGCCAGGAAAGTGTGGGTGAGCAGATTAGCATGCCGACCCACCACCACAGGTTTTGTAAACCTTCCACCTTGGAAAGTACTCCCTGCACAGTGTCCGTATTGATACCCAGGGGATGTCCAGGATAAGCATAGCATTTTGAGGTCGATCTCCTCCCCAGTACACCTCCACCAGCCGGTGCACAGCCACTTCTGTCGGGTACCCATTTTTTTCTTAACAGTGGTTCGTAAATATGGCCACTAGAGGACACACAATCCCAGCGGTGCCTCCAAGATGTAACCCCTAGATGGCGCTATCCCAGGGGCTACTACCCTGCCTGATTGCCACCAACAGGTTGAGGGGCCTGGATCCAATGGCGGATGCCTCCACCCAGAGGTCAGGGTTTGCAATAGTTAAACTAACTTGGTCACAGCCCTCTGGGACACTGCAACCCCCCTTTCTTCCCACTAGTGGCCCACACAATATATCAGAATTACCTTCACAGTATACACTTACCCCCAGGTCTGGTTCCGGCACTGGGACCTCCTGTGAAATGAGACACAGTGCAACAATCACAGTACAGTACTTTAACATAGACAAATACCTCAGGCAGTATAACTTTGCTGAAACAAGCAGCTCTGATTTATTTAGGGGGATATAACAAGGACAGGGGGAAATCAGGTTAATTAGCTTATCACTCTAATAATCTACCTATGGCTCTGTGCACAGGCCTATCCCTATCAGTTACTGTCCCTGGGTACCCAAGCCCCAGTGGCTAGTCCAAACCGTGGCAGCTGGTAGGGGCCCTTCACAGAGAAAAGGAGAATTAAACAGTCAGCAGTACAGTAATTCCATTTGGATTTAATGTGGCAATTCAACAGGAGCAACCCTGAATTAGTACTCACGACCTCCAAATAAGATAGGGTCCTTCAATGTCAGCAGGGCTCACTTGAGGTACACAAACCTCTTCACACATCCATATAAAAGAAAGTACTATACCAGGCAGGCTGCATCTGTATCCCGATCGCAATTACTGCACACACCCGGGAGAACACACAGCAGATTCAGTTCCTGACAGACCGAGTGCAATTTTCAGCAATTCTTCCAGTCTTCTACAGGGTGAGCCTGGTTTCTACTCTTCAGAGATCCTTTGATTCTTTTCACAGGACGGATTCAGTCCTAACAAGCTGTTACACAAGCTGCAGACGGAACTCTGGGCCTTACACGTTTTTGACTAAAACTGCACACTGAAAAGCACAGGGCTCCTTCCTTCTTCACTGCCAAAGCTCAACTCAACTCCAACCGACAAAAACGGGCACTTCCTTTGAGTTCCTCCCAGTTCTTGACTGGATTGGCTGTCACTCACAATAGACTGCTGCTGTTGGTCCAAAAGGCACTGAAGTCTAAACTACATCTCCCAGAGTCACTGCCCATACAATCCTCTTGTGGCTGGCTCAGATTATGAGTCCAAGTTCTGATTCGTCCAAGGCACCATTTTAGAGCTAGCTTACCCCACACTGATTGGTCCAGTTCAGCAGTTCAAAACTAGAATGGGAACTAGCAGACACAGTTCTGACTGCAAAGAAAGCAGGTTAGACAAACTGTAATTTCATTATTACTCTAAATAATTTCTGGTAAACAGTTACATCTTTCAGATAGGTTCCCTTTGCACTCCTAGTGACTGCAAAAATTAAGTGAATTGGCAGCAGCTCGAGTGGTACTCAGAGAAGCACACAGTCCCCCCATACAAACTAATTATGTCTGCAAGCAGACAGCTCTTAAAGAGACAGTACCAGAGACTCTAAAAACACTCACTGATAAATGGCTTAAATGCCAAACACCATTCAGGCTTGGAGCATTCAAGCAAGCTCCTGGAAGTCTTTTGGGAACCCCCATTTGCAGGGGGGTTACATGTATATATTTATTTTTGTTTTAGTTTTGTTGACGGGTACATGCACTAGACAAATCCTGCCTATTTTCAGGCACGACCGGGGAGGGGATACAGATGAATGCCAACTGACCTTGAACCAGATTAAGCTGTTGGTGGTATTTTCAGTGAATGAGGGAAATTTGGCCAGGACACCGGGGAAATTCCCCTACTCTTTTCGATAAATGCCATGGGATCTTTAACATCCACCTGAACTACCACCAGTCCAGGCAGATGGGACCTCAGTTTAACGTCTCATCTGAAAGACAGCACCTCAGAAGTGCAGCACCCCTCTCATGCTGCACTACAGTGTCAGTACTGGGATATTAACCCAAGTACCAGATGTGGGAACTGAACTCACAGCCCTCTGAGCTCCCAGCCTCAAAGGAGAGTGTGCTACCTACTGAGCCACTGACATATGACTTCCCATATCCCCTACCCACAGGATGCATCTGGAAACGAGCTATTAGCAGCTCAGTATGCCACTCTTGGTGAAACTTTTGAAATAAAATCACATAAAAAATAATTCTCTAGTACTTAATATATATGGAAACAGGATCCTCGCCCTTCGGACATCATCTGCCCTTGCTGTTTATCTACACATGGTGTCATAATCTCAAGTTTACATGGAAATTACAGCAGAAAAAGATTTCCAGTCCATTCCATCTGCCCTGTAACTAATTATATGTAACATGCGACATCATGATCAGTTCCAAAGCAACCGACTGTGACTCATAACAGAGGACTATAACATCACATGCAGACACAGGAACATAGACCAGTTGAAGTCAGAGGGATAATGATCCTGTTTATTATTATTATTTTTTTTTTTTTTAAACAGCAGCTGTCAAGAAAGAGGGGAAGAAACATGGAGGACATACTGTATGTGAAATAAAAGAAGAAATGTGTATACAATATTATGTTTTATGAACAATAGAACCACCACATATTATACTGACACCATATGGAAGGTAGAAAAGGAGGAAATTTATTGCATAATTAAAATAAAAAAAGCACCAACCTTTGTGTTTTAGTAGAGTTTTCATAAAGATGTCACAAGCTCTTTAATCTACTGACAAGGGAGTCAACTGTTCCAGGACCTTGCAGTTAAATAATTTACACACACTCATTTTTCTGAGTCTTACTATGTATTGCCAAAATAATCTGGAAAACGTTCACACCTTTGAAGAAATATATTGTTGTGGTAGGCGGAAAAAAAAAGGAATGGGAGTCTAAACAGAGTCATAGAATCTGGCAGACGATAAAGTGTTCCATATGATTCCCATAAGTGTCAAAAAGCTCATCTTCACTCAGCAATCAACGCTAGCTGAAGAAAAACTTACACCTCTGTTTTAACAGTTACAGTGCTGCAGGCGTATATGTAATGTATGCCCAAACTCTGACAACGTTCCAAACATTCTTATGCAATCTTCAGCATGCCCCAGTCGCGCTACTACAGTCCGCTTACTACTGTGACCGTGAGTAGTATGGGGGTGAGAATAGGGCCACAGAGTTGACCTGGATTACTGTACAGTTAAAATCCCTCCATCCCTCTAGGAATTCATTGACTGGGGGTTGAGGGGGAGGCACATCTAAGGAATTATGCTTTTTGGGGGCCTGGCGGTCAGGCTAGAGAGGGGTGTAAGTGAAACTATGATGTTGGCTTCCAGCACAGTGCAAGGAGCAGGCAGTTTGTTTATTTTTGGGGTTAATCCTTTTCTTCCCCTTACCAGACAGCCCCCATCTGCGGGACAGCTCCTCCTATGTCCACTGGGACTTGCCTGCCAGCCAGTCTTCCCAGAGGGCCCCTCCCCCCGGACTGGATTCCTGAAGCCCTGGAGAAAGGATCCAGTTCCTGGCTGCTGAGGCCAGCTGATCACGTGCAGGGCCTGCAGCTGTTCAGTGCCATCCTGATGCCGGCAGCATCCATTTTCCTCCCTGTGGTCCCCCAAGAGGTGTCGTGTGCAGTGACACCATGACGTGTGCCATCCCCCCCCCTTACCTTCTAGGCAGTCCCAGGTGCCCTTTCACCCGCTTCCACTAGGGACCAGGATATCACCAGGCTCTGCAAGGCCCCTCACTCCAGAGCAGGAGAACAGTCCTGTGGACGCCTTATCCTCCTCCAGACGGCCATCCAACACCCAGAGTTTGTTTCTACGGTCACATTACCACTGCACCAGCAGGCCAGCAACCTGTGAGTATAGCGAGTGTATTTGAGCGAGGCAATATGAGCGATAATAAAACAGCGAAGAAGAAATGGGCAATGTGCTTAGCTATGCTAATAACAGCACATTGTAATGTGAGCACTGAATTTACATGTCTGTCCATTTGATTTCAAAGGGTACATGAGGATTTGTTGATGGGGCCAGTTTCGAGCTGGCCGTGTGGTGTGCAGGATACAATCCCCGACCTGGATGTGGGTGGTCTGGGTTCGGAACGGATGTTGGGGATACTATTTTTTGTTTTGTTTGAGATTTTTTTACTGGCAGTTTGAGCCCCGATTTTCCTGCCCTCCCAACTTTGATCCCCTGCCTACAGGTCCCCCAACGTTCTACCCCTTTTGACTGCTGTCCCCCAATGTAGCCTCCCCCCAAGTTTTCACCTCTCCCCAGTGTCATACCCCCACCCCCGAGTTGAGAATCCTAAGTTTGGGGAGTGTAGCCCTCCGCATAAAACGTAGATTTGGTAAGTACATTTCAGCGACTTGTAGGGTGGTCACTGTGTACGAGGGGCACTATAGTGCTGAGCGACATTTTGGTTTGTGCCGATTTGTACTCACTCTTTGTTGTTGATGTTGTAATGCGTTCGCTGTTATGACATGGAACCTAACAAAACAAAACTGAAGCACTCAATGATCCCTCACAAACTTAAAAAGAAAATTGCAAGATCTATTTAAAAAAAAAATATATACACACACACACACACACACACACATACATACCACTACCACATTAATGCACACAGCATGAATCAAATATGAAATGGGAGTCTTGTAAAAAATAACTCCTTTTTCTGCGTTCATGAAGTTGACAACAACTCGCATCGCTCTGCCACTCGTGGGTCACAGACACCAAACACCACTTATGCAAATACTTGGGTAATTTTTACAAGGCCCATAGCATATCCCTTTTTTATTATGGACTGTAACATAGGGTTACTGCTGATATCAGAAATATGTTTCTGAGTGTTTGACCTCTGACCTTACAAGTGGTGAAACCATAGGTACGGGCGGACCTTACAAGTGGTGAAACCACAGAGACGGGGAATAGCAGTCAAGCCACATGAGTAAAAGATAACAGTAGCCTCATGTGATATATTTTTTTTTTGTCCACAGGGTTCCCGACCAGGGCCTCCTTCAGCCAGTTACCCAAGTCCCTATAGCTGTCCTCCAACACCCTGCCAGTCAATCTACCTTGGACTCCGTGGTCTACTCACGGCACACTGCTGTGGCTGCCAGGGCTAGAATCGCCATTCAGCTCCCGTGGTTTCTCTTTATATGACCACCCATGGAGCAGGTGAAGATGCAAAGAACCTCCAAGCAGTGGTGGCCAGGGTCTGGAATGGGCATGGAGGATGGCTGGATGCTTCATCCTCCTGGACTGGGCCCACTATTTCCCCTTTTAAACCCCACCCACGCTCCAGGATGATGATGACGTTATCAGGCACCAGCACGCAAGACACACTGAGCTGCCTCGTTTCAATGCCCTTTACTCCATACTGCTCCTCTGCACCTCAACCTGTAGTCAGCCAGCTGGCGGTATAGCAGCAGGACACATCACCCCCCTGGAGATCATCCACTGGGATGCTCGATCCACTCCCCCACCCTGCTCTTCCCCATGTTATTTCTGATTTATACAGCAGGCTATTGATTTTCTTTACTTGACCTAGCTAGTGTTGTATAGCCTAACAGACAATAGCCCAGATAGTCAAAGGGTTGGTACTGTGCTAACAGGAGCAGTATCATGCTAAGTGTTAATAGCACGGCTGACAGCCTGGTGGCACGTCTTCTGCTATATTGAGAGAGATAGTTAGCATGGCACTAAATTGTTAGCTTGTCAGCTCGAACATATACCATGCACGTATGCAAATGAATTCATGCAGTGCGCAGTGGTATATTCAGTGGTTCCTGGAAGCGCTAAAAGGCTGCCAGCACAACACTTCCAGAAAACATGTTACAACAATATACTACTGATAGTGTGTTGTCAAAACATGGACCCTGGCAACCACTCCTTCCTTCACCCAATACCATTTTATAAACTAACAAGGTTGCCAGTGGTACCCCTTCCCACACTCAATCCCCTTTTATAAATTATCCCTGGTGCCAGTGGCACCCCCTTCTCCTTCACTTGATTACTTTTTTATAAATTATCCCTGATGTCAGCGGCACCCCTCTCTCTCGCCCAATCCCCTTTTCAAATTATCCCTGGTGCCAGTGTTTCCCCCACCTCACTCCAACCCCTTTTACAAATTACTTCTGGTGCCAGTGGTACTTCTCTCCCTCACCTGATCCCTTTTTCAAATTATCCCTAGTGCCAATGGTACCCCCCTCAACCACTCCCCTTTTACAAACTGTTGCTGCTGCCAGTAGTACCCCTCTCCCTCACTGGATTACTTTTTTACAAATTATCCCTGGTACCAGTGATACCAGATTCCCTTTTACATATTGTCACTGATGTCAGTAGTACCCCTCTCCCTTACCCGATCCACTTTTCAAATTATCCCTGGTGCCAGTATTACCCCCTCACTCTATCCTCTTTTCAAATTATCCCTGGTGCTAGTGGTACCCCCTTCCTAACCTGATCCCTTTTCAAATCATCCCTGGTGCCTACGGCACCCCTCTCCCTCACCTCATTACTTTTCACAAATTATCCCTGGTGCCAGTGGTACCCCTCCCCCCCTTTTTTTATTTAAAAGTTTGATTTTATAAGATAAGTTCAATGAGATCAGGTCTCGTTTTCAGAACACCCCAAGTCAGTTAAATACAAACATAAACTGACATACATGGTAATACATAGCGTACATAACACACGCGCACCTAAACACTATCTAATAAGTAACACAACAAATAACTTGTTGTTCATAAAAACAATTAAAACATACATAATAACACTTGAACACTAAATACTAACACTAGATAACACAGCAGATAACTTGCTGCTCGTGAAAAACAGTTACAGATATCAGGTCCCTTACCTGTTCCCCTTTTATGAATTATTCCTACTACCAGCTTTGCCTCTCTCCCTCAACCGACCCACCTGTTGATTAAAAAAAAAAAGAAAAGAAAAAAAAATATCTCTCTGGTAGTTTAGTGGTTCACCCTCCCCTCTTCTCAGAGCCATCCTCTGTTGCCTACCCCCATCCCTTACCCACAGCCCCAAGATTGTGAAAGTACTCACTGACTGTTCACCTCCGCTGATGGCCACTGTCTCATTCATTAAAACAAAAAAAAAAAAAAAGAAGTCACTTGCATTACAGAAGTAAATTATCAATACTGTTCTCATACAATATAAATACACTTACTTCTATAACGCAAGCTACTTACTGGAACCAGACGGCAGTCAGCAGCGGAGGTGTGCAGAGGGGCAAGTACCTGCTGTTGTCTCTGGGACGGGGTGAACAACAGTAGATGGTACCAGGCAGGGAATGAGTCACTGTGCTACCTGAGAGACATCTTTAGTCAAAGGGGAAGGTGGGGGTGGGAGGAGTACCACTGGCACAAGGAGAATTTTGTAAAAGGGGATAACGTGAGGGATAGGATACCACTGGCACCAGGGATATTTTTCATTACCTACGGGATAGGGTGGGGTGGGACTATGTTTTTGTCCTTTTCTTTGATACAGCACCACCACTGACCTCAGCTGCAGTGTGGAGCCCACCCTAACCAACAAACTATCAAAAAACACAAATGACTGCTCTTCACTTTTTCATGAGGCTATAATGTGATGCAAATGACCTCTTAGTGCCCTGCATGGGCAAAGATGTCCTTTGCATGAGAACTTTCAAATATAGCAAAATTAGTGCAAAATGCTTTTACAGGTTTGGAATGCCCCATCTCAGTTTGCTCCTTGAAAGTCCTATCTTTAGGATGGGACCATACCTCTGTGTGACTAGCAGGGGGTTATATTTTGTGCTGAGCATACCATTTCGTGCCTGTGTTTGGGCTTTTCACTCAGAGCTATATTCAGACATGTTTAAGGCGCTCACTGTTTGCTTCAAACATGCTTGAATATATCAACTTTAGTACTGTGTGCTAAATTTGCACCCAGGACAGGAACTCTGCAAGTAGCAAGCTGAGTGCTTTGAACACGGGGGCCGCAGGGTTCCACAACTGTAAAAGATGAAAATAAATGCCATTTATTAATAGTGAGTGACAGTAAGCAGTGAAGTAAAATGCTATTTCTGGCGCGAATGAAACTGTCAAGCAGTGCCTAGAGTCTGTGATTGATTGATTGGAGATAATAGGAAGAAGCTGGTGATGCAGCTTGGATGTTGTATCGGGCCATGATGCATCTTAGATGAAGATATCAAAAATATCTACAGTCTAGGTCTGTCATAGCTTTAGATATCATCTTTATCTTGCACAATTTTGGTTGATAACTTTCGAGTAAATGCAGACACCCACACACACCAGAGCCCGGGGAAACATCCTGTACATTGAAGGGTGGGATCTGTTGCATTTTTCATTTGTTATTTTTTTTTTGGGGGTTATACTGAAACAAGTTTTTCCTGGCCTCACCACTAGAATGATGAAGTTCAACATTCTGCTGTATCAATGCAGAGAATGGTGCACAAGAATCTCATACAGTTCCACAAAGTCAAAAATACAGTCTAAACAGGCTACACCACCAACACACACACACACACACATATTATTCGGTTTCGCTCTCTGGCACTCTGCCTGCTGGTTCTAGTTTTACACGTCAGTTGAATACTTCACTGTTTTGAGCCTCTCTGAAATGTAGTCTCACCACCATGATCCTTTGGTCTGGGAATGGGGCTTTTGAGTATGTGTGTGGCCTGGTGAGACACTCAAAAACCAAATAATACAGATATTTCTCGTCTCCTAGCATTCTTTCATGGATCTCATACTCTGCGTTCTTGCAACCTGCCTCTCTTAGTATGCTCAGAGTGCTCTGAGTGTACTAATCAGAGTGGCTGTATTTATTCTACTCCTTGAACATTCTTTAGATTCAGGGGCTGAGAAAGCCTGGTAAGTTATGTGCAGTCCACAATAGCCAGCCTCAAGCAGGACAATGAAATGGGATACAGCATCTCGTCAAGCTCTGCTTCAGATCTTGAAATCTTATTATCTTCTCTGAAAACACAATAAACACTTACTTTTCATTAAAGCCAATGGCTGACATCAATTTTAATATCTTGGTTTTACATCTTTTTAATTTTGAGCTTAATCTACTCAAGTTCAGTCACAGTGGAAGAGGGGGCTGGCACAGAACACTATTATTTCAAACAAAATTAAACTTCGATTAAATTACCATGATCAAACTCAAAGAATGGCAGGGTTTATTGTGGGTGCGTTTCTTCCTTTTCAGAAGCAGAACTAGGAAAGGTCAACTGAACTGCATCTGGGATTCAGTTCAATTGTCTGGCATACAATGGGGGAAAATGCTACTGTAATAGGAAAACATGCTACCTCTTCCCTACAGCCTGGTCAAAACCAGCATTGTAGCTCTCACACGGAATAGGCCAGCAACCCATAAAAAGGTCACATTTAGGTCATGTCAAACTAATTTGCTGGTTAGCTTATAAGGTCGCTTCCATGACTATTTCCCACAGAGCATCTAGTTATAAAAGGAGTGTTTTTATGATTTAGAGCGCAATACTGAACATTTTTCTTGGTCTCTTCAATGTCTGCTGTAGAAGCTGCTGAAATACTTAAGAGGGGAAGGGTTCAAGTGGCCTTCGGTTTCCCAGAGGTTCCCAGGTTCACCGCTTGTAGCCCCATGAAGATTAATAGCTCTGTCACCTCTGCTCATGCTTGGTTTCTTGTCAAGTGTCAGAAGGTGCAACAAATAAAGCCTACACAACAGGACATTCCCAATGGGAGTGTATCAGATCAGCTTTACACTCAACAAATGTCCTGCCAGATCCCCACCATCCCGTCAATTAATCAGAGGAAAGGTCTTGCACTGGAGTGGGGGCAGAATAATGGGCTGGGGGGCGTACAGAATAATGGGCTACGGAATTTTCCTGATGCAAAGCAAAGGTTCAGAGAAATTAATCCGGGGAGTTTGCACACAGTTCTGTCACAGTTCAGGGTTTTAAATAATTGATTAGCATTTTTTTTCCTTGGGACAATACTAACTGTACAGAAAGTATTTATATAGGTTTTCCAGAAGTGTTACGTTTGTTAAACAGTGAGGCAAGTGCTATGCATTTTCACAATGTTTTAGAACTTTTATGAGCAAAACGCTAATCAATTTTTAGAGTTAAATAAAACCCTGCAGTTTCTATTGAGAATATTCTGTTTTACAAAGCACCCAGAATAATCCATCCAAAATGCAACATCCCCTTCTCAATGGGATCTTCCTCCACCATACTGTCTATTACAGTACCTGCACTAGGAGTTGAAATGACTCGTTCAAGATCACAAATCAGTGACTTGTAAGATTTGAACCTGATCTCCTGCTTGCGAATACTGCTCTCTAACCACTGGGCTATACTGCTTCCCATTCAATAAAATACATGCCACAAGGTGCACTGCAGTGTCGATTCTTGCACACAGTCAAATCTCTTACGTGAGACCCACCTCCATTCAGCACTCATCCTGTACTCCACAAATGCGCAACTAGCAAATGTCGAGCAAATTATGGACCTATGGTAACCGTTTCTCAGACCCCTGCCTGCTACACAGTCAAGAAGGAAGAGAGGCAGCGGGCAAGCACTGGGACTCTGCCGTGGTGCTACATAACAATTAGAACCAACCACAAAAACATAATCAGCACCCACAGCAAAGAAAATCACAGAAACACTGTCAATAATAAAATAACTCAGCATTTATTTCATAGTGTGTTGAACCTAGACAAGATCACAGTTGTCTGGCACATGTAACTCGCTGGCAATGACTGATTATGTCATGATGGTTTATTAAACACCTAATGTTTCACTTGGCATCGGCCAAGCTTCATTAGAGACTGCATCACTGGATCCAAGGTACATTTTTATAGTGTACCATCACCAATCACCATGGTGACCATACCATATGGTCTCCCACTCCATTATATCTTACAGTAAAAACTAACATGCTCACATAACAGTGAACAGGCACCAACTTAAACAGAACCAACATGCATTTAGAGATGTGAAGAAATGCTGGCATGGAGAGCACAGAAAGCAGGCAACACTAATGTAACAAAAGACTAACTATTTCTTAACACCAATTTCTGGGGGCAGGGGAGATGTAGTATAAAACGGCTACATGCTATTCCAAAACCATGTAAGTGGATTCCCACAAAACACAGAGGTCAGACCGATGCCTTGAAAATATACTGTGCAAGGACACAAAAATTCTATTATGCAAAAAGCATAAACTCTGCTGCATAAGGAGGTCAAAAAAGGGGACAAGACCTTCTTCAGGTATGAAGGGGAAAAGAGGAAGACAAGAGGATGGACAGTGAGAATCAGGAGAACGGTGGGGACTGCACAGAGGAAGATCAAGAGAAAGCGGAAATACTAAATGATTACTTCTGCTTGGTCTTCACGGTGGGGGATGGGCCACCATGCTGCAGTAAGCACCAGAGAGAAAGAGGAGTGGACACAAGTCCATTCTCAGTGGAGTGTGTCTGGAAGGGATTGGAAGCCTTGAAGGAGAATAAGGTGATGGGGCCAGATGGGATTCATCCAAGTGTCCTAAAGGAATGAAGTATGCTGCTAGCTATCTTTATAGCACCTCGCTGGAGATGCGGGAAGTTTCAGAGGACTGGAGGAGGGCTCATGTGGTCCCCCTGCAATAAAGCAGCAGTAGGGAGGATGCTAGCAATTATAGGCCAGTCAGTCTCGCATCAGTGGTGGGGAAGTTAATGCGAGACACTACTGAAGGAGAGGCTCGTGAAGCACCTGGAGGCACAAGGGTTGCAGGATCACCAGCAGCATGGTTTCACAGGGGGGAGGTCACGTCAAATTAATCTCAGATTTCTTTGACTGGGTTACCAGGTAGATGGATCAAGGGCCAGGAGTGGACATGGCCTATCTGGACTCCAGTATGGTTCTCAACACTGTGCCACACAGGTAGCTAGTTAAGAAACTAAACAGCCTGGGGTGGAAGAAAACTGACAAGTTAGGTATCAAGCTGGTTAAGAGACAGGAATCAAAGGATGGTGGAAAATGGTAGCCACTAAGGAAACACAAGAGTGACTATTTGGGTGCTACAGGGTTAGTGCTGGGACTTGTCCTCTCCAATGTCTTCATAAGTGATATTGCAAAGGAGCTTGAGGGTAAGGTGCATCTCTTTGTGGAGGATACAAAAATCTGAAACAGAGTTGACAGGAAGGGGTAGAGAGAATGCAAAGGGATCTGAGGAAACCAGAGAAATGGTCTAGGGGGTAGCAGCTGGGTTTCAATGCCAAAAGGGCAGGGTTATGCACTTAGGGCTGCGGAACCCAGGGGCTGTGTATAAGATGGGGAGAGTGGAGCTTACAGTCACCAAGCAAGAGGGAGATCAAGGTAGCTAGGCAGTGGGAAAAATAGCAGGGGTACATTGGGAGAGAGATGTCTAGCAGGAGGAGGAAGGTGATGCTGCCCTTGTATCGCTTAGTGGTGAGACCCTACCTGGAGTACTGTGTCCAGTTCTGAAGGCTGCACACCTCCACAAAGACCCTGAAAAGGTGGAGGTGGTACAAAGAAGGGCAAACAAAATGGTGAGGGGGTTGCATGAGAAAAGGCTGCAGGAACTCAACGTGTACCCCCTGGAAGAGAGGAGAGTGAGAGGAGACATGACTGAAACCTACAAGTACCCCACAGGGAGTGAACAAGGTACAAGTGGAAAGTGTATTTCAGAGAAAGGAAAGCACCAAAACAAGAGGGCATGCAATGAAGCTAAGAGGGGTAAGGTTTAGGAGGATGTGTGGAAATACTTCAAGGAAAGGGTGGTGGATGACAAACAGCCTGCCAAAGGAGGTAGTGGGGCAAAGACTGAAGGGTGCGTCAATCATGCATGGTATAGGCACAGGGGCATATTAGGTAGAGGGAAGGGAGAGGGATTGACTACTATAACCATCTAGGCTCAGTGGTGATGGAATAAGCAGGGACAAGAGTCAGGCTGAATAGGCCTAAAGGTCCTTTTCTGCCAACAAAATCAATGTTTCTATGTAGTGTATTACATGAAGAAAAAAAAAAACATGCCAGCATAAGCAATAAATATAAGCACCACTGCATATATAATGGTTCACAGATACAGCCAGACAATGCCGTCTGACAGCATCACTGAACCGTACCATAGGGTGCGCTACGACTGGAAATCCAACAAAGAGCAAAAACATTTTTTAAAAAGCAATAACATTTCAGTTCTTTAAAAAATGAACAAACATTCAACATTCTTTCATTTCATTTTTATTTTTATTTTTTATATTTATTAGCAAGATGAGCAAGCTGCCCATTTTCACAAGCGACAAGTTATACATTAAAACATAAAAAGGACATACTATGAAAAAACAATACATAACAATGGCACAAACATATACAAAACAATTAAATCTTGGTGAAAACAATTACAATTAGAGTGGTAAGCTACTGAACAAGCCTGTACTTAAATGATCTGACTGCTTCACAATTTGTCACTGTTGACGGGATACTGTTGAAAAAAGCTATAGCCCTGTAGACAACAGACCTTTGGCCTATAGTTTTCTTAAAGAAAGGGACTCTAAACAACCCTCTAGACTGAGACCTAGTACCAAAAAAACTTTGCGAATTAGGGAAAAGATCCTGAATGTTCAAAGGTAAGAAACCCCAAATTCCTTTAAACACAAATTCTCCCAATTTAATTTTGATCCTATCTATAAAAGAAGGACAGTTAGCTTCTTTGATCAAAATACAATGTGCTTTAAATGATAAATCTGTCATGAATCATATTCTATGTTAGTAGAATAAGAATTAATTCATAGAAAAGCTTCTAAATCTAGGCTTCCATTCAAGCCTACTCCATCTTGTGCCCCTAGTTCATAGATACAAAAACTTTCACGCCGGCCAATCTTTTGCTCCCACATCCCACCTCATTGTTCCACGCCAAGCTTCTCAATTCAAAGAAAATATATATTATGTGCTCCAGGGGACTGTTGTGTATGATTGGCTATAGCATACAAAGTGCCTCCCCTCTGCATAGTTCAGACATGTTCACATACACGTATCTTAAACTGTCAGATGGTCCGTCTGACATAAAACGAACCACAAGAACACGTAAAAGCATACACAACTCTATAAAAGTGTTAATAGTGACTCACCCAGTGGTCCCCCGCTATTTACACTTTGCCAAAAGAACTTGCAAGATCCACCAGGTCATCCTATTATATCAGGAAAAAACAGGCTACTCACCCCTGTAACAGTAGTTCTAGAATAGGTATATGGTGTACATCTACACTTCTGGCAGTATCCTTTCCCTTTAAGGCTCTGGCCGGAAGGTCTTCAAGCTGGCTCCTCCCACCCACCCAGGTGGTAACTCCCTCAGCACTGCCCCGTGACATCAGATCTTACCTGCTGGAAGCAAGATACAGAGTACCACTTGCCAGGTTAGTCTGGGTAGGTTGTGTGGATGTACACCATACACCACACTTATAACTACTGTTACAGGTGAGTAACCTGTTTTTCTAGGTACATGGATATGGTGTACTTATCCACACTTCTGGCAGACTCCTAACAGTATTCCAGGGAGGCGGGGGCAACCGCACATCCCCTACTTAGCGAACAGAGATTGGAGAACTGAGGCCCCAAAACCAGCATCCCAGTATGACTCAAGGTCAACGTGCTAGTGGGAAATAATGGTGCATGCTGACTTCCAGGTAGTAGCCCTGCAGGTATCCTGGATAGGGATGTCCCTAGAAGCAGCCACCAAGACAGCGGTATGTCTGGTGGAATGAGCCCTAAGCCCTACGGGAGGCTCCCTACCAGTCAAACTATAGCAGAGGTCAATGCAGGATACAGTCCACCTGCCAATCGTCCATTTAGCTGCCGGTCTACCAGATGTGGCTTCAGTGTAGGTGACAAACAGCTGGCAAATCTCTCCCCGAACTCCAGCCATGCACTCCTTGTAATAAGTGAGTGCGCATCTCAGGTCCAGAGTATGGAACCTGTGCTCAGCCTCCAAGGTATGATTGGTGAAGTGCACCGGGAGATTGATTACCTGGTTAAGGTGAAACTCCGAGACCACCTTCAGAAGGAACTTCTGGTTGGGGTAGAGGACAACCTTCTCCCTGTGGAAGACCAGGTAAGTAGACTCCACCATGAGGGGCTGGAGCTTACTAATCCTTCTGGCTGACATGATGGCCACCAGGAAGGTGGTCTTCCACGACAGGTGTGACATCTCACACTGTGTATTGGTTCGAATGGCTTGCCCATGAGTATTGCCCAAACCAGCAACAAGTCCAATGGTGGTGGTTCATGCACCGGAGGGGAAATGTGGTCAAGGCCTTTGAAGAAGTGCCTGACCAACTTCTCCTGTGCCACCATCTGCATACCGGCCCACGCCCAGTATGCAGAATGGCAGCCAGGTGCACCTCAAGGGTCGTCAACCAAAGGCCTGACTGGGAGAGGGACCA
This sequence comes from Neoceratodus forsteri, assembly GCA_016271365.2. Lineage (NCBI taxonomy): Eukaryota > Metazoa > Chordata > Ceratodontiformes > Ceratodontidae > Neoceratodus > Neoceratodus forsteri. The sequence continues at coordinate 431,038,149 of CM028132.1, forward strand.
AAGGTAACTGAGAATGATAGCCAGTGGGCAAGATAAGGGGCCAAGCCCCTTGCCCTAGCACCAAATGGAGAACCTCTTCCATTTGAAGGCGTAGCATTTCCCAGTCGACTCCTTCCAAGAAGCCTAGACCATGGTAAGGACATCTTCAGAAAGACCCAAAGCCTGGAACTCTAGCCGCTCTAGAACCAGGCTGTCAGGTGCAGGGACTGAAGGTTCGGATGGAGTACCTTCCCCTGATTGCATGAGAGGAGGCCCGAGCATAGAGGAAGATGCCACAGGAGCCTGCAGCTGAGGCTGAGGAGATCGGGGTACCAGAACTGGCAGGGCCAGTCCGGGGCCACTAGGATCATCCATGCCTTGTCCCTCCTGGTTTTGAGCCGCACTTTGTGGATCAGCAAAAATGGAGGGAAGGCATACAAGAGGCCTGGGGTCCAGGGCCTTGAGAAGGCATCCCCCTGCAGTGTTCCCTGCTGAGGGAGGGCGGGCACAATACAGCCTCAGCTTTGCATTCTCCTTGGAGGCAAACAGATCCACCAGGAGATATCCCACCAAGAGAACAGGCTGTGCACTACCTCCTGAAGGAAAGACCACTCATAAGACTGCTCACCCACCTGGCTGAGGGCGTCCGCCAGCTGACTGGATATGCTGGTCACATAGATGGCCAGAAGATCAGTGTTCAAGCTGAGCACAATGGTTCAGATGTGGACAGCCTCCCTGCACAGAGGAAGGGAGTGCTTCCCACCCTGTTTGTTGAGGTAGTACATGGTCGAGGTGTTGTCCGTCTGGACCTGAAAAACCTGACCCCAAATGTGTGGAGCACAGGCTGCGAGTGTCAGTCGAACTGCCTGAAGCTCCAGCAGGTTTATATGGCATCAGGACTCCTCAGGTGTCAGGAGTCTGTGGACCCTGTGCTCCCCCAGGTGGGCACCCCATCCCATCAGGGAGGCATCGGTTGTGATGATGACCGTCGGTTCCGGGCGGACAAATTGGATTCCTTCCTGCAGCTGTTCAGGGACTAACCACCACTGGAGGGTGTACCACATCAACTGGATCACAGTGACCGTCTGGTGGAAGTGGTCCTTGCACTGACACCACTGACAGGCAAGCTCCCACTGTAGACAGCAAATTCTCCACTAGGCCCAACAAACCACGCTGGTGCATGCCACCATGAATCACAGCAGGGCACAACTTGAAATGATTGTGCAAAGGAGGAGAGACCCTCCACCTGGTCTGTCGGGAGTTATGCTCTGGCTCTGCAAGAGTCGAGCTCCGCCCCAATGAAGTGCATCACCTGCGAAGGTATGAGCTCTGATCTCGTTCACCAGGAGGCCAAGGGACATGCAGGTCTGGAGGGCCAGGTCCCTGGACCGCTCCACCGCCTCCCTGGAGGGACCTGCTATCAGCCAGTCATCCAGGTAGGGGTACACCCGGACCCCTCGACATCTCAGGTAGGCTGCCACCACTGCAATGCACTGTGACAGGGTTGAATAAGGCCCTGCCCCATTTGTTATGCATTAGGGCCAGGATATTCAGACTGCGCCAGGCAGTGACACAAGCCTGGGCGCACCGCAACTGTGATCCACTGGGGCCAAGTCCTGGGAAAGGAAGGAGTGGAATCTGGCACAAGAGTGCTGGACTTCAGGAGGGCCGACTTTGGGAGGATGGGGGAAGTGGTAAAAGGGTACCTGGCCAGAATTCAACCTAGTATGGACACTAACCAGAGGTGGGAGCTTATAAAGCTGGGGATAGTGGAGGCAACCAAAACCTGCTGCAAGGCCCAGAGCAAGAAGACTAGGGCTAAGAAACCGAGCTGGTTGAGCAAGGAGGTCATGGAAAAGGTAAGGAGAAAAAGAGCTGCCTTTAGAAGGTACAAGAAAACAGGGAGGAGGGAGTACAGAGAGGAGTACTTGACGGAATTGAAGGAGGTGACTCGGGCAGTAAGGGGAGCCAAGGCATCTACAGAGCTCAGGCTGGCACAAGGCATCAAGAAGGGGGAGAAGGACTTCTTTAGGTACATCAGGGAGAAAAAGAGCTGTAAGGACCACATAGTAAGGATTAGAAAGGAGGGGAGTTGTGTGGAAGCAGGGTGCGATAAGGCAGAAGCACTAAATAATTACTTCTGCTCGGTATTTACTAAGGAGAAGGGAGGGTGACACCCAAGGGGGGAGGAACGGCAGAAACAGGGGGGGAGGGGGTGACAGATGGGGAAATCATGGTAGGCAGAGTGCGGGAGGGTTTGAAGGCACTGAGGGTGGACAAGGTGCCAGGCCCAGATGGCATCCACCCCAGGGTACTGAAGGAGCTGGCAGAGGTCCTTGCGGGACCTTTGGCAGACCTATTTAATGCCTCACTACACTCGGGGTGTGTACCTCAGGGCTGGAGGATGGCTCATGTGGTGCCCCTCCACAAGACTGGGCCCAAGGATGAACCTGGGGAACTACAGGCCAGTGAGCCTCACATCCATCATGGGTAAGCTAATGGAGACTATCCTGAAGGAGAGGCTGGTGGCCCTCCTAGAGGCCAAAGGACTACAGGACAGCAGACAGCATGGCTTCATATGTGGCAGATCCTGCCAAACCAACCTGGTGGAGTTCTATGACTGGGTAACTAGGCAACTGGACAGGGGCCATGCAGTGGATGTCCTGCATCTGGACTTTAGTAAGGCATTCGACTCTGTGCCCCATGGAAGGCTGGGAAGTAAGTTAGAAGGCACAGGGGCAGGTGAAAAGCTAGTGAGATGGGTAGGGAACTGGCTTCATGGAAGGCAAAGAACGTGGTGGTGGGTGAGGAGCACTCACACCCAAGGGTAGTGACGAGCGGTGTTCCATAGGGCTCAGTGTTGGGACCAGTGTTTGGAATAGTCACTGCGGACATATCATTGGACATCAAGAGCAAGATCAGTCTGTTTGCTGATGATACCAAGGTAGGAGCGGTGGTGGACGACCTAGGGGGATGGCAGGGGTTGCAGGATGATCTGGCAAAACCTAAAACCTGGTCAGACACCTGGCAACAGGGTTTAATGCCAAAAAGTGCAAGGTGCTGCATTTTGGGATGAAGAACCCAAGGAGGAGTTACCAGCTGGGGGGAGTGCAGCTAGCCCAGACAGAGGAGGAGAAGGATCTGGGGGTGCTCATTACAGGGTCAATGAACAACTTGGCACAATGTAGGAAGGCAGCTGCAAAGGCCAACAAAATGCTGGGTTGCATTGCAAGGGGTATATCCTTGAGGAGGAAGGAGGCGATTCTGCCACTGTATAGGTCATTGGTTAGACCGCATCTGGAGTACTGCATGCAGTACTGGCGCCCGTATCATGAAGAGGGACATTAAGTTACTGGAGGGAGTGCAGCACAGGGTGACAAAGATGATCAAGGGGCTGGGGGACTTATCACATGAGAGGAGACTGAGGGAATTGAACATGTACTCGCTGGAGGAGAGGAGAGACAGGGGTGACATGACTGAAACCTTTAAGTACATGAAAGGAATAAACAAGACGGGTACAGAGGGGCTGTTCAAAGTAAGGAGGGGAAGGACACCAGGGGCCATGATATGAGACTGGAGGGAGGAAGGTTTAGGAGGGAGATGAGGAGACACTTTTTTTTTTTACAGAGAGGGTAGTAGCTGGGAGGAATGCATTACCTGCAGAAGTGGTATCCAGTACAACAGTGGACTGCTTCAAAAGGGGATGGGACAGGACAAGGGGGAGGGTCAATGTAGGGGAAGGGTGGAAGGGAGGGGCAGCTGCAGAATAAGGGGTGCTAGCTGCACATTCGAGCAGACTTGATAGACCTCTAGGCCTTTATCTGCTGGCAAATTTCGCATGTTCGTAGGTGATATTCAATGGTGCTGCGACCGTTGAATATGGCACGGTCAGCGCACAAACTACACATGGTGCAGTGGCACTGCACCACTGCAAGCCACAGATAGGGAGCAGGGGTATGTGTCAGTGTAGTTGTGCTAGGCACATCACCCGCGATATTCAGCAGAGGGCATGCAAATGAGGCCATAATATATGCAAGGTGCAAATGAGGCCATTCGCATGTCATTATGGCCCCATTTGCATACCTTGCATAGGGCAGGCTGGCGACTTGTGCCTGGTGCCCTGCACAGCATGACGTGTGCTGTGGAGATCCCAGGCATCCGCCCGTAGCAGAGATCACATGGTATATATGTTAATGAAGAAATCCCTGGTAATCTAGTGACCCCCGTCCCGATAGGTATGAAACATGACCATCCCTGGTGGTCTAGTGGTCCCCCTCCCACCTGGGTCCCCATTTCTCCGATAAATGGCAATATGATATCCCTGGTGGTCTAGTGGGTCCCCTCCCCACCCGTTGCGCGATTGCAGTAAATTCCCATATTGAAATGCCCTGGTGATCAGTGGCACCCCTACCCACCACCCACACAGAACCCTTGCCCACCCTGCCCCCATCATCAGCGGGCGGCTGCATCCGCTAGACCACCCGCGAATAACAGGTACAGTATGGGCTGTAAGCCTGTTTGTCCCCAGTGTGGACCAATGGGTGCACAGGGCATACTGTACTAGACATTCCCCAATCTGTGAATGACTCCATTCACATATTTGGGACTGTCTAGAACAGGTATCATACTGTACCTGTCATTTCATTCGGTGGGCAGCCGGGAGGTGTGCGGGCGATGCAGCCGCCTGCTGACGACGGAGGGGGCGGGGGCAAGGGGTTGTGGGTGGGTGGGTGGGGTGAGGGGTGCCACTGGATCACCAGAGCATTTAATAAAGGAATTTACCGTGATCACGGCAGCGGGGGCTTGGGAGGTGCCACTAGATCACCAGGGACATCTGATGTCATTGATCGAGGACTCTGGTGGGAAGGGGGCCACTAGACCACAAGGGATGGTCATGTTTCATGCTTATCAGGGAATCGGGGACTTGGGGGTGCCATTAGACTACCAGGGATATCGTTATAAACATATACCGGACATTCACGGCTACGGGGGGTTCACTAGACCACCAGAGTTGTGAGTGCTTGAGGATGGTGTTCTGGGTGGGCTGGCCACCACGGCTGAGCTGCTGTGTTGCACCCTGCAACACAGCAGCCCGTCTGTGGTGGCCAGGATTTATTCCTACTCTGCACAGGCTCAACTTTGAGACTCTATGCAGGCGCAGTGCAGGGTGCGTAGCATATGCGCCCGCACATCCAGGCTGAATATCGGGATGTGCTGCATACACACATGGGCATGCTCCTGCATCTCGCTGCATACATTATCATTGCGCCCCAGTGCACTGGGATTTGCAGCCGCCTTCTCAATATCCCATCAGCAATGCGGTGTTGCGCCAGGCGCAACCTCTTTGAATATCCAGGCTGTAAGAGTTTAAACATAAGGATCTATTCTATCCTCCTTTTCTGTCTCTTCTCTGGTTTCACAACCACATTTTCTTGTGAAACCTAGGAACTGATCACTCCGATGGTTTCACAATACTCCGCCTCTCGCTATCTCTCTGCCTTCCCTTGCTGTTCTGTCTTTTCTTCCCCCTTGCACATCTGCAGTTATAAAAAAAAATATATGTGAATCTTTTTGTGAAATGTCACTGATACTGGGATCCCTTTGTTTAAAACTGCATATAGTTATACTATTGAAATGACTGCAAAAACTGGAATTCAAGAGATTAACCTGAGATGTTGGTTTGAAAAATATTTCCAGAGTGGTCAACAAGAGGTCAGTTCTGGATCACAATGTTCTTTTTGCTGCACCTTCTGAAACTGACAAGAACACAGTGTGAGAAGCAGAATGTTCTCTTAATGAGCGCCTGCAAAGGACTTGTTATAAAAAGAGCTGGAATGTTTTGCAAGAGGGAGAGACAGAGACTGAGATTTGTAATTGAGAAGAACAACCTCAGAAGAAGGACTCCGTTTTCTATGTTTGTACTGCCACTGTAAATAGTTATACAGACCAATTTTTTTATTTTTATTTTGCTGTTATTAATAAAACACTATGCGTTAATTTTGAAACTGCTCCTGGTTTTCCTATGCTTCCTGACCTGTGCCTCAACGACATACACTTGGTGAAGACCCTGGGAGCCAAGGACAGGCCGAAGGGCATGGCCTGGAACTCGTAAAGATTCCCCTCTGCTCAGAACCGAAGGAACTGGCGGTGGGATGGATGGATGGGATCGTGGAAGAACAAAGCCTTAAGATCAAGGGAACAGAACCACATGTTCTGCTCCAAGGATGGAATGATCTGAGATAGAATTACCATCCTGAAGGTGAGCAACCCAAGGAACTTGTTCAGCTCATGCAGTTCAAAGATGGGGCACCAGCCCCCCCATCTGCTTTGGAACCAGAAAATATCTGGAAAGAAACCCTGAGTTTGGTGGAGGGTCCCAAACCTGGGCCACTACCTCTTCCTGGAGGAGTTGGGCGATGTCCCCCCAAATAGCGGACAGCATGTCAGCAGACACCATGTCCTCCCATGAGTCATGGGCTCAGCATGGCGGGTACATCTCAAACTCTAGAGGCAGACCCTGACTGACCACTTGGAAGACCCACCTGTCTGAGGTGACAGCAGACCAGGCGGAAAGAAAGTGGCAGAGCCGGCCCCCACGGGAGGACCCAGGGGAGAAAGGGCAGGCATGGGGGAGGCACCCCCAGCCCATCACTGGGCAGGCTTGGAGGCAGAGGAGGGACCAGCTGAGGCACCAGTGGGACCTCAACCACCTGGTTTGCGGAGACCGAAGCAACAGACTTCGGTCAAGGACGCCAAGCCTGGGCCTACCACCCAGCTGGGGTCTGGGACGGCTTGGCCACAGGGGCAGAGCGGCCGAAAGGACTTCTTGCTCTGGAGCTTGGAGCCCTTGGGATCACTCTGGGTGAAGCTAACAGAGTCCAGGGTGGCACTGGAGACTGCTCAGTTCTAGTGAGGTGTCCTTCCACCCCTGGCCCAAACAAGTCGGTGCCCAGGAAGGGGACATCTGCCAACTTGTGCTGGGTGTCTGCTGTGAAGGTAAAAATCCACAGCCAAGCCCTGCGGCGCATAGCCACCGTGGCGGCCACAGACTTGGCCACAGGAATTGTTGATGTCCATGGCCGTCTGGGGCTGTCTGGCCACTGCTTGGTCCTGGTTCCGGACTTGCTTGACCGTAGTCTGTAAGTCAGCTGGGAGCCTGGGAAGCACCTCATCGAGAGTGCCCAGTAAGGCATGGTCGAAGTAGGCCATCAAAAAGGACAAACTCGCCTGTTAAAGGCCAAGAGGAGATCTTTTTGACCATGTGATCCAATTTCTTGGATTCTTTGTCGGAAGCTTTATCCACGTCTCCAACACTGCTAGTGCACCGAAAAACCGAGTCAGCAACCAACCCCTCAGCCAAGGGATGTTTGGTGAAGCAGACAGAGAACCCATAGGGACCGTATATTTCCGGGCCATATGAGCTGACACTGTAGAGCAGGAGGCAGAGTGCTGCCAAAGCTCCAGAGCGGTGCCAAGAATGGCCTCAGTGACCAAATAAGGCGCAACCCCGGGAAAGTCTCCTTAGTCGAGAATTTTGGTCAAGGGATACTTGGTCAGTTTCTGGACGGGCTCCACCTAGATCCCAGTAGACTCCAAAATTAAACAGAGCAGGACCATGAAAGAAGTGGGACTATGCCCTGTAGACAAATCCTCCCTCGATTCGATGTCCACCAGACAAGAATGCAGGGACGAGCTCTCAGACTCCAAGGATTTGCCAAAAAGCAGTTGCTCTGCTGAATCCCCACTTTTTTTTTTTGCTGTATTTTTTTCCTCCTTGGCATACCTGTCTGCTCCCTTTCTTCCTGGCAACTCCACTGGGATTCCAGCTGCCGTCCATTCTCCTGCACTCCAATTAGGGTCTGCCTTGTTCCCTATGACTTACCCCCGCAGCGGGGTGGTGGGAGCCCCTAGTTCACCCACCCGATATGGATCTAGATCAGGCGTGCCCCCAGAGCCGGAGATCTTCGAACGACCATCAAACCACTCGATGAGGATGCCATCTCTCCCCCCCCCCCGTTTACTTCCCTGAAGCTGGGGGCGTGCAATGATGCCGGCGGAGGGGAGTGCGCACAAGTCCACATGTGCTCCCTCCAGGCATCTGCTCCCAGCTCCTCCCAAGCAACTGCATGGCACTCTGTCCCCCAGCCTCTGCCAGGGGGTGAATGGGCGCCAACAGTAGAGGACCCTCCTTCCCAGAGAAGGAGAGCAGTCTGTCGGATTCTCAATCCTTCTCCTCCCCTGCTGACCTCCGATGACCCGTGCTTGTTCCCGAACACGGGTCGCCAGCGTGTCGCAAGGTAAGGCATCCAGTGCCTCAGCCCTCAGCGCCACCGGGCCAATCCCACTGACTTTGAGGGGTCTGTTGGAAGTAACAGTGACCGACAACCGATGAGCGGTATGGGCATCCTTAGGAGGGGGACCATCCTTCGGCTGCTCAGGAGGTGGCTCCACCCTGATGGGCAGAGAAGCCAGAACAGGCCAAGCCAGAACTAGCTGAGCCAGAAGCCACGGGAGAGCTGGGGTAGGGTCCGGAATTAGCTTAATCCTGGATAACATGAGCTGCTGCCACATGAGCTCTTCATAGTGCCAAAGCATCTTGCATGCAAGCCTCTCCTCACCCACAGAGGAAGAAGAGCAGCAGTGCCGCTTCTCAGAGTGGCGAGAGCAGGAGTGCTAATATCGGCGAGGGCTGCTCGACTCCAGGGTACAGGATCTTTACCTCGAACGTTGAGGAACCTGACAGAGAGAAGGGGAGGAAACTGGTGAAAGCTGAGGGTCCTCTGAGGGAATGGGATCCTGAGAGTTGGGGAGCAGATTAGCAGGCTGGTCTCACCCTCCTTGGGAGGTAACAGGCAGGACTGGAGTCCTAGAGAGGGAAGTATCCATCTTGACCTGCGATAACGCGTTGACTGGCTTGAGAAACATCTCGACAGGTTGGTCGACGTGCATCTCAGCCAATGGGGAGACCATGGAGCCAGCGGCCTGGACTGAACTATTGGCCGAAGTTGAAAACTCCAAGGAAGCGCAGGAATCTGAGGCCCGGGAGTGCTTGCGATCCACTGATCATCGACAAGACCGTTTCTTAGCCTCCTTTTTTCGACGACTTAGAGGATTTTGTGCCCTTAGAGGGATCCTGCCCAAGGGTGGGAAGGGAGTGGCACAAATCCCAAAATGCCCCTGTAAAGGTGGCGCCAAAGGAAAGCGGCATAAAAGCTGAAGAGGCATACTCAGCGGAATGAGCTACCACCTCCTCGAAGGCGGCAAGTTGTTCTGCAGACCCCGCAGCCACGGAGACCACCCGACAAGTGTCTTTTGAGCGAATGGGAGGGTCCCATTCATCTGGGCACCCAAGAAGGAGTCAAGCATGCTGATCCTCCAAACTACTAGGATGCAAAGCGCAACAAGCCTGCAGTGGTGCTTATATTTACTGCTTATGCTGGCATGGTTTTTCACATAATATGCTATCTGGAGTGGAGTTTATGCTTTCTACATAAAACAAATGTCATGTAATGGCACAGTAAATTTTCAAGTCATCAGTTTAACCTCAGTATTTGGTGGGAATCCACTTGTATGGTTTTAGCATAGTGTGGAGACATTTTTGTACTAACGTCCCCCCCCCCAAATTGGTGCTATGAAATATTTAAGGTCTTTTTGTTAAATTAGTGTTGCTTTCTTTCTGTGCTCTCCATGCCAGCATTTCTTCACATCCCTAAATGCATTTTGGATCTGTTTAAGGATGTTCGCTGGTGTTTCGGCGACCTCATGTCAAATTCATAATTTTTTGCCCAGTACATGATGGTTATTTAAACAGTTCAAATCCACACAAAAAAAAACATGGGTCACCATTATGGGTCTCCTTTATATCCTCTGTTATCCCTCCTGCAACTGTACATGACCCTTTCCTTTTATACTCCCTCTTTACCTGTTACCGTTTGTCGTCCTTCTCTCCCTCTCTAGTTTTGCTCTGTTCATGCCATTTCACTACTTCTCCCTTCTCATATATTGTTATATTTTTCCAAATGCATTCAGTCCTACATTGCCTCCAATATTTACGATTCCATATGTCTGTCTATATCACTGCATTTGACTTCTGTACTTTTATTATTATATTGATGAGTTGTATCCTCTCCTCTCTCCCCCCAGGACACATCTAAAATGAGCTGTTATAAGCTCAGTATGTATTTCCTGGTTAAACTTTTAAATAAATAAATGTTTTTAAGTTTCATGGTGAGACGTAATCCCTCTTTATGGAAAAAAAATCCATAAGGGGTCAGACTATTTTATGTAGTTATAACATCAATGTTTTAGGTGTCAATGTGAGTGTAAAAGAAAAAGTAAAACAAGGACACATCACGTGCCATGATGCTTGCTTAAGTTTTTCCACAAATACAAAAGTATGGAGTAAATAACCAATACTACCACACCCTCTTGAAAAAATGAAGGAAGCATTTGTATGTTTTTATGTATAAAACCATTTCAGTCCCATGTCATTTTCATAAAACTTTTTTGACATGTAGAATATGGTTGTGAATATAGCAAAATAAAGAAATATAGGGGTTGCTATGCTTCGTTTAGTTACAGCTGCTTTCAAAGTTGCAGTTTCAGAGGTGGTTGGCTCAGGACAAAACAACATTTTTTTTTTTTAAATCCCAATAAAAGATAAAATGTCATGGAAAGCTATTCAGACAATTCAAAAGCATGTGTCAAATGACAAGGACATTAATAGAAAAGAAACAGAGTAACCAAAGACATCTATGTAAAGTGCATTGAATGATGCCAGCGGCTGCAGTTGTGGGAGTTAATTTCCTTGCTAACAGTCTGTATCTACACTATGCTTAGCTGGACATGACATAATAGGGTAAGTCAGTATTCTAGTAATGCTTCCATATATTTAAGAATGTATTTGTGCCAGAAAACAGCCTTGAACATTTTTTTCAGATATATCAGAAAAATGGGGATTTGAAACACCAGGGAATGTCTTTAAGTTGATGCCTGTTCACTGTTATGTAAGCATGTTAGTTTTTTTTTTTTTTACACTTCTGGTCCCTTCACTACAGCTGCGGAAGGTTTGATGCAGCAGGACTTCCATAATGCCCTGCGCTGGTTTCCATCTAACCAGCTCTGGGTCAACGCATACACACAAAATAAGGAAAAACTATGTGTCCATGACCTTTAGCATCAGCCAAAAACTGGCCTGTCTCCCAACTCTGCCCATCTTCTCCACCTTGGATGGCACCCCTCTTGAAATGGTTCATTCATTCAAACAACACGTTGTGTGGCTAAACAGCAAATTTGACTTCTCCGCCCACACTGATGCCATCAACACTAAGCTCCACCCTAAACTTGGTGCCTTGTATTGCAATATAGCCTGTCTGTCTCCACAGGTACGCTGTCAGTTTGTCACCAAAATGGTTCTATTGGTCTTTGACTATGTGGACACGGTTTATGGCACTGTTCCCTACACTATGTTGGGCACTGCAATGCCTTCTGCCATTCTGTTACTAACTACCCCTCTCATACCCACCACTGCTCACACTCTGTGCCTTATCCATTGTTTCCCTATCTTGATGTCGCCAGAATCACTGTGCATCATTCATATTCAAATACTGGTTTGGGTCCCTTCCTTCTGACGTCTCCTCACTCCACTCCTCCATTTCCTCTGCCTCCTGCTCCCTCCATTCCAAGGATCCTTGCACTTTCACCATTCCTCATCCCCACTCCTCTGCTGAGCAATCAGCCTTTTCCTGTAGTCACCCTTCACACTGGAACCTACTGCCATCCCCCCCTTTTCACTGCCTCCTCAATTTCCCTCAGATACCAGTTGAACCCCTCCCCCTTCTGTTTTCCCCTACCTGACTGCCCTCTATGTTTTCCTCCTACCCTGGTGTAGGTGTGGCTGAATTGCCTGATTTCTGCTGCTTGCTCTTATTGCACTTAGTCCTGTTTTAATCCTATGCTCTATTCCACTTTACTGTAACTGTGAACTGTGTCTATGCTATATAGCTGCATTTAACCATTTACTGCTATGTATTCACCTCCTCTGTTCCCTTCCCCAGGGGTCACACTTGAAAATTTCCCTTGGCTCAGTGAACCTTTCAGAGTCACCAATTTTCAAATAAATAAATAAATAATGATTACTGCTATAACATATAATAGAATGGGAGTCAGTATGGTATGGCTGCCATGGTGATGGTACACTATAAAAATGCTCCTCTGATCCAGTGATGCCGTCTCTAATGAATGTTGGGCAACACCAAGTGAAACGTTAAAGGTGACACACAAACAAACACCACAGCCGGCACCCATTCCCACATACCTTGCAATGCTGCTGGGGGAGTCTGGGGCTGTAGTGATCTAACTTTTTAATCCACTGTGTGTTTTGCTACAAACTGCTGAAACTTTAGGCCCGGAACATGGGCGCTTGGCCAGTTTGATTGAACAGGAGAGAGTCATGGTATTATATCCATTTAGTGATGTCAGCTACTACTCACTGCTCTTATTAGCAGCAGTGGCGTACTTTATTATGTTTAGTTTATGATTTCTAGGGGTCTTCATACTTTGTAATGTTACTTACAGCAACCCGTTGTTGCTGTAAGTACACGTATGTATGAAAACCCTCTAAGTGCTAAATTAAAGATATTAAAGTACTCACCACTGCTACTATAATAACAGCAGTGGTGGCTGCGACCTCACCAAATGGGTGTAATACCCATGACTCTCTGCGCCCTCTCAATTGGGAACCGCACAGCGCTTCCATGTTCGGCCGAAAGTTTCGGCAGTTTGTAGCAAACACACAGTGGATTAAAATTAAGATTGCTGCAGCCCCCGACTCCCCCAGCAGCATTGCAAGGTATGTGGGAACGGGAGCGGCAGCGCTTCTTTGCGTGTCACCTTTAAGTAAACCAGACAACTGTGATCTTGTCTATGTTCAATGCACCATAAATGGTAAATTATTTTGTTATGTACACCATGTCTGGGATTTTCTTTGCTGTGGGTGCTCATTTTATTTTTGTGGTTATTTCTGCCACACAGTTACAAGTCATGCCAAAAAACTGTATCTAAAGCAGTTGTCTAAGAACAAAGAAACCTCGACAGTGAGAAACAGTAAACAAGGAGAGGAAAAGCTCTGTGGAATGGATACCCCCCCCCAAACTATGCAGAAGTAGAAAGGAACTAGAGAATTTCCCCACACCTTGTGCCATTAGCCTAGCAGTATACCCATAGGAGGAGTTCCCACATCTGCACACTGGAGCTTGTCAGATACCCACTTCTCAGTTTGAATTGCTCACTGCTGCTGTCCTATCTTACTCCCCATTTTTACTTAGTCCTTTAGTCACTCAACCCACCAGTTTAGGGCTCCTCTTTAATTTTATTTCAGACAGGAAGACCCTGTGCTAGCTAGTCAGAAAGTACTTTATTTTGTCTTTATATTTAACTTGGTAAGATGGGCTACGACACAGATCCCTTTTTCAGCCCAAGAAAGATCGAGGGTGAGCATCACGCTGGCAACCTGGGTTTGAGAATGAGCCCGGGTCCGTTGGAGAGCTGGCATTGGGGGGGGGGGGAGATAGGGAGCAGGATAGAGCAGCTGAAAGACAGCTCTTTCCTTTCCCAGGGAGGACTCTGTCACCCACCATAGTTCCACTGCCCCCAGATGGCGGTCCATGGGCAGTGCAGGCAAGCAGGTGGCAAGCAGAGGGAGGGCGTCCCAGTACCACGGCATGCGCATGCCTCCACAGGTGTGTGTGGCCAGAACAGGGTTGGGAGAAAATGAGTAAAAATCAGGGATAAACTATAAATTAAAACAAAAAAAGATCAAGGGTGAAAGTTAGCATAACAAATACATGCTTGTAGACAATACTGCTAACATTAGAACTGGCAGACTCTCGGGGAAGACAAAAGATCAGATTCCAAAGCATTTGCAGTAAAAATGTACAGTACAGCAGTTGAAGTAAACTTCTATACTATATAAAAATGTCCTGCTTCAAGCTGCCATTATACTCTGGGAATTGCATGCATTTATTCTTACATGGGCAGCTGCCTTAAAGGAGTACTACAGTCAAAATTTGCCAGAACATATGTTGTGCAGAGTGTTCCGATTCGAGTCTATAGTCCTGGTGTGTCATTCCCTTTGTCTGCTGTTAAGAGTTCTTTTCTAAACTAGCCTGCTAGTTTCATGGTAGTGTTGTGGCCCCTGGGAATCTCTATTTCAACAAGGTTTATTGCTTTTCATTTTTCTATAACGCTTCCTGTCCCATGTGACAATGATGCATCCAGGACCACTGATTCAACAAGTACTAGAGAAAGGAGCCTGATGTTCTGGACTCCATCAAATAGTAATAATTCAATATTTTGTTTTGTGTGTCTGTCAGGTCTAGTCAGCAGGAGTAAATGCTTTGCTTTTAAAACTTTTCATTTCATCGAACTACACACAGCCATAAAAAGCACACAAATCACCCGAGATCATCAATGCTATAATTAGTAAAGACTCCAGCTGTTTTCTTACAGAATAACTCACTCAATTAGCCCTCAAATATTTGCTAAACTGTAAATGCAGCCACAAGTGCTCACTGGATAAGAAAAGTTAATTAATATCACAGCTATGCTGTTGTAAAATTGGCTCTAAACCAGTGCTTGCTGTATCCATAGTCCTGGACACATCAAAGTCGCGTGGGACAGGAGGCATTATAGGAACAAGAATAATAATAAACCATGCTAAGATAGAGGGTCCTCAGAGGCCATAAAACTAGCAGACTAATTTAGAAAAAACTCCTATAGCAGACAAAGGGAAGGACGCACTAGGACTACACACACAAAGCACTCTGCACAATATATGTTGTTTGCAAATTCTGGACTGTGCTACTCCTTTAAATAGAAGGATTTCAGCACCATGGACAAGACCATCTCAAGGACAGCAAGGGGCTGTACTTCCTGAACCCTTTTTTCACAGCTCACTGGAGCAGTCCAGTAGTTTGAGGCTTTTTCTTCAGGGCTGCTCTGCATGGCAGACTAGTTCTTACTGGAATCAAAGTCAGGAAGTGTTTTACACCTGTCCCATTGAAATACATTTCTGTCGGCTGTAAGGAGGAGAGGGCATAATATGTAACCCAGCCTGTCAGGGAGTGAAATATGTAACCTCCTCCCACCAACAACTAGACAGATCCAGCGTTCATGTGACCTCTCAAGGAATAAAAACACCTGTCCCCCCCTTCCCCCAACTTGCCTGACAGGTCCAGTGCTCAACTCAACCCATCAGGGAATTAAAAAAAGGCCCCCCTCCTTCAACAATCTGAGAGGTCAGATGTCAAACCTAGCCTGTCAAGGAATGAAAAAAAAAAGAAAAAATAGGTTGATAACCCTCCCCCAGCAACCTGACAGGTACAGTAGTAAACCAGGTCCATCAGGGAATTAAAAAAAAAAATCTAACCCTCCAATAGGTCTCAGGTTCCCAACCCCACCAGGCAGAGAATTAAAAAAAAAAGTCCCCTCCCTCCAACTACCTGATTGGTCCTGTGCCCAACCTGTATTAAGTCAAACAAAGATAATGAGGGGCCAGGGGCAGATCTAGAAATTTTCAAGATGGTACCAGTTTTGCCAAGGCATTGCACTTTCCCTGAAAAATGTAAAATGTTACTTTTTAAACCTCAGAGTAGGCTAAAATAGATACTGTTTTCAGGCTTAAGAGGGGCAGCAGGTACTGCTTTGCTACATAGCTGAACCTAATAGTGGGAAGAGTGGCAGTACAGCAATGAGTGGAAGGTGGAATAAGCAGGGTAAACAGGGTAGTAAACCACTGCTTTCCCCATGCCCATCCACTCAGGGAACAGTAAGGGGCTAAACACTGCACAGGAGGTGCTTCGGGATGCAGCCCCAGTACCGCTGCTTCCAGTTTGTTCAGGCCCACCCCTTGTGACTTGCAGCACACCAGCATGGGAAACTGAACCCAAGGGGAATGATGGCACACGCTTCTGAGGCTGTATCCCCAAGTACTCCACCACCCAACTTTCCCTCTCTTGCTCTTACCCTCTCTCGGACCCGAATCTCAACTCTGCACTCTTCCCAATACACACATTGGGATCATACTGCCATGCATGCTCCAACCCAGCCTGTGACCTAACTGGCCGATCAGGGAATAAAACAAAATCTATTCCCCTTCGGCAAACTACCTGAAGGGTCCAGTGACTAACCCAGCAGGGAATAAAAAACTGCCCTCCTCCCCCAACTAGCTAATGGGTGCAGTGTCCAATATGCTCCATTAGAGAATTAAAACAAAAAATAAAAATCTGTCTCTCCTCCTCCCAACTACCTCATGAGCCAAACCAAGACCATCAGGGAACTAAAAATCCCTGTACCCTCAACACCTGCACAAATCCCAAGCCCAACTTGGTCTGTCAGGGAATTAAAAAAAAAATCTGACTCCTTCCCCTGACCTACCCATCAGGTCTGATGCCCACCCTGGCCTATGGGGGAATAAAAAAAACATCTGCCCCACCCCATCCACCCAAAAAAAAAAACTACATGACAGGTCCGGTGCCCAATCTGGCTCATCAGGCAGTACAAAGATCTGCCCCCACCTCCCCCCAACAAACTACCTGAAGGGTTCCATGTCCAACATGGACCATCAGAGAATTTAAAAAAAAAAATTGCAGTATAGAAAAAAAAGGGGGGCACTATAGGTGAATTTGGTGCTGGAGGAACGAAACTAACTGCCTAGTGCTGGGTGGAATTGAATCTCTGTGTACAGTGCAGGGAGCATTACTGACAAGCAGTGTCGCTGCATCAAAGCTCTCCCCTGTGGGCCCTGTATGCAAATAATCCGTAAAACTGACGTAAACATGGTCCTCATATAACAACAACAACAACTAGAACAGTGAGACTGGTGAGGCCATAAGGCCTACTGCAAAAATAAACAAACGGAACACAAAAAAATGATCAGGCTTGTTGTCACCAGCCAAATATGTAATTTTTGCCACACCACTTAATTCAGCTTTTTATGTAAATAAGAAAAAAAGCCAGCTGATTTATGAGGTCACTTATCTTGTTGGAGGGATTAACTATAGCATTGAATATGGCATAATAACCAGCGGTAGCTTTAGCCAGTTCTTTGTGGTGGGGAAGAAAATCAGAGGAAAGTAAATTATTTATTTATTGAAAACTGGTAGAGGGAAGCCGGCCCGGTGGCACTGGAGGTTGAGGCACTGAACGCCACATCTCGTGCCACACCGGCGACCCAGGTTTGGAAATGAGCCCGCGCCATCGGGGGTCAGCAGGGGTTAGAGAGGATCGAGCATCTGGAGGACTGCTCTCCTCTCCCGGGGACGGAGATATTGTTGTCCCACCCATCAGCCGCCCTCTGGTGGGGGCTGGGGGTAGTGCAGGCTGGGTGGGCAAGCAGCTGGCGATTGTGGCATGCGTGTGCCCACACACATACGTAGTCGTGCATCAGGAGGGGAGTCACCAGAAAAGTGGAAAATGGCAGCCAAGGGCCTCATGAAACCTTGCCCTTGTCCTGCTGGTCTGCCGCCTCCCCGGATTTGGATTATGCTCTGGGGAGGGGGATGCTCCCCTCCCAGCCCCACCACAGGGGGCATGCCGAGGAGGGGTGTCGAGGTTGGATGTCGGTGATCGGCTCACAGTAGGCCCAGCTTGGGGCAGAGTTCCCGTTCCCAGTGCACAGGCAGTAAAAAATGTAAATAATAAAAAAACTGGTAGAGGAGAAAGGCACACCGAGCCAAAGCTTGTTTTCATGTGTGAACCGGAAGAGGGGTAGAAAGAGACAAATATAATCAGTGGAAAAGTACTGTCAGGTGTAACCCCCAGCAAATGGGGGTTCCCAAAAGTCTTCCAGGAGCTTGCCTGAATGCTCTAAGTCTGGGCAGTGTTCGGTGTCTGAGCTGTTTAAATGTGGTTCTAAGTGAGTGCTATTTGAGCCTCCACGAACTGTCTCTTTAAGAGCTGTCTGCTTGCAGACTTAGTTTGTATGGGGGGGACTGTGTATTTAATGCTCGAATCCCGCCCGAGCTGCTGCCAATTCGCTCCGTTTCTGCCGTCGCTACATGTGCAGAGGGAGCCTTGTTGAAAAATACAATTGTTTGCCAGAAATCATTTAGAGTGACTGAGAAAATATAGTTTGTCTAACCTGTCTATTTCAGCACGAACTGTTTCAGTGTAGCTCTTTCATTTTGGTCCTGGATTGCTGACTTGGACCAATGAGGATGATAGGGAGGCCTTAAAATGGAGCCTGTGGATGAATTGGAACTTGGAATCTCAATTTTGAGCCAGCCACAAGGGGACTGTATAAGCAGTGACTCTGGGAAATGTAGTTTTTACCTTGGCGCCTTTTTTCACCAACAGAGGGAGTCTTATTGTGAGTGACAGCTGAACCAGCCAACAGAATGGTGTGGAGCTAAAGGAAATGCCCTGCTTTGTGACTGAAAAGATCAGATCAGTTGCGACAGTGAAGAGAGAAGGAGCTCTGTGCTTCTGCGGTGTATAGTTTCGCGCGGGAAGTGCGTGTAAGGCCCTGAGGTTTGGCCTACAGCCGTTGTAAGCGCTAGTTCGGACTGAATCCAACTTGTGAGGAGAAAGAAGGAAGTCTGAAATGTAGAAACCAAGCTAACCCTGTAGAAGACTGGAGAAATTGCTGAATCGCGCTTGGTCTGTCAGGAACTGAAGCTGCTGTGTGTGCTCCCACGTATTCTGCAGTAATTGCAATTGGGATCGAGGAGCAGCATGCCTGGTATAGTACTTTCCTTTTACATATGAATGTGCGTAGTGCTTGTGGGGAATCGCTATTTACAATCCCCTGTGTTGTGTGCCGTGTGTTGAAGCTGGAAGCAAATCCCAGCTTGTCTCGGACTAAATCCGTTTGCTATCTACTGTAGTGGGGTCCAGTCACAAGGACCTTGTCTCCATGCCCCATTGTTCTGGCAACCCAGAACAACATTCACCATCCGGTTCTCAGCTTGGGTATTGTGAGTACAAATCATGGTATTCCCCTGCAGTCTGTTTACAATCACAAGTGTGTCATCTAATTGTTGTTGTTTCACTTCTTCATGGACTGAGCCATCTGGCTCCAGATTACAATTGGATGTTGTGCATATATTTTCTTCCACAGGGCCCTGTCCATCTGCACCTGCCGGCCAACCCCAGGCAATGGACCTGGCTAGCCCCTTCCCCCCCAACTTGGGTACACAGAGTGTGACTTATGTGTGCACAGTACTGTGATTTAATTCTGCCAATTAACCTGATCTCCCCGTCCCGTGTTTTATTCCCCCTAAATAAACCAGATTTGATGTTGTTAAACTTTAAACTGTATGAAGTGTCAGTACCTACATATCAAGCATTGTATTGGTTTGTGTATGTTGATTAACCTTATTTTACAGGGGGTCCCCAGAGGCGAACCTCAGAATCAGTCTTGAGGGTAAGTGGTACTTTATGAACAGTGTGTACATGTGGAGTATTGGGACTGTAACTTTTGTGCATTGTGTGAGCCACTAGAGGGAATAAAAGGGGGTCTCAGTGTCCCAGAGGGCTGTGACCAAGCTAGTCTAACCAGTACAAACCCTGACCTCTGGGTGGAGGCACGCACCATAGAACCTAGGCCCCTCAACCTGTCAGTAGTCAAGCAGGCAGGGGTAGTAGCCCTTGGGATAGCGCCACCTGGGGACTACACAATATTAACAAAATAATGTATTGGCAACATGAATGACTAAAGGTCAGAGAAACAGTAAGCAGGTACTGAAAATGGCTAGGTTTCTTTCTGGATCAGAACCAAAATGTATGTGTAAAACTCCACACTGTGTGTCTCAATACTGTGCCTATCCCTACATGGGAACAAGGCCATCAGTGATATCAAACCCAGTGCCACTCACCAAGCTCAAGCTGCCCTCCCACACCCCCTCAAAAAAAAATCCACACACAAAAGCAAGATAAAAAAGAAAATCTTAATCCAAAGTAACAAAGTCTCTAGGTAAGAATTTTAATTACACGGGTGGGGATAATGGGCCATTTGTTTTCATTTGTGGTGACTGCATAGACTAGTCTCCACCTTGCCTTCCCGCTCCCTTTCCAGAAGTCTTCTATGGGTTTTCTCTGGAGAGAGGCACTCAGACACTTTAATAATGAAAAAACAATGAGAAATTCTAATGAAGCTGCTCCGTGTTTACCGCCAGCCTGATTACGCACAAAACAAGTTCCCGTGTCACCGGAGCATTCTGTGGCACTGCAAGCGAGAAAAAAATATTTTCAATGTCGGGCAGGTGGAGGCATGGCTGACACAAGATTCCCTCTTGGCAGCAGCTATCATTACAGAACAGAATTAGAACACATTGCAGGAGCTGTACATCAAAGTGCTTTACAGACTAATGTATTAGATGCCAGGGGCTGTGAGCAGACAGACTTGGCTGCCTTTGAATGCTTATCATCTCCACATGGTCTCTTTTTGAGAAAGAAGCATTGGCCAGGACAGCGCCCTTACTCATCCTGAAAAGTGCTGTGGGACCCTCACCATCACCTGCCACAACCACCATTCATGGTCAGAAGAGACCCTGACAATGTCTCGTGCACAGAAAGACATGTTGCTCGGTGCAGCACTGCTGTGTCAACACTGAGTATGTGCCCAAGTCTCCATGTTCTGAAAACGTTATTTTAGGGTTTGGAAAATAGCAGCCTAGCCAGTATCTTTATAGATGTAACCCCTAGATGGCGCTATCCCAGGGGCTACTACCCCTGCCTGATTTGCCACTAACAGGTTGAGGGGCCTGGATCCAATGGCGGGTGCCTCCACCCAGAGGTCAGGGTTTGCAATAGTTAAACTAACTTGGTCACAGCCCTCTGGGACACTGCAATCCCCCTTTCTTCCCACTAGTGGCCCACACAATATATCAGAATTACCTTCACAGTATACACTTACCCCAGGTCTGGTTCCGCACTGGGACCTCCTGTGAAATGAGATACAGTGCAACAATCACAGTACAGTACTTTAACATAGACAAATACCTCAGGCAGTATAACTTTGCTGAAACAAGCAGCTCTGATTTATTTAGGGGATATAACAAGGACAGGGAAATCAGGTTAATTAGCTTATCACTCTAATAATCTACCTATGGCTCTGTGCACAGGCCTATCCCTATCAGTTACTGTCCCTAGGTACCCAAGCCCTAGTAGCTAGTCAAACCGTGGCAGCTGGTAGGGCCCTTCACACAGAGAAAAGGAGAATTAAACAGTCAGCAGTACAGTAATTCCATTTGGATTTAATGTGGCAATTCAACAGGGAGCGACCCTGAATTAGTACTCACGACCTCCAAATAAGATAGGGTCCTTCAATGTCAGCAGGGCTCACTTGAGGTACACAAACCTCTTCACACATCCATATAAAAGCACTATACCAGGCAGGCTGCATCTGTATCCCGATCGCAATTACTGCACAATACCCGGAGAACACACAGCAGATTCAGTTCCTGACAGACCGAGTAATTTTCAGCAATTCCTCCAGTCTTCTACAGGGTGAGCCTGGTTTCTACTCTTCAGAGATCCTTTGATTCTTTTCACAGGATGGATTCAGTCCTAACAAGCTGTTACACAAGCTGCAGACCGGAACTCTGGGCCTTACACGCTTTTTGACTAAAACTGCACACTGAAAAGCACAGGGCTCCTTCCTTCTTCACTGCCAAAGCTCAACTGAAACTCCAACCGACAAAACCGGGCACTTCCTTTGAGTTCCTCCCAGTTCTTGACTGGATTGGCTGTCACTCACAATAGACTGCTGCTGTTGGTCCAAAAAGGCACTGAAGTCTAAACTACATCTCCCAGAGTCACTGCCCATACAATCCTCTTGTGGCTGGCTCAGATTATGAGTCCAAGTTCTGATTCGTCCAAGGCACCATTTTAGAGCTAGCTTACCCCACACTGATTGGTCCAGTTCAGCAGTTCAAAACTAGAATGGGGAACTAGCAGACACAGTTCTGACTGCAAAAAAGCAGGTTAGACAAACTGTAATTTCATTATTACTCTAAATAATTTCTGGCAAACAGTTACATCTTTCAGATAGGTTCCTTTGCACTCCTAGTGACTGCAAAATGAAGTGAATTGGCAGCAGCTTGAGTGGTACTCAATCAAAAAACACACAGTCCCCATACAAACTAATTATGTCTGCAAGCAGACAGCTCTTAAAGAGACAGTACCAGAGGTTCTAAAAACACTCACTGATAAATGGCTTAAACGCCAAACACCATTCAGGCTTGGAGCATTCAAGCAAGCTCCTGGAAGTCTTTTGGGAACCCCCATTTGCAGGGGGGTTACATAGACGTAGCCAGAAGGGATTTCCTGGGTACCTCGATATTCGCTCTGATCTGGCTTGCATAATACTATCAGAAAAAAAAAA
This sequence comes from Neoceratodus forsteri, assembly GCA_016271365.2. NCBI lineage: Eukaryota > Metazoa > Chordata > Ceratodontiformes > Ceratodontidae > Neoceratodus > Neoceratodus forsteri. The sequence continues at coordinate 431,060,512 of CM028132.1, forward strand.
AAAAAAAAAAGGTTTTGTACACCCAAACTGAATAATGTGATTTCTTTGGCATTTCCAAATCCTGACTACGCCCCTGGCTCTTGCAGGACTCAGCAAGCTGAAAATAATAGCAACAAAAACTGCACACCAGTTTGCTAGCTCAGCTTGCCTGTGCTCAGCACTAGGCAATCACAATTTAAGTCCCCAAACAGTTGGAAGTGCTGGAAATGCCTTGATGAAGTTTCCGGATCCCAGTAAAGATGCCATTCCATATGTCGCAGTCTTCTCTGGGGGAGCAATTAGTAACAGGAAGCTGCTGTGAAGAAGTCTGTTGCGTTGCCACTGCTCTGCTACCAGTGGGTGTTGCTCTATGCAATGTAGGTAGGGAACTAATATGGAGTGACTGTGGGGAAATCAACAAATTTGTATTGAAAATCCTTGCGATGGGGTTACAGCCTGGCCAGCCTGCCATTTTTTTTTTTTAACCAGTCCTGCTCGAGCTCTAACAGGACGAACCGGACAAGAGTATTTTAAAAACATAATGTGCCTTCCATAGACTAATATAGTATGTATCAATAGGAAAGGCCTTTCCTTAGAAACAGCTACTAAGATAAAAAGGCACACCAAGCCAGCCCAGTGCTAAATCAGATGTTATGCCACCATTCAGAGCCTTGGGGGTGGGGGTGGGTGGAATCAGAGACAACTACCTGTGCTACTATGAAGAGGACTTGCTCAATCTCTAGGGGTGGAGCAGCGTCACAAACAATATGGCACCTGGTACTGACCGACTCACGAAATGGCAAGTACACATTCAGTCTGAGTTATGGCACTGGCACAGAACTGACGTTACAGGGGGTGGCATGGTATCCTCCACAGTGCAGAGTAAGGTTTGATTCTGAAGACCAGCTCTGCTCAGCTGTGCTTGCACAAGGACAGGACGTCGTGTTTTGTTTTGGTTCTTTTTCTGTTTGGGTACAAAAATGTAGGTGGGAAGGAATGGAGTAAAAAAGATAAATGGCAAAGTTACTAGACACAGGTGAAGAAACAAAACATGTGGAGCTTGATGGAGCTGTTCAGCAGGGTTAAAGTGACAGTAGCTTTGTCTAGGAAACTCGCTCTAGCTCAGCATAAACAAGGCCTTGCTTTTTATACTTGATCTTCCAGTTTTTCACCTCCCTACTCTCCATAAGCAGCACCTTTCCTTTAATTATGAAGGCAGGCAAGTATCCATATTGCTGATCCATAGCTAACAGGAGAAATAAATGTATGCATGTATCTATTACATCTCTATGTACATACATATACATACAGGTACTGTATGTGAATGTTAACTGGATAGGTGCACACTGGGCTGACGCTACCTATTTTCAGTCATAGCCCAATACAGTGACAGCATACAATGCCAACAGGTTAGCATAACTCGTACAGTCAAAAGTGCAGACAAAATGAAAAGAGCGTAATACATGGCGAGACAGATTAAGTGCTACGTTATACAACTCAATTAGAGTCACAAGCTTGTAACGTTATTTTTTTTTAGTTCTGTTTTAAACTGCAAAAGATATTAACAGTTTTTCTGTCTTACAGGTCATCACACTCCAGATTTTGGATGCACAAAAGGAGAAAGCTTTGCGCTACACAATTGTAGAAAAGAACAGTTATGCAAGAACTTACTGTAACAACAGATATTTGAGAGACTCTCTTGCAGCAGGTCACACCTTAGGAGCTGTAGCCATCAGGCACCAGGACCACATGGAAACATTGTTGCTAGTAGTCTCACTGGGCCTGCCCACAGCAACGTCATCACATCGTTGTCCCCCTATATAGCTGTGGGCGGCCCCATGCCCTCCTCAGTTTCTCGCTGGAGACCATCAACCGAAGATGCACTCTCGAGGGAACCAAGGGGGAGCTAGAGAGACCCACCAGAAGGAGCGTGTAAAGCAGAAGGCTCACCATCCTGGAAAAGGAGAGAGCAGGAAAGGAGAAAGTCAGAAGCAAGGGGGAAGGTGGGTGGGATGACATGACCTGCTGCACAAATTTTCTTGAAGATCTACTGTCAAGGTATGTTCTTACGCAACTGTGCTATCTTCTTCAGGGATATCTCTTGCAGCAGGTCACACCTTAGGAATGAGTCCCAAGCAGTACTGCAGAGGAGAGAAAACTGTCCGGGAGGCTGGAAGGCAACGACCTACGAGAGCAGCCCTGTAGAACTGCGAGGCCAAAACCTGCCCTCCTTCTAGAGGTGATGTCCAGACTGTAGTGTCTAGTGAAGGTGTGGACAGTATTCCAAGTGGCCACAGCACAAATTTCCGCTGCTGAGACCCCTCTGAAACAAGCAATAGACTGGTAGCGTGACCCTTGACAGTTCCAGGAAGTTCCTTACCGTACTTCCTATAACAGAAAATACTACAGTTGGCTAACCATTTGTTGGACACTCACTGTTTTGAAACTGGTATGCCCGCTTTCCCAGGAGCAAAAGAAACAAACAGTTGTGAGGACTTCCTGCAGGTCTTCGTGCAGTGAACACAGTATCTGAGAATTCCATGTACAACTGAAGTATGGAGCAATGCTTCCCCTGGATTGGCATGCTCCATATATTAAACAGGCAGGTGGATGGTTTGATTCAGAGTAAACTCAAGACACCACCTTTGGCAAAAACTTAGGATTAGTACGCAAAGACACCCTGTCTTTGTGGAAAATCAAATAGGGTTGCTCACATATGAGCGCCTGGAGCTTAGAAATCCTACAAGCACAGCCAACAGCAACACAAAATAACCCTTTCCACGACAGAAAGCAAAGCTCGCATGTCGTGGCGGACTCAAAAGGCGCCAAAGTAAGTTTCTCCAAAACAAAATTTAAGTCCCAGGCCAGGATCAGGTTATGGATTGGAGGCTTTAAGTGCAGGATGCCTATCAGAAAAGTATGGGCCACACCCAACTGGGCTACTGTACAACCCTCAATGGGCACACGGAAGACTGATATGGCAGAAAAGTGCACCTTTAGTGAAGAATACTTCAGGCCAGCATTGGACAAGGACAGCAGGTATTCCAGAATCTGATTCACCAGGCAAGTGAAGGGGACCAGATTATGGGAAGTTGCTCAAAACGCAAAGCGCTTCTATTTCATGGAATAAATCGCCTTGGTGGAAGGTTTCTTGGCGGCCACCAAGACGTCAGCCTCTTTAGGTGAGACATCAAACCTGGCAATAGCTACCTCTTCCAAGAGCCAGGCATGCAGGTGAAGAGACTGGAGATTTGGATGGAAAAAGGTCCCCCATTCCTGCAACAGCAAGCCTGGGCACAGGGAAAGGGGCATCAGAGGATCGACTGCTAAGTGTTGCCACAATGGAAACCAAACCTACCGAGGCTAAAAGGGAGCCACCAGAATCAGGGTGATGCCCTCCATCTGGAGCTTGATTAGCACTCTCTGAATCTGAGGGAAGGCATAAAGGAACCTCCATTTCTAAGAGAGGGACAATGCGTCTTGCCAGAAAACTCCAGGCCTTGGCTTGAGTGAACAGAAAAGTGTCATTTTTGCGATGAGTGGGGACACAAAAAGGTCCAACTCAGGGCAACACAACCTGTCGAATAGGTTTTCTACCACTGAAGTGAGCAGTTCCCATTTGTACATTCAGGACTGCGACTGGCTTAGCTTGTCTGCCAGGACATTTTGGACACCTTGAACATGGACAGCTGACAGCTCTAGGCCATACTCCAGGGCCCAGTACCAAACTCTCATCACTCCTCTGCACAGGGGGTAAGGGTGAGTGCCCCCTTGCTTGCTGATGTAGTGCACTACACTGATACTGTCCATCTGCACTAGCAGAGAGCTTGGGGATAGGTGAGACTGGAAGGCCTGCAGGCTGCAGAGGACAGCTCTCATCTCAAGGACAATGACATGGAGTGAGGTCTCGAGCAGAGTCCACATCCCTTGACTCTGGTAAAGACCCAGGTGAGTGCCATAGCCCATCCCGAGATATCTGTGGTGAGGATCTGATGAGGAAAGCGTATAAGTAAAGGAACCCCTTTGAGCAAATGGCTGGGTTCCAGCTGCCACAGAACCTTTCTGACCAGTGAAGAGACAAGGACCATCTGCTCCAGGTTTCATCGGTCCACTGATCCCACTGCACCCTCAAAGTCCAATGAGGGATGCGCATGTGTAGCCTCGCCAAGGGAACCATGGCAATGGCTGTAGCCATGAGACCCAGCAGTCTGAGGTATGTCCTGGCTGTGACATACTGGCTGTGGTAGATTTCCTGGGCCTGCATTGTTAAGCGTTCCATCCTGTCTGGGGGCAGAAAGGTGGAGCCACGGGGCATGTCCAGTTTAGCTCATACGTAGTGGAGATGCTGGCCGAGCATCAGGACTGACTTGGACAGGATGACTGTGATCACCAGCTGGCCGAACAACTGGTGTGTACGTGCCAGGGTCGAGGACAATTGCTCCTTGGACAGAGCCTTGAGCAACCAATTGTCTAGACAGGGAAAGACAAAGTCCCTCCCTCCTGAGGGCCGCTGCCACTACAGCTAGATATCTGGTGAAGACCTGAGGTGCTGAAGACAAGCCAAAAAGGAGGACTCTGAACTGGTAGTGCTCCCCTTGAAACAGGAACCTGAGGCATTTCTTGCGGGGAAGGCAGACCTTTACGTGCAGGTACGTGTCCTCCATATCTAGGGAGCAGATCCAATCTCCCTTCTGGAGCAAAGGCAACTGGCCTGGGAGGGTGGCCATCCTGAACTTTTTGTACTGGATGTAGTAGTTCAGGTTTCGCAAGTCCAGGATGGGCCTCAAAATCCCGGTGGACTTGGTAATGAGGAAGAAGTGGGAGTCGAACCCCATGCTGCGTTGATTCCTGGAGATGGGCTCTATGGCCCTTTTGTGCAGCAGCATCTGATTCTCCTCCAGTAACACAGGTACGTGGTCTGGAGGGTAAGTGGAAGACCTTGGAGGAAGCTCTGGAGCCATCTCCACAAACTCCAGAGTGTGTCCTGGTTGTATGTGCTGCAGTAATCAGGCGTCAGTTGTGATCTCCCTCCATCCGCCCAGATGGAGGGAGAAATGACCCCCCATCACCGTATCCTGGGGAATTGGAAGGAGGGGGTCAGGCAAGGAGTCCGGCTGAAGCTGAGCCTGTGGCTGGGCCCACTCCTCCACCCCTTGAGGACTTTCCTGTGGAGGAGGAAGGGGTAGGCAGGGCTGTGGCAGCCTTGTCTTTGCTTGGCTGTCTGGTGCTGGCTCTGGGACAATGGGTGGCATGCCGAAAGGGCAACTTCTGCCCACTCTTCTGGTGTGTGTGGCAAAAGGAATGAACAGACCAAAGTGTTCTCCCTGAGGCCTGCCGGTCATTAAGAATCCTACATGTCTTCCCTGAAGAGCATATAGCCCCTGAAGGGAGCATTCAGGATGGATTGTTGGACATCCAAGGCAAAACCGTACATCCAGAGCCAGGAGTACCTCCTCAGGCAAACTCCTACCGTGGAGGTCCTGGCAGAAGCATTGAGGGCATCACAGACTGCCATCAAGAGGAGCTTTCCCACATCTACACCTGTCTGGAGGGTCTTGAGCATCTTCTGCTTTTCAGGGCCATCTAGGAGAGACTGGGTTACACACCTGGCCCCTTTCAAGAGATCATTCTGGAATTTAAGCATATGGCCAATGTAGTTGATAATCTTTGTGGCCAAGGTGGAGGAGGCAAACACCTGCTAGCCCAAAAGGTCTAACTTCCTGGACTCCTTGTCTAGGGGAAGAGAACTAAGGTGCTGGGGCCTCTTAGATCCATCATGGGCCGCATTGATCACCACAGAATCTGCCGGGGGAGGGGCCTGCAATAAAGGGCTTCCCAGAGGGGGCCTGGTACAGCCAGCCTGTCTGTCTTCCTAGGCATGGGGGGGGGGGTCAAATTAGGCGTGTACCAAGCAGCCATGGTGGCATCCTCATATGCATTGATCATAGGAGGAATAATGAGGGGGAAGAGAAATCTAGCAGGTCCAGGTAGTCCTCCAGGTTCCATCGAGTAATGTTCTGCTCTGTAGCATCGAACCCTGTAGTTGACTGAAGTTGGTGCATTACTACTATAAAGGAGTGATCATCGGGGGGGGGACCATGGGGTGTATTTGGAGGAGTCCTCCTCCACTGAGGACACAGTAGAAGTGCTAGAGGGGGTCCAAGCCCCTGCTCCCTCATCCTCCTCATCAGGTAACAAGAAGTCAAAGCTGTAATAATTGTCGTCTCCTGGCTCACAGATGGGCGCCGAAGAGACCGATGACAGTGGGGGGAGTTGCGATGACATTTAGTGGGACAGCATTGACACGGGCCGAGAAGGCCCCATCAGTGCCAGGCCCTGAGGTGGGGCAACTCTCTACATGAAATCCCACACTGAAGACATCAGGGCCTGGACGTTGATGGTCACTGGCGTCGACAGAGAGCCCTGTGGCATCAATGGTGGGCACTGAGGTCCCAGCATCAGCAGCGAGGGCTGAAGCAGCGATGAGATGGGATCTGGTTGAGGGAACAACTGGACAACCTCCATTCCTGATGTTGCAGAAACAGGGGCATCGGTAGAAAAAGCCTGAAGTCCATCTATGTACTATCGTCACCCGCCACAAGCAGGCCAGTGTTGCTCCCTTACTGCAGTTCCCGAGGAGGCGGAGGGGTGTTCAGCAGGGGTGGACAGGTTGGGGGGCAGGGAAAACGATGGCGATGATGGGCCAACATCGGCAGAAGAGGAACCAATGGGACGCACTGCCAGAGTCTCCCCCCCTCGTGGCAGACTGGGTGAGGGAGACAGTGGGAACAGTCGGTGAGAGAAGGGAGAGGCCAGCCGATGAGGAACCAGGGGAAGGGGAAATGCTGCCAAGGCCGACCCTGTAGCAGAGAGAGTGTGGGCAGCAGCGGGGGTTGCCACCAGTCTAGTCAACGACCTTGATACTGTTGGCAGAGGGCACAGTGACCATGAACGCTCCCAGGAGGACCAGTCCTCCTTCCAGTGGTGATGCTTCCCCGAGGATTTGTCGCAGGCCTTTGCAGCGTGGGAGCTCATGGATGGGGCAGGGAAGCTGAGGAGCTCCAAGCCTGAAGCTCCTTTACCTTCTGCTTCATGAGAAAAGACTTAAGCTCTTTCTGGCGACGTCGCAGAGTAGCCCGATTGAAGCCACGGCAGATCTTGCAGGCCTGAAGGTTGTGGTCGGTGCCGAGATAGCGGACACAGGCCTCGTGGAAGTCTTTATCATAAATCTTCTGTCCGCAACTGCAGTGATGGAAGAGTGTGTCAGAACCAGGCATAACAAAAAGGGAAGAAGGAAATCACTTTAAAAAATAAAGTGATTGGAAAACTAGGATGAGAAATAAAATGCGGAAATTTGTTGAAAAAATAGTGGCCGACTGAGATGACAGTGCTCCATGGAGTCTGAAGTGCGATGGCGGGAAAAGAACTGAGGAGGGCGTGGGGCCACTTACAGCTATATAGGGGGATGCCGACATGACGACGTCGCCGTGGGCAGCCCCAGTTAGACTGCTAGCAAAAATGTTTCTGTGTGGTCCTGGTGCCTTATGGTTATAGTTCCTAAATTGTGACCTGCTGCAAGAAATATCCTTGAAGATCTCTAAGTTTCTTAAGCAAACCTTTTCTATTGGACCTTACCCAACAGGCTTCTTTTTTGCTTTGCAGGAAATTAAAAAAAAAAAAAAGGTTTTGAGCGATTTCTACTTAGCTTGTGTATCTAACAGCATAATACAAATGCTCTTTTTAATCTAAAGTTAACCAACCCAATTCTTTAGACTTGGTGTGGCGACCTTTGCCGGCCAACTGGCCTTCCAGAGCTCGCATGCCAAAGTTATGGAACTCCCTGCCTGCAGTCATTTGGCACGCTCCCTCCTCTCGGATACTCAGCTCCCTCTTCAAAGGGCACTTCTCCGCTGACTGCTCATGCAGCCTAAGCTCACACTAAGACAAGGGCCCAGCTCACCAACCGGTATCAGACATGGTGACTCCAATGTTCTAACTCTAAACCCGATATAGTTTACCTTTTATACCTTTCCCCATATGTATGCCTTATTAACTCTGATGTTCTGTCACTACACTTGCTGTGTACATACTGTATATATCCTGTATATATTCTGTGTTAATTTTTGTATTATGTATGTGTTTATGTATCCTCCCACCCCCAACACCCTCCAGGACGCATCTGGAATCGAGCGGTAGTCTGCTCAGTATGCCTTCCTGGTAAAACTTTTAAATAAATAAATAAATGGGTTGTACAGTTTGCCGATACTATGACAGATGTGGTTATACAACGCGTTTAGTTTATTTAACACTGTTTATGCATTAAGCTAGGACTTGTGCCGCTGGGCTTCTTGCATGCCATACCAAATTTACAGTATAATCTTTCCAATATATGACACCCAGCTTTCAAAGTCAAGAGAGGGGTCTAGCACCATTTGTAGTTTACAATTATATTTTTACTTCTACAGAAGTCGGTGGAATCTCAAGACTGGGAGCACAGAGGCCAACCGTAGCAGCATATGCTAAGTGAAACACCTTGTTTTGTTTGGTTTTTATTATTAGGTTTGCATTCATTTGGGTTATTTAGGCTGGAACAAGGTTTGGGGAAGGGCTCTGTGTGAGGGGCGCTTCCTTTTGCTGAGGACAGAGCCATCTTGAGGGCCAGTCATGTGACTGCTGACAGCCAATCAGGGCTCATCAGTCTTTGCAGCTGCTTGGGCTATAAAAACACAGTGCCATAAGAGACCCAGGAGTGTTAGGGCCTCCAGAGCATAAGAGCCACGGAGCAGAAGGGTGGCATCTCCTGGGCAACTTGTAGGCATTACGCAGTTCCATATGGGACTCTGCCCAAAGGAGCATTACAAAAAATGCTATACAAGAAGGTATAGTAAATTACCTGGATGGTAAAGCAGAGGTTTAAGTAACATTCACCAAATCTATCTGGGGTAGAGTAACATAACTATGCTGTGGTGGAGTTACAGCAGTAAACAAGGCAATTTCAATTTGTCATGCAATAATCTGAAACACTGCATTGCATCCTGGCTGGTTCTACAGTAGGTACTTGTATCATGTACCGTTGGGAGTGTTAGTTGTCCTTGCAGTGTTTCCCACTGTAATATTCTGTCAAGTGTAGTATCAAGTTTAATGCGGGGGTTTGAAATAAAACTCTAGCTAGGGTACACTTCCAGTAAACATACAATCTTGTATGTTCAAGGAGTGTGAGAATGTATTGAGGGTGAAGGGAAAAGTGATTCCGGCAGGTAGAGAAGAGAGATGGGCAGGAGGTATGGTATTATTAGAGAGTAGGAAAGAGGCATTAGTTTCGAGGGAGGGGAAGTTACAGTATGGAGCATGGGTGCAGAGAAATAGTCAGCTGCAGGGACTCTGGGGTGCTCATCTTCCAGGCTCCACTCTGCAGGACAGGACTGCCCCATATGTAGGGGATTTGTGGAGCTCCAGATATAGCTGCTAGCAGCGTGGGAAGAGATATCCCTGCTGCATCACTAACTGAACAGGAGGCACACCTCGCACCCTCCAGAGGCCCACTGGCTCAGAGGACTAGGAGGTGGGGAAGGGAGGGGTGCCAGGGGAAATCACAAGAAATTCTTCCAAGCTGCCCAAATTTCACCTGCAAATCACTCTGCACCACTGGAGGTGCAGGTACCCGACTTCTTTGGTGGGGGGGGGGGTTGTGAGCTGGTCTGAAAGGGTTAACGAGATGACACGGTCACCCAGAGGAGAGAACAGGAGGAAGGCAGCAAGGAATATTGTAGCAGTAGAAGGCAGTTTGGTTAAAGTGGTAGGAAAAGTGATGGGAGGAGGGAAAGGGAAGAGTGGTCGTCAAATGCCTTCCAGATGCATTTGCCATTTGGGATACTGACAGGAAAGGGCAGATGGTGGAGGGGAGGGGAGACTGGGGTGTTGGTACTCTTGGTTACCAACAACCTGGCTAACCAGCCTATCAAGGCAGTCAAGCATAGCTTTCAAAGACCGAGAGACTGAAGGAACACTCAGCTTCTCTGCCCTTTTACAAGGTCCTTTGTTTTTGGGGTAGCATGAGGAGGAAGGAAGGAAAAGACAGAGAAATTTAAAGGGTGGCTGAAGGGAAGGTGTTATTCAGACCAGTACCATCTGTGGGAGACTGGGGAGGTTTCTAGGACCAGAGGCTATTCAGGAATGACAGCCTTTACATAATAAGAGAAGGGACAATTGTGCTTGGGCAGAAGTTGGATGTCTATACTGGTGGATATTTAAACGGTGGTGGTGGAGGGGGACCTGAGGCTGGGGGGAAGCACAGAGGATGAAAAGCAAATGTGGGACCAAGCTAAGACTCCCCCAGAAATGAGTACTAGGAGCAACGAGGATGAAAGCAGCAAACCAAGAGTCAGTTATAGTTTAGAAATGGTACTGGGTGGAGGTGGGGGTTCAAAAAGCCAGTAGGAAGTCAAGCAAGGCAGGGGAAGACAAAGGGAGTGGGCTGACATGAAGGGAAAGGATATAGGGCACAAGCACAAAAGCAGACTGCCTAAATGCCAGAAGCCTAGGAAGGAAGAGAGTAGTGTACAGGGCTGAAGGCAGCAGGTCCATGGTGTCATAAACCCGGATGTCCCCAAAAAAAAAAAACACAAAAAAAAACAAAGGAGTGCTTCACCTCCACAATGTGTTTATCTTTAGCTGACATAACCGGGGTTTCCACTTGTCCAGCCTTCTTTTTAGAAATGTATATATAATAATAAGTGTTCATTATTCAACTAATACAAACTAGGAAATCATACAGAACAATCTCCAGACACTTCAGAGCTGGGAGCAAAGAGCTCAGTGAGAGAAAATAGAAGTTCAGCAGTCTAGTCTAACAGTATTCCATAGTCTCATTTTTTTAACCTTTTCTTCCCTTTCTGCATAGAGCACTGACTAGCAAGCCTGTGTTGCCTTCAGCCCATCAGGCACAGTACAGAGTGACTTGAAAGAGGAATACAGCAACTGAAAGAAGTCATCCTTAAAAGACCTAATAAGAACTCACTGTAGAGGGGGAAAAGAGTGTGACCTGTGAACCCTGCTCACAGGAAGCCATTTCATCCTTGGTGTCTTTGGCAAATAAATTCAGAGAATGGAAGAGATTTGTTTTGTAGCACAACTCCCCAACCAAATGAAGAAGTGTTCTCCTATGGGCTGTCTTTCTGCTGCTGTCTGCCTCTGCATTTAATATGCAACTGTGAAAGGCTCCTCTTGGCTCTCAAAGCAGCATCCACTGCGATGTGATCGCACATCTACTTAAGAGATAAATTATGGGTCCACGGAAACATGCCGATGGTTTTCTGCAGCACTGGGGATCACATAACTGAATCCATTTCTGTCTGGCTTCATCTGCTGACTGCTGCTCTGTGGTGTGATTACGGCATAGCCAACTTGAGCAGAATGTTTTTTAAGTCAGGGATGCTTTGGGAGGCTCCGCTCTGATTCTGCCTAGGGATGATTCCCTAGTCTAGGTGGGCAGCGTACTGTGACTCCATGTCCTCTGATGTAAAGAGCACAGCTAGGAAAGAATGCAGGAGTATTTACCGAAGCTACACAAACCGCCCTGGGACTCTACTGAGAACTACAGGTCTGGCCCTTCTTCCTTTGCTGCAGTTGCTTTGCTGCTTTGATTAAAAGGTCTAACAAACCAAGAGGTAAGGAAAGGGTAAGCAGAGCAGTTCCAGAGAGGGGAATTTATCAAGCTGGTCCCCTTCTGGTTGGCAGTGAGATATACTGGGAGGACAATGCTGTGGAGACAGCAGGCAGAACGGAGTGTCTGTGTGCGTGCCTGGGCTTCTCTGTGTGCTGCTGGCATTACTGAACATTCTGCTTGCTTCTGGGGGAAAATACACTGATCTGTTGATGCCATCTACAGTATTGCTGAAGTTTTGCTCCTTTTCAAAGCAGCTGCAGTGGACGCTAGGAAGCAGAGGGGAAAAATATTGTGCCGACTACTGTTTCAGCTTCTGGCTGTCCCTCTTGACAGAATCAGGGAATGGAAATGCCCAGTTTCTTAAGGAGTTTGGGGGTGCCAGGAATTTAAATCCCCCCAACAAAATGCAGAGAGAGAGATGAACGGGTCTGTGGAGCTGGAGGGTTAGGTGGCATTTGGGAACTCACCTGTATTTGGTGGAACTGGATAACAGAAAGAGACTGAGCGAGCAAGGAAGACAGAAGGAGGTTTTGGGGGTATTCATGGCTGGATTCCTAACCTTCAGTGGAGGCTGAAGATGAGCCAAAGGATTGAGAGGAGGAACATGCAACAAGAACGAGCAGATGGAATACCCACATCAATTTTAATGGTGCACAGCTAAAAGTCCCACACAAACAGGTAAAAACATCCACAGTATTTCGTAAGGCAGCCTCTTCAAATCATGTGCATGCTGGAATCTGGGGAAATGTGCAGTTTAGAACTGCATGGGATCAACGCAGTCACCCTTTATTGCCTGCATCTGTTCTCTGTGGTTAACTATTGTGCTGCCAAAATCTGTTCAACTTCTGACAGTATGCTATTTTATTGGGGGTTGGTCCTCTGGGGAAAGGGAGTGTTTGCTGTCAATACCAGCACCTTCCCAAAGGAGAATCAACTCTTCCCCCTGCCAAAAGAATTCTATCGGGGAAAGCAGTGGAATTTTGAAATGTTGTTTTACCTTGGGCATCTCACTGAAGAGCCGACTTCATGGGGCAAATTGCTGATACGGTCATAAAAATGTCATGTTTAGACAAGGGAAGGGGAGGACACAAGATTCTTTTCTGCTGATCTGCAGTCCCTTGCCCCTGCCACTCACTCCGGGTCTGTAAATTAATGATAAGACAATGTTGCTCCTTTAATCCCAAAGCCTTTATTTTAACCAATTAATGCAGTTTAGGCTGCCATGTGAGGGTCAAATTTACTCGATAATTAAGAGTTGTGTGTAATCCCCCTGTTGGATTAAAGTTGGGACCATGTAGACTGCAGATTAGAAAACAGCAGGTTAGCATAGAAGGTAAATCTACAGACACACATCTGTCAAAGAAACAGAACTAAAGGGACTATGCATTCAGCTGTGTACATATAAATATACGTTCACAGCACCATGAAATGCAAAAAAAAAAAAACATATCACTGATGTCTGCAGTTCTCTCAGTTTAGAATTTACCGCTAGAGTCAGTGATTGAGCTTAGATCACAATATACGAGATCCGAAGCCCTGAATGCTTATCAGACTAATACTGCTAACAGAAGGGTCAGCCTTAGGAACAGTCAGCCGACGCAGACCTCCGGCAGGTACCGCAAATCCTGAATATTTCACTGCTCAATGCACAAAACTAGTACAGAAAAGCTTTTATTTATTGTTTTTTTTTTTTAAAATAAATAGCTAAATAAACACACAAATCTGCTGCATTAATGTCAAATGACCACTTGGGGAAACATTTGGTAGCCATAAGTAATGGGCTCAGGTAAAATACTAATTGTGTTCCTCTGACTACTTGCAATAGCTGTTGGGGATTTTTTGGTGGTCCTCACAGTCAGGCCCAACTGTACTTTTCATGTAAACACTAGCTAGCTTATCCTTTCAGTGAAAATATTCACTTCTGTTCAAAATCCACAAACACACACACACACACACACACACACACACACACACACACACACACACACTCCCTCTCTCATTTCCAGCTACTGAGACTTTGTATCTATTGATTTCTAATGTTCCTTTGTTTACAAAAGTATGGATTTTTTTTTTAATAAACCCTCCCTTTAGAGATGCCATTATCTGCTTGCTGCATTTCCACATGGATTCTGTCACTCGAAATATTCGGCAGAGAACATGAGCAGAAACTAAGAAGCTGCCTCTCTTTTAAGCTTTTTGCTGAAGTTACGATTGAAGCAGCTAGCTGTGTACTGCACTCATTTAGATAAACTGGGGGGTAGAGATGGAGATGGTGGAGGGTGCGGTCTACTGTGTCCTAGATGGATTTTTAATTAAGAGGAAAAACCACACCAGCCCTGAATATAAGGTTGCTTGTTTAAAACCAGAACCCCACCCCACCCCAACCCTCCGAGGCACCGTCTAAAAACAGCAGTTAAAGCAAAATGATGGGGAACTGCATTCAAGGTGCAGATGTATGGAAATACTGTCGGCAAGTCCCCAGGAAACAAACCAAATGCAATCCTGCCCGCCAACTAAAGCAGTTAAAGGCAGGACATTAATATTATTAAGTCAGGATATAGCAGCAAAAATTATAGGGACCACAGCATGTATGGAAAGCAGAAACGGGGAAGGAATTGTGTTTATCAGAAAGTAAACACTGCAATAAATATTTGCTCAGGTTTTGATTAAAAACATGTAATTGTTGTGCAAGATGTATCTGAAGAGAGTGTGTGCGTGTATTTAAACACCTGTCCTTTCAATCTATAACTACGGAATGGAAAGCTGCCGAGCTTGTTCATCTCCGAGCCTGCCTTACAAAAGAAAAATGTTTTATTTCCTAGCAACAGCCTGCACAGTGAATTCTACTGAATGAATTCTCCTGCCCATGTCCATGTTTTACACAATTCATAGGACACCTCTGCTCTTCGCAGCAGCAGGAGATCCAGTTCTCTGTTCGGAAAGCACTCTTCCCACCAGGGGTTCAGGCCTACAACATCCACCCTTTATCAGGGATGAGAAGGCGGCTTCTCCACAAAGGCTGCCAAACTGTGCGGAACAGTCATTATCAAGTGGCAGGGCAGCATAAAACAGGTGAATTTCAGTTATATTACAAACTATGTCTTTTTGTTTTGGACACGTGTCCCCTTCTTCCTAACTCACCAATGAGTAAAATGCCCTGGTGGTTCAGTGGTTCTCCTCCATATGGCATGAGAGCGTTGTCTTGCAGTCTGTCAGACCCCCCACCACCACTTTCACAAACCTTGCTGTCTTTGGTGGTCCAATGGTTCCACCTCCCTAGCCCTTCATGGACCCATACCTGGGGGTTTAGTGACCCCCTCCACCCTGTGAACTCCATCCTGCCAACTGGCATGTGTGTCAGTGCTGCCCACTCCATTACTGTCTGCTTTTACCAGAGAATAACCTTGGTATAATTACTGGTGATCATTTTTAATATTTGGATAACCAGATCTTAAATTCGCATTGCAACTACCCCATTGTTATTTTCCGTTACAACCACACGGTTGTAATCATCAGCTGTCAATCACTCTTGCTCATGCGAGCACTACCAAAACAACTGCCGCTTTCACTTTCTTAAACATGCAAACCCACACCGATTAAAAATGATCACCAGTAATTATAAAAAATAAAACAAGGGTAGGTGTGTGCAGAATCACATTTTACATACACCTCAGTGTGGGATGCTTCTGTCCAGCTTTGCTCTCGGGTTTATGTAGCATCCACACCTCGGGTGTGTTAAATTCTGGTTACACACACCCACCTCATATATTATTCTATATTTAATGTAGGAGGCTGTGACTGAGCTTACAAGGGCAGCCATGCTTTCAGGAAAGGCCCAGTGAGCTAATTAGGTGATAGTGACCCCTCCTTTTCACAACAGCTCCTCAAGACATTTCTGAGACCTCATTAAGGGGTTGCAGGCCTCCTCGCTAAGCATAGCTCAACAGGGTCACGATATGAGTAGTGGCACTAAGTGGTCACAATGACCCCTCAGTGCCACCTTTTGCGACTAAGAATGGGGCCCCACTTATGGAAAGTGGACAGATGGTTACTGGGCACCAAAACCAATATTTGGCTCCATAAAGTAAAGTGGCAGCAGGGCTAGCCATGTGCACACTCAGCAAGTCCTTCACGTTCATGGGAAGCCTACCATTATTGCCTGATGCATGCTATTTCTGTAACAGTGTTTCTATCCAGTCTTTCAGGTGTCAGGATTTGAGCACAAGGGCATCCCAAATGACCCAGTCAAAAAAATCACACAGCGAGCTGGCAGTTATGCTGCAATTTGAACCACATTCTCCTGCTTCATAGTGCTTTCTCTAACCATTAAAAAAAACACAGGCTGCAGGGTTAGGGTTAGAAGAAACAGCATTCTCTGGCTCATTCCTTTTCCTGCGGCAAATATACTGTATGACCTGGCTGGGAACAAGGATTAGAACCAAGATCCCCTGGACTAGGTTCATTTTGCTCTAACCACGAAAACAAACAGCCTGATACACTTTATTTACCCTTTTGAGGGCTGGCCGATTCAAAAAGATCAACTTGGAACTTTTGTTCAATTCCCTGAAGGTGATTTTGTTATCAATGTTCAGTCCTGTTTTTCCAAAAAAAATAAATATGGGGTGCATTTAATACACAGTGGCCCATATTGTTTGAAAGCCAACAAATGCTTTTTTAAACAAGGTATACGACTTACATGTACTGCAGGTGGAAGCAGTCCAGAGACATTCGTAACTAAATCTGTTCAGTACTAATACCATACAGCCACCATTTTATGGAACCTCGTGTGCTGTTATGCAGACACAAGGTGTGGTGTTAAGCCCAGCTCATCCCTGCATGGCATAGCAAGGTTCCATAAAACAGCAGCAGTGTAGTGCCGGTGATGATCAGTCACGTACATCTCCACACTGCTGTCAGGTACAGGTCAGTCCAGCACCTCATTTAAAGAGGTTTTCACAGGCTTTCACACTATGAGGGCCACAGTACCTGAATGCCCCTCTTTAAGCCACTGACAAAAGTCAAAATATGCCACATTCAGGGCTGGTGCACTGATAGCACTGCTGCTCATGACACCGGCGACCCACATTCAGGAGACGCACTGGTCCTCGAGGGCTGGATGGGCGGGGGTGAGGGAGGACTCGGGCATTCCAGAGGAGGCTCTCCTCCCTTGGGGAGAGAGGGAAACCAGCTTCACTGCTATACTGCCACCTGGGTGACCACAGGTGGCAGTGCAATGGAGTGGGTGAAGGGAAGACGCAGGCTGGTGTCACGCTATGTATGATCACGTGCATGCATATGCACACCCGAGCCACCTGTGTCTTGAGGGATGGACCAGGTGAAAGAGGAAACCCATCCCCCCTCATGCAGAACGAGAGCTCCACTGTACCCGCAGGCTTTGTACTCACCGACCTGGGTATTCTCCTGATGGCTGGATATTTTGCACCCAATGGACCCATCCCCATCCTGTAGGCTCTATCATGGGGGCAAACCACAGGAGCAGGAAAGACTCAAAAGAGGTAAGGTGACAGGGATGGAGTGGGTGCCAAGGGCTGAGGGGAGCAAGAAGCATAAACAGAATAACAAAAAAAATGCCACATACAAGCCGGCCTGTTGCTGCAGTGGTAGGGCTGTCACTCACAATGCCAGCGACCTGGGTTTGAGAATGAGCCCGAGTTGCAATGGGCAGAGAGGGAGGAGGAAGGAGTGTATCAGAAGATGCTCTCCTCCTCCAGGGAGGGAGGGTAACACACTCTACTGCTATACTGCCACCTAGGTGACCTCAGGTAGTAGTGCAGTCAGAATGCCACATGAAAGAAAGGCCATGGATGTCAGCATAAAAGTATGTCTTGTGTGCATGTGCCTTTAATGTCAGTGCATGTGACATCACATGGGATGGGAGCAAATGCAAAAAATGGCTTTCTCTCTCGACAATGGACCCTGGTATATCTGGGCCCTGCACCATCGCCTGGGATGTCACCTGACGGTATACAAGACTCAGGAGTGCATCTCCCCCTTACTCCACCTGGAGGGGTTATAACCCACAAGGCTCCTTGGAGGTTGACATCCAGGTAAGAGGTACTGAAGAACTGGGTCCACCATGGTTGTTCCTGAGGCACACTGGAGCTAGACACAGGAAGGCAGCATAAAAAAACGCCCCAGTCCAGATACAAAATAAGGGGCCTTTCTAAAACCACCGGAGTCAAGGTCACAACTTCTACAAAACTGGCTCTTAAATGAAGGGCTATGGGATACCTGAGCTTTTAAATTTCTAATCTGGAATATCCATTACCATCTGGACTGTACATAATCAATTGAATGAGATGGAAAAAGAAAAAAATGGTGATAGACTAGAAAAGAATTTTTCACATAGCACCTTTCAAGCAGACTTTCCAAAAAGTACTTTACAAACAATATGTTAAGTGCAGGGACTGTATACGGTGTACATTACATTTACCAACCATAAGGTGTGCTGATGCTAAACACACTGGTACTGCATCAGAACTGCCGTGTCAGTGTTTGGTATTGGCCCAAATGACCAGTAACGTCAGCCTATGACTGTACAATCATACTAGCCACGACGTCCAGCCTAAACCCAAACCATCCTCCTCCCCAGACCACCTGATCTAAAGACTCATTAATTCAACCTTTTCACTCTGATCGAAGCTCCCTTGTGCACAGTCAACTCCAATTTGACACTTAACTGTTTGCACAACAGTGCTGCACTGCTTGCAAGTCTACCATCAGCCTTCACTTACAGGACCTTCACTTAGTCACATAACTAAGCAATTCAGTCACAGAACAGAATTTTACTGGCCATTAAAATAAACATGTGTGTACGCATGAATGCTGTTTTCCATCGGGTATAAAACACACTACAATGTTCCATAAATAACACCCTGGGATAGCAAAACAGCCAATGCAGACATTTTCTTAATGTGGTAATTATATTGAATAATTCAGTTTTCAGCCAGGCTTGCAGTCTGTTCTGTACCTCGGTATAAATGGCTCTGTTACAAGAGCCTTTAGGTATCAGAACAAAATGCTGCAACTTCCATTGATCTGTCCCACTGAGCCGGCAGAAGCATACTCCTCCACTGAAGAAGTTCTATCAGCTGCAGAACTGCAAACAGAAAAGCCTGAAAAACGCCCACTCCAACCGTTCTGCTCAGTACTGGTACACATCATGACATTCATAAATCATGCACAATAACCATGTACCCTAGTGGCTACAAGCATAGACCTGCAAAATCAGGAGATCCAAGAGAGTCAAGCTCATATCCCATCGAAGCCCTTTGCTTACTGAGTTATCCTGAGCAAGACACTTGACCTCTCTGTACTTTAGTCCACCCAGCTGTGCAATCTAATAGAAGCAGAATCCCACAGTAAATGAGATACTACAGCATTTCAGCTGGGCTATCCTAAATAAACAGTAATAAAAAAATAAGCAACAATGGACATTTATATTACTTCCTAACAACAGAATGTCAACAGCTGAAACGTGTGTGAGCGCGCACTTACTTAGTATGGCCCTACATGGTGAACTAGGTTGCTGCTCTTACGACAACAGCAGTCACGGAATCTGTAGTGCACACAGCCACTCGAAAATTCTTGGAAAACAGGCAATGTTCAGGTCTAGTCTAATGCATCCTTCAATTTGCACACAAGGTCACCTTAATCCTGTGAGATTTTGTGTGTTTGGGGTTTTTAATACAACCAAGAGCTGCTCTCTTAAAACCAGACACTCAAGCTCAACTGTACTCCATTTCATTTTGAGTAATGCCGTGTCTAGAAAGCTACAGGGTGTGTAACAAATGTGCGAGTTTCAATTTGGTGCCCGAGGGTTTGACAGTAAAACACAATTTGCATTTCACTCCGTTCTTACTTTTGACTTATTACTTCAGGGAAAGTTGTAAAGAAAATTATATATACAGCATGTGTGTGTATGTATGTGTGTGTGTGTGTGTGTGTATAGATATATATAAACAGAATGATAGGTGAGTGTGTATCACAAGGGAGTAATAACCATCGAGAGGTTCTGGGGACACGGGAATCATGACAGCAAAGCTCCAGAGGTTCCCATGCCCCCAGAACCTCGAGATGGTATTACTCCCTTGTGATACACATTCACCTGTCACTCACCTGTTATTTTTTGTAATATATGGATCCGAAGAAAAATACCACTGCTCTGACTTCTTTTTCAGCTATTCTGTCAATGGCTGCCCGACCACTGAACTCAACACTGACTCACACTCTCACTCAATCTGTTAACTTTTGCTCCCTCATTTGTGCCTCCGGTCGTCAGCTTCGCTAGCCAGTCCCTACCACTTAGTGGGTTTGCAGAGCTGAGTGAAGGCAAGATCAACCAGATAATAGCTGAAATATAAGAAAAATAATTTTTACAGCCGAAAGTCCGAGCATTACAAACTTCTCTCGCTAAGCACGAGACAGACACCATGTTTTCAAAACTGTTCTGCCGGAGAAAAAGCAACCAACCATAAAGCGTAGTTCAAAAACTGACACGTCGCGTGACTAGCAACTGCACTTGGCGCCACAGTAACTAGCTGTACAGTGTGACAGCCGTGTGCTTGCGTTGTTGTTTTTCTCTGATAATACTATCATTCAGAGCTCTGAATGATAATAGTATGGGCTCTGACATAGTATTACAGAATTGATGGTATTACCACTTTTGAACTGTGCTATTACCAGGATTTTTTTGTATGCTTTACTAGCACATTATTTTCATGTGTCCATATAGTGCACATATATGTACACACACACATATATATATATATATATATATGTATATATAAAATACATTTTCATAAAAAAAAATCTACGTTATGCAGACACTAGGGTTGAAGAACAAAAAACGGACAAAGTAAGGACCCCATTACCATCCTCCACTCACCAACAGACGGGATGTGCCATGGGGTCGTCAGGCCCCTCTCACCCCATTCCATGTGTAAACAAGCTGACATGCTACAGCATAGGAGAATGGGGTGAGAGTTAGGCCTGACGACCCCATGGCACACCCCATCTGTTGCTGAGTGGAGGGTGGGGTGGGGTTAACCCTAACATCATATTTCCATACTTATGTCGCTGTGCTAGCTACCCTAACTGATGCATTAACTAGGTTTTTTACAATCAAGCTCCCTTCTTTTTGAGAAAATGTAATGTAACTAGTAACTGATATATGGTTGTATGATATGCGTATGTGGGAGCATGGGCCCTCTGGGTCCTGCGCTCCCACTTACACATAAGTACAGAGCCATACAGCAGCCATATAGTACTGAAAAGGAACCCTTGTAACACTAATTTGGCAATATCTCAGTAACCATACAACCTATGAAAAATATTCCAGTACAGTTGTAATCTATGACTTTTAAGCTTCCGCTCAAGCTTAGTAAAGGTGAACCAAGCAGCAAGTAGCGAAAAATCCATCTCTCACACCGCAATGTTATCCTATGGGAAATTTCTCAACTTTGGAGCACTGTAACTTTGTAACCCTTTGAATTTTTTTTACCAAAATCATCAAAAGGTACATCTGTGGGGCCAGGGCTTGGCACCCTGCAAATTTCAGCCAAAAAGCCCCAACCATATAGGTGCAGTTGTGTGGCAAAGAAATATCATTTTTTGGTGCAGTAGTGTCTCAAATTGCGACAGTACAGATGCAACAGCGTCGCAAATGTACTGTGGTGATTTGCGACACTACAGGGGACCTAGTTTTAAAAAATGTATTTCTAGGGGTCCTAGAGAAAAAAACGATGGCACCACTGTGTTCCTCAGGCCCCGTTTAGGTAAACCCAACTGTTAGTGTTTACCTAAGGGCACTAGAATGTGAACTACAGACGTTTTTCTTCACCACTATCTGAAACAAGATGGTGGCAGCATGACAGTAAAAAGTGCATTTGCAACAGTAAAAAGTGGTTTTGCGACAGTTTCGAGAGGCACATATATTTTTCCCCTATTGACTTCAATGTTGAAACTTAAAGAGATCTACCAGGCTAGCGCTATGCACCACTTCGTTTGGTGCCTTACCTCCTGAAATGCTGCTGCTGTTTATGTGGCCCCAAATTTTCTAATGTTTTTCAAGATACAGTGCTCATAAAATTAAATGACCATCTGGTAATTAATCAAGGGCACTGGGTGACAAACAAGGCCCTTGTTAGTCACCCGATGCCCTTAATTAATCACCAGATGGTCACTGTATTACATAAACATGATGTTAAGGTAGTCCCCCATAGACTATAATGGAGCTCGTCCCCACGCTCTCCCTAGGATCACGTCATAACTTGGCTGACCACGGGGATGGCGTGGGGGCGGATCTTCGAACTGGGAAATACAGGAGACCCAGTGAATTAAATTGTACAAGCGCTGTATCTTGAAAAACCATTAGAAAATTTGGGGTCACAAACAGCAGCAGCAGTATTTCGGGAGGTAAGGCACCGAACTAGGTGGTGCATAGCTCCTTTGTTTTAACTTGGTCACTCTCTTTGAAAATTGAGTAACTTTTGAACGGTTTAATATTTTTTCACCAAATCTTCGAAAGGCACATCAGTGATTGCATCTTCCTTAAATATTTCAGACCAGACAGACAAATCGTGTGGGCTGTAGCCCAGAGCAAAGAAGTATGCCCATGACGCAACTTGCCAGGTCCAGAGAGATATATGGTGCCCGACTGCGCATGCAAAATATCAGGCAAATCTATCATATGGTGGCAAAGTTATTAAAGTGCAAAATCTGGGGTTTAACATAGAAGTGGCCGGGCAACCCTAACTATATTGGCACTACCATGCCAATATATATATATATATATATATATATATATACAAAAACGAACAGAAGCGTTGGTCTAATTTTTTAAATGGGTATTAATTTCCCTTACTCTGGTGACCTCTCAGCTTTGAACCTGCCGCTCAACCACACTGTACAGTGCGAAGCCCGAGAGTAACAGTGCTGGTTACCTGGGCAGCAGAGGATTGTTACTATTCCTTGTTTTTTCTGATTCTCCTCTCATGGCACCATGTAGTGTCAGGGACAGACCTTATGTGCCCACCCTGGACAGGGGTTTAACTTCCTTGGCCCATCCCAGAGGTCAATGCAGCCATGAAACACAGTACCGCCCTCCCCTGGCTAATGAAGCACTGCCACTGGCAACAGAGGACACCAGCACAGCAGCCGCCTGCTTGCAGATGCCCATTCCTGAACCCTGTGTCATCTGCATGGTACTATGGAGGTGCTAACCCTGGCCCATTGGGCAGCGCCATGTCCGTCTCTGGGATGTGGTTTTTATCATTAGGAATCTGTCTTTTATAGTTGGGGCAGAGGGAGGAAACACAGCTAAGGGACAGCAAGCGGTTTCTGCTTAAAGCAGCAGTATTTGTAACACAGAAAAAAAATGATGTCGTTTTTGAACAGCAACTATCCAGATCCACCACCACCAGAAGCATGACAAACCTTTACCTGGCCCGAAGTCGTACGCTGCAAAAATATAAATATATATATATATATTTTTTTTTTAATAGTTGCCCCTATTTAGGAAGGGAAAGGATTGTATTTGGCTGTATGGAGCTGCGCCGATCCCATCCACTTCCTGGTACCTCTTCAGACTGCAATCCGCCTCCACCCACCACGACGCTAGCACATTTTTAAGTTACGTTACCATATGAAGAGCATGGGGGCGAGCTCCACAGACATGAATGGGGCAGTTTTTTTTTAAGTTACATTTTCGTAGTTTAGATAGCCATTCGGAACAAATCACGGCCACCGCTTCACTAAAAAGGTCTGGAATTCATACTGTGGGTGTATTATAAACGGGACTAACACACATTTCTGATGATAAACAGCACAGTGTCATACCAACAAGTTTAATTTATTCATAGTGGGTGTGGCTAGAGCACAGAGACTTTTAAAAACCACACATCTCTGTTCAGGAATGAAATACAATGAAAAGAAAAATGTACATGTTGATGTTTTTGCTGAAATGCATTATTAGTTCAGAACTATATGATGACATGTCTTTCTGATAAATAATGCTGCTGTACTGTTTAGTTTGCACAAGAGCCTGGGATCTTCCCAGGGCGTGAGGGATTGGATAAAGGGGTGAAGGTTAAGCTGCAACTGGCTTTCTGTTTAGGAGACAGCAGACTGAGTATTCCTAGCAGTGGCTGCTCAGAATGGCACACATCTAAACCAGTCAATCCCTTCAGCTGACACATCCCACTTACACAAAAAGACCAAGACGCTAAAATGTGTTCACAAAGTTCACGATATGGCAGTTATTTCTTGTCAATGTTGAAAAGTCTGCATCTACAGTATACTGAAAGGCTACTCTGTGTGTGTGTGTGTGTGTGTGTGTGTGTGTGTATAAATTCCTTGCTAAAGGACTGCTCTTACCCTCCCTTAATTATGAGCTCATCTACACCAATGCTGCCAAGTCCCTCTTGTCCAAATGGGATGTAGTGTATGATAATTATATTGTTTCACCCTCCCAGCAGCTCGCCTCACCCACCACTACGAGCCCCATGACACACTTGGATGGTTATCCATCCCCAACAGTCATGCTTTTACCCTGGGTGGAGTGTTTTGCTAATGAGGTAAGCTGAACCGCCATCCATCCCATCCTGGCTAAGAAGCCAAGGGCTACTACCCTTGGATGCCACTAAAGATCTAGTGACTTTTCCCTGCTTGCGATCCCTAAAACTCGCACTGCTATGAGAGAGATCAGGCTTCGCTGCATCTGCTGTAGGCTCTGCCCCTCCCGCTATCTGTTGGGGGTGTCTCCACTTACTACTTGTTTAAAAGAACTTTACGGAACTACTTGAAATACTCCTCTGCCTGCACTTGCCCAAGGCGACTAGCCCTTCTCTTAATCCAATAACTGTGGACCTAAGTATTTCGTACTGGATTTTACTTGCTGGGTCATGCTGTGCTCCTCGTGCTACAGTACATGCATTCTTCTCTTACCTCAGGTCTTGTGCTACTAGTGTAACAAATTTATTTATTTTTGTACATTATGTTTCGCGCCGGTTGCCAGTGGTGGGGCATCTCTTTGGCAGGGCCCGCTCAGCTTCTCCTTTATCACCCGGCCTGAACTCCTTCCCCTGACCAAGGAATCAGGTTCTGGGTCCCCCCCCCCAGGACCCCACATGGGGGGGGGGTGAGGGCCTCAGAGAGTCAAGTTGGGGTCGGAGCTGGCATCGGAGCATGTGGGAGAGGCCCTGGAGTATTCGCCATTGCCTCCCCACCTACTGGGGTTTTCCACCTTGTATGTGCCGCCCCCGAAACACCCCACATGCAATGACGTCTGCGCAAGGGACGTGCCCTCACTGATGTCCTCCAGCGTGTCCTCCGAATCTGCACACTCCCTGCGGTACCTCCCGGTCTCCACCGGGTGTCACCACAGAGTGAGGCATCCCTACAAACCCACTCCAGGAGGAGAGGAGAGGAGAGCAGTCCTCCGGACACTCAATCCTCTCCTCTCCTCCCCCTGCCAACCCTCTGCAACCAGAGTCCGTCCTCGAACCTCAGTCGCCGGCATGGCGTGGGGTCCAACGCCGCAACACTCCGCGCCACTGAGCCGGCTAGTAGAGCAAATGTTTTATTGCCTCTTCTAACTATACAAAACCATATTATGTACCTTGATCTTGCTTCTTTGTATTACTATTATTTTGTTCCTGCCATTATCTTATGTACCTCAATATTGTTTCTTCGTGTTCCTATTAGTTGTTCCTATGGTAATCTTGTATACTGTAATTCATCTGTTTTTATTTTCCTTGTAACCTCCCCCGGTCATATCTGAAAATAGGCATTTAGTTGTCTAGCGTGCTCATCTAGTCAATAAAAACAAAATAAATATTTCTGCAAGATATATTTTGAGATAGCTGGTCATATGAAAAGTGATCTCTCTGAAAAATGAAAAGATATTAATATCTTTTATGATGCATTATGTCATAGTGATGTCATTCCTTGTAACACTATGTCATAGTTCAATGGACTCTATCAGAATCACAATAGATAAGTGAGCAACACATCTGACTTTATTGTGAACAAAAATACAAACTGCCATGGAGCAGTCCTGGTGCATCGATCACAAGGGGTCTTTGTCATGGGGCACTGACAACAATGGATAGCTAGCCCAATTTATAGTACGCCTCTTAAAGGGGAATGCACCCCTTCAAATATCACTAGTAACTACAAGGCCTGTAACAGGTACAAAAGCAGCACAGATTGTTTCAAACACCTGAAAGTCACAAGCACATTTTTAACACCTACATCGAATTGATCCTAAAACATCTGTTTGTATAAATCGAATAGGGCATGGCCCGATTGAAGATATCATATTTATCTTTATTAGAGGCAAATGACATTAAAGTAAAGTTGTAAGATTTACTATTGGGCTTCATGGCCTGTTACCTTGAGGTAGCAATAGTCCCTCTTGGGTAAAAGTACAAGTCTTCCTGCTGTCCTGTAAACAAGGGAAGGGATCGTAACTCTGGCCGAACTTCCAGCCAGTCGATCCCTTCCAACTTCACGGTCTGTTGAACCGCCCCTGCGCTAAGCGTCTTTGGCGTCCTACCAAGGAAATGGAAGTGCGGGCCGCACCATCGAATCCTATGAAGGTGATTTTCAGACCATTACTATACATCTTTAGGCTGCTTATGATGCAAATGAAAGCCACTGCTCAACTAATGGGGACACCGTTAGTTGAGCAGTAGCTTTCATTTCCGTCAAAGGTAGTCTAGAGATGTATAAAGCAATAGTTTGAAAATCACTCCATAGGATTTGATGGGGTGCGTCCCTGCACTCTCCCTACTGAAACCAGAAATGTCATACCTTTACTTTAAGATATCTTGCTTGTGGCTTCACCACTCGTAAGGCATTATAATATTCATTGGCCTCTCCTGAAGATAAATATATTATATCTTCAGTCAGGCCATGACATATCCCATAGAGATAGAAATATATAGACACACACACTGGGCCAGTATAGTTAGCGTTGCACGGCCACTTCTATGTTTAAATCCAAAATGTTGCACTTTAATAACTTTGCAACCGTTTGTCGGATTCGCCTGAAATTTGGTATGCGCAGTGTTGCACCACAGATCTCTGGATCTGGAAATTTTCATTCTGGTCAGTTTTGCGGTTGTGGAGCATCGAAGAGTGTGGAATATTCTCACCTTCTGCAAATTCTTTGCTCGTCTCCACAGCCCGAATGGTTTGTCCATCTGGTCTGAAATTTTCAGGGCATATGGAGACGGGGTCATGGGAAGTGCCTTTACAAGGTTTGGTGATAAACTATTAATCCATTCTAAAGTTACTAAAGTTTAAGGCCTGACTTCTGATGCACTAAAAACTGCTGTGAATAGCTCAGTCCTCTCAGTGATAGACTATGGTCTAGCAGTATATGGGGCTGCCTCCCAAACCGCTTTGAAAAGTATCAAAACAACACTAAACAAAGCGTGTCATTTAGTTCTAGGTGTACCACATCTCACTCACACCTGCGAACTGTGCACTCAAACGAACTGGCTCAAGTTTTACAGCCACCTCCAATATTAACTGTGCATGCTCACCAAGAAGTCTATGCTAGGACTAACCACCCCAGGCCTGCAAAGCCTTCTTATCCGACCTAATTCCATCAGATGCACTAGGGATACAAACAACTCGACCCTCTGCGTCCCTTTCTCTAGAACCACACAAGTCCAATGGTCCTATGGATACCGGGCGCCACTCTGGCTTAATGCGCTTGACCCAGACATCATGAAAGAGGACAAAATATGCCCCTTTAAAGAAAAACTCAGAGTGGCCCTTGCCACAAACAGTAATTGTTACTGTGAGAACTGAACCCCCCCCCACAACACTCTTCCCTCCGCTTTCCTTCTACCGTCATTCTAACCTGCACCCTTGCCTTCTCCTCTCTTCTTGCCAACATTAACCTAGTAGGCTCCTGGTCCCAACTCAGCACTACCCCCATTGAGTTGTGCCCTCCTCTCGACGACACTCTTCAGCACTTCAGACAAAAGAAATGCTGCCCATTAAGTTCTCTCCTCCTTGCATATAGTATTAGTTAATTATTTTACAGACTATATCATCCTCTGTTCACTACCCGATTTGCTCTATATCCTGTAGATTCTCAAGTTATTCACTTAAACTTCTTGTCAACCTAGCCTGCTATAAATTATGCATCTGTATATTTTACTTATGTAATCCCTGTTATTGTAATTATGTAACCTTTGTAACCTGATGTACTCATGTTCTTCTAAGCATGGAACCTCCTTGTATCTGCTTATGTACTTGTAACAATTGTAAATGATGTTATGCTCATGTATTACTACGATGTGGAACCTCTGTTCTTTGGCGCAAAGGTACTTCCTAGAAATAGATAAAAAAGTTTCCCATTATATCCTATGGGAAAACAATACACGTTCTGCACAACAGCAAGTTGTACTGTCGCAAGAGCACCTTTTTCTGTCGCAAATGCCCTCAATACTGTCGTGCGGTGGCCATCTTGTTTTCAGTTAGCAGTGGAGAAAAAACGTTTTCATTCAAATTAGCATGCCCCTTGGCAAACACCATTTGTTGTGTTTACCTAAACGTGGCCCTAGAAACATGATCCTGGCATCAGATTTTGAAAATGATCCCCAGAAATGTGGTTTCCACATTTTTCCCATTTGTACTGTCGTGATTTTGGCAGCACTGTGGTGGTATAGTGTTGCAAATCACGACACCTTTTCGTGACCACAGTCACAATTTGCGACAGTACTGGTCCCAAAAACACATTCTTTGCCACCTCATTGCCACTACACGGTTTGGACTTTTGTGCTGAAATTTTCAAGTTGGCAAGCCCTTGCACCACAGATGTACCTTTTGCTGGTTTGGTGCAAATGTTTACACTGGTTCCAGAGTTACAGCACTCCAAAGTTGCAAATTTTCCCACAGGATAACACTGTGGTGGCCACGGCGCCTTTTGGTGTCTGTATCTCGAAAACGGTTCGCGATAGGGATTTTTCGCTAAGCGCAACTGAGTACACCTATCTATATCTGTCCATATGGGACTGAGGCTGGCAGTATACCCTAGCAGTTAGAGTAATGAGCTGTGAATGAGCTTGGTACATACAGCAGACCTAGGTTGATTTCCACAATCTCTACCCACCTTTAGGTGTACTAAGCACGTGTGGAGGTGGCTAGGTCATACAAAACCAAAAAAAAAGGGCCCATGCACTATGTTTCTATACTTAAAGGCTGTATACTATACTATACTACGCTGCGTGGAGGTGCTAGGTCATAAATACAACTGTGAAATAATTTTTTCTTCGGTTTCTATGGTTACTGAGATATTGCCAAATAAGTGCTACAAGGGTTACTTGGAATGCCTCTAGGCCTCTGCTGTGTGTCTGTACTTCCGGGTAGGTGGGAGAGCATGGGTCTAGAGGGCCCACGCTCCCACCTATGCATACTAGTTATGCTAAACTGGTAGCAATGGGTCCTCCTAAGTTATGCCTCTACACTCATGGGTGGGTGGGAGTGCAGACTCCCACCTATGAATACCATCATATGAATAACATTTCACTTTCTCAAAAAGAAGGGAAATTCATTGCAAAAAAACTCTGTTAATGCATCAGTTAGGGGTTGATTCTACACCAACAAAAGTCTGGAAATTCGATGTTAGGGTTACCAACCCTACCCCCCCCACACACATACCCCTCCCCCACCATCCCGAGACCAACAGGCGCCAGGGTATGCCTTGGGGTCGTCGGGCCTAACTCTCACCCAATTCTCCTATACTGTACCATCTCAGCTTATTTACACATGGAATGGGGCGAGAGTTAGGGCCGAAGATCCCAAGGCACACATTGGCGCCTGTTGATCTGTGGATGGTGGAGGGGGGTTAGGGTTGGTAACCCTAGCATCAAATTTTCAGACTTTTGTTGGTGTGGAATCAACCCTAATACATTAACGGAGTTTTTTGCAATGAATATATAACATATATATAATAAAATTAGAACAAGATGACCTTTGAAGAAAAGCTATAAAGTCAACATTATGCTGCTCAACATATTTATTTCTTAGCTAGACTTGAAGCTTTAATTACTGTATTGATTTTTAAAGAAATCAGAAACCTAGTTTTGTAACAGACAGCGAAAGTATAGAACGTTCACGCAGACCGTCTCTGCTTCATCCTTGTGTACCGTAAAGGGGGCCAGTAGAAGAGAAGCACAACGTCCCACATGAGCCATCAAACATTTAAATAAGCAGAATAAAAAAAAAACTGAAAATGCAGTGAGTCTACCTACTCATTGCAACAACAGCCATAAACCACAGCAACTAGACAATTGAATACCTTGTCTATATCTATCCATATAAGGCTGAGGCTGGCAGTACAGCCTAGCAGAGTAACGAGCTTGGTACATGCAGCAGACCTGGGTTGAGTCCCACAATCTCTACCTGTATACTGTGTGACTCTGAGCAAGTCACTTAACCTCCCCATGCTCCTGGGTAACCCCCGGAAACAGGCACTTGAGCCGAATTGGGCCTTACCCGGTTACCAAAGAATAACAAAAAATTAAAATAAAAATAAATAACTAATGCCTATGCATGCACTTGGAGGGGGGTCCCATTAAGATCTTGAAAAAATATCCCCCAAACCCCACCAACTGGTGAAAATCTTGCACAACTGGCATTAAAATGCTCTTGCATCACACTACTGTGAGGAATGCCTGAGCCTTGAACATCTTTCATCAAGGCAGGCCAGCCAAGCTCACAGGCTGATCAGCAATATATGCACCAGTGTTACCTCAACCAGCTTCTCCACTCCACACAGAGCAAACACTTCCACAGGAACATGCAAAAAGGTACAACACAGTAATACAGTAAGGTTGCACGGGACTCTGGGTTCATCAGGTCAACCCCCCCCCCCAACCTCATAATTAGGGATCAATCAGTACGCTATGAAAACATGCAAGGCAGTGTCACTGAGGCACAGGTCAGGAAGCATAGGAAAACCAGGAGCAGTTTTAAAATTAGCAAATAGCGTTTTATTTTTCTCAATAACAACAAAAATAAAAAAATAGAAATTATTCATTATAACTATTTACAAAGGCAGTACAGAGAAAACAGTCCTCCTCCTGTATGTTTCTTCTCAGTTTCAAATCTCAGACTCTCTCTTGCAAAACACTGCAGCTCTTTTTATAACAAGTCTTTGCAGGGACCTTGTGAAAGAAGACAGTGTTTTTTCACTGAATGCTCTTGTCAGTTTCCAATGTTCTTGCAGGTGCAGCAAAAAGAACATAATGACCCAGAACCGACTTCTTGTTCACAGCTCTGCAAAAGTTTGCACACCAGCATCTCAGTTTAACCCCTTGAGTTCCAAATGGCTTTTTGCAATCATTTAAACAGTATAACTATATACCGTTTTAAACAAAGACACCCCAATATCAGTGACATTTCCACATAAAGATTCACATATATTTTTATACCTGCAGATATGCAAGGGGGAAGAAAAGACAGAACAGCAAGTGAAGGCAGAGAGATGGCTAGAAGTGAAGAATTGCGAAACCGCTGAAGTGATCAGTTCCTAAGTCTTACAAGAAAATCTTGTTGCATAACCAGACAGAGAAGAGACAGAAAAGGAGAGGATAGAACAGACCCTTGCATAACAAATGGGGCAGGGCCTTGTTCAGCCCTGCCACAGGCAGGCAGCTATATGCATGGCAGTAGGTGAGTCAGTACTCAGCAGGAGCATCCCAGCTTCTTGGGAGAAACACAAAGAAGGAATGTGGAGACACTCATGGAGGAGATCAGCCCAGTACAAAGTGCCAACTCAACAGGCTGTAGTCAGATAGTGTTGCTTCATATATTTTATTTGCAAGGCAAGTACAAAGATTGAAAGAGTACGAGACTCCTACAGTCCCCCTTCCCCCTCCCCGATGAAGGCCTATAGGTCAAAGTGCCCGGACTTGTTGGGACTGTAGGAGTTTCCTACTTTCTCAGTCTTTGTACTTGCCATTTAATAAAATATATTAAGTAGCAGTATTTGACTATAGCCTGTATCTGACTGCAGCCTGTTGATTTGGCAGTTTATACACTCCCCCATGAGTGTCTCAGCTTTCCTGCTTTGTGCTGTGAAAATGCACTGTACTAATTTTTAGGGATTCTCTGCCATTACTTTCCAGGGTATACTGCAGCTCCACTGGTAAGCAGAAATTTGTCCAGGCTTACCTTGAAGGTCTGTATGGTCATCAAATCCATGGTGTTCAGTTGTAGGCTGTTCCACAGGTACTCCACCCCGGGAGAAATAGGGACTTCCAACATGAATTTATCGTGTCTGAGTTTCGGGGAGTGCTTCCATGTCCGAACTGAAAACAGCAAGTAAAATATCTCTGCTCTGTTGAAAACCTGTTGCCATCATTTATTCTTTGGTGTTCTCTGGTAACCGGGTAAGGCCCACTAGACACAAGTGCCTGTTTTCAGGGGCGACCCAGCAGCATGAGGTGGTTAAGTGAATTGCTCAGGGTCACACAGTATGCAAGTGAAGGTTGTGGGAATCAAACCTAGGTCTTCTGGATGTACCAAGCTCATTACGCTATCCTCTAGGGTATACTGCCAGCCCAATTAAGTATGCCTTTGAGAGTCCCCCGCCTCATTTTCTCCTGAGTGAACATGTTTAGGGCCCTCCATGTCTCCTCATAGATTTTTTTTCCTTCATACCATGATTATTTTTTGTGGCCCTGCACTGTACTCTGTCTCCTTGCCCTTGTGTAACGAGGTGCCCAGAACTGAACACAGTACTGTAGTTGGGGCTTGGCAGTGTCCTGTAAAGTGTGCTTCCTCTGCTCTGCTAGTCACCACTCCTCTCTTGATGCACCCCAGCACTTATTTAAATCTGCTGATCCGGTGACGCGCACTGCGCCAGAGCTGGTTTCCAAGCATAACCCAGCCTTGTCTAGCCTCTTGATAGCAGCCATGCACCAATCGCCATGCTTCAGCCCCTTCGCTATGATGCCCCCCAGCCGGGTCCTTTTCCTCCTCCACCACTACAGCAAGAGAAGCCCCACACCCACCCTCTGTTCTTCCTCCCTACGTGTTGCACCTTGCATTCTGCAAATAGGGTGGACATACCCATCAGCCTATCTGATACCTTTGCTGACAGCTTTGCTATTTGCTTCCGTGCATCCTTCTTTATTTCTCCTAAGCTTTTATGTAACCTTTACTCCGGTTTAAGATTGCTATCATACACTGCAGTTATCCTGTTTGATCCCTGTAATTATATTTCTAACCTATATCCCTGTACCCCTCCCCAGAGGAAACCAGCTGTTCACAGGTCAGAGTCTTTCCTGGTCAAATATTGTAAATAAATGGCAGCACATCCACTATGCATCAGAAGATGGGTATACATGTGTATACATATTGTGTGTACATAAATCAGATCGGTCAGTATGTATACACACTACTCTTGTATGTACACATTTAGATGCAAGTACATACTTATCTAAACGACAAAGAAACCTCCGTGCTAAAGCACTAAAGCAGGAGTTCTTTGTGTTGGTGCTTCTTCGATGCGGTTCTTGTCTTTTAGATTCGTTTCCTATTTTAGGCTCATCATGACCCAAACCTGTAAGACCCCCATAAGGCTGGTTCTCCCTTCCCCTAAGCTGAGATGTTCTGTTATCAGCCTATGCAGACTGTGTGAGAGGCCATTTGCTACCATACTTTTCTGCTTAAAGCAGAACCAGTATAACGTGCATATTTGTATATATACTACTTTCCTTGATGCTTTACATTACTGGGGTACTGGTAATTTTGTATTTATTTAAACCTTGGTTCTGTTGCCTTCCCAGATAACCCCTGCCTCACTGCTTTGTGCTGAGGTTCTTTGTCTTTTAAATTGCGTTGCTATGTTTTTTTATTCTTTGGTAACTGGGTAAGGTCCACTAGAACCAAGGCCTGTTTTTAGAGGCAACCTGGGAGCACTGGGGAGGTTACGTGACTTGCTCAGGGTCACACAGTATGCGAGTGGAGGTTGTAGGAACCAAACACAGGTCTTCTGGATGTACCAAGCTCATTCACAGCTCGTTACTCTAACCTTTAGGCTATACTGCCAGCACCATAACCCAAACCTGTAAGGCCATCATAAGAGTGGTTCTTCCAACCCTTGTGTTGAGCTACAATACAGATCAGGAAAACATACAGATGAGGAACATTGATGAGTCCTGAGAAGAGCGAAACACGTGTCTGTCTCTTCTGTTCTCAGCCTTTGTTGATTGTGTGAGAGGCCATTTATATGATACACTCCTGCTTAAAGCAGAACCAGTCTAAATCATTTTATGGTGATTTATATAGAGTTCCCATGACGCTTTGCACTACTGGGTATGTGCACATACCCCATGACGTTCTGCACTACTGGGGTATGTATGGTTTTGTATTTCTGTACACGTATTCAGACCATACAAACAACCCCCACAATTAAAAATGCATGTTGTATACGCAGATATAGGTATCGTCTCACTGTGAAGTATTTACTGCTCCTCACTCTCTCACCCCCATCCTACATTACTCTATCATTCTGTTTTAACAGTTTTTCTTTTTTTTTTTTTTGGGGGTGTCACAGGGGAAACGCTGCCTTAAAAATGGTCCAGCTGGCCCTGTGGCAGCCCATCAAGCTGCCACCTGGGAGACGGGTCCGTGTATGAGACCAAGGATCCCATTCTAAGGCCACCTCTGTCATAGAGGTGAGGCACTTGTCCCCTGGGTAGGGAAAAACATGGGCTACCACCTGGCACTTTCATAGCACCCCCCGACTGATCACGCATAATTAGTGTTGGCTGTAATGGTGGCAGCTTGCTTACCCTCGTGACTGGAATGGTGCGACCATAGCAGCACCAACTGTCGGGGAACTGAACAGGTTGTTATTAGTACATTATTAAAAAGGCCATGAAAATCCTGCAAACTTAATGGTCAAAACATGTCACATAACCGTTGGATATTTTCTGACAACTAAGTACCTCACCTGAATATATATTTCTTGAACAAATAAACTCATTTTATAAGTGGGATATTGCACTCCAGGGCATGCGGGCGGTCATAACAGACTAATACACTTCTTGGTTGGTTGCTGTAATCGGTCAGGCCTTGTGCCCAACAAACACCGGAGGCACACATAATTCCCGTGTAACGGCATAATTCCCCGATAACTGCATTATTCCCGTACACCTGTACACCCTGGAGTGTGTTATCTCATAGGTAATGTCAATTCACATCAACTGAATATTAGGTGATTTTAACTGCAGTGTCTTTGGGGAGGGGGAGAGAGAGAGAGAGACACACACACACACAGACACACAGATCCTTTCAATTCCTCTAGCTTCAGGATTTGGCCACAGGCCCTTCCCAACCCAGTGGTTCTGTCTCCACATTTTCTACTTCAGTTGTTCAGTTCACGAGCCTTTAATAATACTGCAGTTTAAGTTAGCAGTGAGCTTGCCTCCCTGGTGTGAACACCATGTACAGGTGATGAGAACAGCAGGGCAGTCACAGCCTCCATAAGCTGCATATCATCACACCTGTACAAATCTACATATGATGTAGAAAAAGCTGTAGAGACAGATGTTTTCAAGCCTGGCAGACACCTAAGGAGCGTCTAAAACCAGAAAATGTGCGATGCCTATGCTGCTTCTTAAGCTGTTCGACAAGGATACTGCTTCATGCATGAAAACTGTGTGCGACGAGGGGCTGCTCCACTGTCATCAATGGAGCGGCACATGAAAGTATCAACATGGCCAGCCAATGACGGCCTGCCACTAATGAGGTCACCAGTTGGATCCCCTATAGTGGCACAACAGGGGAGCTTCATAAAGTGTTGGCTTTAAGGGCTCGAAAGGCCTAAAATAAAAGAGAGACACATATACGCAAAGAGAACCGGGGTAAGCAAAAATAAACTGGGAATGCCATAGCATTTCCCATACCCTTTAAAGTTGAGAAACATTTTACCTGCAGAAATTTCTGTAGTCTTCTGATACATAAAAATACATCTGCTCCGGATGTGGTACGTACACAGATAGGTGCACAATATTTATTTGAATTTTGGTGACTGGGTAGGCCCACTGAGACAATATCATATGTTAATACTGCAGTGGAGACCACTCTTAATAGTTGTAACACAAACATATAACTTGCTAGCAGACGAGGACCACTATGCCCATCGAGGCTGCCCCGTTCTCCACCTGTATCAGCAGCCGTTGTAAGAGTGGTCCTGTGGATTCTTAGGGTATGAGACCCAAACACCAAAGTGGAGCCTCTCTGATACTCTAAGAAAGGTACTGAGGCCATTCTTATAATCACAAGAGTGTTCTCTGTGGGGTGAATCGACCATATTTAGATACTTAAAAAAAACAAACTCCCAGAAACAAGCCCGTCTCCAGGGCACCAGCATGAGACACTCTTTATAGAATCAGTGTTTCATACGCAGAGGAAAAGAATGCACTGATTAGTCAAAGTGCTCCTTCAATCTATAACAGCAGTAGTAGTATGAACATATACATTTACCAAAACAAGCATCGGTTGGTGCAGTAAGGTTAACACAGGCTTCAATAAGTAGCCGTCCAGGCAGTGCAGCGGTAATGCTTCTGCTTGTTACTCCGGCCAACCAGGTTCAGAAACAAACTTGAATTGACGGGCATCCCACAGAACAACTTTCCTCCTTCGGGTGGAATATATCCTCCGCTGTTTGCCTACCACCTGGTGGAAGTGAGGTGGTAGCGCAGTGGAGACACATATTGGGGAGGGGCCACTGCATGCTAACAAGATGCGCGCACACACACAGGTCATTGCAACCCAATGTCCCTGGTGAGAAAGGTTGGTGGAAAAAACCTGACCTGCAGGACAGCCAGCCCCACGATGCCAACTGGGCACCCACTTCCCAACCAAATCCAGACCTATTTGGGAAGTTGTGCTTCCCTCTGTCATAGAGGTAAGGCTGTGTAAGTGGGAAAATGGCTGGGGGCAGGGAACAGGGGAGGTAAAATCTTAAGTTGGAAAAAATAACAGCGTTCAATAAGCAGGGAAGAATTACACAAACAGGGCAGGTTTGTAGTCCATTTTGTAAAGTAGTCACAAGACCTATCAGATGAGAGTAGCCACATACAGGTAGTATACCTGTAGTATTGGCATCCTAACATTAGGTGGACAATCATGTGAAAAACTCTGTTGATCTCCAAACCACAGAAACTAGAAGTACAACTTCTAGGCTCTTGGTGTTTTGGGTACTGACAGTGGGTAAAACTGCAGTTCTGAGGGACAGGACGCTGTAAAAGCAAAGAAGTTGCCCTGCTTGCTCCTCAAAACAAGTAATGAAACAAAGTAGAACTGGGAATAACTGAAGGAGTAAGGAGCAAGAGGTGATCAGGATGACAGGCGACAAACACATGCGCGTGCATGCACACACACGGCCCACAACAAAGACAAAACCCTGCTCTGTGCAGGATGACTTGGGTGCACCTGGGCCCCGATCTTCGCCACGCTCACTGCTTCTCCACCCTGGGAATTTCTGCCAGTGCATGCAAGAGGAGGTGAATCTGATTCTAACAGACCCTGTCATGAGCTGGGGGTGACTGGACCTGGGGTTGAAAGAAGGAGCATGGAAGAGACAGAGACATGAGGGGATGGGTCTGACTCAGAGGAAGGAGGCCAGGTTGGAGAGTGATTGCAGAAAATGATAAAACTAAAAAAAAAAAAAAAAAGAAAATGTTAGCAGAAAGCCCATTGGTCCACCCAGACTACCCAGTTTTACCCAATCTTACCACAAGACCTATTTTTTAGGTAGAAATTGCTGACCTTGCCTCCCTCACCACCTGCCCTACTGCTTCACCCTGCGTAACTATTAAGCCTTTTACTCGCTCCCAGCTGTGTTTAAAACCATTAATGGTTCTTGCACCCAGCACCTCTACTGGTAGGCTGTTCCATGGCTCAAACACTCTCTGTGTAAAATAAAACTCACACCCCTCCTGAATCTTAACCCCCCCAACACACACACACCAGCTTCCTCGCATGTCACCGTGTTCTTGCTTTGCTATTCATGCGGAGTATTTCCTCGCTCAGTTATCACAATGCTTCTATATAGTCAGATATTTTCACTGTTACAACGTTTTCCTCCTGTATCTGCTGATTTATTATGAGAGATTTTAAGAAGTGGAGTGGATGGATAGCTTGTTGCTCTTCAGGCTTTAAGTTATGATTCCAGGGTCCCCCAGTTACTTTCAAGGAGATATCATTTGGGGCTCACAGCCTTTCCTTAGTTTCCCAACACTGTAAAGCAGTACTGTTTGATCAGATATAGATATTCTGACTGCTGGCAAGTTTCAGTTCTTCAAAAAGCATGTGCCTCTTCTGGATCACAGTCCAACAGGCTAATTACAGTATGGATCATCTCTCTAGAAACATCCTTTTCTTAAATTAGCTCTAACAATGTGTTAAGAAGAGACTTGTGTTGCTTATCTGGGATCCTGGCTTCTGTTTGGTGTCTCATGTTAGCCTGCATTGGGAAGAACTTTTTGGATGAATTAATGACATCCTTGCTCTTTCTGGACACCAGACTATAAAGGCCCCCCACAAACAAACAAAAAAAAAAACACATGCTCGAGACTGCCATATACAACACACCCTGCCTCGACTAGTCCAGTGTCTGGGAACAGATGGAGGCCTACCCGTAGACCAGGATTTAAGCATCAACAATGACCAATCATCCACACTGGAGACCCAGGTTCAGGACCGAAACAGGCTGCACGTTGCTGGGGAGGGAGGATGGAGTGTCCCAAGTCAGCTCTCCTATCTTGAGCAGGGCTGTGTCCCTGCAGGGATCAAAGTGGTAGCGTCAAGGACTGCAAGAAGGAGGGGCCCACACACCTGGATAATGAGAGCGTCATGAGGCGGAACACACACACACGCACAGTAATATAGACCACCGATGCACATAATGATGACTCATTTTGGAGGCTTCAAGACCTATTATCCGAACGGTTTTTCCTGTTCTGCACCCAAGTCTAGCTAGACTCTGGTTAAAAGAATGCCCCCTTAACACATACTTTGAGGTGCTTAAACAGCCTCTAACTGGTAATTACCGTATAATTGCCATCGCTGACACCAAGATTTTTTATTTTTAGTATCTTAACACAGTTTTACTCGCACCATCTGCTTATACACTCTGCTAGACAGAAAATGAAAACATGAAGGATACAGCGTTTCTCCATTTTGCAGAGTCTCCAGATGATCATTTAGGGAATATTTTAATTTGACATGATGAATGTGAGGGATGGTGTTCTGAAAAGCCTTGTCGTCTTAGGTTACCTTAGCACTAATAGCAGTGGAATTGCAGAGACTGATGCAACAAGTGCACCTACTCAAACAGGTGATTCATTCTTTTAGCTTGAGGTCTCAATGAGGGAGCTGAGGGAGACTTCAAGAGGGCAGTATACAGCTGTTTCAAGCATGCTTAGTAAAAACAAGAAGGAAACAGCAAGTAGGTGCTAGGACACTGAGTAAATAAATGACGTCAAGTTTTGATGCCGTCATAACTGGCCATTACCAGCTGTCTATCTATATACACACACACACACACACACAGCACAGCAACAGTCGCCTTTCTCAAACTGAATATCTCAAGTCTCCCTAGCTAGAGACTGGAATCAGGGTTTCAAATGGCAAACAAATTCGAAATGTGACTCAATTTCTTCCTCTCCCCAAAACAGATTAACAATTCTCATAGCAAACTGGGAAAATGCAGCCTTTCTGGGAGGCAAAAGAAAGACGTTATACACACACAGCGGCTAGTCCATTTTAATTATCTGTGTGAATAGTCTTAAACTCGAGTTGCTGTGCACTTTAACTGGGAAATAAAAATTAGTCGAGTTAAGAAACCGAAATAACTTTCAATATTAAAAGCACCTAAAAAGGGTCTTGCCTCTTTAAATAACCAAATGAAAAATGACTGTTCAAATTTACGTTGGCACTTAAATCCATTTTCTCTACTTCCACCACCCACCCCCACTGTCTTAGCGGATATGTATTTTTTCTTTAATTCAGAGAAAACAGCTTCCTTTATACCGTATTAGTAAGCCCAGCCTATCACCTGCTCTGAATGTGCACGGAATTTCATTCAAACAGCTTTCTCATGAAAATCAACAGTAAGTTAAATCAGACTTCCATTAAACGCCTTACTATTAAGAACATCGCAAATAGGTCCCTAGCACATTAAATACTCTGAAATTACAAAGGAAAGAAAGTTAAAGACTTAACAACCTTGAGAAATAATCACAAAAGAAGTTCAGATTGATTTCCTTTAAGATAATTCACCCTGCTTCCCAGAAAATGTGAGAAAATTCTAATCTACTTCATTTGCCATGTCAGCACCATGGCTACTACCTTCGGCATTCTACTGTTTTAATTTGTGAAGAAACCCCATCAGTGAAATTTATGGGATGCAGGCCGTTGCAAACCCCTCCATTACCGCCAATCACACAAAAATTCCCCTCAAGATCAGTTAACGTGAAAACAGGTACAAATGAATGAAAATCATTATAGAGAGGTTTATGCATAGCAAATCTGATAAAACTAGCGATACTGTATGTATGAGAAATTCCCAGTACAGGTATAAAGATCGTTTAGGCACAAGGACAAGGGAATTATAGGGGTAAGGGGGGTAGGGGAGACAGCATCATAAAACATGTGAATCTACAACAAAAATGAAGGTAGAGAAAAAAAATGAAATAAACAACATGTGCAGACAGGTGGGCCAAGTGGCCCTTATCTGCCAGCAAATTCTGTTTCTATGTTTCTGTGCTAAAATAGTCAACTGGCTGTGTGTAACCAGAAGTTAAAGTTGACGTGTAAAGTAAATGTTGCAGCCTGCTCCCATCCCACTAACCTTTCTATGCTGTGGCGGGAGTCCGTAGCTGCTATGATGACCATTCTTAGAATAACGAGTTTATTTTAAAACACTGCCGATACTTTTCGGTGAACGTAGAAGTGCCGCACAGGTCCCGATCCAGCGCGCGCAAGTTTTCATGGCTATTCCACCCATTTAGTGATGTGGCAAACACCACTGCTGTGAAATGTACAGCAGTGGCTTCAGCTGAATGTTCTTTATTTTATTGCTTCCACGGGGGTCTTGATGCCTAAAATAATAGTGACAGCAACACCTGGACAGGGCGTTGCTGTTTTAGGCATCAAGACCCCCGTGGAAGCAACAAAATAAAGAATATTAAGCTGCAGCCACTGCTGTGCATTTCACAGCAGTGGTGTTTGTCACATCACTAAATGGGTGGAATAGCCAAGAAAACTTGCGCCCGCTGGATCAGGACCCACACAGCACTTCCATGTTCACCAGAAAGTTTCAGCAGTGTTTTAAAATATACTCATTCTAAGAATGGTCTTCATAGCAGCCACAGACTCCCTCCGCAGCACAGAAAGGTATGTGGGGCAGAGGCAGATGGCAGCATTTACTTTACATGTCACCTTTTAGTATATATATTTTTTTATTATTAACAGTGGCGACAACACGAAAGTTTCCCATTTCCTTCAAATGCCGCAGTAAGTGAGGTAATCATGCTGCAGCAACTCCAGTGTCTTCAATGGTGATTTGATCCAATTACTCTAGGGTATCTTAAGGTATACTGCAGTAAAAGGCAACTTTTTAACTGCTGCCACTGTTGCTAATTGTCCTCCAAGCCATCTTCTCCTACGTTTGGGTGCTGATGTCACAGACCTCCCAGTACCATCTGTGGGAATACTCAGCACACCGCTGGGGCCAGTGGAGGTCATCATGGAGCAGGGAAAGAATGTGCCAGTGTCCGTCCTCAAGATGACTCATAGTACATGGGGTGTTTTTCGACCATGTTTCTTTCTGTCCCACCCACCTCCTATGCAGCACCGGACAATCTCCCGACAGGCCTTGAGAGTACACAGTGTCCACCTCTGGAGGAGGCAAGCTCCTTAATACACAACAGGGATGACTGTGGCTGCAGAACCCAGTGCCAACTCTCCCCAGCTGAAAGCCCTCGGCCACCCAATCTAGCTCCCAAGTCTGCTCCCAAACAATTGTCACCAGCTTGGGAGCGCAACACCCCATCAAGTGGTCCCCATGTCCTGAAGTACTCGTTTTTAAAATCACACATTAAAATGAACTGCATGGTAAACTGCTGTTCATTTGTCCCAGGTCCTATATTGTAAAAATACTGTGATGCACTACTGAAGTACAGTTATTCCAATTAATTTTGTATTTTTGCAAAACTACAGTATATTTTTTTCTTGTTTATGTGCTGAATATTCTACTTTGAAAGGCAAGGTTGAGTTTCTCCTCTTTAACTTTTAACTATTTTCTTTCCTTTCATATGCTGCAAGACTCCTGAAGGAATTACCATGGAAAATCTGTTCTTTGGTTTCCTGTTAGTTGGATGCGTAGCAGCTGTGACTGTAGCCTGCCCATTCCACTGCGTCTGCCAAAACCTCTCAGAGTCCCTCAGTACTCTTTGTGCCAACAAAGGGCTCCTCTTCATACCTCCCAACATTGATCGCAGGACAGTAGAGCTACGGCTGGCGGATAACTTCATCCGGGTGGTCCAGCAAGACAACTTCCTCAACATGACTGGGCTGGTGGATCTCACCTTGTCCAGGAACACTATCGATGCTATACAGCCTTATGCCTTTGGAGACCTGGAAAGCCTTCGCTCATTACACTTGGATGGTAACCGCCTGATGGAGATTCAGGATGATTATTTTCGAGGGATGGTAAATCTTCAGCACCTTATCATAAACAACAACCAGCTGACCAATATTTCAGCCGCCGCGTTTGATGACTTCTTGTTGACACTGGAGGACCTAGACCTGTCTTATAACAACTTACAAAGCATTCCATGGGAAGCTATACAAAACATGGTTAGCCTTCACTCCCTTAATTTGGACCACAACTTAATAGACTTTATAATGGAAGGGGCCTTTACAGAGCTTTACAAACTGGCCAGGTTAGATATGACCTCGAACAGGTTACATACGTTACCTCCGGACTCCCTTTTCAGCAGGTCACAGATAGGCGTGATCAGCCCCACCCCCTATACCTCCAATATAGTGCTCAGTTTTGGAGGGAACCCACTGCATTGCAACTGTGAACTCTTGTGGCTTCGCCGCCTCACCAGGGAGGACGACTTGGAGACTTGTGCTTCTCCTTCTCAATTGGCAGGGCGCTACTTCTGGACCATTCCTGAGGAGGAATTCACCTGTGAACCTCCACTGATCACAAGGCATACACACAAACTCTGGATTCTAGAGGGTCAAAGGGCAACACTAAAGTGCAGAGCAATAGGAGACCCAGAGCCTAGCATACACTGGGTTTCACCAGATGACAAAATTATATCTAATTCATCAAGGACCACATCTTATCGCAATGGCACTTTGGATATACTAGTAACTACAATAAAGGATGATGGGACTTATACCTGTATAGCAATTAATGCAGCCGGGGAGTCAACTGCCTTGGTGGATCTAAAAATTATACCTCTGCCTCACCGGGGCAACGGCACAGTTCATATCCTCCAACAAGACCCAGGGTCCTCGGACATTACAACCTCTGCCAAAACAACCATGAACACTACCGATGAAAGTCGGAGTCCAGAGAGGTCTGTTGTGACTTCTGATGTGACGGCCACATCGGCACACATCCGATGGATAATGAGCAAGTCCTACACTGTGTGGATGTATCAAATCCAGTACAACTGCACCGTGGATGAAACCCTGGTCTACAGGTACTGTAACTGTTTGATCTCTATTTCCAATAATAACAATATTCTAGAGTGGATATAGTACTGACCTCGGTGACTACCATCCTCGGGACAGAAGTCTTACGGAAGTGGTGAACTGACCAATCTGAGACTCTGCACCCAAGGAGAGTGAGATTTAAACTACCGCCAGCTTGGTCAGAGTCTCCGATTGTATACTGATGGAGAAACCTCCCTGCTTTCTCAGCCAATTTCCTGGGAAGCAAGGATTCTGTTAAAACAAGCCCAAACACTTCCCAAATTGATCTGGTGGATTTTTTTAACTTCCATTTTCCAGGTTAAAAATTGGGACTTAAACTTTTTCCACGTTTCAATAAACTGTCAATGCACCCAGATTTTGAACTCAATTATGGCACTACTTTCAATGAAAAAGAGACTTATCTATATTA
This sequence comes from Neoceratodus forsteri, assembly GCA_016271365.2. NCBI lineage: Eukaryota > Metazoa > Chordata > Ceratodontiformes > Ceratodontidae > Neoceratodus > Neoceratodus forsteri. Next base: position 431,104,362 of record CM028132.1, read on the forward strand.
CTTTGCTGGTGAGATATACTGAAGGCCCTGTATTAATGGTAGTGTGTATTGGTGTTTTGTTTTTTGGTATGGGTGGGTGGGACTGGAAGATGCCCATCTGCAGCAAATGCGGAGAGAGGGTGCAGAATATGGGAGACTTCTACAGAGAGTAGACCAAGTGGGTCGTCTGCTATAATTAGTATGCCTTTGATTTAAAGGGACAGCGACACCCATCTTTAGGGCAAAAATATATATTTTTTTAACACCAGAATCACAATTTTAACACCTACTGCAAGCATTTAAGATTGCTCTTCTTTTTACGGCTGCATGGTCAAAGCTATGCTGACATAATCCTATCACGTAGAAGATAGAAGGGATGGTGGAAGCATGTAACTGGATACCTTCCCTTTATTCTTCCACAGTGCTGCGGTCAGTGCTTTTTTGTTGTTTCTCCACTATCCCTGTGCCTCACAGGTGCACTATGTTCATCACTTCTGTTTCAGTTCCGCAGTTATGGTTTTAAAAAAAAAAAAAAAGAGCCTACCATGCCCATGACGACTGTCATGAGCTTAGTGCACATGTGCGAGTTTACTTCCACAGTTGCGGTGAAGTCACGCATGCACACTGAACCCACAGTGGCGATCTTGGTAAAGCAGCATAGCAGCCGTGTTGGATCTGACCATAGTTTGTTCATGTTCACCATAACCAAAACCCGAAAGACTATCATAGGACTGGTTCCCCCTTCCTCTTCGCCAAGATACAGACAAGGCAACCTGATGAGTCCTGGGAAGGATGAAACAAGTGCCTGTTTCTTTCTGTTCTTAGGTTTTGTAGATTGTGAGAAAGTAATTTGGCCTCTTACACTCCTGCTTAACATGATCTGCATACTCTTCAATTATGCTTGCATTTCTGGGGATTTTGCGATTTGTGTACTTTACAAATATTTAAGGCATTTCTGTTTTCATTAAGTTTTTTTGGTTTTGGACACTTCTTTTCAAACTCAATAAACTCATGCATTATTTCACTCCATAAAAACTATCAGAGTACCAGGTGATTGTGACATTTGATCTTTTCTGAACAATTCTGTTTCACAAGTAGTGGTCAAGTATCCCAAATGGATCAGATTTAGACTATAAATTAATGTTTCCCTCTTATGAAAATGTGTTTGGTTACTAGAACACTAAAGGCCTGAAGTGCTGTGCTTTTATCTAGATAAATGTATTTTAATTGAAATGTACAGTATCTTCTAAAAGGGCATGGTTAACAACTCCCAGGTCCAACAAGGCATTTTATTTTTATCTCCATTATGAGCATAACATTTCCCAGCATTGCTGAACAGAGGATAGAGACCTGCAGAGTTCTTAATTTATTGCACCTTAGAGCCACTGCAGCAGAGATTATACAACACTGACCTGTTCTCTACAATGCTTCCTCAATTATTGCTTTTCTTTACTTGGAAAATTCAATAAAATTGTTAATCATGAAAAAGTATATTATAGTGTTCAAGTGAATTGATGTTCTTTCCTTGTCAAGGTCATAAAACATCACCAGTGGGGAACATCAGCAGTCAATCACGGCCCAACAACTTCCTGACTTATTACTTCATCTGCGAATTGTCAGATGAGGGCTAACTCGTGACACTGTCATTGGTAACACCTGAATAACTCAGGGGGTCACAATTAACAACTCCAGCCACTAGCCCACATGGCTTATGACTGGGAAATCTAACAGTCCCATACACAATCTACCAGCTAGTTTTTTGGCAGGGGCAGGTAGTTCTTATGTCTTTTTCTTTATACTTCTTCTTACCTTTTGTCCTGTGTCTCTCACACTCTCCCTCTTACTAGCCCCTTCTTACCTTCTGATGCGCTTCCTTTTTCTCTCCTATGTCCTTGTTTCTTTCTCCTTCTCTCACTTCTGCCCTGTTCATTCTTTCTTTTGCGTCTGTCTTCGGTTTTCCTCCCCTTTCCCATGGTTCTATTCACAGTATTACACTGTGATGCAGAGCTTACCAACATCCGTTGTCTGAAGCATTCAGTTCACCACTTCAAACACATTAGACTAGTTTCACAGCAGCTAGTTCCGAAGTGCAGTGTGGCGAATAAATGCACAAGCAGGGTGCCTTAGCCAGAGAAACCCACCTTGTCAGCAAATTCATGCACTTTTTTGTGGATGAAGGGTGCTAATTTCCGCACCCTGGAAGCCTCATGTGGCATTTACAGGAGACTGAAGGTTTTGTAAAAAGCCCTCGAGTACACTAGTATGAAGACCCCCCCCCCCCATGGATGGTAGGAAGCCTGTAGATAATCTTTTGTTGCCCATTAACAGAGGAAAAACACATACAAAACTATTTATATGGCTTTTCTCACAAAAGGTTCAACCCACACCAGAGTGAAGCACTCATGTGTGTCCTTGGGCAAGTCACTTAACCTCAGAGTGTTCCTGTAAACCCAACTGTGGAAAGGGGTGTAAGCATGAACCCACTTGAAATGATATGCATTTAAGCTGGGTTATCCTGAAAATAAAAAGTGAAAAATAAGTCTGAGGGGCAATAAATATACTATAGGCTACTCATCTATAAAGTACAGTTACATAAGAACTTACCGTAACAGTAGATCTTCGAGAACAGCTCTTGCAGCAGGTTACACCATTAGGACTGAAGCCGGCGGGCGCCAGGACCCCACAGAAATTTTCTAGCTAGCAGTATCCAGCGGGGACCGCCCCCGACATCGGCCCCGCCCCTGACGTCAGGCATCATGTAAACGCGGGCGGTCCCCCAGAATGCCCAGTTTTCCCGCCGGAGACTCCCGGCCGCTAGATGACATCAGAAGTGGAGACTGAGGATCCGCCATCAAAAGGTATTCAGAGCGGTGTTAGAAACAACAAATCCTAGAAAAGAGATATCGGAACAACTCTACCTCCAGAGGGGATGGTGGGAGGGAAACTACCTGCTGCAAGAGCTGTTCTCGAAGATCTACTGTTACGGTAAGTTCTTACGTAACTGTACTATCTTACGTCAAGAAACAGCTCTTGCAGCAGGTTACACCATTAGGACTGATTCCCAAGCAATACTGGAAATCTCTCGCAGGTGGGAGGAGGCTAGGTAGAGATCGCGAGTTGGACCGAAGCCTAGGATAGGAGTCCCTGAAGGACTGCTAGACCAAAACCAGCTCTTCGCCATGATGCAATGTCCAGGCTATAATGCCTGATAAAGGTGTGCACGGTGCTCCAAGTAGCTACTGCGCAGATGGCTGAAGTGGACACGTTCTTCATGGCCGCAAAGGAGGTAGCCACCCCCCTTGTGGTATGACCCTTAACCGCGCCCAGTAAAGGTCTGTAACGTTTCTGGTAACAGAACGTGATACAATGGATGAGCCACCTGGACAGTGATTGTTTAGAAACCGGAGCTCTCATCATCCTATGGGCGAAGGAGATGAAAAGCTGATCAGATTTACGGTGGTGCCTGGTTCTGATCAGGTAGTACCTTAGACACCTATGCACATCTAGAGTGTGCAACAGGGCCTCTCCTCTATTAGAGTATTTAGGAAAATACACTGGTAAGTCGATGTCCTGATTGAGGGTGAGAGCTGAGACCACCTTAGGAAGAAACTTTGGATTTGTCCTTAGGGACACCCTGTCCTGGTGAAAAACCAAATAAGGTTCTTTGTACATCAGTGCGTGAAGTTCAGAAATCCTTCTGGCCGAAGTAACAGCAACTAAAAATAACGTCTTCCATGTTAGGAGACATAGCTCGCAATCCGCAGCTGGTTTAAAAGGTGGCAGCGTGAGCTGCTCCAGGACAAAGGGTAAATCCCATGGAGGAATAGGATCCTTAATCGGAGGTCTAAGGTGGAGAACACCTCTCAGAAAGGCTTGCGCTGTGTCCCACTGAGTTATGGGACGTTGGCCTATAAGTGTATGATACGCTGAGATGGCACAAAGGTGTACTTTAACAGAGGAGTAGGCCAAGCCTGCCTGGAAGAGAGACAGGAGGTAGTCCAGGACCAACCTTTCCAGACAATCCATCGGGGAAAGTCCTCGAGCTTGAGCCCAGAGCAAAATCTGTGCCATTTCATGGCGTATGTGGCATGAGTGGCCGGTTTTCTAGCAGCCGCTAGAACATCTGCTACCTCTTGCAAGACCCCGTACCGCATGATAGCTATGTTTCTAGGAGCCAGGTGTGCAGGTTCAGAGAGCGAAGGTCTGGATGGACCAAAGAACCTGCCTCCTGGCACAATAAGTGAAAGCTGATTGGCAGAGGCACCGGAGGTTCCTGGGACAGCTGGTGTAGCAGAGGGAACCAAATCTGTCTGGGCCAAAAAGGCGCGATAAATATCAGCGTCGCCTGCTCTCTGCGGAGTTTCAAAAGGACCCTCTGGATCAATGGGAAGGGAGGAAATGCATAGAGGAATCTGCCCATCCAGGAGAGGGACAACGCGTCTCACCAGAAAACACCTGACCCTGGATCTAGCGAGCAGAAACTGGGCAGTTTTGCGTTGGATGGGGACGGGAAAAGGTCTAACTCTGGTGTGCCCCATCTGTGAAACAGATCCTCTACCACCTCCTGGAGTAGTTCCCACTTGTGGACTATGGCCTGAGAGCGGCTCAGACTGTCTGCCATGATGTTGTCCACTCCTGGGACATGAACAGCAATGAGGTTTGCGCCGTGTTGTAGAACCCAATCCCACACCCTCATGGCCTCCCTGCAAAGCGGGTAAGAATGGGTGCTTCCTTGTTTTTTGAGGTAATACATCATCGCGGTATTGTCTGTAACAGGAGAGAACCCGGTGGGATCTCCGACTGGAAGGCCTGCAGGGCATAAAGAACTGCTCTCATTTCCAAAATATTTATGTGGAGATGAGCTTCCTGGGGCATCCACAAGCCCTGAGACCTGACCCTGTCGAGGTGTGCTCCCCAACCGAACCCTGAGGCATCCGTGGAGAGCGTCACAATCGGAGACAGTGCAATGAAGGGGACCCCCGCCAACAGGTTCTTTGAATCTAGCCACCATTGCCAATCCTGGATTACGGCATTCGTGATCCGAATTGGAGGCTGCAAATGGTCTTGCTTCTGATCCCATTGTACCCGTAACATCCACTGGGTCACCCGAATGTGGAGATGGGCTAGCGGGACTGTTGCAATGGCCGCAGCCATGTGTCTGAGCAGGCAAAGGACTAGTCTGGCTGGGACTGTCTTCTTTGCCAAGATGTCCCTGATGAGGGATCTGATGTGTTCCGCTCGGTCCTGGGGCAGAAAAGCTCTCCCCTGGATGGTGTCCAGAACTGTGCCTATGGCCGAAAGTTCTAGGCGTCGTTCGGTAGAGTGGGACCGTGAGGCCGATGCTGGTGAGTCAACGGCGGGAAAAGAACTGGGGATTCTGGGGGACCACCCCCTTTTATATGATGCCTGACGGGGGCGGGGCAAGTCGGGCGGTCCTCGCTGGATAATGCTAGCTAGAAAATTCTCCGTGAGGGTCCTGGCGCCTACCGGCTTCAGTCCTAACGGTGTAACCTGCTGCAAGAGCTGTTTCTCGAAGTAAGATCCGTAGTTCTACTAGTGGTATACAGTTCACATCCACACTCTGGCAGTTCTGCTGGAGACAGTGGAGTCATCGAAAGTCTTCAAGCTAAGCTCCTTCCACCAGCTGGGTGGCATATCCTCTGGCTCCATCCCATAACGTCAAATCTTTTGCACGCTGGAAGCAGGGATCTGGGTGCAACTTGCCAAAGGAGGTTGGGTGGGTGATGTGAACTGTGTACCACCAGTAGAACTTAGATACAGGTGAGTAAACTATATTTCTAACAGTGCAGCTACAATTCACTATCCATACTCTGGCAAATTCCTTGCTGTCCTCTATGACTTTATTTGGCAAACAGAGACTGGAGGGCCGAGGTCCCAAAAGCAGCATCCTGACAACTCATTATGTCAGTGCTGTAATGGGAGATGAAGGTTTGTGCTTTACTCCAGGTTGCAGCCCTGCATATCTCCGCAATGGGGATATCCCTGAAAGCAGCCACTGTGGCAGTGGTATGCCTGGTGGAATGATATCTAAGCCCTTTGGGTGATTCCCTATCAGCCAACCTATAGCAGAGGTTGATGCAGGATGTAATCCACCTGGCAATCATTCCGCATTGCTGTTGGTATGCCAGACATGGGTTCAGCATATGTTAAAAAAAGCTGGCTAGCCTTACCCGAACTCCAGCTGTACGCTCCTTATAGTAAGGGCGCACCCTCTGCCGGTCCAGAGTATTGAGCCTGCAATCAGCCTCTGAGGTCAAGTTAATAAAGTATACCAGTAAGTTAATCACCTGGTTAACTGAAACTCAAACAACCTTCAGGAAGAACTTTGGGTGGGGGAGAAGGAAGATCTTGTCCTTGTTGAAGACAAGGTAAGGAGACTCCCCCAAAAGTCCGTGAAGCTCCCTGATCCTCATGGCTGATGTGATGGCCACCAGGAAGGCGACCATCTAAGACAAACGTGTCATCTTACAGTTGTGCACTGGCTCAAACAGCTTGCCCATGAGCACTGCCAGCACCAGCAGTAGATTCCATTGAGGCAGAGGTTCTAGCACTGGTGGGGACATATGGTCCAGACCTTTAAAAAGGCACCAGGCCACCTTCTCCTGGGCCACTGTCAGTATACCAGCCTGCACCTGGTATGCAGAGATGGCTGCCAGCTGCACCTTTAGTGTCTTCACTCATAGTCTCGACTGAGAGAGGGACAATAGACAATTAAGGATGCTGGCCATAGGGCAGGTAAGGGGATCAGTCTCTTTACCATGGCACCAGATTAAGAACCTCTTCCATTTATGCCTAGTATTTGCACATAGACTCTTTATGGGATGTCTCCCCAGCGTGTAGAATGTCTTCTATAAGGCTGAGAGCCTGGAACTCTAGCTACTCAGGAACCAGGCTGAGCGGTGCAGGGATTGAAGTTCTGAGTGTACGACCTTCCCCTGTTGTATTGACAGCAAGTTTGGGCACAGAGGCAACCTCTACAGAGGCCTGCTGCTGTAGCTGAGGAGATCCAGACACCACAACAACCTGGGCCAGTCTGGGGATCCCAGGAACACGTGCACCTTGTCCTTCCAGGACTTAACCACAACCTTGTGGACCAAGGGGAAGGGAGAGGTACAGAAGGCCTGGGGTCCAGAGTCTTGCGAAGGCGTCCTGAAACAGAGTCCCAGACTGCAATGCAACAGAGCCCCAGACAGTGGAAGACAGGCACAGAACAGCCTCAGTTTTCTGTTCTCCATCAAGACAAATAGATCCACCAGAAGGATCCCCCCCCCCAGGAGAATAGGTGGTTTACCACCTCCTGATGCAGGGACCAGTTATACAACACCTCTCCGACCCAGCTGAGAGCATCCACCAGCTGACTGGTTTCTCTCACGACATGAAGAGCCAGGAGAATTGCACCCATGCTGAGCATGAGTGTCCAGATGCAGAAAGCCTTTTGACACAAGGAAGCGGTATAGCACAGTGAGTTAAAGCTCTGAGCTGCAGATCTGGAGACCTGGGTTTGAATCCCACAGCCACCTAGGTGCATACTGTGTGACCCTGAGCAAGTCACTTAACTTCCTTGTGCTCCCAGGTCACACCTGTAAACAAGCTTTCAGCTTAGAGTGTCTCTCCTTGTAAAACAAACAAACAAAACAGAAAGGAGTGTGTCCCACTCTGCCTGTTCAGATAGGGCATGGTGGTCATATTGTCTGTCTGGACCTGAATGACCTCACTCTGAATCAATGGAGCAAATTCCGTCAGAGACAAAAGCACTTCATGGAGCTTAAATAGGTTAATGTGATGTCAAGACTCCTGGGTTGACCAGAACCCATGGGCTCTGTAGCCTCTCGAGTGTGCTCCCCACCATACCAGAGATGCAGCCACTATGAATGTGACAGACTTTCAGGATGGGCAAACAGGATTCTCTCCTCCAGATGTTGTGGAGTCTGCCTCCACTGGACAGCATCCCACATTAGTTGATCACCACAACCAGCTGGTCCAGGTGACCTAGGCATTGGGACCACTGCCTGTCCAACTTCCACTTCAGGTAGCGCATCTGCCAGCAAGCCCATGTGATCATGCTGGTGGAGAATGCCATGTATCCCAGCAGTTGCAGGAAGTCCAGGCAGGGCGCAAGCACCCAGCCTGAAATGATCGGGCAAAGGAGGTAAGATTCAACGTCCAGACCACCGGAAGGTGGGCCTTGGCCTGCAGGGAGTCTAGTTCAGTCCCAATGAGCTTGATCACCTGTGAGGAGTCCACTTCTGATTTGGCCAGATTGACCAGAAGGCCCAAGTCCTGACAGGTCTGGAGTGCCAGATCCTTGGACTCTCCATAGCTTCTTTCAATTACCTGGCTCTCTGCTAGTCACTCAGGCAAGAATACACCCTAATACCAGCAGAAAGGTTGCCACCACTGCCATGCACCTGGTGAAGACCCTAGTAATGGACAAGAGGCTGAAGGGCATGACCTGGAAATTGTACTGCACAGAACTGAAGGTACTAGTAATAGGACACACTGGGATGTGGAAGAATGCATCCTGCAGTGTCAGGGAGCAGAACCACATGGCCTGATCCAGAGATGGTATGATCTGATTCAGAGTGGCCATATGGAACTTGTGCTTTCACATGAACTAGTTCAGATCATGCAGATCCAGTATGGGGCACCAGCCTCAAGTCCATTTCGGAACCAGTAAGTACCTGGACACATATCCTTGAGTGGCCAGGACATCTGGAATAGGGGCTATTACCCTGCAGTCTAGGAGCTGAGTGATGTCAGCTCTTAGCACAGATGTGTCCTTCGACACTCTGGACTCTTGAGGAACTTGTAGTAAATACAACAGAAGAGCTTCAAAATCCAGAGGTAACCATCTGTCCATAAATTCTGAGATAATGGCAGACCAGTGTGACAAAGAGTGGTGTAACCAACCCCCAAACTGGAGCCGGAACAGGGACTGGACAGGAGGGGGGATTACACCCAAGCCATCACTGTGCAGCCTTGGAGGGGGCTCCAGCCACATGGGCTGTGGAGGCACCACCACCTCTGCTCCCTCATTTTGCTCCTGCCTGCTGAACTTTAAGTGCCCCTGCTAGGTGCGCTGCTGAAGTTGCTGTGGTTGAAAGGACAAAAACTGAAAGACCTTTTTACACTTTTGGTCTTTCTAGGACAAAGCCACAGAATCTAGGGTTGCACTGGACTCAATATGCGCAACATGTCCTTCCACACCCAGGCCAAAAAGGTCAGTGCCCAAGAAGTGGACATTGAACGACTTATGTAGAGTGTCCACCATGAAGGTAGAGAGCCTCAGCCAAGCTCTATAATGCATGGCGACAGCCATAGCCATGGCATGGCCACAGAAGTCGACCATGTCCAAAGTCATACAGACCTGATGCTTAGCCAGTGACTGATCCTGGTCTCCAATGATTTTTCCCAGCATCTGTCAGAAGTTCTAATACTCTTAAGGGGAATGATCAAAATTCATCATCATGACCAAACAGCTGGCCTGACAGAGACCCAGTGACGCAGAAGCATACACCGTTTTACCCGGCAAGTCAATATTCTTGGACTCCCTATCTGGAGGTTCTTCCAAGTCCCCTTAACATCCTGATTTACAAGAGACAGAATCCAAAACCAATCTCTCCAGAGAGGGGTGGTAAGAAAACCCAAAGAGTGCATCAGTTAGGACCACATATTTACAGACCATATGAGTGGACTGTGACAAGCAGGATGCTGGACACTGCCAAAGCTCCAGGACCAATCCCAAACTGGCTTCAGCCAAGGGAAAAGCAACCCCCAGAGAGTTATCCCTATATAGAATATCCACAAACAGGTACTTAGCTCATTTCCAGACTGGCTCTAAGGGAACCTTCATGGACTGTGACATGTCAGACCACAGCTCCAAAGGACACCAGGCCATGGTCAGCTGTTCAACTGATTCATGATCAAAAGTACAAGTCCTGATTGAGGTTCTCGACAACTCGCTTTCAGAGGCAGAGGATTCCTCACTGATGACCATTAATTGTTTTCCACCATGGACTAACCTAATATCCTTATCCTGGGTGATCTCCACGGAAAGCTGGCCTAGCAAGCCAGCAGCAGAGTGACACTCCTTGGCCCCGAAAGAGGCTGCGGTGGAGGTGGCTCCACATACAGTGGAGAACAAGCAGACACAGGGGACTGTGGAGTAGGATGGACTGGTGTGGAAATGACAGGCAGTGGTACAGGAGGTACAGCCCTACCCTCAAAGCCATGGTCCAGTGTTGCCAGATGAGCTCCTCATAGCGCTGACAAATCTTTCCTCAATAACTCTCCTGAAGAGGAGGTGGTAATGCAGTATCGACAGCAATGCCTTCCAGTTGAGCGGGATGGAGAGCGCAAGCAGTGCCTCATCCTAGACTGACAACCAGAGGGTCGACGTTGACAGGGTCCTCTGGTGGGTTAGTATAAACCACCTGCTTTGGCAGGGTAACCACAATTATTTTCGGAGGCACAATTACCAGTGCAGACTGTTTCTGAGGCAGCTCACCCCAGGGGTACCGACTGGGCCTCATCCACCTGAGTGAGGGACTGGGAGTACTGGGGTCCTCTATCTCCTCTGAAAACCAGCTGAAAGACTCAAGAAAAATTTCAACCACCTGCTCGACTGGGAGTGGAGGCCAACAAGCTTGACTGGGTTACTGTGGAGCCCTTGACAAACCGCTCTAAAACAGAGAGTTCGACCATGGCTGAGCAGTCAAGAGAGTCGAAGGTGTGGGACAAGCACGCGGTCCAGGGGCCTGTGGCGATGCTGCTTTTTGTGCTGTTTGCTATGGCAAGAAGGACACTCCTGGAATGTCTGGACTGGACGGCCAAACACATTTCCCTGAAATCATCAGAGAATGACTCTCCGACTCTGTTCCCAGCCAGGAACAGCGCCAAGAAAGATGAAGAACTCACCTCAGCCATTGCCTCTTCTTCCATAAATGCACACTCAGCAGCTGCTCTGGCAGCAGCCACAGCTTTTCTGCCTTCTTTCTGCCATCCTAGGGCCAAGTCTGGTATTCTGTTTTTTTGATGGACATTGGCAGCATGGCCTGGAAAAGACTGCATCCCTCAACTCCCTGTTGAGCGCTCAAGCAGTATAAACACATGTCATTTGGATCTGTGGTGGGCATCTTCTGCCTACACCAGACGCAGAATTTAAACCCCATTTTTCTGCCTTATCATTGTTCCTTGCAAAGCAGAGCTGAAAAATGCAGGAGCAACTTTAATGCTGAATGAGGACTGGAACATCTGAAGATTCGCCTACCGAAAGCACTTGAAACTCAAAAATCCTTCAACACTACAAAGCTGTGAAGGAGGAAACCTGTCCCTTTCAGCATAAAGCAAGATCTGACGTCATGGGACTGAGCCAGAGGGTATACCACCTGGGTGGTGCGAGGAGCTTAGCTTGACAGCTTCCAATAACTCGGCTGCCTTCAGCAAAACTGCCAGAGTCTGGATAGTGAACTGTATCTACAAGTATCAGAATCCTGGTTTCAGGTTAATCCGCATGCTTATAAATAAAATGGAAAAGCTATGTGTGAAAATATATGAACCATCAGCAAACAAAAGCTTAAATGTTTTTTCAAAATATCCCCCTTAGATATCAGGGTGTCTAACTTCTTTGCACTGCTGCCAAGACAGTGGAACATGAACAAACCATACAGCAGTGAAATATCAGACTGATGTTTGCTAAGGTCATTAGGTACAGTATCAACTGGCGTACGAAGGCAGAGTCTTCCATTAGGTGAGGGATTTATGCAAATAATACAGTTACGAGGATCCAGGACAACTGAGGGACGTTTGGAAATGCAGGGGTTTGGTTCGATGAAACACCATCAACAATGAACACATTAAAACTTAAATTCAGCTAGAAAAGAATACAGTTCAGCCAAGAACCAAGCAGTGATGCCTGCATTACTGCAATTTGAGCAGCAGGAAGTTGTAGCGGGACACTGTGTCAAATGCTTTTGATGAGTCTCAGAGAGTACCTAAGTGGCAACAGTTCCTTTACAAAATGTTTTATACCCAGGGTGAGGAGCTGAGTGTAGTGTGAACCTTGCAGATGGGAGAAAATCTCTATTTTGCAGCAGTGAGAGCGTTGCGGTGATGTAGCATACTCGCCAGCACAGCCCACGGCATGTAAAATGCAGTGCATTTGTTTATCTTTACGCTCAAAGTCACATCATTTCATTGCTATAGCTAGAATTCATAAAACAATGTATGCACCCACCTTTGAAATGGATGAAATGTGGTCAAGTGAAACAGATCATGCAGAAACGTAACCTAAAATTATTTTATTGGCAAATTACACAGGCCACAAATGTTTAGCTCCCTCACATGGGCAGACTTGCAAACGCAACTATACTGTGTCACTTTGGCAAGGAAGCGGGTGTACAACACTCAGGAAAATATAAGGGATTGAATTTGAACTTTGACCCTCCAGTTACACAGACACGTTTTCCCAAATTTTTGACATTCTGCTACTTTTCTGGCAAATTCCACTTCCCCCCAAATCATCAGAATCAACATAAACCATTCATTTTTTGTCCTAATGGAACTAGCAGTGTGTTTTTTTTCCCCCATCCTATAAATCGGGCACATAAATTAGAACCATCTCCCTCTTGTGAGGGGTGTGAACGTGGAAGCTGTCACCAACGTAAACAGTATATACATTTCTATCATTCTGTATTACTAAATGACACTGGGTATCAAGTTTAGGGAAAAAGACGAACTGCATAACAGAAGCCAAGATAGTGGCACTTGATACAACAAAAATGCATATGTGGATAACACGCCCTTCCTCTCCATGACAACCATAAAAACAATGATATGGTTTTCTATCAACTAAGCTCAAGAAAATGGTTAGACATACTGTAGGTGAAACACCTACACTGAGCTACACAATTCCAGCAGCTATTCAATGCAAAATGTCAAAATCCGCCCCTTCTCCACCCCAAACAACAACTGGAGCCACTGCACACTAAATGTACACATATCTTTTCGGTCATTAAAAGCTACCACTGCCATCGAGCCCACACTAGCTTTGCTACTGGGCTTGATTCAGCGAGTTATTTGGAGAGAAATGAAATTAGACAGTGATGCAAGCCCCCACAGGGGAAACACTTCGGCACTAAAAGATAATCTGAGAAAGTCGCTCAGAAGAAAAAGCACATCGGCCCATTATAGAAACTCACACAGACGACGAAACTCACATGTGTGCATGTATGTACGTCAAGCTTAGAAACATGAGGCACAGCATGGCAGTTTGCTCCACAAATAATACTAACTCTGACAGACACATTTGCATTCAAATAGCAGTCATGTTATAATATGTTTCCCAGCCTGAGAAAGTCAGTGCTGATAGCTATATACAGATTTATTTCCCCAGGGTTTTTAAAGCCATTGAAGAGCACAAAGTGGCGTGCAAACAGGCTGAGGAAGAAAACAATGGAGTGCACAGGGGTGTGCAAACAGACACACCAGTTTGTGTTTGGAGGTAGTAATGCCTGGGCTGTTTTTTCCAAACAGAATCCACGAATTTAAAAAGACCAAAGCAGGAACTAGAATGGATATGTTATTCTTCCAACTTAAATTTTTTTTTTTGCCTCCAGAAAGAAAAAAAAAATATTCCATCCCTTGTCAGCTTTATTAGTTACTCTATTAAAAAGTGCTAAGCTAGCACTGCCAGCCAGCTCAGAGGTAGCGCAGTGTTCTGCCATTAAGATTGCCCGAGTTTTCTTTGTGATTCTGGATCGACGCAAGATGACAACCAAGGGGGTGGGGATACCCGAGGCAGTGCTCCCTTATCCTGAGGGAGGGGGAAACATACTGCCACTGTGCTCGCAGCGAAACCTACAGTCAGGAGTTATCTGGCATGTTACCCGAGAGTCCTGGGCTCGCACGTGAGCCCACTCTCCCACATTACACCGAGCTGGCCACTTGCAGATGGAAATCCTGGTACCTGTGAGGAGGTCAGGCTGCTGCCACAAATTACCCAAGTGGGTAGAATTTAAATAATTACCAGTGCACCTGTAAAAGTGTATGGACCGGGGAGTTAGTAGTATAACAGTACAGTACTAGCAAATATAACAAATCACATAGGGTTGGGGGGGTTGCTAAACTAAGGTTTGTACCCAAAGCAACACTTTGTTTCTGTCAAGGTGTTTCTGGATGCTCCACTGCTGGCATCTGCCAGCAAACATCCAGCCCAAACATCTCCTCCACCAGCTACAGTTTCCTCCATGGCTGGGCCCCGTGGAGGGACCATGCAGGAGCAGGGGCCTGCACCACCCTAGAGCACACAATCCAGGCAGGGACCACATCTGCTGGTGCAGTAATACAGGCGACCACCATTTTTTTCTTCTGCTTTAACCCCCAAGCCAATCTCCACCACTTGCACCAATCAGTTGCAGACCTAGCCCGCGTGCTGCATACCTTTCGGAGCAGAAGCATGCTCTCTGCCCCTCTACTGTGGGTGAATGTGACAGCTTTCTTCCCCACCAGCCACCCAATCACTAGTATACCAAGTCCAGCCTCTAACCAAGGTTCTGGCACGGCAGTTCATCAGCCACCGGGTGGCCTTTTCCCCTAAAGATACTGTTAAGGTTTTGGATCAACTTTAGCTTAAATGAGCAGACTCAATGCTAATGTGGAGTAACTTCAAATAAATACTGCATCTCCAGTCATGACTCTCATACCTCAGATACCTCCCCAGCCTGCATAATTTTGACTTATGCAGGCATAGTCTATGAGAGTCTCAGAATATCAAATTTAAAAATAAAACAATGGGTGTTAACACACTGGACCATGTTTCAGTGTCAGTGCAGAGCTGTGCATATCTACATGGCAAATGAGTGGCCAGACTGGTCAGACCTGCTGATCACATCAGTTCTAAAATTTTGTAGTAAGCCAGACCTGTTGGTGTGCCTAGGACATCCTGTTAATGCCACCAGAACCTTTGGCACCTGATCTACTCTGCTACTGCTGAGCCTGAAACACAATGCACAATTTGGTTTCAGCATGTTGCTGTTCATGTCTGTCATGCTTCTTGATCCACGCTTTCCCACTGTGCTCAATGAAGTGTTTGTTAAATGGGCACAATCCTTACTGGCATCAGCTTCACACAGTTACAGATTTGAGGCTTGGTTCATATTTTTAGTTTTTCTTAGTTTGTTTTTAAGTCTTCATTTGTTTGTGTGTTGGGGGGCTGCATTTTTTTTTTCCGATCTATATTGTTCTCCCTCACCCTGCCATCTAACAACGGAGTACCCCGTTATCAAGGATGTACGCTGTTCAGGCTCTATGAGCCATCCAGCAGATGGCAGGAGTTTTTCACCCGGGTTTGCTCCCCTTATGTCCATCCGTCCCCCCCCCCCGGCGTGAGCAGTGCCATAATGGCCTAGCATGCTTAGCGAACCCCTGTAGGAAGAGGAAGCTCCTTGACTCACATGCAGAGGTCACTAGTGAGCTGGAGCCCACTGCCAGCCCTCCCCAGCCAGCTGAGGCAATCAGTCTTCTTTCAGCAGCTGTCTACAGCCCAACCTGTCCCCCCCATGTGGCATGTGACATCTGTTCCGAATACCAGTCACCTGCATGGCTGCGCTACTGGGGCAGCGGGTGTGTGCGTGCATTTTATGTCCATTATTTTATCTTTATTTTTTCAAATTTGCCTCCCCTGTCTTACAGTACCAAATCCTAGAAGTGCAATACAGAGAAAACCCTATTAGTACTCACTTAGGCAGGGCAAGACAAGGCCAGAATGCCAGCAGTGAGGGGTGTGGGTGGTGGCTTTAGTTATATCCAAATCAACTTTCCTAAAACTGACCCCAACCTTAGCCCTCACCACAGCATCCGTTTAAGATGCTGGGCCTGCGTATACTGCCTTCTGGCGTACTGCAGCCTCCACGGGTAGGGGTGTTGGCGGCAGCAGCAGCACTTCAGCCACTCCCACCAGTAGTGTTGATCAGTGTGGCTGAACCACTGAGCCAGCTGGAACTCCAGTTGTCCTTGTCATCATCTTAGTGACTCTGAGCCTCCAGCTGTGTCAGTACCTCCCATCAACCACTACAGCAGTTCTCTGGGCTGCCATACTGCTCCCCCTACAGGCAGCTGGTATCAGCTTGAAGGAAAATACTGGCACAGAGATGGTACTGACTTAAGGCAATGGCCATCCTGCAGCATGGCCATGCTGTTACACACACAACACTGGGGACAATATTCCTTTCATCCTGATTACTGCATTTCCTGCAGCTTCAGAGGTGAATGACTTAGGAGACATTCCCCATCAATACTGCAAATGTGACCATTTGGAACTGTTGGGCATATGCTGTATACCATCATGTGTCTCTTTTCTGGCCACTGCAGACTAAAGCAGAGAAGCTTGTGAAGTGTGGCACTGAAATACAGGTTACTCACCTGTAACCTGAGTTCTAGGAGTGGTATATGTTGTTCATCCACACTGTCTGGCAGGTTCCTTGCCACTTTAAATCTTGCCGGAAGGTCTTCAAGCTGGCTCCTCCCACCCACCCAGGTGGTAAAACCCTCGGCTCCACCCCAAGATGCCAGATCTAGCCCGCTGGAAGCCAGATTGCACATCGAAGCCGGGGAGGTCGGGTGGGCCGTCTGGATGGACAACATATACCACTCCTAGAACTCCTGTTCCAGGTGAGTAACCTGTATTTCTAGGGACGTAGATATGTTGTTCAATCCACACTGTCTGGCAGACTCCTAGCAGTTCTCCGGGAGGTGGGAGGCAAGGCGAGCACCCCCTATTTAGGGAATAAGGACTGGAGAACCGAGGCCCCAAAACCAGCATCCCGCCGTGACTCAAGGTCAATGTGGTAAAGGGAAATAAAGGTGTGTGCTGACTTCCAGGTAGCAGCCCTGCAGATCTCCTGGATAGGGATGTCCCTAGAAGCAGCGGTATGGCGGGTAGAATGAGCTCTTATCCCTGTGGGAGGCTCCATGCCCGCCAACCTATAGCAGAGATCTATGCAGGAGGTGACCCACCTGCTTATCGTCCGCTTGGCTGCAAGTCTGCCAGGTGCGGCTTCAGCGTAGGTGATAAACAGCTGGCGAACCTCTCCCCAAACTTCAGCTGTCCGCTCCTTATAAGCAGCGAATGCTCTTCTAGGGTCCCGAGTATGGAGCCTATATGCGGCCTCTGAGGTGTGACTGGGGTAGAACACCGGCAGAGTCAACACCTGGTTAAGGTTAAACTCAGACACCACCTTTGGAAGGAATTTCGGGTGAGGGCGCAGGACAACCTTGTCCCTGTGGAAGACCAGATAAGGAGACTCTATGGAAAGCACCTGGAGCTCTCCCATCCTTCTGGCTGACATAATAGCCACCAAGAAGGCGGTTTTCCATGACAGGTGGGAGACATCGCACCTGTGCATCGGTTCGAATGGCTTGCCCATGAGCTTAGCCAATACCAGCAGTAGATCCCATGGAGGTGGAGGTTCTCGCACCGGAGGGGATATGTGATCAAGGCCTTTGAAAAGCCTGACCACCTTCTCTTCTCCTGCGCCACTGACTGCTTGCCAGCCCACGCCCGGTAAGCAGAGATGGCTGCCAGGTGCACCTTAAGGGTCGCCGACCGAAGCCTAGCTGAAAAGGAAACACTGGTAGTCCAGGATGCTAGCCAAGGAACAGGAAAAAGGGTCCAACCCCTTGTCCTGACACCAAATGGAAAAGGTCTTCCATTTGAAGGAGTAGCATTTTCTGGTCTACTCCTTATGACGTTGAGGACTTCGTCGGAAAGACCCAAGGCCTGGAATTCTAGCCACTAAGGAACCAGCCCGTCAGGTGCAGGGACTGAAGGTCCGGATGGAGAACCTTCCCCTTGTTGACTGAGATCAGGTCTGGGAGGGCTGGAAGCCGCCTCGGGAGCCTGGAGCTGAGGCTGAGGAGATCTGGGTACCAGAACTGGCGGGGCCAGTCTGGGGCTACCAGAATCACCTGTGCCTTGTCCCTCTTTGCCTTGAGAAGCACCTTGTGGATCAAGGGAAATGGAGGGAAGATGTAGAAGAGGCCTGGGGTACACGGCCTCAGGAAGGCATCCCCCTGCAGCAAGCCCTGCTGAGGGGGGCAGGCATGAAACAGCCTCAGCTTCGCATTCTCCTTGGAGGCAAACAGGTCCACCCGAGGGGTGCCCAAATGAGAGAACAGATCTTGTGCTACCTGAGGCAGGAGAGACCACTCGTGAGATGCAGCGCCTATCCGGCTGAGGGCATCGGCCAGACTGTTGGAAGCTCCTGCCATATGGATGGCTAGGAGATCCACCTCCAAGCTGATCATGAGGGACCAAATGCGGAGAGCCTCCTTGCACAGAGGCAAGGAGTGCGTCCCGCCCTGTCGGTTGAGGTAGAACATGGTCATGGTGTTGTCCGTCTGGACCTGAACCACTTGACCCCGTACAAACGGAGTGAAGGCGGCGAGGGCTAGACGCACCGCTTGGAGCTCCAACAGGTTGATGTGGCATTGAGACTCCTGAGGAGACCAGAGACCGTGGGCCCTGAGCTCCCCAGATGGGCACCCCAACCCATCAGAGAGGTGTCGGTCGTCAGAGTGACTGTCAGCTTGGGGCAGACAAATGGGATACCCTCCAGCAGATGAGCTGGAACAAGCCACCACTGTAGGCCATCCCATATCTCCTGGGTTACCGTCATTGGCTGGTCCAGAGGACCAGAGCACTGTGACCATTGGCGGGCCAGCCCCCATTGCAGGGGACGCATATGCCAGCGAGCCCAATGGACCACGCTGGTGCAGGCCACCATGAGGCCCAGAAGGCGCAGCAAGTCCCGGGCAGGGCGCAGTTGCCCAACCAGAAATGATTGGGCAAAGGAGGAAAGGACCTCGGCCCTGTCCACCGGAAGCCGGGCTCTGGCTCGAAGAGAGTTAAGCTCTGCCCCGATGAACTGAATCACCTGCGATGGCACGAGTTCCAACTTGGCCTCATTGATGAGGACGCCAATCTGAGAGCAGACCTGGAGGGCCAGATCCCTGGACCACTCCACCTCCAACCTGGAGGGGGCTGCAATCAGCCAGTCATCCAGGTAAGGGTACACCCGGACCCCTCGGCGCCGCAGGAATGCTGTCACCACTGCCATGCATTTGGTGAAGACCCTGGAGCTGGAGAGAGGCCGAAGGGCATGGCCCGGAACTCGTAAAGAGATCCCTCTGCTCGGAAGCGGAGGAATCGCTGATGAGACGGACGGATTGGGACATGAAAGAATGCGTCCTGAAGGTCCAGAGAACAAAACCACATGCCTAGTTCCAAGGATGGAATGATCTGAGCCAGAGTGACCATCCTGAAGGTGCTCTGCCTTAGGAACTTGTGCAGGTCGAGAATGGGGTGCCAGCCCCCCTTCCGTTTTGTGACCAGGAAGTACCTGGACACAAACCCTGGGTCTGGAGGAGGGTTCACCACCTCGCTGATCACCTCCTTCTGGAGGAGCAGAGCAATGTCGGCTTGACAGGCCGACAGAGAGATTGCGAAACCCGTTGCCCCCCGTGGGGCGACGGCTCGATAGGGAGGGTACTGCTCCAATTCCAGAGGCAGACCTCTGCCTATCACTTCGAGCACCCAGCGGTCCGTGGTGATAGCGGACCAGGTGGAAAAGAAGTGGCGGAGCCGTTCCCCCACAGGGGGAACTCGGGGAGAAGTGACGAGGTTGGGGGCGACACCCCTCAACCCGTCACTGGGCAGGCTTGGAGTAAGGGCCCGCTGAGGGACCTCCTGGGCCCTTGCCTCAAGGTTTCCTACTGGAGGAAGCAGCAGACTTGGCCTTAGGGCCCCAAGTGCGTGCCTGCTGGCCCTGGTGCTGGTGCTGCTGGGCCGGACGTACTACAGGGGCAGAAGGGCAAAAGGGCTTACGCTGCTGCTGGCGGCCTTAGTCCTTCTGGGCAGACGTAACCGAGCCCAAGGTGGCACTGGACTTCTCGATCCTCTGGAGATGGCCTTCTACCCCCGGCCCGAACAAGTCGGTGCCCAGGAAGGGAACGTCTGCCAGCTTGTGCTGGGTGTCCGCCGTGAAGGTGGAGATCCGCAGCCAAGCTCTGCAGCGCATGGCCACTGTGGCCACTACTGATCGGGCACAAGAATCACCTATATCCAACGAAGTCTGGAGCTGCTGTTTTGCCACCGCCCTTCCCTGATCCCGGACCTGCTTGACCGTCATCTGAAGGTCAGCCAGGAGATGAGGAATCGCATCATCCAGGGAACCCATAAGGGCGTGAGAGAAATGTGCCATCAGAATGGCCGAGCTAGCCTGACGAAGGCCTAGGGAGGAAGCAGCGTAAACCTTCTGCCCCACGTAATCCAGCTTTTTGGATTCCTTATAGGGCGGTCTGTCCATGTCCCGAGCGTTCCCGGAGCACCAGAAAACGCTATCAGTCACTAACCCCTCCACAGAGGGGTGCTCCGAGAAATCGGAGAGTGAACCGGTGGGGACTGTGTACTTTCGAGCCATCCTGGCCGAAGGCGCAGGACAAGATGCTGGCCGCTGCCACAACTCCAGGGCCGGGCCAACAATGGCTTCGGCCACAGGAAAGGCCTCCATAGGGGAATCCCCTCGGTCCAGTATCTCCGTGAGGGGATACTTGGCCCATTTTGAAACGGGTTCGAGCTGCATCCCGGTGGACTCTGAGATGAGCCCTAGCAAACCTAAAAACGAGGATGGGCTCTCGTCCAGCAACTGGCCCCCCGCAGACTCCAGGTCAAGCGGCCTGGTGAACAGGGAGGAGTCGTCGTCAGACTCCGAGGAGTCTGCAAACAGCTGCTGGGCGCCTGAGCCACCCTCCACCTGCCGAGGTCGATCGGGAGTGAGGGTGACTGACAACCTGTGGGGCAAGCCCTGACCCGACCAAGAATCCTTGGTCAGGGCTCCAGTCTTCAGTTGTGGAGGTTCCACCACAATGGGCGGAGCAGCCGGCTTCAGCCGAACAACCGGTGCCGGGGTCTGTTCCTCGACCACTACAAGGGGTTGTTTCAGCCACTCAATGGTCGGAGAAGGCGACGGAGTTGGCTTATTCCCGGACAATAAGAGCTGCTGCCACATTAACTCCTCGTAGCGCCAACGCAACTTGCGCCAGAGCCTATCCTCCGAAGAGGACGACAAGGATGAGCGGCAACGCCGCTTTCCATGGTGCCGAGACAGAGACTGCAGACATCAGTGGGACCGGCTGGACCTGGAAGAGGACCAAGACCTTCGGGGGTTCCAAGGGTGGGTCAGAGAGGGGACAGGGGAAACCCGCTCCTCCCTCTGTACAGGGACCTTAACTGGGGACTCCGGCACAGGAGGCACAGGCAAGTCCTCGGTTTCCACCGTAGAATTGGTGAAGTAGGGTTGTCGGCTTCTCCAGTCGACAAACCGTCCAACGGGTCTAGAAAAATCTCGACCGCGTCGACGGATGTCTCGGCCGGCTGACCTGACGGGGGCACCGTGAAGCCAGTGGCCGCAGCCGCAACCTCGACTGAAGTCGAGAGTCGACAGTCTGGTGAAGGAGATCTCCCCCGCTCCCACGAACGTCGACGGTGGGACTTACCCTTAGAGTCCTTCTTCTTGGACCGACTGGAATGTCCCGATGGCCCTTCTACCTTGGTGGAGAGGGACTGGCAAAGCTCCTTAAATGAAGCCGTGTAGGAGGAGCCCAAGGACAGTGGGATAAATGCCGCGGCTGAGGAGGAAGCAGCAGCAGCAGCCTGGGCCGCCTCCTCCTTGAGGACGATCATCTGCTCCAACTTCTCCATGGAGCCCACCGCTGCAGACACTGCCCAACGGGCCTCCTTAGACTTGACCATCGGATACCGTTTGTGGCCCGAGAAGAAGTCTGGCCTGCGGTCGCCCAAGAGCAAAGTTTAAAAGAACTCTGCACACCGGGTAAGTCTGGCGTAGTCGTGACCAAGCCCCAGGCAGTAGATGCATCGCGGGAGTGCGGATCGCCCGGGACATCTTCTGCCCACAAGGGCACCGTCGGAAGCCGGGAGTCGATTTGTCCATCGCAGCCGAGAGGGAAGACGAGGACCGAAGTCTTGTAAATTTTAAAATAAGTTTCGGAAATTCTGAAGATTGTGGATCCAGGCCTAAAACGCAGAGCGCTAAGGAGGGAATCTGAGCTTCCAAGCACTTAGGAAGATCTGGCGTCTTGGGGCAGAGCTGAGGGTTTTAACCACCCAGGTGGGTGGGAGGAGCCAGCTTGAAGACCTTCCGGCAAGATTTAAAGCGGCAAGGAACCTGCCAGACAGTGTGGATTGAACAACATATCCACGTCCCTAGAAACATAATCGTCCCATGGGCCTTATCTGCTCAGTTCAGCAGAAACCCACCATGCCGCCTCTTATACTCCCAACTCAGTTACTCCCTCCCTAGTGCACACAGGATAGCCCTTTGTGAGGTTGTCTGGTTTTACACTGCTTCTGCTCACTCATAGACAGCAGTGCACAGTCTCTCATGTAAATCCTAACTGAATGGCCTTGATCTGGTCTAACATTTGCAATGAGGCAAACCACACAGAGCAGCCTGCTTCAAGAGAGCATGGCTGGCTCTGCAGTCCGAACCACCAGATAAACTTTTAATGCACTGCAGTTATCCCCAAGCAGAGTCAGTGTGACTAAACTGCTTGCATAACCAAGCACCAGGAAAGCAGACAGCCTGAAATGTCATTCTAGACTGAGCTGAAGGAGCACTCTCGACCAATCGGAGTCCTGCCTACCCCTGCACTAGACACTCTCATTCTGTAGAGAGTTTATAACACAAAGGTATCGTGGAAACAGGCTTCTCCGGGGGGGATGTTTAATTTTTTTTTTTTATATTATGGATCAACTTTGATCAGTGACCTACAGTATTTCTACTTTCCCTCACAGCATGCTTGGCAGTCTAAGGGTGATGTCCCTGACACACTTCTGGTACTTGGGAAACTACTCCTACACTGCTCAGAGTGCTGTTGGGGTACATATAAATATGTAGAAAATGAGTAAGAGAAATGCTGGTCTGTGATTGACTGAAAGCATTCTCTACCCATATTTTAATAAGGCAACACCAACTGATAAAAATAAATAAATAGATAAATATAAGGAGCTGGTGGGCCACTCGCACTTTACTGCTCACTCAGTACCTCACACTTTGCCGCACCAACACTGCAATCCCATTTCTGCTTCTCCCATCACAGCCGGTCACTACTTGTATAACCATACCACAACTTTGGCATTTTGTGTCATACTACAACTCAACAACCCTTTTTATAGTGCAACACGATCCCTCAGCATATGGGTTGGTGTGTGATACCTGCACTTCAAGGGGCTAAAAGGTGCTCCACCTGTGGCGTCCAGCCATGCCTCTAGAGCGGGCAGTTATCACACAGCAACCCACACCCTGTCAGGTTTTCCCGCTCAATATATTCCTTCCTACTACATCAGTTTCTTTTTTACATTACTAAGCCTCATCAAAAAACTGCTATGTTTTATCTAAGAACATGGTAAGTATATTCCCAGTGCGTGTCCGTCTAAATTTAAAATAGCCCACAGGATATAAAGCCATAGCCGCAGTAAAGACAAACGAGTTGAATGAATGGAAGATGGAGGGTGGAGTCTCATTTACATACAAAAATTAAAACATTCAAAGAAGTTCTCCATCTGTGTGTATTGCAGCTGCCCAAAACATAGCTACTTGCACCATTCTCTCTTAAAAGTGGACCGCACAAAGCGACAGACAATATTTTGAAAAACAAAGAACTGCATTAAATGGGCTAAATAATCCCCTCAGTGTCTCTTTCCTCCCAGGTCACCACGGTATAGTCAGGGAAAAGTTTGTCCCCTCACAATGGGCTCAGCCTTTGCAGTACCAGGACACAAGAGCTCACGTCTACGCCAAAAACAGTATCCTATGTGGAAGCACAGAATATCTTGGCAGGTCACATCTCCAAGCTGAGGACTGAACACTTGTTCTCCGCTCCCCAACTCTTGGTCATACAAAACTGGAAACTGCTGGAATTCAGTAGGGTGGGCCATCTAATGAATGGCACTCTATTCATATAGATTCCCAACGTGACGCACCACAATGATAAATTCAAACAGCTTTGACAGTTCTAATATTTCATGAAAAAAACAGCACTATCAAGCCAATGCATTCAACTGGAGTGGTCAATCAGGCACCACTCCGCTTATGGTACAATACAGCCAACTACTGCATATCCAAGCATTCAAAGCAGGGTATTCAGCCATCCTTCTGCATCCTGATAAGGACTAATTCCATAATACTCTTTTTCCCTGAAGGCAGGTCAATAACCACCTTGGGCTCCGTTCAATTTATCACTGACATTGAGTGCTATAACAAAAATTGGCCTGTCAAAGTCACGCATGTCGGAGATAATATGTAAATTCCAGTGCAAAAAAAGTTACTGCTAATCTTAGCCTGGGTCCCCAGCTATAATAATTATGCTTACAATATATCATATTCCCTACAATTTATTCATGGCACACAGTCTACAAGGCTGGCAGTGACTGCCGAAAGCATATTAAAATAAGGCTGCTTAAAGAGGGAGGAAGCAAGGAATTCAAGGGTAGGAACACAGATTTTAATTAGTTTAACATAATTGCATCACCCATAAGTATTAAAGAACTCAGACAGAAAGGGGGATGTGGGAGCCTAGCTATCAGCTGCTTTTCTGTAAGTGGCTACGCCCTTCATCCTCTCAAGGAGCTTGTACTATCCTGAAGTGAATGCATCAGAGGCAGTGTGGTCTAAGGGTTGGAGTACCGGCTTTGTTAATCAGGAGATCACAGAGTCAAGCACCATGATCACAGACGCTTACTCAATGTTGGACCATGAACAAGTTATTTAATTTCTAAGTGCTCCAGTCCATTCAGCTGCAGAAATAGACAGAAGCAGGACCTCACTGAAAATGAGATGTAGCATTTCAGCTGGGCAATCTTGAGTAAGCTGCACAAGTTAAGTACTCAAGGGGGAAAACACAAGAGAGAGAAAGAGGGGGAAGAGAGAAAAATTTACTTTATTAAAATGGGGAATGAAAATCCCATAACCTTATTGGTCAAAACATGTCACATGACCAGTGATTATTTTTCTGATGGCCACACATATCTCCTAAACTACACACACACACACTTTTTTTTTAACAAATAAAAAACATTTCTATAAGTGAGATAACACAATTCAGGGGTTGCGGCCATAAGGAAATAATGCAGTTCTCAAGTGGTTGCGGCACCGCTGGCACTCAGGTATGCCTCTTGCCTAACAACCACCACAGGGTTGCATTATTCCCTTATAACCATAAACCCTGTCATCCACTATCCCTTGCATACTATGCATTTATTTAAAAGGGCTCTATAAAGCATCCATTAGCATCAGCAAAACCTGCTCCCACCACATTCCTACAAAACTGTGAATTCCAAGTCACTCTCGTTCTTTATTATAAAGGACAGCAACATGGTGACACTGCATCTTTGTCCTTTACAGTACACATATAGCGGAGGGTTATTCAGGAACTGAAGTCATAATTAGGGTTGCTGGAATCAGCCAAATAGAACTGGATTTGTCGGACCCCCAAATCGGAATTAGGATTTTCAGAGCTGTAGTTCAAAAATCCTAAAACCTATTTTTACACAGGGCATTAGTATTCCACATACAAATCAGATTCCAAGTCTAAGGTACTTTTAGGATTTGAATCAGAATCGGATTAAGTGCTGGAAATTCCTATAAAGTTCAGTCAGATCAGAATCAGCCAATTCCGAGCATCACTAGTCCTAATGCTATTCTTGAGTACCCTACTCCACAAACGCTCATTCACTCCCTGAGCTCCAAGAAGTCAGGACTGTCAATTTTGCCTCCATCCAGATTAAAGTCTGCCGAAGACCAGGCATTTGCAGCCCCTGTTCTTTGGAAATAGTTACCAGTGAGTATCAGATCTGCCTTCTTAATGATACGTTTAAAAACGTTTTAAGTATAAAAAGTTCCATTTCAGACAGGCGCTCTGTGACAACTGATGTGCGTGTTTTTTTTTGTTTTGTTTTTTTTTACATTTATGTACAAATCGTTTAAACTTTGGTATACACCCCATGCCTTGGGAAGGGGTACCTTAAAAAATGTAAATATAGAAGTAATCCCTTGCTTGTGACACCCCAGTGGGTGGCTGTGGTACAGACTAATATGATGCTATAAGCAGGATATAAGGATCTCAGGTCTTGAACAAGCCTCTGCTGTAAATGAACTGTGAGGGATGGTCAAGTTCCTTTCATGTGAAAACCCCGATGGAATGGCTCAAAACTGATGTTTACTGGGGACACACTGCACTGGAGTTCTGATGAAGCCAATTTTTGTCCTTTAAAGAGCACCTTTCATGGCACGGGTGCTCACAGCCACAAAGAAAGTTTACCTGGCTCAGAGTTAGCTGTAAAAAAAAAAAAAAAATTTTATACGGTCACATTTTTAGGAGTGGAGGGATCATATTTTTGGCTCGAAGAGCCAAGCAGCCAATCCATCCACTTCCGGTTTGTAGCCACACCACCATGCTGTTCCATATTCTGACATCACAATGTGTGCTAGTGCGGGGCGTGCTCCATTAGGCAATATGGGCGCGCCCTGCGCTAGCACATGTGATGTCTAAATATGGAAACAGGGATGTGATTTATTAAACCGGAAGTGGATTAGATCGGCTGCTCAGCTCTTCGAGCCAAAATACGATCCCTCCACCCGAAAATGCAACCATATAAATTCTTTTTTTTAAGCAGTGAACTTGGAGCCAGATAAGCTTTCTTTGTGGCTGTGAGGAGGGCATGTTGTAATTCAGCATGAAAGGTTCTCTTTAAGTTAACAGGGCCCCCACAGGGGGTCTCAGTCATCAAGGCATGATGTTTGGGCAAGAGGACCACCAAGCAAACCCGAGCAGTTCTAGCTGTCCAAACCTCATGAGAGGACTCATTTGTATAATACGAGATCCCACACAGAGTCCCAATTAACTTCTTATAAATAACTCAAGTTAGATACACAGAGTTATAAGTTTTAAATACTTTGCTTTAATTTCAAACACTGAATGAAGCCACCTTCCCCACGACTGTGAAGCGGAATGCTCCACTCCTAACATTCCCGCATGAGAAGAAATCACTGTAAGCAGAACAAGAGGTACAGTGGCTATGTGGACTGATTAGCTGAAATTATGTAAATGATTTACACTACTGAATAGACGTGATATTGAAATACATCTGGTTACTGGTCGCGGGTTACCTGTTGCTGCAATTTACTGCAGAACTGTGCTGTAACTTGCAGTTTCGATTTTGACTTGAGTCATGGGACTATGTTGCTTGGCTTAGTTTCATGCGTCAACCTAAAGGTGCGATAGACCTGTTGTGCCACAAGCTAAGAAACTCAAACGCATTACTGGAGGTGGGTCTCAATGCATTACAGAGCATGGCGGTGAGGTGCTCACTGCCCAACTCTGAAAAAGCACATCTTCTATTGAGCTCTGTGGCACTAGCAATGGGGGAATCGCTCCTGTATGCTGGCTACTTGGATTCCTGCCCAGAAACCAGGACACAAGAGGCGGAAACCAGCAGGGAGGGATCAGAGTGTCCGTCTTGGATGTTCTCCTCCTGGGGTTGGGTGGAGGTGCCGCATAGCGCATGGCATGACACCAGATGGAGGCTTGAGGTTACATCCTTGGTGACCACCCATTGCTGACCTCACCTGACCATTGCATGCAACTGCACACAATTGAGGGTATGGATGGGACAATAACAAGAGGAAAAATAAATCCTGACTACTGGCCATGCCCTAAGGGCAAGTTATAAATGGCTGTCCTCTCCCATACAGCTGAAAGTCAAAGCCAAGGTGATCCTGGTTCATTCCCCAGCTCACCGTGGCTGGGCTCAAGCAGGGGAACCCTGCCTGGAGGCTGTAAGCAGGGGAGTGTACGGGTCAACTGAAAGTGGTGACGTCTGTGTCAAGGTGGTTCCAGCTCAGTACTGAAGTCCCCATGTGGGAGACAGTGGTGAGAACCCTACCATGGCAGTGAGCACAACTGGGAGAATATCCAGAGCGTACCTGCCAGCTGCACTGGAGTACAGTTCCAGATAGCAACTTATTCCACACCAGGCTAGAGAAATGGCATGCCTGCTGTGGTCCACACAGCTATGTGGTTTGAGTGAAGGACAGAAAATGAGGACCACAAACAGGCTGCATCCAACTAAGCATCAGGAAATCTGAGACTAAGTTTCAGACACTAGAACTGGGTGCGGACATGTGTACATATATCCATCTATATGTATGTATGTGTGCTGTGAATAAGTGTGTTCTTTAGCTACTTACATAAACTCTAGCAAGCAAAACACTGTTCATCAGTTCCCTCTTATGGCCATTCATCATACAGTCTATCAAGCACAGCTGAATCTTATTAGGGGTTCAAGGCAACATCTTGAAGGTTGCAATCATGGTGCTAAAATTGGTTTTACAAAAACTGTGGTAATTTGACCAAAACAGCACATCAAGCAAGAGTACATATAAAAAAGAAATATGTATTATTAGTCTGTAGATGGTGGCAAATTAAAAATGATTTTAGTGACTGCTGGTAGCTACACTGGTGACTGCATCGCAGGATTTTTTGTACAGCTGTAACACATGACCATTTTCAAGCCTAAGTTGCATTTTAAACTTTGAACACGTATTTGTCCAGTAAGTAAGCTGTTAAAAATGTAACAAATTTTCTTTTTTTGTTTGTTTTTAGAATACTTCCCTCAACTCGCAGAAGTTTTGTTCTGAAGCATCTGGTCTCTGGGGTAGACTACGACCTCTGTGTCCTGGCCATCTTTGATGACACGGTGACATCCTTAGCAGCTACAAAAATGGTGGGGTGCGCCCAGTTCACCACCAAGGATGACTACGCTCACTGCCACTCGCTCCATGCCCACTTCTTAGGAGGCACCCTCACAGTAATTGTGGGAGGAATTATTGTGGTGACCTTGCTGGTTTTCACCGTCGTGATGATGGTGAAGTACAAAATCTACAGCACCTCCCAATGCAACATCCCGAAGGTCTCAGATGTTTACTCACAAACAAACGGCAACCAGCTGGTTCCCAATGGAATTCTACCACAGAGGAGCATGCCGATTGTCTCCAAAGGGCAAATGGTAGACACCAGGAAGCCAAGAGCAGGTTCTGCTACAGAAAATGAGCAGTTCCCTGCTCATTACAATGGAGCCACCTATAGCTGTAAACCTCAACGGAAACGGGCCAGGCCAAAGTATCGGAACGAATCAGAAGGTGCGTCAGGTAAATTTGCAGCTGTGGACTCCAGAGGTCATGAG
This sequence comes from Neoceratodus forsteri, assembly GCA_016271365.2. NCBI lineage: Eukaryota > Metazoa > Chordata > Ceratodontiformes > Ceratodontidae > Neoceratodus > Neoceratodus forsteri. The sequence goes on from CM028132.1 coordinate 431,133,679, forward strand.
AAGCAAGGTTCAGATTGGCATCCCAATACAGAGACACCCCCCCCTTTGGACAGATATGAAATGACACCTAAAACCAAACGAAGCTGTTCTTTAGATATGGGGGACATTGCTACCACCACATGCTACGGATATGCCAAGAGACTCAGTGTCATCTGGGCCAAGAGAAGCCAGTCAGTGCATGGCATGCTTCTGCACTGCTCGGAGAGTGAATTCCGGGAAAAGAAAGTCATATTTTCTAGCACAGATGAGCTTGAAGAGAGTGTGGTATAAAAAAGGGGAACATTTGATAACACAGATCACAAGTGCAATAGGAACTGTTTCCTTGAAATAAAAAAAAAAGAATCACAGAGCTTAATTTGCTGCCTCTCCTTGGAACTGTACGTTGTTTCACCATAATAAAGTTCTTGTCAGAGGGAAAAGAAAAAAGAGAGGAGTACCTGCATCACCTCTCTCCCAACTCCACCCCATGAGTGTCACTCTGTTGGCTCCTTAAGCCACAGCAAGAGTCCAAACTAGATAAAGCACACATTCAACGATGTGACTGCAGATCAATAACTATTTAAAACAAAACAAAAGAAAGTGCTGCGGTTAGACTGCCTGGAGAAAAGCCAATCTACAGGCAGTGCAAGAACCTCCAAGCACAACTGACAGATCGCTTAGAAAAGAGGGGGGCATGGCACTGCGAACTGTCTTCTTTGTTGTTTTTGCAACACGATATTAGCATGTTCTTCTTCTGAACATGAGGATGTCAGCGGCTGCAGAACTGTTAGACCTGAAAAGGCGTCTGGGCTTTGCTAGCCCCCAACCCTAACAGACTTAACCTGAAAACCTGTCGTAAATTGTGTTCCACAGACCATCACAAGCCTTTGCTTTGGAGTAAATTCATTAATGGCCGTCTTACAATTCAGTTATATCAACTCAGAAAAGTTGGTTACTTTTTTTAATCTTTGTTCTTGAAGTCATTTTTTTTTTTTTTTTTTAGGAGTGCTTCTTTTTCCCTTCATCAGAATGTTGGGGAGAGGGAGTCAAAAAGGTTACTTTGAAAAATTTGTAATACATGGTTTTGCCAAAGTCTCTGACATTACTGTGACATGAAATAAAATAGAAAAATGTAAAATCGTGTTCTTTCCTTTCATTGTATGTTCTCCAGTCTTAAGAGATCAACTAGCCACTGAGCTGCAGAAGGGTGAAGACTCTAAGCAGTTTGATAAAGCCTGCTTCGCAGACAGAGGTGGTTTTAGGTACAAGCAAGTTTATTTTTAAACAGGTCACGCTAGCTAGGTCCATAAGGCCTGTTTACAGACATCATCCTGTACCAGGTGCCCATTTTCCAAAGGGGGGGGCCCACCTGGAAATGTCCAAGTATCCTGGTGGGGCAGTCTGATTCTTCTCAAAAGACACAAATGGACAGCTGGCCCAGTGGCACAGAGGGCTGAGGCGCTGGACGCCTTACCTCATGCCACGCCAGCAACCCGAGTTTGGGAATGGACTTGGGTCATCGGGGAGCTGGCACCGGGGGGGGGGGGGGGAGAGAAGGACTGAACAGCCGGAAAGCAGCTCTTCTCTCATGGGGTGCTTACCACCCCACCCCCGTAGTCCCGCTGCCACCGGGTGGCGGTCCAGTGGTCAGCGTAGGCGAGGCTGACACATAGGGGAGGCACCTCGAGGCGCAGCATGCGCGCCTCACATGCACACGCTGGCCCGAGGTATGGGGAAGGGTTACCGGGAGCAAACAGGAAAAATGCTACAAAATATGTATGTATATATAACATAACAAAAAAAAAAAGACACAAATGGGCTGCTACTCAGGACTGAGTGGTGCTGCTCACAGAACCAAAACACTGAAATGTAAAAAGGCAAGGCACACAGCCACCCACACAACTAAACAGACTATTTGCAGAAAGATATCTAGTGTACAAAACTGAGCTGCAGCAGTGCTCCCTCAATCAGATGCTTATACCTGCTGTAGATCGATGTTTGCACAATACATGTCTTCTGGCTGTTCAGTCATGTGGATGAGCACGTGCGGTACCAGGCCTTTTTATATGTCTGTATTCAGGGAGATCGCACCTCTGAAGTGCTACACATCAGACATAGTGCTAAACATTCTTACCTCAACGCTTATGTTCAGCCTTGTTTAGATGCTATTTATGGACTCAGAAAATATTCCAGAATTAAACTAATTTGATGCAAGCCATAAATATATGGCATCTGCTATTTTTAACTGTCTCCTTTAAACTGTGAAACAGCTACACATTCTGACAACTGAGTCTACATCGTACAGGCCTGTGCTGCACATTTTAGTGCAGAGAAGTACAAGGGAAATCTAGGCTGACTGGTATGGTGGTTTAACAATGAGGGCAACCAGTATCAAACACTAATGAAAGTAAGTTAAATTTGATTTTTCTAGCACCCTATCCCAGGGGCTCTGGGCACTCACTATGCAAACAGATAGGAGTTTGAAATAAATACAACATATTGAATAACCAAAACATACATCAAAACAACGACATCAAACAAACAATGAAACATAAACGGTGGGCATCAAGAGCAAAATCCATCTGTTTGCTGATGACACCAAGATGGGAGCAGTGGTCGATGACTTAAAGGGTTGGCAATGGCTGCAGGAGGATCTGTCTAGGCTGGAGTCCTGGTCAGACACCTGGCCGCTGAGATTCAACGCCAAAAAAATGCAAGGTGCTGCATTTTGGGGCTAAAAACCTGAGGAGGAGCTACCATCTGAGTGGTGAGCAGTTGGTGGTGACCGAGGAGGAGAAGGATCTGAGGGTGCTCATTACAGGGGCAATGAACAACTCAGTACAATGTAGAAAGGCAGCTGCAAAGGCCAACAGGATGCTGGTTGTATTGCCAGGGAACTACCCTCACGGGGGGGGGGGATAGGTGATTCTGCCATTATATAGATCGCTGATTAGGCCACACCTGGAGTACTGCATGCAGTTCTGGCACCTGTACCTGAAGAGGGATATTAAGTTACTGGAGGGGGTGCAATGCAGGGTGACAAAGATGATCGAAGTACTGGGGAACTTACCATATTAAAGTAGACTGCGGGAACTGAACATGTACTCACCGGGGGAGAGGGGCGATATGATTGAAACCTTCAAGTACATAACAAGGATAAAGAATTCTTGCACAGAGGGGCTTTTCAAACTAAGGGAGGGGAGGGACACCCGAGGCTATGATATGCGACTTTGGGGGAGGGGAGGTTCAGGAGGGAGATGAGAAGACACTTTTCTTTTTTTTTTTTTTACAGAGAGGATGGTGGCCCGGTGGAACACGCAACTGGCAGAGGTGTTATCCAGTAGAACAGTGGGAGGCTTCAAGAGGGGATGGGACAGGGTAAGAGGGAGGGTCAAGCGAGTGGGGGCGAGTGAGGGCCAGCTGCAAAATAAGGGGTGCTAGCTGCACAACTGAGCAGACTTGGTAGACCATAAGGCCTTTTTCTGCAGGCGAATTTCGTATGTTTGTAAATAAAATCCTTATTTAAAATAAACAAATTCAGCAGTATACTGTTTATAGGACTCATTAACAGTTCGCAAATGCCTCTCTAAAAAGATGTGCCTTCAGACCCTGCTTAAACACCTCCACCGATGGGGACTCCCTCAGAGATCTTGGAAGCAAGTTCAACAGGGCTGGGCCCACCACCTCAAATGATCAATCTCCAGAGGTCTTCAGCCGGGCCCTAGGAACCGCCAGGAAGCCTTTGGTGGAGGAACAGAGTTTGTGCACAGTGTGGATAAGAGTCAAAAGGTCACTCATGTAGTCAGGGCCAGATCCATAAAGGCCTTACCGGTGAACAAGCCCACCTTGAAGGTGATGTGCCATCTCACTGGCAGCCAGTGCAAGTCATACAGGACCAGGGGTCCCATGGCAAGTCCTTGGAAGGACAGTCAGCAACCTGGTTGCTGCATTCTGCACTAGCTGCAGGCAACTGAGAACCCCTTCACTGACCCCCGAGGTGAAGAGCATTGCAGCAGTCAAGTCTAGATGATACAGAAGATATTCATAAGGTGGTAAAAAATACTCCCTTCAACGGATGACACCCGAGCCTCAAGTGTCAGTCCATTATCAAGATTAATGCCCAGATTTTTCACCATAGTAGATGCAGACAAAGAAATAGGGCCAAGGAATAACCCTGTTCCCATCCCGGCAGCATCTGTATCCTGCCGGCAACCAAGCTCAATCACGAACACCTTCATCTTGTCAGAACCGAGTCTTAGCCAGCTAGAGGACAGCCAGTCCTGGATCCTGGCCAGACACTTATTAAAGCACCTCCACGGCATCACTCATACCAAGTGCAAATTACATATACAGCTGGGTGTCATCTCCATAATAGTGAAAACCCAAGCTGTACTGTCCAGTTATCTCACCCAGGGGAAGCATGTACACTGCGAGCAACATAGGTGACAGGATCGAACCCTGGGGAACTCCACATGGGAGGGACTTGGGGAAAGAGGAGAAAATTCCCATCACTACCTTCTGCATCCTGCCTGTGAGAAGGGACTCAGATCAGTTGATGACAGTACCAGTGAGTCCACAGAGCTCCCTTAGGCGATCCAGCAACACTACAAGGTCCACGGTGTCAAATGTTGAGGACAGATCGAGATCAAGTATTGACCATTCCCCCCTATCCCTCACCCTGAAGATATAATTTTGCATCCTGACGCCATTTCGGTGCTATGCCTGGACCTAAACCCAGATGGGAAGGGTTCACAGATGTCATAGGCCGCAAAATGTGCCTCTAGCTGCAGAGCCACTACTTTCTCGACAACCTTACCCAAAATGGGTGGTTAGAGACTGGTCTATAATACCTTACCCAAAATGGGTGGTTAGAGACTGGTCTATAATTCACCAAGACGTCAGGGTCGAGAGATTGATTCTTTTGGAAGGGCTTCACCAGCGCCTCTTTCAGGGTACTGGGGAAAAGCCCCTCTGAAAGCAAGCACCGGACAATCTCGGCAAACACTGGACCAGCAGACTCAACAATCCCATTAAGAGATGGGTCAGACCTGGGTCCAGTTCACAGTACATGGGCCTCAGCTTCGAAATCACCTTGCATACCTCTATCACCCCCACTGAAGAAGTAGAAGAAGAATCAGTATTTACATAGTGCTTTTCACACAGTATCCCAAAGCGCTTTACAAGCAATGCTAGACTGGTAGTGCAGTGACTCAATGTGTGGTGGCGGCCCATATCGCACATCATCACCCACACACAGCCTGGATGATTGCATGAACCGGTTTATGGGAAGGGGAATGTTGGCCAGGACACCGGAAATGTTCCCTGCTCTTTACGAAGAGTACCCTGGGTTCTTTTACTTCCACCTGGACACCCACCAGGACGGGCAGAAGGGACCTCGGTTTAACGTCTCATCTGAAGGACGGCACACCCCAGCAGTACAGCACCCCCCAATACTGCACTCGGAAGCCAGCGATTTTTAGGTGCAAGTCCATCCTGGTGTGGGATGAGAACCCACAACCTTCTGGTCCAGAGGCGGATGTGCTACCAACTGAGCCACGCTGACACCCCACTGGCCTGAACTCGCTCCGTACAATAGGTGTGCCTCTGAAAATGCATGACTCGCCACTGCAGGACCGCATCTGCCCTGTTGGAGATCTCCCAGCCCTAATAGAGGAAACCTTGTCGGAGAAGAACAGAGTGAACTTATCACTCTGAAAAAGCAGAGCCGGTCTGTTCCTCCCTGCAGCAATCTCCTTTGGACCAGAACACTGCCTCCTTATGGTTGATTGCCCTCTGATATTCACCCGTAGTGAATTCTCAAAGCCAGTTTATCCTCCTCAGACCAAAACGTCCGCCAACAATGCTCCAACCTCTGGCTCCTGGTCTTCATCTCCTTGAGAGCCCCATCAAACCACAGGAGGTCTCACGCGAGAAAATCTGGATCATACAAGGAACAGTGCGACAGAGTCGAGCACCTTGGAGACAGCACTATTATAGCCTGCCACCATCTCACTCATACTGTACCTGCCGCACAAGCAACGCTCATACCAGATAGATCCAGTACAGCCATCAGTCCCTCTGGGGACAACCTCCTCAAAGGGCAGTAGCGGACCATCGCTACAGGGGAAGGACTAACAGTGGGGGCCCACCCGAATGAGAATTCTACCATGCAGTGATCCGACCAAACAACCAGATCAATCTTTTTTTTCCCCCGCCTCCCATGCTCACTGGTCCCCACTCCTTCAGGCTCTACATGTTCCCCCCAGCCCCACTGTCCTTGCCCAGCCCTCCTCTGGACCTCGTATCACAGCCGATCCCGGGGTATCCCAGCGTATCCCTTCGCCAGGCGGTTCCCCCTCCTCCGAGGGGGAAGGCACCAGGGGAGAGGGATGGCCCCAGCACATACTTCTAGGGCCTGGGATGCTGCCAAGGAATAGGAGGCCCTGGGAAGGCACTGGAGGTACTCAGGGAACAGAGAGCCATCATCCGGCGGCCAGCGAGCGATTTTTCCTTGATTCCTTGTAGTGCGTGACGTCCGGACATCAAGGCAAGAGCCGACGTGTGCCATGCACCTCCCAGCAATGACCCCGACATGTTGCCCTACCCCTGGCCTCCACCAGCGGTCGACCAACACCGGATCACAGCCCTCCCTCCCTGAAGACAACGAGCAGTCGTGGGACGCTCAAGCTGTCTCCCCCCTGGCCGGCCCTCCAGCGACCCGAGCTCGTTCCCGAACTCGGGTCGCTAGCGTCGCAAGCGGAAATCCAACCCTGCGCCGGCAGGCTGGCTACCAGATCAATCTTGAGGTCGGTGACCTCAAGCCTCAGTGAGAACACTAGGTCCAAGTCTTGACAGTGGCTGTGGGTCACAGAAGCAACAGCTTATGCAAGGCCCAGTGAGGTCAATGTCTGGAGGAAGTCTTGACCAAAATGTGAGTCCGTTGTTAATCCAGGCATTGACGTCACCCAAAACTAATCATCTGGGCGACTCCAACACCTTCTTGTCAACGAAATCCGCAACGTTCTACAGAAATTCCCCCTCGTGCCCCGAAGACCGGTATACAAGAAGAATTCTGTAGTCTGCACCTGGACCCTCGCGCATGGCCACCCACTGAAATGACAACGTGGAACCCACTGGGTGCATGGAGAAGTTCAGGTCAGATCTAAAGCAGATAGCCACCCCCCCACCCCTGCATTCCCTCCTCGGGCAGTGCACTATGGAGAACCCAGCCGGGACAAACACCTCTAGAACTGGACCTGCGTCATCCTCCTATCAGGTCTCTACAATAAAAGCCAGATCAGCAGAGGAAATCAAGTCTACAATAACTGCAGTCTTGTTTCTAATGTAGGAGGAGACAGTCTACTACCAAAGTAGCAGCCCCCCTGAGAAATGCAAACACTGTAGCACTAAGTTCCCCACTGCAGATTACAGGGACTTTTCTAGCAGCTGAAGGCACTCAGCTGTGCCTCACAATGCACCCAATGTGTCCATACAAGCAGCTCGACCGGACAACTTGTTGGCTGTTACGGTTTACATGTAAACATACGTACATCCTACCCAGGACCTCCTTGTAAATAAGCATGCTCAATGGAGCCTTTTTCTGGTGAAATAAATAAATACAAAAATATATATAAATCATTGCAAAAAAACTGCATTTATGCACAAGCTAGAGTTTTTAAAGTGACAAAAGGAAATGCAGCACTAGGGTTGAACCCTAACTCAGCCCACTCCATACACCACCCCAGCAAACTATATTACGCTGAATGCCAAGGCACAATCCAGAGTTCACACATACTGTGCACTTTAACATCATGAATACACCACATTGAACAAGGAATACAATTACATCCCATGACAAGCACTGCACTCGTATGTCCTGAGACAAGGATACAGGACGTAAGAGTGAGTGAGTGAAGCATCTGCATCATCACACAAAGTGCACCATGCCTACAGCCGACTTCCCGAGTCATGAAGCAGCTGCATGGTTAACCCAAGTGCATCAGACTCACAGCAGACACTGCGGCTCTGGGGCCCACTCCTAAAGCAGCTTCACGGTAACACAAAGTACACAAAATCTACAGGGGACTTCCCAAGTAATCCAGAGGGCCGCTTATGAAACAGACACATGGTCACACAAACTGTGCTCCATTGTCACTCAAAGTATGCCAGACCTATGGCGGCAGTAGCAAAGAGCTGCATGGTCATACAATGGCACGAGACCAGTAGCGGGCTTTGGGAGTGGTCCGCACCAGCAGTAAGTGCATTGTTCATCAGGGGGCGCAACTGCATTCTTCGTTCTATGTTATTTATGATGTTAAAACTTATGTCTGTAATCTGGATTGTGAGTTGGCATTCCATTTGGTAGCATTCACAGGGGTAGTGCATGGGCATGGGTGGATTTAGGGTAAAAAAAAAAACCTCACACTTCCTTATTTTTAACACTGTAAAACTTCTAATGTTACAGATTTGTATCATTAAAACTCCCAAAAAGTAAAAAGGATAAAAGAAAAGAATGAGTGCTATATGAAGTAATACAGTATTATACATTGTTATACAGTTATTGCCTACATGTCAACTGTTAGTAATCCATGCCAATTTTCTCATTCCTTCTATGTAAAAGTGCTTACTGTGACTGTTTGATTGAATAATTGTCTGAAATGAAATCTTTGCTGGCCCAGTGGCGCTAAGGGTTGACGTGCTAGACGCCACACCTCGCGCTATGCCAGCGACTTGTGTTTGGGAACGGGCATGGATCGCTGAGGGTCGGCCAGGAGAAGGAGGAGGAGGAGGAGGATTGAGCATCCCAGGGACAGCTCTCCTCCTCCTCCATGGAAGGGGGTGTACGACCACCGAGGTGCTGGCTCCTAGCGGCGGCTGGGGGCTGTGCAGATTCAGGGACAACAGTAAGGGACAGCGTTGGTGGAGTCCGACATGCAACGTACGGAAGCATGCGTTGCAGCGTCACTGATGCCACTGCATGCCGGGGGGGGGGGACCTATAAGAAAAAAAAATCCTCGGCAGCATGATGGCTGCCCCAACGGCACCGCCATGGTCTCACCCAATTCAGCTCCCTCCTGGGTGATGTGGTCTGAGAAGGGCTGTGGCAGGGAGGTGAAGCTCTGGCCGTGACTAGGGCAGTGGCCATGAAGGCTGACTGGAAAGGGGGAACCAAAGGCACAACCCCAGCAGAGGACAGAAAGAAATCAAAAAAAAAAAGAAAGATGAAATCTTACTCCTAATTGTAACGATCATTAATTCATAATAGCCCGAAAAAGCCCTTTGGTCCCAGTGGCTACCTGGTTACCAAAATGAAATAAATAAATACATTTCACTTTGCAGTAAACACATAAGGCACTGCAGTAAAACACTTCATTAAAAAGCAAAGTACAGTGCCTAATAAGCACTACACACAGAAATTCAATAGTCCCGATTATACAACCTCCATTCATCCAAACTGCAAAACTGTTTTTTTGGGGGCAGATAAGCGAGACTACACTGTGGGAATTTTAATAAGTAAAACTCCATCTGAAGCACCTGCAAAATGTTTCCAAGTGTGAAATGACTATCAGTACTAGTGTTCCACATTGTGTGAAAATATAGAGTGGCGGTAATGGGGAGGAGCCACAGGGGGCGGGGTCACCAGGAGTGGAGCTACTGGTGGATGGAGTCAGTCAGGATGCAATAAATGCATAAGAAAAAAGAAATGAGTAATATGACGATCTGGAGGCCTCCGTAGTGTGCAGTAGCAAAAGAAAAGTGTGGTAAAACATACTGGAGAACCTCTGCATCCTATTTGCAGGCCAGGCAACAGTTTGTGAGAGTCTTGACATTTTGGTGCGGCCGTACTACACCTCTTTACTAGTGCCTGCAAGGCCAAGATCTAATCTTCGGTTTCGCAGTCCTGCCCAATGAGCTGCAGCTTCCAAATAAGGGAAACTGTCAACATCAGGGCCCTCAATTGAGATAAGCATAAGTGCATTTAGCACACTGGCACCTAATCTATTTCATACCTGCGTTTTTATTCGATTCAGTGCAGAAAACCCCTCTCACAATCTGCAGTTGACATTGGTATTATCATTGCCAGTTCTGCCAAAGTAGGTATGTTTGGATACAGGTCTACATACTTAGTAGTTAGAGCATGCAGCACAAAAGAAATAGTCTTAAAGGCCATCTTTTCCGCGAACATGAGACTACGCAGGGAAGCCCTTCCAGTGCAGAAGCACCGACATCCACAACAGTAGCATGCTGACCAAGAATAATGTCAAGGCTATCACTACCATACCCTTCCAACTCTTCAATATCACCGTCCGGTATCATGCTGGGGTCAAAGATACTGAACGCATCCAAAAGTTCTGTGCTTGGAAACCGTTGCTTAATTTGAGCAATTAGGGCCCTAATAAAGTTGTCATGCACAGAGGTTCTGAACCGATTTAACTGTGGTTCGCTAAGTGGCAAGTTCAGGCCATTATTATTCAGGAGTAATAGTTCAGGCGAAACGGAGGAGAAGTACTGACCAGGTACCAGTAGGCATGCCCTAGGAATCTCTAAAGTGGAATGTAAATGTCTCTTTATATCAGTAAAATTCAGAGCTGATGTTTGAAAGCAATTAGATAAGATGCTAAGATGTGGAAGTAAGTCACACATCACGCATAATATAGAGAAAAATTCCCAGTTTTCCACCATTTTTACTAGGCCCATAGCTTGGGGATAATGCCTTTCAGACGCCTCTCTATGCAAGGGTGCAACAACAGATGGGAAAATCTTCCTTAGTGCGTCACATGCTGCATCATGGGACAACCACCTAACTGCTTTTGCCTATTTAGGCTTTAAAACAGGGTTCTCCATTGCCTGCTGAATTTCTTTCAGGGCAGCCATGCGAACAGCAGAATTTTCATAATATCTGTATAAGTGATCTAGTGTTTGATTAAACTTTTTAATGCCGTTCACTTCATTTGCTGCTGCCTTTACAGCCAAGGCCTCCCGAAGAGCCATACAGTGATTTTCAACAAGAATTGGGCTGACTTCTTTCAGCTTTTTAGCCACCCCGTTTTGTCTGCCCAGCATAACGGCTGCTCCATCACTGCCTAACCCTGCAAGGTGATCAACCGAGATTTGATTGTTATCAGAGAACTCCAGCCTTTTTTTTTTTTTTTTTAACAATTGTGTCTGCCTTTCCATCAATTAGTTCCTCAACTCCCAGGAAAGAAACTCTGGGTTTCCCTTCTTTGCAGTACATACCATACAAAATGAGCTGCTTCATAACAGCAATATCAGTAGTTTCTTCCACCAAATACGAATAAAATTTTGGCAGCCTTCAAATCTGTAAGAACTGATCTCCTGACCACCTCACCCAGAGAGGGAACCATTTCTCTGACAGTTCGATCAGAATGATATTTAACAGCATCAGCAATATGTATATTGTCTAGGTATTTGCATCCCAATGATTTGGCGAGATCCAGCAGTGAGCCATATTTCGTTGTGTGAGGCAGCTCATTTTTTATTAGCCAGTCCATGCAACGAAGGGATGCCACAAAAGCTTCTTGTTCCAGGGTCAGGGCCTGCTGCATTGCCTGCTCTATTCCACCTTTTGAAGCTGAAATTCTGTAGTTAGCCTTCCAGTTTGGAAGCAACGACGTGAACTGAACTGTTCTGATGCCTTTTTATAGCATCTTCTCTGAATGTCTTGCACCCACTGAGTATCCAAACTGTTCCTGATTTGGGCATCTGTTTATGTTTTATGCAAAATGCACAAAACATGCCATCATTTTGTTTGTACTGTAACCAACAGTATTTGTTAAGCCAGCCAGTATAAAAGCCTGTTGCACTATGCTTAGAGCAGTTTTTTTCTGTATTACAGGAGGAAGCACAGGGAGTCTTTTGGACATCAACAGCGATATCAAGCTGGACCAACTGGCATTGTCCCAATCATCGACTCACGATTGTCATCTTGATCAGGATCTTTCTGTTTTTGAGTTAATTTGAAACCAAAGTTAGTTAGTTAGTTTCTGCATTGTGTACAATAAAGCCTTTTATTTTTCCTAAGTGTTGTCGTGTGTTTATTTGTCAATACAGAACAAGAATTTGGTAATGATGGTTGAGCCCCAAATATTTTCTCTCACACAAATATTTTTTTGCTACCTGAACCAGGGTTCAGAACAAGTGACCACTGACTAAGCAAGACTGCACAACCTGACTGGTGGGACAGAGACTGTAGACCCCCTGGTGGCGCAGTTAAGGACCCCCAAATTCTTTTTTCTCATACAAATATTTTTTTGCTCCCTGAATCAGGGTTTAGAACAAGTGACCACTGACGAAGCAAGGCTGCACAACCTGACTGGTGGGACAGACACTGCAGACTGGCTACAAAACAAATCTCTGGTGGTCAGGTTTATTTTTATTTTGTCTAACTCAGGCTAAGGTCCTTCCAGTGTCACCTATCAAAGGGCTGTAAAGTGCACCAAAACGTTGATCTTCTGCACAGTCACTTTTTTTTTTCCCCCTTACTGCCAGTATTTTTTCCTACCCTTCAGCAGTTCAAAGAAAGCTGCTGCCCAGGTCTGTTGTGGACACCACACAGTGATTCTGCTCCACTCTCAAATCAAACCCAAATAGTTCTCCTCAAACCTTCAGCTCTTTTTTATTTAAGTAAAATTGCCTGCTCAGTCAGTTATTAAAACACAGCCAACACTTATCTAAGAGTCAGTGACTCACAAGCAATCTGTAGTTTTTATTCCAGTCACTGCAAGTTATTTGTCAGCAGTCAAATCAGTGAAAGCTGCTGCTCTGTGGAGTCCACACAATGATCTTTCCTTCCCCTGCCCCCCTCACTCAGCCCACTTCAAAGTAACAGTAAAGTTCAGTAAAATAGTTTTCACTGTGATCAACACTGCAGTACTTCTTCAACACAGACAGGTTTATGTTTTTTTGGGGGGGTTTAGCTGCCTGCTGTCACAAATCAGTAATAGCCCCGACTTCCACACGCTACAAAGCGATCTCAGTCCTTGGAAGACACACAGTCACACTGGCAAAAGACCTCGAGTGGCAGCAGACTACTTTAGTGGGACCTACCCCCAAGTGTTGTAGCTGCTCCACTCTAGGGCTTCTTGGCTGTCACTCTCCTGCTTCCTCCTCGACTGGTTCCACGATTTGGCACCTTCCATGGTCTGCTGACTGCTAGACCAACAACCCCATGATCACCGATGGTGCTTTCAGAACTGCGGTTACGCGATCAGTACCTCCTTGACCGTAAGCATCCGCTCCTCGCATGCGCGCTCCTAGTGTGATCGCGAACATTTAAAAAGACAGTAGCGCTAAGCGCTAGGGCAGCAATCAAGCAGGAAAGAGTGGCGGCAATACAAAATGAGAGGCGGACATTCACGATAGCGTGGCGGCCCGCTTCTCAGTTTTAATGAATGGGGATCACTAAGTACTCATCAAAACAAGTTTTAAAAAGTATTTCACTACAACTGGAGAGTAAAATAGGCCAGTACTCACCATATCTGGAGCACCAAGTGGCACCTTCTAAATCTGACCAGAAGTGTGGCTTTGGGGGTCAACCCAGAGATCCTGGGCCCCAGTGTTCACCATGGGGTATAACTGTATTCCTCATGCTATGTTATGTATTATGTTAAAACATACAGCTTGTTTGAAATTTGGCATTCAGTTCCATGGAGTTTACAAGCATGGTCATGCATGAGGGTGGGCAGAGTTGGGGTGAAAAAAACAAACAAACAAAAAAACAACATCATACTTCCTTTATTGTTTTTCAAACCCTAACTTTTGCACTTATATATTTCTTTGTTTGGGGAAGGGGGGGGCTGCCAAGCCAAGCTGCACTCTTGACAGCTTTCCCTTGTGGAAGCCGTAACAACATGAAAAGTACAGTTACGCAAGAACTTACCGTAACAGTAGATCTTCGAGAGAGGCTCTTGCAGTAGGTAATAACGTATAGGACTGACGCCAGCAGGCGTCAGGACCACATGGAAAAATTTCTAGCTAGCAGTCTCTGGCGGGGGACTGCCCCCACGGCAGGTGACCAACGTCAGTATAAAGGGGCGGTCCCCCACGCCCGCCTTCCAGTTCTTTCCCGCCAAAGGCCCAAAAGGGTGAGACGAGAGAGAAGTGGATATTTCCCAACCTGGAAAAGAAGCTAATAAAGCTTAGTGGGATGGAGGGCGGGAAGGTATTACCTACTGCAAGAGCCTCTCTCAAAGATCTACTGTCACAGTAAGTTCTTACGTAACTGTACTATCTTACTTCGAGAGGGCTCTTGCAGTAGGTAATTACATATAAGACCGAGTCCCAAGCAGTCTGGAACAAGAAGAAGCAAACCGGGAAAAGGAAAGCTACTCAAAGTAGGTCCTCTAGCTGTGATGGCCTTAGGAAAGGAGGCCTTGCAAAACAGCAAGCCCGAAGCCTGCTCTACGTCAAGAGACAATATCCAAACTGTAATGTTTTGTAAATGTATGGACAGAAGTCCACATGGCGGCAGCACAGATGTCCGCCGCTAACACATTCTTGAAACAAGCAGCCGAGGCAGCGACTCCTCTGGTGGAGTGGCTCTTCACTTGACCCGGAAGGGTCTTGCTGTACTTGTCATAACAGAAAGTCATACAATGAGCCAACCATTTGGACAAGCATTGCCTTCTCTTTTGTGGCCAAAAAATACAAAGCTTTTTTAGCTTCTTTTCCAGGTTAGGAAATATCCGCTTCTCTCTCATCTCACCCTTTTGGGCCTTTGGCGGGAAAGAACTGGAAGGCGGGCATGGGGGACCACCCCTTTATCAGTCTTTCTGAGATCTTTTGTTCTCTTAGTGTAGTATCTCAGAATTCAGGTGAACGTCCAGTGTGTGTAAGAGATACTCCCCTTGATTGGAGTGCTGCGTAAAGAAAACAGGTAACTCTATGGACTGGTTCAAAGTAGATTCCGCTACCACCTTGGGGAAAAACTTAGGGTTGGTGCGCAGAACCACACATTCCTTGTGAAAAATCAAATACAGGATTTTACACAGCAGGGCCTGGAGCTCGGAAATCCTCCGAGCAGAAGTAATGGCCACTAGGAAGAGAGCCTTCCATGAGAGGAACTTCATGTCTGCTGAGGCTGCCAGTTCGAAAGGAGGCAGAGTAAGGTTCTCAAGGATGAAATTCAAATCCCAAGGAGAGGCAGGAACCCGGATAGGGGGTCTCAAGTGGAGAACCCCTCTAAGGAAAGTCTTAGAGACCTCCAGCTGAGCAAACATCCTGCCTGCAAAAGGGACATGGTAGGCCGAAATGGCAGCCATGTGTACCTTCAAGGACGAGTGACTGAGACCCAGATCAAAGAGGTGGCGGGAGGTAATCCAGCAGCCGCCCAACAGAGCACGAGAAAGGCTCGAAATCTTTTGAAGCGGCCCAGATTGTGAACTGTTTCCGTTTCATGGCATAGGTAGACCTAGTGGAGGGTTTTCTAGCCACCACCAAAATCTCAGCCACTTGGGGTGAAACCCCAAATCAGGCTTGAGCAACGTCTGCAGGAGCCATGCGTGCAGTTGAAGGGACTTGAGACCTGGATGGACCAGGGTCCCCTGATCCTGGGTCAGTAAAAGTCGCGACAGAGGAAGAGGAGGTTCCTCTGAGTATTGTTGCAGAAGACAGAACCAAACTTGCCTGGGCCTGAAAGGAGCGATCAGTATCATTCAAGCTCCTTCTGAACAGAGTTTCTGTAAGACTCAGAATCAAAGGGATCGGGGGGAAAGCATAGACAAATCTGTCCTTCCAATCTAGAGACAGAGCGTCTCACCAAAAAATGCCGTGCTCTGGAGCGAGCGAGCAGAAGTCGGGAAGCTTTGCGTTTAGACGTGAGGCGAACAGGTCCACCTGTGGTGTTCCCCAACATAGGAAGATATCGTCTAAGACCCCCTGATCCAGTTCTCACTCATTAGCTTGAGCAGATGAGCGACTGAGTTTGTCTGCTAAGGTGTTCTCGACCCCCGGGACGTGAATTGCTGTGAGGTGGAGGTTGTGCTGTACTGTCCAATCCCAAACTCGCATCGCTTCCCTGAACGACTTCCTCCCTGTTTGTTGATGTACCATACTACACACATATTGTTCATCTGTACGGCTGAGTGGCCGGAAAGGAGATGCAGATGCAGAGCTTGAAGAGTATAAAGCTCTGCCCGAAGCTCGAGCAAACTGATGTGAAGCATTTTTCGAGCTTGATCTAGGAGCCCGGTCCTGTGAGGTCCCGAGATGGGCTCCTCAACCTTCGCCCGAGGCGTCTGTGGTCAGAGTCTGGGAGAGGGGAGAAAGACAGAAGGGAACTCCCCGACAAAGGTTCTTCTAAACCATCCACCACTGTAAGTCCCGAACCATGGGGGAGAAGACCAGGACAAGCTGGTCCAGGTTGTCCATCAACTGATTCCACTGAGACTGAAGCGTCCACTGAGAGATACTCATGTGGAGCCGAGCGCGAGGGACTGTTGGGATAGCAGCCGCCATAAGCCCGAGGAGGCGAAGGACTGACCTGGCACTGACCCACCTGCAGCCGGACAACAGGCTGACCTGAGCCTGGAGTGTGGCCGCTCTGTCCGGTGGCAGGAAGGCCCTGCCAGAGGTCGTGTCCAGGATCGCCCCAATAAACTGGAGCCTCTGGGACGGGATCAAGTGGGACTTGGAGTGGTTGATGGTGATGCCCAGGGAGAAAAATGCCCCCTGGGTAAGGGAAAGGAAGTGCAGGAGATCCTCCCAGGATGGGGCCACCAGGAGCCAATTGTCCAGGTATGGGAAAACCTGCACCCCCAGGGTACACAGGTAGGCTGTTACCACCGAAAGGCATTTGGTGAACACCCGGGGTGCCGACGAAAGACCAAATGGGAGGGCCTTGAACTGGTAGTGGGTCCCCCTGGAAAGCAAAATGGAGGTATTTGCGGTGAGATGGGCAGACAGGGATGTGCAGGTAAGCATCCTGCATATTCAGAGCGCACAACCACTGTCCCGGCCGAAGGAGGGGCAGGAGGCCCTGCAGGCAGAGCATCCTGAACCTCTTGTACTCCACGAATAAGTTCAGGGAACTGAGGTCGAGAATCGGCCTTACATCTCCTGTCTTCTTTGGGACCAGGAAGAAGTGGGAATAGTAACCCATTCTCTAAAGAGAAAGGGGGATGGACTCTATCGCTTCCTTCAGCAAAAGTGCTGAAATCTCTTCCTGGACCAGAAGAAGTTGTTCCCGAGTCTACGATGACCTTGGGGGAGGGTGACAAGGTGGTTTCTGGAGAAACTCTATTGAGTGTCCTTCTGCGATCAGCTGGAGCACCCAGGAATCTGAAGTTATCCTCTCCCAACCCGGGAGGTGGAGGGAAAACCTCCCTCCTACTGGTTCCTCCGGAAGGCCCAGAGACTATGGGAGAGGAAAGGAGTCAGGTGGTGTGGGGCAGCGTTGCGGCTGAAGCACCCGCTGCTTTTTTTGGGCTGAGGGGGCTTGGCAGCCGGAGGGGCCCGGCGTTTAGTGGCCCGCATTCCCTGGGGTTTCGCTTTTGGTGATTCCGTCGCAAAAGGGACGGCGCTGCGTTTGATAGGGATGATACATGGATTCCACAGACTTCAGTGCAATCCCCTTATCCTGCAGATCGGTGATAATGTCCTTGACATCACCACTGAACAGCACCGAACCCCGGAAGGGGGCTTCCTGAATAGCATACTGCACTTCCGGGACCAACCCTGACACACGGAGCCAGGCATGACGCCGTAAGCCTACGGCGAAAGTGGAGCTCCTACCAGCAGTGTCCACTGCATCGTAAGTAGCTCGAAGCATGTGCCGACTGGCCGAACGTGAGAGTGTACGAGGTCAGCCACTTCCTCTTTGACTTGAGAGTCCGGAAGGGAGTCCAATTTGGATTCCTCCTCACTAAGAATCGCCTTCTGGTAATCCCCATGTGACTGACATAATTTAGGGCCCTAATGCCCAGAGTGGAAGAAGCATAGATCTTCCCATACTGGTCCAGAAGACGGGATTCTCTGTCAGGTGGAGACAAGCTCAGATGTTTCGGTTTAGCTGTCCGGCCATGAGCGGTGCTAATCATGACCAAATCAGCTCGAGAGTGAGAATCTAAAAAGTCAACACCTTCGGGAGCCTGATATAGCCTGTTCGACTTCTGAGGAAGTGAGGCTAAAGCCGACGGCTGCTTTCAAATAGTGGAAACAAGATCAGCATGAGGCTCAATCCAGGGTGGCACCAAGGTGGGAGCTGTCACGAGCAGATCCAGATGCTCAGCAAATTTCTTACGCTGGGGATCTGGCTCCAAGGAATGCCCCTTATGAACCTCCTGGATTTTGCGCTGCAACTCCATAAAAGAAGGATTCTCCGGAGGAGTCCTTGGCCTGGGCTTAGACGGAGAGTGTGGCTCGTCGTCCGGCTCGGAACAACCGTCGGAGTTGTCTGAGGTGTCCAAGGAGGAAGATGATGATGATGAGGAAGACTCCCTCTCTCCCGGCGTGGAGGAGGAATGGACCCCTTGGGAAGCCCTCAGGGAAGCGTGTCCTGCCCCGCTCTGGAACCAGAGGGTTCGGCCCTGGTGTCCGGAGGCGGGGAGGGAGTCTGTCATTGCGGACGTATGGGGACCGGAACCGGCACAGTCATTGGGAGACGACTCTCCACCTCTCTGGTGAGCTGAGCCTTGGCCTCAACCCACCAGGAGGCCAGAGTCTCCTTCAAGTCCACCGCGCTGAGGGTGGAGAAGGAGGGGGATACAGGTATGGATTATACCTGTAAGGCAAGATATCCATAACCCAACAGCGGGAAGCCCGGCGTCGGGTATTGAGGCACCAGGTACTGCGGCGTCGGATAGGCCGGTGTCAGGTACTGGGGCGTCGGATACTGCGGAGCTGGGTAAGACGGCGTCAGATATGACGGGGTCGGATACCTGGGAACCAAGGGGTCTGTCGAAGCAGACGGACCGGCTGGAGGGCCCACGGGTGTGACTGGAGCAGAATGCCCAGTGGGCAGAGAGCCCGGCGTTGGAGCGGCATCCGGAGGTGGGATGTCACCCGGGGTCGGCAAGACCAGCGTCAGGGCCAGCGGCCGGGGATCCAGCGTTGGGGCCGGCATCCAGGGAGCCGACATCAGGTCAGTCATCCCAGCAGGCGGATGGTCTGACGGGGGCACAGCAGGAACCTTGGCATCGCCCGGGGATGGAGGGGAAAAATCCCCGGGGTCAGGCTGAGGAGACCTAGGGTCCCCGGAGGGCAGCGAAGGCTGCAGGGAGCCGGGGATGGCAGATGTGGGAGGGCCCGTCGTCAGCTCAGCTGCCGTGTGGATGTCAGGCAAGCCGACATCTGACTCATCAGCGGGGTACAGGCGGACGCTGGAGGAGCCGACGTCCGATTTAGCGGACCCATCACCCGAGGTAGGTTGCGAAAGAGGGGCGGCCTGGTTGGGCGGAAGAGGGGCCATGTGCTGCCCCGAGGGGTCAGGCGACTTATCGACTGTCTCCATGCGCGGGCGTTGAGGAGCCAACGTCCGGCTTACCGGAGCCGCTGAAATGGCCGCACAGTGGCTGCTTTACCGAGCAGAGGCCTCAATAGCCCGGAGGTACCCGGCGGTCCAGCGCAGCCAGACGGGTAATGACACTGGCTTTGGAAACCTCCAAGGCGGCCGTCAGGATCGGTCTCCCTGGGGAGATGCGACCTGAGGTATGGCAATCCTCAAGAAGACGACGCGGTGCATGAGGAGCCCTTGTCCCGTGCTTTCTCCTTGTCTTTTTTTCATGTATGGCCTTCAGGGAAGGGGACGCCTGCCGGAGCTTTTTTACTCCTTTTCCATGGACGACATTTTCTTCTTTAAAATATGGGCCTCCAGGGACTACTGCCGCCATCTGCGGGTGGCCGCGTTGAATTTAAGGCAGTGCTGGCACTTCTCCACCTGATGATCTGGACCTAGGCAGAAGAGGCACTGGGAATGGCTGTCCTTGTGCGGGAGTTGGGCGTCGCACGAGTCGCACTTGTTCTTGGGCTCGGAGGGTGTAGGGGACAACATACACGGACGAATATCTGACAAAAATGCAAAAAATCAAAAATAACTCGGTAAAAACTACAGACGACTGAGGCTGACAAGCGTTGAACTTTACCACGAGGCGCTGACATGAGCTAATGGCGGGAAAGAACTGGAAGGCTGGCGTGGGGGACTGCCCCTTTATACTGACGTCGCATGATGTCTGTCACCTGACATGGGGCCGGTCCCCCGCCAGAGATTGCTAGCTAGAAATTCTTCCGTGGGGTCCTGACGCCTGCCGGTGTCAGTCCTATATGTAATTACCTACTGCAACAGCCCTCTCGAAGCAAGATCTGAAAGCAGCATTACTGGATAATCAATAAGATTTTTGGCTGTAAGCATGCAGCCACTGTTCTGGTTTCCATATCTGTAATTTGTTTCCTCCAGTGATCTAGGTTTTTTTTTTTTTTGTTTGTTTTTTTACAATATTTAAAACGTATTTCTATTATTGTGGATCCACAGCAGATATGTCCGTTGACACATATACAGTCAAACTCCCACCTCACACTTCCGTGGGCCCTGTGCTGCGCATTCCCGCTGTCCCAGTGCGAGTTCAGCTAAATGCAGTCCCTGACTGGGGATATAAAGATGAACTCAACTATCTCTTCTTTAAAAAACAGCGCTAAAAGTTAGTTTAATCAAGCGCTGAAAGTCGAGCTGTGATAGTGGGCATGCGCATGACCTGCAGTTTCTTGTGAACGCGCCCAAGTCACAGGAAGCTGAAGGACTGGAAAACAAGACTGGGAATCATGCTCATGCACGGTCTGCAGCAGAGGGTTCCAGCTCAACATGGCGGGTGGTAGAAATGTAAACAAAAGACAAATGGAGCAAATTATGGGGGAGTAGTACAGCAAAATCAAGAAAGAGTATGAGGTAAAGCGCTCAACAGAGCGCAGCAAACAAAATGGTGGAAAGATCAGATTTTTTTTTTATCTAGTACTGCTGCTTTAAGGAGAAACATTCATATACGGTGGCTGATTTAGTTTGAAAGTCCATGAAAAGCTCTTTCAAGTGAGGTACTGGACTCACCTGTAATCGGAAGTACTCCAGCGATATAAGTGACTGAGTCAGTTCAATATTAATACTACACTGCAGTCATCTGTAGAACGTTGTGATATCCTGGAGGAACTCACTATGCTTGATTATGTAGTTAGGCACAGCTTGTTCCTTCATAACATCACACTGTTCTAAAAATGGCTGCAGTGTAGTACTAATGTTGAACACTCAGTCGGCTGCATCTGTGGAGTGCTTCCAGCAACAGACAAACCCAATACATCACTGAAAAGAGCTTTTCATGGGCATTCAAACTATGACTGTCACTAGGCACACATGTGTCCCTTTAACGTAATATTTAATTTTTTGGGTAGAAACGGTTCTGGTTGAGTATTATCATGCTGAATAATATACAGCATGAATCTGATTGCTATTTGTGATGGGCAATCTGGAAAAAAAAAAAAAAGTGAAAGGGGAGGTAGAAGGGGACAGCAGGCCACTGGACCGAGCGGGAGAAATAACCCTGCAAGGGCACTGAGTTCCAGAGTCCAGACATCACTATAAATGATGTTACGAAAGCGATAAAACGTTTTGGACTTGAATGTGGTCACCTTAGAAGAAACAATTCAAGCATTTAATTTGAGACTCTCTGTTTGCGAATCCCAAATCAACTACGGCCCTGGGTGAGGCACAAAACGCATAAGGATCAGCTCTCAGAGTGGATACAACAGCTGCTGGGTTACAGAAGGAGAATAAGCTTCTCTGATTTAGGTTGGAAGCTTTGGAGACTAGAACCAGATTGACCAACCTGATAGTTCTGGAACCCCCTGAAGATCAGGGTGGGGATCCACCAGCCAGGGTTGCTGCACAATGGCTATAAGAAACTTTCCTACCTGACTTGACTCCTGTGGTATACAAAGGCATACTGGATCACCTCCTGATGGCGCTGAGAGGAATAAACGGGGCCTGAACATTTTTAATAACTCGGGGTTGGGGGGGGGTCAAGCATGAACGAGACAGAATCCTAGAGGCTGCCAGATGAAATTGTTCCATAAAGCAAGAGGAAGGGAGCAGGCTTTCAGTGTTTCCTGACTTCAGCTATGAGACTCGGGAGCTTAGAAAAGGCTTTGATGGAAAAAGAGCCAAACTGCATTCATTGGGGATCACTCACGCTCCATAGTTCCCAGCTAGACTGAAAACCACTTACTCTGGGAAACACTGTGCACAATGATCCTAAAGATGCTGGGACCGTACAGCCCTATTACTCATTAATCCCTCTTATAGGGCACACTGGAAAACAACAGAGATGACCTTAAATGGACTGGAATCCCTACCAACTTATCTATTGGGAGACCACAACAGGTGTTATCCTTTGAATAGATTTCCGAAAATGACGGCGGAATTTGTAAAAAAAAAAAAAACTGGCTTTATATCATTCGATATAGATTAACCTCTCAAGAGATACATTATTTAAATGCCCTAACTTGTAATAAAAACTTCTTTCCCTCCTCATTGGAGACAGATCTATCAAGATGGGAACACTATTCCATCAGATATGTATTCCAACTGATAAGCCCTGCGGGAATTCATCCGTTCACATATTTACAGTCCTCATATGGATTACCCCAGATAGAACTCTCAACCTATAAGGCACTACATGCTGTTTTAGTTAAGATGGCTGACTTCTAGACTGAGATAGCAAAAGCCCCCTCTAAGCGGGTACAGTTGATTGTCCAGGCTATAGAAGGCAGACCTCAGGAACACATTATTAGTAATATTTATATGGCAATGCATCCTATGTCCGCACAGGAACATGACCAAGTGAGAGCCAAATGGGCAAGAGAACTTAAAATAGAACTAGACCCAGACAGATGGTTACAATCTGCCTACTTTTATTCTAAAAGCTCCTCATCATCTATTGGAGGGAGTTTGCATGGAAGACCAGGGTTAGATTCTTTAGAACCCCCGACATTCAGCTAAAACTGGGAGCACCAATGGTAGTCTTTGCTGGAGAGGATGTGGGTATTCTCCTGCAGGCCAAGAACATATATTTTGTGCCTGTCCACTCCTATCAGACTTTTGGAGAGATATTATAGGGGAACTTAATTTTTTTGACATACCTGATCTATTTACTCCAGGATTTATCCTGACAGCAACACCTCCACAAGACACATAGATTAGCTGGCTTAAAAATAAACTGATCACACTTTTACTTTCTAATAGCTAAAAAAGTTATTACCAGATTATGGCTCACTAAAACTATTCTTAATAAGGCCTCTTGGAGAAACCTCGCTTATGAAGTATATAACCTGGAACGTCTTTCATACAAGATAAATAACAGGATTAACACTTAATACTAGATGGGGACTATGGGTTGCATACCAATTAGAGACTTATTCAGACTTTGTACCATGAAACCAAAAAAGGATAATCTTATATATTTCATGCTAATCACAGTTGGGGTAGTATATTATTCTGGGGTGTCTGATGCTAAGGGGAGGAGATACACTCCGGGAGAGATGTTGATCTGGAAAAGATGGAAGGGAGAAGCAAGGGAATCTTATTATTTATTTAAGACTATAGTCTATGAGATTCTAGTTTGGTCAAAGAACCAAATAATGAAAGAAAATAAAATGTTACTACAGGGGGATATGTTAAACAATCCAATGTATATAAATCAAATGCCTGTAAATTAACTGCCTGTATGAGCTGTATTATGGAACCTCAACAATTAACATGTTGCATAAAATGTGGTCATGTATGTGATATTCTACCTCAAAATAAAATAAAAAGCTATACTTTAAAAAAAAAGATGCTGGGAACGTAGTCAATATAATCAAGTTAGATTTTGGAAACCAAAATGAACAAGAGGTGGACTCAGATTAAAGATTAATGGACTCAAACTGTGAGTAAAGTGGGCATGGGGGTGGGGCAAATGGTATGGTGAGTTGCCTGGTAGCACTTCAGAAATGAATATGAGCTATATGCTCAAGCAGGGTATATTCCTTTGTTTTACGTAAATGTAGCCTTGCCCTCTCAGACATATTTACAAATGTAATATGATAAATGTTACCCATTTTTGATACTCGGGGCTTTTGTTTTGTGGGCATAGTACCAAAATGGTACTGACCATATGGCGAGTCAGAGAGAAGCACCCACCCTAGTGTGGCTCTAATATTCTGTATGCAGTTCTGTTTACTGCACGGGAATTATGAGAGTCTGCACTAGCTATGCTAATCTTCTCATATTCTGGTACAGCATGTTATAACCAAAATATATTAGACAACCATGTATTCTTCACAGGTTGGACATTTGATGGACTTTAAAAAAACTTAAGATTCATCCACATAAAGTCCTACAAGAAGTGCTACACATACCAAACAGTGGTTTACTACTGTGCAGTTACTGTTCTGTTTCAAATTTGTATTCTTACTATTTCTTTTAACAAAAAAAAAAAAAAGGTTAGAGGGTTCCTGGAGGGAAGGAGAAACGAACGAAGGCAAGATGCTTACTTCCATTTAAATTTATCTACACCAAACAGCTGCCTTAAATGCAGCTGTAGATACCATGTGCCTTACCATCTGAAAACCGGTCTTCTCACTTGTGGCATTAAATGGCCTATGGGCCTATCAAATGTGATGTTATCTATCAATGCCAGTTAGTTTATAGCCTCCTAATGTAGTTAACAACCTAAGTGATGCTGTGAGGTATTTTATAACAAGTATTCTGTGATTTATATACTCATGACTCTATGTATTCACTGTGGAACTAGTTTTAAATGTTGTATCTTTTGAAAGATTTTGTGTAATGAATTTCCTGTGATTAAAGGAGTACTACAGTCAAAATCTGCAGAAGTATATGTTGTGCAGAGTGTTTTGATTTGTGTGTGTAGTCTTGGTGGGTCCTTCCCCCTTTGTTTGCTAGTAGGAGTTTTTTCTCAATTTACCTGCTAGTTTTATGGCCTCTGGGGATCTCCATAGTTTATGCTCTTTTTCTTACAATGCCCCCTGTCCTATGTGACAGTGATGCGTCGGACAATAGATTCAGAAGTACTGGTTTACAGTCAATTTTATAGCAGTACAGCTGCCACTTTAAGTCACTTTACTTATCCACTGGGCAATGAAGGCTACATTTAGAGATTAGCAATTGCTTGAGGTCCAACTGAGTTAAGTATTCTGTAAGAAAATAGCAGGAGTGTTTACTAATTATAGCATTGATGACTTCGGGTCATTTGTGTGCTTTTTATGGCTAGGTGTAGTTTAATGAAATTAAAAACTTTGAAAGTGAAACATTTACTCCTGCTGTCTAGACCTAGACTAACACAGAAAACAACAATATTGAATTAAGAGTTATTTAGTTGGGGCCAGAACATCAGGCTCCTATCTTCAGATCACTGCTGCAGTACTTTCCCTCACTGAATCAGTGGCACCCGATGCATCACTATCACACAAGGCAGGAGGCACTGCAGGACAAAGAAGAACAATAAACCATGCCAACTAACATGGAGAGCTCCAGAAGCCAGAAGACCAGCAGTCAAATTTAGAAAAAAAACTCCTAATAGCAAACAAAGGGAAGGGCACATCAGAACTACGCACACAAATCAAAACGCTGTGCACAACATATGTATGTTATTGCAAATTTTGACTGTAGTACTTTACTGCTTGCTTCACACAAGGAATAAGGTCAGTCGCACACTGCTTTGGGAAGGGCCCTTTGCAAGGCACACGGGGAGTTGTAACTTGATTGGTGCTAAGCCCTTTGGGCCCTGTGGGAAAGTATGACAGAAATCTGAACTTGATTCCCTCAGGGCACTACAGGCCCTGGAGGAAGCAAGAGGTCAGCTGTATGTTGCTTTCTTAAGCACAAAGGGAGTTGTCTCCTTCATGTTCTCTACTCCCCTTCCTGCAACTACAGCTAATGCTTCTCTTGTTCCCTATTCCCCTTCCTGCAAACACTGTAATTATTAAGCATTTGTAAGAACTGAATACTAATTGCTTTTTTTCTCAGACACAATTGTTGCCCCTTTCATGAACTCACTCAGGGGCACCATGGTACAATCAACTCTCCTGACCCTCAAGCACCAGCGCTCACCCGTCTTTCACGTAGCCTAGGTCTGCCCCCAGGCAGAGTCAGGGATATACTCCCCCCACCACCTACAGTGGCTGTGTCAGGTAGCTGTGGGGCACATGGCTATACCAGGGTTTGACTTTGCCAGTTTAGGGCCATTTTCACAATTTTTTGTGTCCCTCCTGTGAGTCACTGGCAGCTTGGATGCCAAGCATGCGCACCGGCACACACACACACACACACACACACACACACACAGAGCATTAGCCAGCGTCTCCCCGTCCCCATTGTGCACAAACCCGCAGCTACCCATGGTAACCCAGGTGGGGCTGCTGCTGCAGTGCTTTACTTCCCTCCATGGAGAAGGAGAGTGCCACCAAGATACTCACTCCTGCTCCCTGTCCCTGGTGATAGGCTCATTCCCGAACCCAGGCTGCTGGTACTGTGAGTGGTGGATTTACTACCGAGCTGAAACAAGAACTGCATTAGAATTTTCATATCTATCTTCTTCTGACCTCCCCTAATCAAAGAGTACTGCACTAACCAGCTGCTAACCTTGACTTTGGTTTCGTTTGTAGTTTTTGCACTTTGTTTTTCAATTTTTTTAGTTCTTAGTACACTATACATATTTTTTTTTTTTTACAATTTATTGTATTCTGTATGATCTCCCCTGCCCCCCAATCGAACCTGGAAATGAGCTTTAGATCAGTGTGCCTATCCTGGTCACTAAATATTTTTTTCATAAAGATTTTTCTTTCACCTTGAAGGCTGGGGTGGTTATTCACCCCTGTCCATGCCTTCCTTGACTGGCAACTGCTTCTCCTGGGGACTCACCTGGTCGTCACTTTCCTCATGGACACCCCCAATGACTGGGCCGAAGGAAGGAGGATCACCCCCCCACCCCAGTCCGTAATCCAGTTTTAGACCTGGGTTGTTCCCATCTTCTGCTGCAGTGCATGTACGTATGCATGTCGAGGCACACACGCATCATGTACTTGTGGCAACTCCCTACTTGCTGCCTGAGCTGCACCTCCACCTGGTGGAAGTCTAAGGCCAGGAAAGCAGGCCTTCCCCCCCAATATGCCCTGGAGTGGGTTACTGCACTTACGGAATGGAAATTGTTTTTTTATTTTAGTGTCATTAGGCTATTGCTAGACAGATTAGGCTAACGGTAGATTATTTACGAGCTCTGCATTTCCTGGGAATTACTGACTGTCCAGGTGATGTGTTTATACCAAGGAAGTTTATAGGATTCCAAAGCCCATTTTATAGCAAGGAATAACTCCACAGTCCAGTGTACTGCATATGCTCGCCAGAGGATAACTACTGTTTACAGTATATACGGAGATTTATTACTGGCCAGAAGGAAAGAGCAGCAATACTTTAACCAACTTGGAGCGGAGCATTACCAGATGGTTGACCTTCATTTTGAGAGAGTTATAGGCATATTTTTACACTCTATTGGCTAAAGGGGCACAAAAAAAATGTGACAATATATTATGAGGTGCATGACCATCCAGCTGAAACATATATGTAGGATTTGTTTTTCTAACTCCTTGCCCCAGTTCATATCCCTTACACACTGTATGGTGCTGTTATACCTACAGTACACCAACAAGGATATATTCTCACTAGTGACTGCACGGATGGGCCACAAATTGGACCTTCTCAACAGCAATACCAGGTCAGTGTTGGCTGTGTGATTTCAGTAGGGTTTTCTCATTTCTCTGACCATTTCATATCCCTTACATCCCTTACAAACAGTATGGCTGTTATGTCTACAGTAAGCTACCAATGATCTGTTCCAGCAGGACTTCCACAACATACTGCGCTCGTTCCACACCAACCAACTCAGGATCAACACCAAGAAGACTGTGTCTATAACCTTTGGACCCAGCCGGAAACTGGCCAGGCTCTCGCCTTCCCCGGTTTTCTCCACACTAGATGGCATCCCTCTGAAGACTGTCCTGCCTTCAAGTACCTTGGTGTGTAGCTCAATAGTAAACTTGACTTCTCTGCCCACATCAACGCCATCCATGCCACACTCTGCCCTAAAGTCGGTGCCTTGTACTGCAATAATGACTGCCTCTCCCTCCAGGACCGCTGAGAGCTGGTAACCAAAAATGGTTCTCTTTGTCTTCAACTATGCAGATGTGGTCTATGGCACCACCTATTCCTCCTCCCTTGCCAAACTGGATACCCTCTACAATACCTTCTGTCACCTCACTACCAACTCTTCCTTCCATAAGCACCACTACTCCCTCTATTCCTCCCTCTCCATCCTCCCACTACTGTCACGTCAACAGTTCCACTGTGCTCCTTCAATGCTAAATACTGGTCCAGGTCCCTTCCCTCCTACCTTTTCTCACCTATCTCCCCTTCCCCCCCTTTTCTTACTCTTGCCGCTCCAGATTCCCAATCCTTCTCCATTCCCCACTCTCTCTCCTCTGTCAGACAAGCTGGTTTCTCCTACCACCTCCCTTCCCTGTGGAATCTGCTCTCCTCTCCTCTCCTTTCAGTCTCTCCCCCTCACTCTCTGCCTTTAGATGTCAGCTACGGTATCTTCCTGCACCCTCCTCTCCCCGTCAACCCCCCTCCTGACTCTCTGTACTCGGTATTCTGAGGCCATTTGTGCCTCTGCCCAGGGACTGTTGGACCCCACCAGCACTGTCACCTACCCCAACAGACACTGTGCACTTTATTGTACTGTCTCATGATTGTCCACATATCACTGTATTAATCCATGCTGTTAATATATTTGGTCACCACATTGCTACTACATTTTGTAAGGTTGCCTACATAACCGAATTATGTTTTTCAACTTTGTTCCTTTATTTATTTTTTATTGATTTCAGTTTGGAATTAATACCTTTGAGCCAAGGGCTCGTTTACAAAGGCTCCACGTCAAACAAAGTACAGAAACAGCGATTAACAGTATAAATATTATATACATATATACACACACACACAGAGACGTTTGCGTAAAAAATGTCATGATTACAGGGTTATAAAGCATACAAAAGGGTTATACAGCATACATAAAAAACAAAGTAGTGTTTTTAACAGTCAAGTTACAATTAGGTTACAGATTAGTCATGAAATTTGCAGTGAGAATTTCATCACTTATACATGAAAAAATAGTTTGTTCAGAATCTGCACAGGTCAACAGAAGCATTTCAGGTAGCTAGTGCTTGAGAGGGGTAAGGCCACCAGAAAGAAAGATTTTTGATGATGCTGTACAAGAGTGGCAGCCTGAGTGGGCTTTGTCGTTGGAAGTGGAGGGTCCATTGTGCGGACTAGAGGGACAGGAGAAAATGGGGAGAGAGGGTCAAGGGGGTAGGAAGTGAGAGAATGGTTTAGGTGGGAGGTGGATAGGAGAAAGTAGAGAGGGTGGGGGGGAGAGGACTGGACCGGGGAGGGATGGGGGTGAGGGCAGGAGGAGGATAAGTAAATAGTAGTTATAGGAATGGTGGGTGGGAGGAGATGGTTAGAGATGATTCTTCTGTACGTCCCCTCCTCCAGGTCGCACCTGGAAATGAGCCTTGGCTCATTGTGCCTTTCCTGGTCACCAATTTTGAAATAAAATAAATAAATGATACATTCTCACTAGTAACTGCAGGGATGTACCACAGGTATGACCTTCTCAACAGCAGGACCATGTTAGTGTTGGCTGTGTTTTTCTAGTAGGGTTTTCTCACTCCACGGACCATTCCATATCCCTTACATCCTTTACATGCTACAGAACACTATCAATAATACAGTCTCACTAGTAACTGCAAGAATGTGCCACTGATGTGACCTTCTCAACAGCAGTGCTGTGTCAGTGCTGGCTGTGTGATTTCAGTGGGCTGAACTATCATGCCAGTAACTCCTATGGAGATTGGAAGGGTATCGTGATGTGACAGGCATGAATGCCTGCTTATTAATTACAGCTGCCTCACTGAGAAAGCCATGTGGAATAAAAGTTAAACCACTGTAATCTCAATACCTCAGTTCCCACAAACTCGCAGCTGTTGCCTTGTGGAAAGATTTTAAGTCATAACCTCCACTTGCACATGATCAAATACGTGTCTTGAAACAAAAACATTTTTCTGCAAAAAAACAGTGATTTAAAAAAAAAGTCATCATTCCAAAGCATCAAAAATCAAAGCTGCTGTTTCTTCACCCAGGAGATTTCTAACAACTTTGACTGCGTCTTAGCGAATCTGACATTTCAACCAGAGAGAATTCATCAGCCCCCTGCTGGCCTCTGGCCGAATGCACTGACACTTCCTGAAAGCCTGAAGGTTAAAGTGAGAGGGATGACGAACCATTGAGCAGACGTTAAACCCTTCTTTGATCCATTAATTTCATTCCCAGCTGGCAGCGACAAACTCAGCATGATATTCCACGAAGAACACAGTGCTATTAATCATGATTAATAAATGAATCCGATTTCGAGGCGATTTGCTACCTTTTCTTCCGTTTTAACCTTTAAATCACCATCTCTGACAACATTCGCCACATACTTGGTATAGTGCACTAGTGCATCTCCTTGCAGTAAAACAAAGCTAGTCTGGGTCAGTATCATGAACTATAAGACCCACCTGTTATCATTTTACAAGTACGCCACAAATATTATTGACACTTTTTTTTTTTACCTCAGATTATGTTTGTTAACGGCACCTGAAAATATGTTTCTGTACTATCTGGAGAACAATGAAGCAAAAATATTGTAGAATGCAACTTTAAAATGCATTATCTGGTTGGCAGATAAATTACATGGGTCAAGTCTTACTCGAGATAAGCCGGCCTGGTGGCACCGAGGGTTGAGGCGCAGGATGCCACACCTTGCGCCACAACAGCGACCCGGGTTCGGGAACGGACTCAGGACATCAGGGGGTTGGCAGGGGCAGGAGAGGAGAGCACATCCGTAGACTGCTCTCCTCTCCTGGCAGGGGGGAGGTAACATTGGCCGCTGTAGGAGTGACCTCTAGCGGTGGCTGGAGATCCCAAGCAGTGGAGACGAACATATGGGATATGGGAGTTGTAACGATCATCCTGTGGGCAGCTGCAGGAACGCGCCCATCTCGTGCTGGAAGTCATTGCACGTCCGAACTCCCAGGGAAACCAAGAAAAAGAGAAAATAGCTGGCACCCGGGTAGGCGAAGGCCTACACACCACTCCCAGCCATGCTCAATGCCGGACTCGCTCAGAGTACTTCTCCATCCTCCCGACCTTCAGATGGCAGCTTGGATCCTAAAGATAGAGCGCCAGAGGAGTTGGCGGCCCTTACCCAGGGGGCTAAGAGCCGGGGAAGCTTGCTGCCTGGAGAGAATGGGAGGAGATTCGAGAGACGGGACATCTGGGGAGCCTCAGACAGAGCGGGACATCGGGAGTGAGTGAGTAGAGCTGGAGAGAGACCTAAGGGACCAGTGAGGGGAGAAAGAAATAATACAAAAAAAAGAAAAAGAAAAAGAAAAGACTTACTCTACATATGTGACATAGAATCCTCACTTTTTTAAGCTGCTCCCTTTCAAGTAAATGCCCTTTTGTTGCTGCTCCATTAAAGGGGAACAGACAGCATTAAGAGCCACACACCCAAGTGTAGGGTTTGTTCCAATTTGCACTTTGTGTGCAAAAACATTTTTTTTTTTACTTATTGTTTACAGCAGTATAGTAGATTGTATCAATCTGTTGACTGATTCTGCTGACTTCCAAGCTGACATTTTCTGTAACTACAAATCCCAGAATCCCCTGCAGCTAACATCAGCGTTGGGCTGCAGCAGTGGGGGATTCAACAGTTTGCCATGTATGTTAGAGTTTTTATCAGCTCTGTTTTTTTGTCTGCTGGTCCTGCTGTCCTCCCAGGGCTAAGCACAGTCACAGAGGACTATACTTGGCCCCGGCAGAACAGTGGGACTGGCAAACATCTAAGTCATCATCTGTCGTGTTGAACTGACTCCACTCCTCAAGGAGCTGTGTGATGCACCCTATTATAAGGTGCAACAGGGTGGCAAGTGGCGCTATCATCCAAGAGGCAGCGGCGGCAGGGAAACTGTGTATGGGGTCCCAAGGCTTCAAGGGAGAAGGCTAGCTGGTGATAAAAAGGATGAAAATATATATATTGTGATATGTAAATGTGATGCCTAAGCCAACGTACTCTGCAGTTGTCCATGATTATCCATTTCCAGGACTGTAGCAACGGGGGCTAGCAAGGGCACTGCATACCAACTCATCAATGGCTCACCCAGTTACTCTGGAGCCAGCCCCCAGTAGCACTCTGCAGACAATAATGCTACCCATCTCCCCCCCCCAACCCAAGAATCTTGGTCCCATGAGTTCAAAATGAATTACTGGTTAAGCTCCACACTACATCAAGGTAACACTAGCAGTTGAGTCCTTGATGTTACCCTCATTGTACAAAATTATTAAACAGTTTTTCAGTGACTTTTTTAGACTGATTATTTTTAAGTGTCAAATTTTGAGGAAAAGTAGTTTCTTTCTATTCCCTGCCAGCTCTGCCTGCCCCCCCGGGATATCGAGGGGTAGGCCAATGTGAATGTCACTGTACAACATCACTACGCCCCCAGTGTTCCACCTCAATCACAGAGTAATAGCACCACGCCATCAGCCTTTGACCACTAGGAGTCAGCAGTGCTTGGACTCCTAGATCCCTCCGACCCCTCAGGGAAGATGTTTTGAGCAGATACCTCTATAGCCACCTGCCAGCTTGCCAGAGATGCTCTGGAACTGCAGTGTGCACCTGGAACTCCTGTGTTGTAGTGCAGCACTACATCAGTGCCTTCATTATCATATTTTAATAACTTCTTTCAGTCCTGGTGGTAGCTGATGTCTTGCCTTTCTCAGGGCTATCCTCCAATTCCTCTTTTCTGGAATCTGATTTATCCATTTACAACTTGTCCCATCTTAAAGATCTCAATAAAGCACTTACCCAATGACTGCTGATGACAATTAGCTGCATTTTTTGTCCACAAATTCAAAAATCGGAAGGCTATTTTCCTTCAGGAAAAATGAGTTAAGTTCCATTAACGCACACTCCTACGTGACATAAGGCAATTCTTGTGGGGGGTAGGAAGAAGTAGGCTGTTGGTTAACTAGGATCTGCAGCTTATCCAATAGGTAGGGAAATGGGCAGACTAGGAGGGCCAAGCGGTCCTTATCTGCCGTCAAAGTCTGTTTCTATGTAAAAGGCATCCACAATGAAGATAAAGGGAGACAATTCAATCAGGATAGTTTCTTTATCAGACATAGCAAAATGTTTGTAATCCAAAGGCAACTACTTTGTTTTGAGGTAACCATGTATGTACATTCATACAGTATGTATACAAACTTGTGTATGTTTCTGTTAACCCATGGCCTCCGACAGCCGTTCTCGCACCTGTCAAACACTACACTCTCTCACTCCCACCCTCCAGTTCCACAACTACCCACCATCTACTATCTCCCATTGACAAAGCCTCAACTTGGCTGCTAAAATTGCATTTCTGCAGACTGGGAGCACCCCGTCTGAACTGTAACATGGTTGTCAAACACTGTACCGCACTTAATTAGTGCTGCATTAATATGTTTCTCCGCAAGTGTGGTCCTGTTTTTCACTTGTTGTACCCTGCTTAATGTTGTAACTGCACACTAATACTACTTGTTAGTTGATGTCTTTCTGTTCTGCAATGTCTCATCACCTGTAAATGTCTTGTATTCCTTGCTGACTTGGAGCCTTTGTAAACGAGCCCCCGGTTCAAAGGTATTAATTCGAATTTGAAACAAATATAAATAAATATATATATATATATATATATATATATATATATATGTATACACACACACACACCTCCTAAAAAATAAAATCCACTGTACAAAGTTGTACTGAAATATTTGTGCAGTGAAGCCTAGGCCAGCAAGATGGTAGACTATAATAAATCAACATTGTTTTATTTTTTGGCTCTAGGTTCCCCCTACCTGACAGGCACCTATCACCCCCACGTCTATTACCTGACTTCTCCCAGTCTTAGTGGCTTTGCCCCCACGGCTCCCCCCCTCCCATGGCAGAGTGGCAGAAACACTCTCTCAATCCACACTTCCAAGGATCCGGTGGAGCTGCGTTACGGTTGTCGGTGCAGGCCCTGCAAGGTGTTGGGAGAGCAGCCTGCCAGCCCGGAGAGATCATCTTCTCCCCGTGTTCTTCCCCTGGAGGGGCAGCGTGCAGTGCCATCAATATCTTCATCATGCAGGTTCCCGTGCATGTGATGGACTGCTGATGTTCCTCTCCCCATATGTCACAATCCCAGTGCTATGCCCCCCCCCAGTGGTCAGGCTAGCAATGGGTGCTGTACCACCCCCCATCTGGAGGTCTCCAGTCCCTTGGACGCTCAATTCTCTTCCCCGGGCCAAACCCTAGAGTTCCGAGTTTGCTCCTGAACTCAGGTCACCAGCGCAATGGGTGGCAATGCAATCACCGAGCCACAGGGCCGGCTATACTAAATCAACCCGTTGAAACGGATGACTGAAGACAATCTCCACTAGGGCTCACATATTCCCCATTAGATATTTAGCACTGGACAGACACAATAAGCCAAGAGGCTCCCCCCTCCGTTGGCCACTTCCGATTTCATGTAATCTCAGTTAATTACTTTCTTGAGATTTGGGTCTCAGCAGTCCATAGTGGTTAAATGATATCTTAGGCTAGAAACAAGGGAACTACCTCGAATTGTCACATTTTATCCTCATAATGCACAACACATGAAGGGAGTACAGTTCTACTGCACGCAATACCCTGGTGAAGTGCTTTGTCACGTAATACAAATGACAGCTGCAGTAGGACTGTACGGCCTCTTTTTTCAGAACCTATGACTGGAGAAATCTAATCAGCTGTGTACCATGAAAACTAAACCTGACACAAATAAGCAATGAGAAAAAAAATAAAGCACAGGTTTATCCAGATATGACACAGCAATAAGAAAAAAACAACCAACCAACCAGTTAAACTGGAAGCAAATCGGCAGTACGAAAAAAAAAATTCACCTGCTGACCATCCAATCAGAGATCCTCGTGTTAAATAGTTGCTTTCCCAGCCCGAAAACTTACACCATTTTTTGAAAGCATAAAGGCATATAACCTGGAAGTCACTTCCAGTTCCTACCAGTGGAAGTTTTTTATTATTGGTTCCAGTGCTCTTATTGTTTCATGTTTGACGGCCTTTTACTCGGTGGGTAGCCCTGATTTATACACTGCTAGTTAAGTATAATGCAACTGCTGATGTACAGGTTGTTGGTTAGACCATGTCCGACGACCTTCTACTCGGTGGGTATTTCTGATTTACACACTGCTAGTTAAGTATAGTGCAACTGCTGATGTACAGGTTGTTGGTTAGACCATGTCCGACGGCCTTTTACTCAGTGGGTAGTTCTGATTTACACACTGCTGTTTAAGTATAGTGCAACTGTTGATGTACAGGTTGTTGGTTAGACCATGTCCAATGGCCTTTTACTCAGTGGGTAGTTCTGATTTACACACTGCTGGTTAAGTATAGTGCAACTGCTGATGTACAGGTTGTTGGTTAGACCACGTCTTACGGCCTTTTACTCAGTGGGTAGTTCTGATTTACACACTGCTGGTTAAGTATAGTGCAATTGCTGATGTACAGGTTGTTAATTAGACCACTTCTGATGGCCTTTTACTCGGTGGGTAGTTCTGATTTATACACTGCTGGTTAAGTATAGTGCAACTGCTGATGTACAGGTTGTTGGTTAGACCACGTCTGAAGGCCTTTTACTCAGTGGGTAGTTCTGATTTACACACTGCTAGTTAAGTATAGTGGGATTGCTGATGTACTGGTTGTTGGTTAGACCACGTCTGATGGCCTTTTACGCGGTGGGTAGTTCTGATTTACACACTGCTGGTTAAGTATAGTGCAATTACTGATGTACAGGTTGTTGGTTAGACCATGTCTGACGGCCTTTTACTCAGTGGGTAGTTCCAATTTACAGACTGCTGGTTAAGTATAGTGCAATTGCTGATGTACAGGTTGTTGGTTAGATCATGTCGGACGGCCTTTTACTCAGTGGGTAGTTCTGATTTACACACTGCTGGTTAAGTATACATAGGATAGTGTATGGCCTCCCATACACAAGGCAATTCATCACCCGAGTGTTTTCTATGACGGCTGATGACCTCGATTGCACTGTCACAACAACATATGTACTGAAGGACATAAACTGCATCATACAGTTATAAATGGTCCCTACAGAAACACCCATTAAATTACCAAAAAGGTGCATTAAGGACAGAAAATAACAGAATGCAACCTAATATTTGAGAACAGCTTCCAAAAAAACCACACAGGTTTTCAGGCTGCCTTTTTATTTAACACCAGATAGCATCCTGCGGTGCCATACAAGAGTGGTTATCTAATGCAAGAGGAAAAAACCACGTACCAGCCAGGCAGCCAACTTGAGTTCCTGTGATGTCTCTGATGCATAAGAGAGCCACATCAATGAGGAGGAAGATGGTGTGGTCCAGTGTGCTGCAGACTTATATCAGTGTGTGGTGTGTTACCTCAGGAGACAAGGCGGATGCAATACAGCGGTCTCAACTAAACGCAATATATTTTTTAAAGTTTCCTTTCATCAACACTCATTTCATTACCCATAATAATACAGTTTTAC
The DNA here is from genome assembly GCA_016271365.2 of Neoceratodus forsteri. NCBI lineage: Eukaryota > Metazoa > Chordata > Ceratodontiformes > Ceratodontidae > Neoceratodus > Neoceratodus forsteri. The sequence goes on from CM028132.1 coordinate 431,170,405, forward strand.
AGTAGGTGTCGTGTAATGCATACAAAAAGGCACCAAAAAATAGATCACTGCCAACTTAGAGCAAGGCATCCAGTGCCTTAGAGGTCATTAAGCTACAGACTATTTAGAGGGGTGAAAAGCTTATAGAGGAGAAAGAGTACTCCATTAAACACTGATCACTTTCTGTGCATGGAGAGCCTTTAATCTTTGCTACAAGGGTCTCTGTTCCAGCTTTCTGAAGTTTCAATGCCAGGAAGTACAGAGGCAAAGTGAAGTTGAAAAGGAATCACTAATGTCATCCCTCAGCCTGCAGCTCTGCATACTACATGAGCCAAATTTCACATCCCCACCCAAGGCTGCTGTCTGCAGTCTCTGTGCATTTATCATTCCAGAGTCACATACACGTCTTCCCCCACTGAAAGCCATCCTTTGGTTAAAAATAGTCGTACGATGATGTCCTACATTTCAGTACAAATTAGCAAAAGGAGCTCCCGTAACGTGTTTTGCTCTACAAGGAAATTGTGCTATAGTAGAGTAACGTATTCCATGGCGGGGTTGAGTGGAACAGAGGATAACAGTGTCTTGCTCTAAATAGGCTGAGGGTCGGGATGCAGGTGTCATACCATGGTTTTCATGACCATGGCTAATTCAGATTATTTAACATTTTGCACAACATGACATTCTTATGGAATGAAGCATCTTGTTTTCTCAGCATCTTAGGCAATGGCAGTCAAACGGTTACAGCAACCAAACTGAAAGGATGCAGCATGTTACAAACACAACCAACAATCACATTTTATGCTTGAATCATTTAAAAGCGTAAGGCAATAATTAAATGAGGCCGTTTAGTTTACTAGTGAGCAGAGACAGGCTTCGGGAAGGGGAGATGTTTTGTTTTTCAGAGTATAGTGTAGGCATCTGAATTAGTATATTTTTATGTGGTAATACCTTTTATTAGACTAACTGAAGAATTTTTACACAAGCTTTCGAGACCTCTCAGGTCTCTTCATCAGGTGCAGAAAAAACAAACCAGCATTTCAGAATAAATACAAGAGTTTGTGGATCTCGATTTTGCTTAAAGAAAGGTTCTCTCAGCCTTTTACTCTGTCTACCTGTGTAGTTTGTAGGCATAAACAGTGATTGCCTCTGTTGCACCCTCCTAATTTCATCAGGATTTAAGTGTAAATGAAACGTCAGCCTGCTGGTGCAGCGGTTAGATTTCCACTTGTGAAACAGACTACCTGGGTTCGGGAACGGACCCGGGAGTTGAAGGGCTGGTGGGGCTGGACTGCGATCGAGTGTCCTGGGGACTGCTCTCTTTCTCTAGGAGGGAGGGGAAAAGTGCCCGGCACTTAATGGACCCCTGGCGGAGGCTGGGGGCATCGCTACGACCGGCAATCAGTACGTTTTGGGGGGGGTGGTGGTGGATGCTGGACATCATTGCACATCCTCGCCCCTGGGGTACCAAAGCAGTAAAAATGCCAGCCCCCTGGCATGACGGCCCATTCCACTCCACCATCTGCCGGGGGGTCCCACCGTGGCCTGACCTGGGGTAAACCGGGCTTGCCCAAGATGTCCATTGGGAGTGGAAGCCCTCAGCAGTCCTGCCCAGGAGGGTAAGCCTGGGCATTAGGTCGTTGGTCCCGAAAGACAAGAGGGGCATCAGACCAAAAAAAAAAAGGAAAAAAAAGTGTCAATTAAAGAACTTAAGTCTGGTGTGAAAACCTGTTTGACTCCATTGCAAAGATCATGACCCAACTCATTTATGGTATCCTGGAATTTTATGATGTTGTAGTGCTAAAGCCTGCAATAGTTATGTAAGCAATAACTCATGACAGGATATGAGGTTATTGGGGGTTAATCAATATCCTGGGTGTGTTGCGACTCACAGCACCTGTATCCCGCCAAGTTAAAAAGTAGTCCCAAAAAGTAATCCATAGCTCACTTATGTTGTGAACACACAAATGCTACAAATTTATTTCAGATGCTTGCTGTTAATAACATAAGTGTCAGCATGACTGCTGTACTGTGTAAAAGTCTGCCGATTTCCAGCAGCTGCCTCTCGGTTTGTCTTTCTGCTGGCTCTGACACTCTCTCTCTCTCTCTTTTTCAGAGCGGCTGCTGAGCAGGTTGCAGGGGGGCCGAGCAAAGAAAAGAGAGCCTGTCTTGCTGGCACTGTGTCTACTGCTGTACCAAACACCAACCGGACCACAGGCTACATGACTGAACACCACAGAGATAGGACACTTTCTGATGCTGCCAGTGTCTCTCTGTGCCAGTTGCAAAACCGCACTGTCTCTCTTCTGAGTGCTGCACATTACAGCCAATCTGCTGTTCACTAGCATCCTGATTAGTTCTGCAGCGGGGGGTCAGGTGTTCTCTCTTGGTCTCCGTCTCTCCAGTGCGGGGGTTGGTCTGTTTGTCTCCTTCACATGCCGTGCGGGGGGTTCAGGTGCTCTCTCTCTCGGTCTCCCTCTCTCTCTCTCTCTCTCTCTCTCTGTCTCCCCGCAGCGTGGTGGGCTGTTCGCTCGATTTCTCTCTCTGCAGTGTGGAACAGTTCTTCACATGATGGGGGCTACAGAGTTTACTGCACACTGCTTTTGGGTACAGAGCAGTGCTGTGGCGCTGGACATGCAATGGACTGTGACCAGAGTTGTCACTGCTGTTACGTGAATAGTTGGGTGACAGTAGGGAGAGTAACAGTTTGGGTATAACCCGCAGTGCTTGCTTTTTTTGGTCAGGGAGTTCACTGCCTGGTGTGATTTGAACCTCACTATTTTGAAAAATAACTGATCGATTTACTCTCAGACCAGGGCAACAATCTGTGCATTTACCTGCAAGACTTCTTGTTATCAGTAACAGCTTGCCAGAGGCAGCCCCGGAGCACACTGCTCTCTTCCAAGTTAAATGGCAGCCTTTCTGAGTTATTCTGCTCACCAGATAATGAGTGCTGCTGTGCCCCAGGATCTTCATGCAGGCAGCACCACAGCAACTGTGCATTTATTGACAATTAATGCATGGTCAGGTGATGCTGTTTGACCAATTGGGAATCTCCCTTTTCCAACCCAATGTTATAAACTGTATTAGTCAGTGCTGTTGCTGTCCTCTGCAGCCCCTATGTTCTTGTCTTATACTGGCCATTAAAACTTTTCAAGGCATAGTAAGTGCCCTGCTCTTTTCTGTAGTTTAAAGAGCAACTATCCATGTGTTCTCCCCCAGAAGCATGACAAACCGTTACCTGGCTCTAAATCACATGGTGTAAATATTTCTTTATTATGTGCCTTAATGTAGGAAGGGAAGTGATTGTAATGTGGCTCCGTGGAGCCAAGCCGCGCTGATCCCTTCCACTTCATGGTACCTTCTGCAACAGTGATCTGCCCCCACGCTAGCATGTTTTGTGAAGTCACTGTATGGAAAGTGCTTGGGCGCGCTCTATAGATATCAGTGGGACTATTTTTTAAACTTAAATTTTAGTAGTTTAGATGGCCGTTTGAAACAGACCATGGCCACTGCTTAACTAACAAGGTCCTTGTTAGTCAAGCAGTGGCCATGATCTGTTCTGAACAGCCATCTAAACTACTAGAATTTAAGTTTAAAATATAGCCTCATTGATATCTATGGAGTTGCACCCCGCACTCTCCATACAGTGACTTCACAAAATGCGCAAGCACGGGGGCGGATCACTGTTGCAGAAGGTACCAGGAAGTGGAAGGGATCAGGGTGGTTCGGCTTCATGGAGCCAAATTACAATCCATTCCCTTCCAAAATCAGGGCACATATTAAGAAATATTTACACCATGTGATTTAGAGCCAGGTAAGGGTTTGTCATGCTTCTGGGGGGAAATATTGTAAAAGAGTGAGTTAGTTGCTCTTTAAAGAGTATCCAAGTTAGAAAAAAGAAACTCTTAGATACTGTAATACAGGGACTTCACAGACATGTAACAGAACTGAATGAGAGCATAACACCTGCTGGCTTGTGTAGGTACGCATCAACTCCCATGATGCTTTGCAAGAGTGGAGTCATGACCTCTGCAATGGAGACAAACAGGGTTTCACATCACACCAGGGCAAAACAGAGTGAAGCCACCTCATTTACATTTAAATTAGGATGAAGTTAGGGGGATGCAAGAGAGGGAATCATTGTTCATGCCTACAAACTGCATAGGTATATGGAAAATAGATTAATTGGACTTTCCCCCTCAACAAACGGGAGTACGTAAATGGAGCAGTTCAATACAATACAGTTGACTACCAGGAAATCAGGACCCCTAGTGCTCTGTGGTAACATTTTCTGATTTCTACGGCAGGGCTCCTAGGCTTCTGCGGCAGCATTTTCTGATTTCTGCGGCATGATTTATTCATGTCTGTGGCTGAATGCAGTCCTGTCACTGGCTAAAATATGATGTGATGTCACTGATGACATCACATGCCAAGCAGCGAGGTGGGGTTTCAGTATAAACAAGATCGGATTGCGAGCCTGGCACTATGGAAAAACTGTGTATTTGAATGAAAATTCACCAAAAACAATGAATTCTGCGGCATGATGCAAATTCTGTGGAAAATTCAGCAACCACAGAATCGCAGAATTCCAGGGGCCATGCAGGAAATAGGCCTCTACTGATGATCTAGGGTAGTCACCTGTATTGTATTACATTGCTTCCTTCACACCCTCCCCTTTTTTTAAGCAAGCTGGGATACACAAACTCTAGTGTATTCTGAAATGCTGGATAGTTTTCTCCACACCCAATGAAGAGACCCAAGAGATCTCATAAGCTTGTGTAAAAATTCTTCAGTTAGTCTAATAAAAGGTATAATCATCTAAAAATCTACTAGATTTTCCTGAGAATAACACGGCACCACTGAATGAGACTAACACAGCACCACTGACCTGCATCTGTTCTAAAGAGCAACTCTCTAGTAAAATAAAAGGTCAAACACACTAGATTTACACCAATTATATTTTAATGTTACTGTTTTCTAGTTATTTGTTATTGTTTTTACTCTCCTCTAGTCTACTAAATATTGTAATTAATGCAGCAATTGTTTCACTGAATCTTTCAAAATGTATCAGACTCTACCCAGCTAACCACACAATTGCTGTTTGTGACATGAAAGTCTGCTGTCATAGTGAGCACTATGATGTCACAAACAAAGGCACTATGAGGTTAACAGGAAAGGCAAACGTTTTCTATACATACTTTTTAGATGGACTACCAAGATTTTCTGCAAATCTTGGAACGGAACACTGAAAATGAAAAAAAAAAATGGATTCTCGAGTAAACTAACAGCTGAAATATCTTATTTATAAAAGCACATGTTAAAGTGCAGAGTTACTATACAAGTATTTGAACAGCTGGTTGCACACACTGGGTGTGCATAAGAAGTTCTACGTGGAGAGTTTAAAGAATCTAAATATGTACACCCTAGAAGACAGGAGAAAGGTGGTGGTGGTGGTGGTGGTGGTGGTGGTGGTGGTAGGGATCTGATAAAGACCTTTAAATATCTTATTGGTAGGGGGAGACTTCTGGTGAGCGCAGACTAAATCGCAGCCTAATTTGGAAGCTCTACCCTGCTGAAAGCTAATCTGCCACAATCGTCTGGCTATCTGACCCATCAGACCGATACAACACCTGAAAATCAATCTACAATGTCTTCTAGACACAAATCGAGAGAGAAAACCGGAGCTTCACAGCCCAGACATCATAAAACACTGTTTGACTTCACGCAGCCTACCTCGGCCTGTACAGCCATGTCATCGCCACCCAGCCCACTTGTCTCAGAGGAACCCAATGAACAAGAATCTACAATTTCTTCCCAACAATTATGCGCCACCTTCCAGAAAATGAATGCTACCCTGGAGAGACTACTTCACCACCCAGAAAGTAGATCAGCTTGAGAAAGGCATAAATGAATACTCTACAACCACAGATGCCCACAATGCAGCCTTTTTGGATCTCCTTCGACGAGAACAGCAATTGGAGAGCAAACTAGAAAAGCTAGAGAATCGGAACCGACGGAATAACATCCGTATTCACGGACTGCCTGAAGGGACCGAGTCGGGGCCAATGCCTGTTTTTCTGGAGTCCTTCTTAACTGAAACACTGGGCTGGCTGGGGGAGAAACCCCTCAACATTATCCGGGCACACCGGTCTCTGGTGCCTAGACAGACAGACCCCAAAGCCGGCCCCCGTTCAGTGGTGATCGCTTTTTTGGACTTCCCTACCAAAGAAGAAATTTTAAAGCTAGCTTGGTCCAGGAAAGAGATGATATCTGACTACTTTGAACAGGATTATACTGCCCAATTGCTTACACAACGTAGAAAAGTGCTAGCTGCTGTTTGCACCTTACAACAAAAGGGAATGAAGGCATTTGTTGAGTACCCAGCCAAATTAAAAGTGGCTACAGAGAATGGTATACAATGGTTCCCCGACCTGATGGCAGCCTAGACTTTTTTGGCCGGACTGGATGTGGAACTGCCACAAGACCCATCGCAGTACCAGAGAGACCACCTGGCAGAAGGCCGGAACCAAGAGAAAAAGATCCATGATCGCCCGAGCACTTCTGGAATCTGGGACTCAGTCCGAACCCGCAAAGAAATCTGTGCCATCATGAACTTGCCGCCTGCAGACTCCTGTCATGGGAAGACTCCCTCATTGGAGCAGGACACCACCACTCAATATTTGCTGACCTGATGGGACTTTACCAATAATCCACAGATTGTTCTAAAGATGGCAGTGAGTGACTCTTTTTCAGGGGCAATTCATGCTCACTGAAAGCGAAATGCTTCTGCCATAGCCCCGCTTAGGGGATGGGGAGGATGGGACAGATTAATATTAGATCAGTCATTTTAGTCATTTGAAAGGTGGATACAGTTTATGCTTGCTTTAATCATCATCTAAAATTAGAAGTGGAGACTGATGCTGGGCCTTAGAATCCGGGCGTTTACCCCTTTTGGAGGGGGCGCTGACCCTGGGGGACCAGATGGTAATGCCAGCATAAGGGACTGGATTCTCAAAGGCCTAGGCAGTCAAAGAGTACAGGCATTTTAAAATAAGATGATAGTCGCCTGTAACCTGGTTAAGACCCTTAGCTAGATGATGCTTTACATAACCCCAGTGGCTAGATTGCGGCCTTCTTAAAGAAAGGCGGGCACTAGTGGTGGGTTACAGATGGACAATGTGTGTGGAGAGTCTGGATTACCTTTGAGCCCCAGAGGCCAGTTTGGTTCGTCTTGGCGGTTGGAGCACTGGTGAGGAGCTCAGAACAATATCAGTTGTCACCTCAAACAGACATATCTCCCACATTACTGTTACGGGGGCCATGCCAGGTGGCGGGCGTATCTGCATCTTAGATATACCTAGACTGCTAGATGGCCTCACTTACCTTGTAACAATCATAGCCTCATAGGTAGGAGGTTGACCTTTGCGACATGAATCGCCCTGCAGGCTGGGCTGTCCTTGATCTCCGGGGGGGGGTCCCCACCTCTAAACAACATTGAAACAGGGGGACAGCGCTGGGCAGGAGGACACTCTTTCAGTGGTTCTAAAGAAAGTTTGATTTAAAAATATGTCTTTACCAGTGTATATACTGGAGGGTAATTAACCCCTCCAAATGGGGTTCAGTGAGAAAGCAAATTCAGTAGTTGAAAACAAGTCACTTCAAAGGCAGGGGTGGACCTTTCCATCTATAGGCTAGGTATTCCACCAGCACTAGCAGCTTTGCACATATCGATGCGATTCAAACATCTTACCCTTCTGGTGACCAGGCTGTTAAAACGCCTTGAGCCAGACGGAAGGCCCACTTGGTTAGGGCCCTCCAACCACACCTTCAAAAGCAGAGTTCTGAAGAGGGTGGAATAGGGTAGTAACACATTGAAGATCATTATGTTTTATAAGGTTTCACAATTTTCCAAGTTTCAGTTTGGTTATAGTGTTGATGTTTATAAAGTGTTGCATATCTTGTTATTTGTCATGCACAAAAATGTTATGCAAGTGAAAATATGATGGTACCTCCCTGCCCCCCCCACCCCCAAGTTGATCAGTGGTGTCAAATACATCCATTCAATGATGGCTGACCTTCAGATAGTCACACTTAATGTGCGTGGGATAAACAATCCAGTCAAACAGGCTAAGATACTTCAAGATCTAAGCAAGTGGGGGGGGGTGACTGTAGCCTTCCTGCAAGAAACCCATCTGACCACAGCGGAGCACCTTAAATTAAAAAGATCCTGGGTGGGGAATGTCTAAGCGTCACACTTTGAGTCCAGCCCACACCACTGAGGGGGTGGATATTAAACGAGATGCCCCCTGAGTTCACAAAGGTTAAAACTGACCCAGAGGGCAGATTTGTCCACATTTGGGGGTCCTACAGGGGTCAGGCTTGCACATTGGTGAATATTTACGTACCAAATGAGGAGGCCCCCTCAGCTCTGCTTTCTGGAGAAACTGATTAAAGAAGCAGTATCAGACGCCCATAGTATGGCAATCATTGGAGGGGATTTCAATGAAGATGTATATCCTGGGGTGGATAGATATGGGAGGGATCCGGGAGGAGCCACAAGAACAGGAAGACTTCTATTGAGATTGAATCAAGAACTAGGTCTGTCTGACTGCTGGCGATTCGTGCACCCTCGAGAGAGAGAGGGATTATACCTACTATTCCCCCAGGCATGGGGGATATTCTAGAATAGACAATTTTTTAATTTCCTCCAACTGGTTGCAGAAGATAGGCCGTTGTGAGATACGCCCGATTGTCATTTCTGACCTCACTCTTGGGCTCATCAATACCCCAACCCCGCCACAGTCATGCTGGAGACTAAATGTAAGTCACCTTACTAGACAGGACTTTAAAGACCTGGTTAAGGACGCCATCCAAAAATTTGAACTGCACAACTCCGTAGGGGAGACAGGAGAGGGAATAAGGTGGGACACACTTAAATGCTGCCTCAGGAGATAAATAATTAAGTACTCAGCCAGGCTCAAAAAGGAGCGTACATGTACTACGGTGCAGCTAGAACAAACAATTGCACAACTGGAGACCTTCAATCAATCAATCATTCAATCACTTTATTTAACCAGGCATAAACACCATTGAGCAAGCTAATTTTCAAGGTGGTCCTGGGCATTAATACAATACAGTACACTTCATAAGATTACAATTACGGTGGACAGCAGTGCAAAAAACAAACAAAAAAAAACCACTGTGAAGGTGCCAGTCAATATGGGCCCATACATACCGGTCAACATAATTAACATGCAAAGGTACACAATGATAAGCTTTGCTGGAATGAGAAGAGACAACAATCCCATATAGTCTCCGCTAAGTAAGAGCTCATACCTAAATGATAAAAGAGAAGGAGATATTAAGGAATAGGGTAGAAAGTGGGGTGAAAGAGTAGGCAGCCAAGAGGGAGGCCAGAATAGGTAAAAGGTAGAGAATAGGCAGGGCCATCTCGGATTAAGGGAACTAGGCTTGTAGATCCTAGGTTTCTGTTGTTAGGAATGTGGGGTGGATGAGATACTTAGGCGTAGAATTTGAGAGTGGCACCCGGGGCTTAGGGGTCATAGGCGTCTGAAACAGTTGCATGATTCCTTCAGATAATCCGTTAATAGAGCTTTGAATGTGAAAATGCTTGGAAGTGAGGATAATTTTAATGAGTCCTGCATAGTGTTCCAAAGTGATGGAAGTGAGAAGCTGATTGCTGCTAAGCCAAGGGTAGTTTTCACACTAGGAATCTGGAAGCAGATTATGAAGAAGCGTCTCAGGCCATAGGAACCTTTGGCCCATTTGAAGAGGTTTGAGATGTATGCAGGGAGGTTATCAGATAATGCTCTGAAAAAACAGAGGAGAGCATTCCTTTTTCTCCTAGTTGAGAGTGAGGTCCATCCCGAAACCTGGTATAGACGACAGTGCGCGGGGTAGATTTAGGATAAATCTTAAAGCCCGGTGGTAAAGGGTGTCCAGTTCGTTTAGCATCGTTGATGGGCAATGACTGTAAAGGAAGTCAGCGTAGTCCAGTATAGGTAGGAATGTAGTTTGTACTAGTCTCTTTCTGGCTTGTAACGTGAGTAAGTGTTTAATGCGATAGAACAAACCTAATCGCTGTCTTAGTTTCTTTGAGGTTTCATTTAAGTAGCACAGAAAGTTGAGCTTCTTATCCAGCCAGAACCCTAGGTATTTAAAGGTATCAACTACTTCAAGGGTTCATCCAAGAGTGTTCGGATCCGTGTGATATGTGGACATCCGGAAGTAGACTTTGGTGAGAGAATCATTGCTTTAGTCTTTTTGGCATTGAGGAGGAGCTTATGAGTGATAAGGTTGTATTGGAGGGTGACGAAGTCTTTCCATAAGTACTCATGGGCCAAATCTAAGGATGAATTTGTGGCATAGAGGACAGTATCATCTGCGAATAAGTGCACATTGGCTATACTCAGCTGTGAGTCCAGATTATTGATGTATATTGCAAAGAGGATAGGGCCTAAGATGGAGCCTCGTTTGACTCCTCATAACAAGGATTTTTATGGGGACAGATCTCCTATGGCTTTGACTTGTCGTAACCTATTGGTTAGGTAGCTGGTGAACCATTTAATGGCAGACCTATCAAGTCCGATGTTACTCAGTGCAGTAAGCATGAAGATATGAGCCACAGTATCGAAGGCCTTACTTAGATCAAGAAAGAGGGCAAATACATGCTTCTTAGAGTCCAAGGCCACTTGCCAGTCTGCAGTTACTTTGGCAAGAGCCGATACTGTACTGTGTCTGGCTCTGAAGCTGGACTGAGCTGGGTTTAACAAGTATTGTGAATCCAAATGTTCTCTAAGTTGGATGTTGACAATTTTTTCAAGTAATTTAGAAAGGACAGATAGTACAGAAATAGGCCAGTAATTGTTCAGATCACCGGATCCCCAGTCTTGAATAATGGTAGGATGTGGGCAGTTTTCCACGAGACAGGTAGCTCACCTTCAATCAGAGAGGTGTTGAATAAGTGTGTAATGGGGGCGGTCAGATAGGTATGGCCAAGTTTTAGGAAGTAAGGTTCCATATTATCTGCACCTGCACTCTTTTTTGTATCCAGAGAAAGGAGGAGGTCCTCCACTTGCTTGAACATAATTGTGAGGAAGCTGAAGGGGGTGGGATGTGGTTGGTTATGGTTGTGGTTATCAGTGAAGCCAACAGTGTAGTCTCTTGCTGGGCTAAGTCTGCTGATAGGTGAGGTGTCAAAGGCAAGCCCTGCAGTGGAAAAGTGATCATTAAACTTCTTTAGTATATCAGCTTTGTCCCTATAGGTGGTACCATCAGCCACAATTTTGTTTGGAAGGGGTGTTGCAGTGGACTGACCTTCGACTTCTTGGAGGATGTTCCAAAATTTGGAAAAGTTGTTTTTATTGTCTTCTAGTTCTTTTTGGAAGTACCTAGCTTTTTCTGACCGAATTAGCTTGGTACAAGCATTCCTAGTGGTATGGAATGCTAACCAATCGGCCTCCAGGTGGGATTTCCTCGCTTTTTTCCACCAGTAGTCCCTATCCCTAAGTGCTTTCTTCAGGATGGGAGAGAACCAGCCAGGAGTTTTATTTTTTGATTTGATCAGTCTTAGTGGGGCGTGTTTGTCTATTAGCCCCAGTAAGAGGCTGTGAAAGATGTTAAATGCCTCGTTAAAGGTGGGGGCTGGATAGAAATCCTGCCAATGAATGTTGCTTAGATCTTTCAGGAAAGTGTACTGGCAGAACTTTTTCAGGCATCTTTTGAATTTGGATGTCGTTTTTATTTGAGAAGGATGTCTGATGCAGGCAGTAGTGCAATGGTCGCTTATATCGTTGAAGAACACTCCAGTATGTGAGATATTGTGCGGTTTGTTTACTAGCATAAGGTCCAGGAGGGTGCTGCACTCAGGGTTTTTTCTGTTAGGTCTGGTTATAGCAGTCACCATTTGTAACAGACCATTAACATCGAATAGATCCTTCAATTTCTTAGAGGTGTCAACATTCCAATTGAGATTGAAATCCCCCCATTAGAATACACTCAGTATTGGCAGAGTCAAGAAGGTTTTGAAGGTGTGGCAAAAGTGCCCAGTCACCAGACGATGGTCGGTAGCATGCTGCCATAAGGAGTGATTTCTCGCTGGAAAGTGATCATTTTAGAGCCAGGCATTCAATTTCCTTAGTCTTTGAGGTACAGCCAAAGACTGACTGTGAATTTGCTTTTGACATATATTGCAACCCCTCCCCCTCTAGTCGGTCTATCACAGCGGTAGATGATATATCTGGGTACATTGATAGATTTGTCCGGGGTCGAAGGTGTGAGCCAGGATTCAGTTATCATGAAGAAATCAGGAGATGCATGTAGAGCCCAGGTCTGTATAGAGTCGATCTTTAGCAAACTACAGACATTGATATGGAGAAAGCTAATCCCTTTATATTTAGGGAGGTCTGCAGGGGCGTCCAGAGAAATAGGTGGGCCTGGGTTTAATTCAACATTTCTCAAACAGAGTAGGAGAAACAGTAGTAGTTTTTTAAGGTGGTGTCTTAGCCTGCTAAATAGTCTTTTGTTACTCCTTCTAGCGCACATTGGTTTAGCAGTGGCTGTGTTAAGGGACAGGATTGCTATTTGCTAGGGATAAAACAGAGAACTGATAGGGTTGATACCATCCTTGGGAACTGTACGTGTTCTATAGTTATGGCCTGGTGGGAGATGGGGCATGACCATAGAGGAGACGTCCCTGATGTAGGATGCCACGGTCTAATGTGGGAGACTATATCTTGGTAGATGACAGAGGAGGGAAACTGGCATTTGTCAGAGTTGCAAACCTAAATTTTGGGTAGAGCATAACTTAGTAATATAAATCAACTATAGAGAAGACCTTGCCTCAGGCCCACCAGGACCCTCAGGGTCAAACATGACCTAGACAAAACCAGATGGGAATTAAATCAACTACTTGATCTCCAAATAAAGGGGCAGTTGAGATATGCCAGACAGAAATATTTTGAGCAGGGAAATTGGGCTGGGAGATTGTTGAAATGGCAGCTTCGCCAAAAAGCAGTTAACAGAGCGGTGGTCCATTTGCAGAAAGAGGGCAACGTGCCAGACACCACTTCCCCAACAGATATTCTCCAGAGATTTAAAAAATTCTATACCCAGTTAAATGATTCAGAGTCCTTTCCAGGATATCAGCAGGCGGTGCAGTCCTTCCTTGACAGTCTCCTCATCCCCACTCTCACAGCCACAACTAGGGCAGCCCTCAACTCCCCAGTCACTACACAGGAAGCGCAGGCCAAGATTAAACACTTGAAAATGGTAAAGCCCCTGGTCTAGATGGCTTCCCAGCCGAATTCTATAAACATTTTACTCCCCACCTCACTGACCATCTGGTTGCCACCTGTAATGAGGTCCTGTTAAAGGAAAGGCCAGTCCCATCTTCCTGGAATCTGGCTCCAATCTCTGTTTTTCTAAAGCAAGACAAAAATCCAGAATCATGCAGCTCCTACCGGCCAATCTCACTGTTGCCTGTGGACCTCAAGATCTTTACTGGGATAATAGCAGGCCGACTTAAAAACTTTATCTCCAGCCTTATCCATCATAACCAAACCGGCTTGATCTCTGGAAGGTTTCTCCAAGATAACATCCGTTGGCTGCTAAATATAATTTCAGCCCAGAAAAACTCAGCCTCCTTGCAGTTGGCAGTCAGTATGGATGCAGAGCAAGCTTCTGACAGGGTGGACTGGCATTTTATGTCTTCCACCCTGTCAAAATTTGGTTGTGGGGAGCATTTTGTCTCAGCCATCGCCGCCCTATACCACAGGCCAGAAGCTAGGATCAGGGTGAACGGCCTTCTTTCATACCATCCCTCTCTGAAACGGGCACAAGACAAGGTTGCCCTCTTTCTCCCCTGCTTTTTGCTCTGTCATTTGAACCATTAGCTATCTGGATACGCAGCAACCCAAACATCAAGGGAATTCAAGCAGGGGATCTGAACAAAAGGTGCCATTCTATGCTGACGACTCTTTATTTTTCTTAGAAGATCCCCAAAATACTTTGCCCCACCTGTTAGAATCCCTAGAGAAATTCGGCTCTCTGGCGGGTGATAAAATAAACCTGTCCAAATCAGAAGCAGTGGTGCTGAGTGGTACCCCCAGAGACAATTTAAGGAAAGTTTCCCTTTCACAAGGGCCAAGAAAAACACCTTCAGGTACTTGGGGATCCAGCTTTCAGTAGATACCATGAAACTATTTTGGAATAACCTCACTAGATTGTATAATACCCTACATTCAGATTTTGCCCATTGGAAACTCCTCCCCCTCACCCTTTATGGCTGAATCCAGGTAATAAAAATGAATGTACTTCCCCGATTGTTATTTTTATTCCAGACACTCCCGATCCCCATCCCCCAAGCTTTTGAACTCAGTTGTCGAGAGACATTTAAAAGTTTATCTGGGCGGGACAATGTCCCAGGATATCCTTTAATATCCTGGTGAAATCCAGGGAGCAAGGAGGCCTAGGTCTCCCCCACATCCATCATTACTACCAGCAGCCCAAGGTGCCCAGCTAGTCACCTGGGCCAAGCAGCGCACAGACTCGGGCTGGTACCTACTTCAGATAGAGACAATTAAAGATTATAAAATATGGACGTTACCTATGGGCCATGTTGGTCACCGGATCTGGTCCCTTATCTCCAACCCTTGGGTTAAACACTCCCTCCATATCCTAATGAAATTAAGGAAAACCACACATACCCCAAATATCTTGGGCCCTCTTTCTCCAATCCGTCACACAAAGGGTTTTCTTCTTCTCCCCCCCCAGAGCTGATCAAGGATTTGCCTATTGGGAGGTTAAAGGTCTTACCACATTTAAGCAAATAATAGACAGAACAGGCTGTCTCCCATATGCTACCCTTAGGGAACGCTTCTCCCTTCGTAAGGAGGACTTTTTCAGGTTTCTCCAAACATGACACTTTATTAATACTAGAGACAACCTTCAGAAGATTAGCATGGACCTGACACATCTAGAGACGTACTGGTGGGACTCTTAAAATTAGGGACAAATTCAGATATTTATCCATACTATACACAGTCCTTACCTCTCAGACAGGGCTCCCTATATTAAGTGAGATAAAAGAAAGGTGGGAAGCAGAAACCAATGAAGTTATAACCAGGGAGGACTGATCCCACAGAATTCAAAGAGGTTGGCAAGTAACATCAGCAGCCATCTGGAGGGAATATAACTGGAAAATATTTGTACACTTCTTTAGGACACCAGTGGTCACAAGACACTGTAATCCACAAGCCTCCTCAGTTTGTTGGTGCCAATGTGGAGAATCCCGAGGAACACATTACCACATCTTTTGGGGATGCAGTAAGCTTAGGGAGTTTTGGTGCCATATCCACAAGGTCTTGGAAAAGGTGGGAGGCTTCTCTCTTCCATTTACCTTCCAGGATTGGGTACTCCGCCTTCCTACCTTATCCTCTAAAAAAAGAAAGTAGCAGAATTATCCCAAGTCTTAAGGGTGGCAGCCTTGAAATGTATCACGACCAAATGGTTAACACTTGACCCACCCTCTCTGACACAATGGGTCTCAAGGGTGGATGAAATAGAACGCTTGGAGAGTCTCATCCACACAATAACATTAAGGAAAGAAAAAATTCTGGAGATTTGGTTTCCCTGGCACCTTTGCAGAGAGGCTCACAGGGGTGATCTGGAGCTGGGGGGAGGGGGCAGATTATAAAACTTTTTCTGGGATTCCCTACTGTACCGTTTGGTCTGTTGAGGAGAGGGGAGGGAGGTGAGGGTAAGGCAGATCACTAATGGCTATAGAACCATGAACCACCATAGCTGATCAAATACTATTGTGCATGTGCATTTTGTGTTGGTTACTTTTGTATATTATTTTGCTTTTTTCATCTTTATGACACTTTACTATTACAAAACAGCAGCTGGAATATATGGTGGTTATTTGAAAAGTTGCACACTCAACTAAATACAGGGTTAGAGACTGAGCAAAGAACTGTATCCATCTCCTAGAAGCTGGGGGCTTCAAGCAGTGTGTACCCTGACTTAGTGTGCTCCACACATCTTAAATTATATATTGTCACATAAGGCTGTTGTTTAATACGAGTTAAATTATTCTGACTGTATACTCATGCATTAGAGAATATTAGATTTGTAACTGATTAACGTGTATCGTCCTTGTGATGAGCTGTACCATTTCCTAAATGTAACAATAAACTTGATGAAGTTAAAAAATATATATATATATATCTTATGGGGGTAAGCAAGGAACACGAGGGAAGTATTTTTCAGAAAAAAAGGTACTCAAGCACAAGGGGGCAGGATAAGAAGCTGGAGGGGGGTAGATTCAGAAGAGATATGAAGAAGTACTTCTTCACAGGAGTGATGGATTCCTAAAACAGACTTCTAGCAGAGGTGCTGGGGGTGAAAACAGTGGTGGGGTTCAAGAATGCATGGGTTAGGCATAATGGAATCTTAAGGGAAGGAAAGTGGGTGTGAATGGGCCAGCGCTCAAGTAGGATCTACATAGATACTATAAGCAAGAAAAATGGGAAGGGTAAGTGGGCCAAGTGGTCCTTATCTGCCCGCAAATTCTAGGTTTTTATGCAAAGCATTAGAAGGCATGGCTGCAAAAATGTTTCTTTATCAATAGCCCCGTTTACACTGACCAAGCTGTTACTCACCGGTGTCAGTCTGCACCTGGTCATTTATGAAGCCAGTGGGGTACACCACTTAAGGACATCGGCTTCCACATCGGTGTCTTGGAACTGCACTGTGGGACCAATCCTGCAAGAAGTCCCCTGTGTGCTGTAATGCTAAATTATCCTCAGGTAGTGAGCTGAAAAGTGGCCACAATTTACGCAGCACTTGAAACCACCTACACCAGTTCAGCTGCTCTGTCTGGGACAGGAGCAGAACAACCATAAAGGTTTGATGCCTGTGCAATTTACACATGCAGATGTACACTGGTTTGGCTCTCCAAACCATCTACACTGGATTAGAAATGGCCAGTGCAAATGGGGCTAATGACACACTTAAGTATGGTGCTCACAAAGCAGCAGTACTGGTTAGTCAGCAAACATTTTCTTCATATAGTTTGTTTTTCTTTGCTTCTTTAGCAAAAAAATATACTTTTGGCATCTTTAGGTACACAATCCATATCTTTTTAATTTCCTTATACGTTTAAAAAACTTCTATAACTACTTCTGTAATAAATAACTTACATCATTAAAGATAGACACCACTTGCTATATTTAATCTCGTCTGATGAGGGAACCTTCTGACTGTAAATACTGGATTTACAGTGCGGATGTATAATGTTGCCAACATGTTTCTGTTGCACTGCAGCATATCCAGATGTTTAATTTTTTCATGGTGAGCTTTGTAAGGAACCTCAAAATTTTACAAGCTTTAAAAATCATGTGCCTCAGTCCAAAATGAAAGGAAATGAAAAGAAAAATTGATGTGGAGCTGTTTTTGCCAGAAATACACTACTGTATTACTAAAACGACGGACATGATGAGTAACAAATTCTGCTGCCTAAAGATGTATGTGTAACCCCCCTGCAAATGGGGGTTCCCAAAAGTCTTCCAGGAGCTTGTCTGAATGCTCCAAGTCTGGATGGTGTTCGGCGTCTGAGCTGCTGAACTGTGGTTGCAAGTGAGTGCTATTTGAGCCTCCACATACTGTCTCTTTAAGAGCTGTCTGCTTGCAGACTTAATTAGTTTTGTATGGGGGGACTGTGTATTTAATGCTCGAATCCCGCCCGAGCTGCGGAGTAATCACTCCATTTTGCGGTCGCTGAAGGTGCAAAGGGAGCCCATCTGAAAGCTGTAATTGTTTGCCTGTAATCATTTAAAGCATTAGCAAAATTGTAGTTTGTCTAATCTGCCTTTGTTGCAGCTGGGACTGTGTGTGTGTTACCTCTCCATTTTGGACCTAAACTGCTGTGCTGGGCCAACTGGGTTAAAGAAGCCCTAAAATGGAGCCTGTGGACGAATCAGAACTTGGACTCTTAATTTGAGCCAGCCACAGGGGGACTGTATGGGCAGTGACTCTGGGAAATGTAGATTTGACCTTGGCACCTTTCTCCACCAACAGGGGGAGTTTTATTGTGAGTGACAGCCGGACCAGCCAACAGAATAGTGTGGGGGGCTAAAGACAATGCCCTGCTCTGGGACTGGAGAGATTAGATCAGTTGTGACAGTGAAGAGACAAGGAGTTCTGTGCTTCTGTGGTGTATAGTTTCACGTGGGAAGCACGTGGTAGGCCCTGAGTTTCAGTCTGCAGCATTTGTGAGGGCCAGTTTGGACTGAATCCGAGTTGTGAGGAGAAAAAGGCACTAGAAGTGTAGAAACCAGACTCACTCTGTAGAAGACTGGAGAAATTGCTTTATCGCGCGCGGTCTATCAGGAACTGAAGCTGCTGTGTGTTCTCCCAGGTATTTTGCAGTAATTGCAGTCGGTATCGAGGAGCAGCCTGCCTGGTATAGTACTTTCCTTTTACATATACAGTGAATTGAGTGCATGAAGCTGGAAGTAAACCCCAGCTTAATTCGAACTACATCCGTTTGCTATAAACTGCAGTGGGGTCCAGTCACAAGGACCTTGTCCACATGTTCTGCTCCTTCTGGCAATCCAAGACAATCTGCCTTCCATCCAGTTTTCAGCTTTGAATCTGTGAGTACAAAGCAGGGTAGCTCCCTACCATCTGTTTATCAAATTGCAAGTGTGTCATCTAATTGTTGCTATTTCATTTCTTCACGAACTGAGCCATCCTGCTTCGGATTACAATTGGGTATTGTGCAAGTGTTTTTTCCATCACAGGGCCCCAACCAGCTGCACTGATCCTGGCTAGCCCGGTACCCAGTGAAAGTGACATTTTGGGACTCTGAATATGCGCACAGTATTGTGATTATTAAAGTGTCTAACCTAATTAACCTGATTTCTCCTTTCCTTGTTACAACTCCTTAAATAAATCAGATCCATTTGTTTCAGCAAAGTTACACTGACTGTGGTGTTCGTTTATGTTAAAGTATTGTACTGTGGCTATTGTACTGTATCATCTTGTTTTACAGGGGGTCCCCAGAGTCAAGCTGACCTAACCAGTCCTGGGGGTAAGTGTAAACAGTGAAGATACTCATGGTGTATTGTGTGGGCCACTAGTAGGAATAAAACGGGGTCTCAGTGTCCCAGAGGGCTGTGACCAAGTTAGTCTGAGTACTGCAAACCCTGACCTCTGGGTGGAGGCACCCGCCATAGAACCTAGGCCCCTCAACCTGTTAGTAGTTAAGCAGGCTGGGGTAGTAGCCCTTGGGATAGCGCCACCTGGGGGTTACATATGGCATATCAGTGTTCTCAGAAATAAATACCAGTCCTATCGGAATTCAACCTTCCTTTACTCTAGGGTGGAGGGCACGTGAGAACAGGCACAACTACTCCATGATGCTGTTGACATTAATAATTTTTTTGGTGTAAAAATGGCACGGGCCATCAGATAAGTTACCCTCCCTCCCCCCCAAAAAAACTCCTCCAGAGATGCACAAGGTAAACTGAGAGAAAAGCAGTTTTCTGTGATGTTCAGACAGCAAATTCCAGGTAGATTGTCTTCTTTCAAGGTAAACAGCCAAGAAACAAAATTAAAAACTTACCTTGAAATTTGCTGCTGGGACCACAATTACATTTTTTTAGTTGGCAAAAAACTGTTTCTTTTTAAATTATAATCCTTTTATTAAGCCAGACAGTGCAGCTTATATTGTGCAACAAATCTAAATATGCACAGAGGACAGCATTACATCATAATTTCAAGGGCACAGTAGGCATAACCATATTACAGTCTGTCAATTTATCATGGATGATAATCCCAACGGACAACTTTTTCTAATCAGAATGAACATATCCCATTCATAGCACTCATCCTGTTTATATCTGACTGAATGGCACTGGGGGTGGACCCTTACATTTTTTTTTCCCCCAATAGTGGATTATACTTCAGACTTTTTTTTTTTTTTTTTTACACAAACCTAGTTAGAATGGCCGGCCCAGTGGCGCAGAGGGTTAAGGTGTTGGATGCCTTGTGTCTCGCTACGTTGGTGACCCGGGTTCGGGACTGACCAAGGGTTGTTGGGGGGCGGAGCAGGATTGAACATGCCATCCTCTCCCAAGGATGTTGAGGGTGGGTTGGTGCCCCCCCCATAGTTCCACTCCTACCAGGCGGAGGTCTGGTGGGTAGCGTAGGCGGAGAGGGGTAGCAAAGTATCGGGAGGTGAAAGGGGCTGAGCTGGCGCCATGGGGTGTGAAGTGTACCTCCACACACTTGCATGGCCGTGTGCTGGGGCCACAGGGGGTTGGGGAGAAAATCCATAAAATACATGTGTGTCCCCGTCACCAGTTGGCAGGAGGAGGCGGCAGGGACCAAAAAGTTAAATAAAAAAAAAAAATAGTTGGAATTAAGGACCAAAGAATGGACATTCATCCATCATATAAATTAGCCAGCCCTGCCATCAGGTTTGAAACAATGCCACTCGATTCTGAACCTTGTGCGTAAGTTTTTCCATATGGTAAACCCCTACCATTACATCCATCCAGTGTTCCCGAGTTGGAGGTTGTACTTGTCTCTAGCTCTTTGTAGTCAGCTGAGAATGACAGAGGCACTAGAATCCCCAAAGAAACCAGATTTTTTTGGGTTGGCAACATTAGCGCAAGGTACCAACGTGTGGCGCCATACACATGCCATCAGCATATAAAGCAGCATCAATCCCAACTGCCTCAGTACTGTTTTTACTGAGGAGAGAAAAAAATTATTGAAAGACCGTCTACTTAAAATTTTAAAACACAAAAAAGTACCATAAGATAGCCTAACTGCCCCTAAGAGAGCCTACGCAGACCATATTCTGTGACAGACAAAAGGAATAGACAGACAATACACATGCAGTAAATGGCAGCACGTCTGGGTCATAGTAGGCGGGTGATTGTTCCTCTACGGAAGAGATACTAGAAAAAACTGAAAGTTACAGGTAAGAATATTTCCTATCTTCTAGAGTCAATCTCCTTTACAGCACACCACTCTTTGGTAAGCAGTTCTGATCTCCCAGATAAGGGTGGTCAGTTAGGACAACAGGACTTACGAGGACAGCAAACAATGAAGTACCGCCAACCCAGAATCTGCATGCTTTCTGGCTGGACATCCAAGGAGCAGTGCTCAGTGAAAGAGTGATCACTACTCATGTTGCGGCTCTGCAGACATGTGCAAGGAGAAACGCTCTTCGTGAAGCTACACATTTAACTCCTACTCACGTGGCATGGACTATGACGACAGAGCCTGCTTGGTTCTCTCTTTTACAGAGATTCCACATCAAGAAGCAAAGGACATAACGAAGACACAGAAGTACAGAATTTGGGATGTGAGCCCGGTGGCAAACATATGATGGAAATAGTGTAACAGAGAAGTACAACAGTACCTATACAATCAAGCAATTTAAAGAGCACTTTCATAATTGTGCAAGGTAGGGCAGAGCCAGGCTGAGAGCAATCAATAGGATATTGATCTTGTCAGCAACATTAGACAGCAATCAAGCAATCAATTGGGTATTAATCTTGCCAGGAACACTAGACAGAGGCAAATTCATTCTTATTAGGACCACTGTGCAAAGTGAAGCAATAACTAAAATAAGAACTTTCTATTTAAGTAGAACTTGTCAGGGTAAACAAAGGCAGAGAGGTAGGCTAGATGGAACAGTCGCACCTGCTGAGCACCATGAGGTGTTCCTTGAGCTTCTATTTAAAGGAGCCCAGGGTGGGGGCATCAAGGACGTCAGGGGGGATGGCATTAAGCAGGTTGAGGCCCTATAGCTAAAGGACCACTGGGCCTAGGAGGTGCTTCTGGAGCCACGGGCTTTAGTGGCTTTTGGGCAGGAACTGTTTGGAGACCGGTCCTCCTTCGCCATATGGTTAACAATATATAAACAGCTGAGATGGTTGCTTATGGTAAATTGGTCTAGTGATGATGTACAAATTAAGAATATATGCTGATCAATCGAATGTAGCACAATTGGAGAGCTTTAATTCACTTGTGGCTGTCTGTTTGAATGAAGGGCTCGTCTGACTACAGTACAAAAGACCAGGTTAAGAATCCAGCTCGTCAATGTGTTGTAACCAGTGCCACCCATGGAACATTCCTCTGATAAATTCTGTGTATAGAGGAAACTGTGTGATGGGGGACTTACTGAACATCTCATGGTAAATGGAAAAGTCTGACAGCTGAACGTTCACTGAGAAGAACTGCAGACCAGGTTGCAACAAATCCAGCAGGTAGTCCAGAATTTGAGCACAAAATGTGCTATCAGATCATAAAGGAACCCCCTTTGAAGTGCAAGGCTTTAGATCCAGAAGCTTAAGACTCCGATACAATAGCAGGTCCTAGAACTACAGCAGCAAAGGAGGCTACAGTTAAAGTCTACTGGGCTCTATCCGGGTCACCCTCTGCTTTGGCCTGCATAAGGGTGCACAGATTTGAAAGGATACAATTTGGTCCATGTCCAAATCAGCCATTGTCAAATAGGGAATGTGACACTGTCTACTACAGACAATTCGTGAGGGTGAAGCAGTCAGATAGCACGCTGTTCATTCCTAGATGCGAGTGGCCTGGACCTAGACACTGCAGTCTAGCTGTAGTACAGCTATCCAGGTTTAAGTCACATCCTCTAGGACTAGAAAGGTGAGCAGCACTTCTAACATCACCAGCAGCTGCATATGGTGATTCTGCTGTTCAGGAGGCCAGCCACATTGCACCTAACCCCCTGACAGTGGGCTTCCAGACCCATTCAGAACAGAAAACCATGGTCACTAGCATTTAAGGACATGGAAAGGACAATGGGGGGAAGAACTCTGCAGAGATGCTGCTTCTGTCACAACAGCAACCAAGAGTTGGGGTTATCCAATGACTGTGATGTCTGTGAACTGTTATCACTGACCAGCCACCAGAACTCCTGTGAAGCCTTGCAAGAGCAACTGGACAGCTACCCTGAAACTCTTTGAGTTAAGACTTGCTGAGGTTTGACCGACTGAAAAGTCATACCCAGGTTTCTAAGAGGGGGAAAGCTGCCTGAAATGCTTCCACGGTTAACTCTGGATGGGTTTAGTATTAGCATCTGGATGGGGTTTAGTCTTTGCCCAATATGCTGATAAGGTAATACTTGTATCCCGATATGTTGATTAGGGAATACCTGGATCCTGATATGCTGAAAAGGGAATACCTGGATCCCGATATGCTGATTAGGGAATACTTGGATCCCGATATGCTGATAAGGGAATACTTGGATCCCGATATGCTGATAAGGGAATACTTGGATCCTGATATGCTGATAAGGGAATACTTGGATCCCGATATGCTGATAAGGGAATACTTGGATCCTGATATGCTGATAAGGGAATACTTGGATCCATCGTTCTT
Organism: Neoceratodus forsteri; assembly: GCA_016271365.2. Classification (NCBI taxonomy): domain Eukaryota; kingdom Metazoa; phylum Chordata; order Ceratodontiformes; family Ceratodontidae; genus Neoceratodus; species Neoceratodus forsteri. The sequence goes on from CM028132.1 coordinate 431,193,832, forward strand.
TAAGATGCACCACTAAAGCTGCAAAGCACTCTGTAATGACAATGTTGAAGCAAACCTAATGACCAGTACTTTGAAAACACTGCATGGCCACACAGAGGTTAAGGCACTTGTGGCTGGGCTTGAGTGATATGCCCTGACCTGCATCTTTCATGCTCATACAGACTAGGCAGCTCTGTTTCCTTAGGTACATAAGGATACAAACCCTGCTTAACAGAGAATTTGTGTAAATTCCCCACACTGACCTAGACCAGTGGTGAACACAGTACCCACTCTTGTGTGGTAAGTGCAGGGATATTAAAAAAAAATGACATCTTGTTGCCCACCAGAGGGAACTACAGCCTGTCAGTCGTCATCCAGGAAAGCCCACATATGCGCAACTCAACCTCATCTCTGGTTCAGATACAGCAACTGGGTCTCAAAAATCCAGCAAGGAGCTGGCCCAGTGGCGCTGAGGGTTGAGGCACTGGAGGCCTTACCTCACGCTACACTAGTGACCCGCGCTCAGGAACGACCTCGGGTTGTCTGGGTGCCAGCGAGTGGGGGGGGGGGGAGAGAGAGGGTGGAGCAGAATTGAGCATACCGATGGGCAGCTCTCTTCTCCTCTCCTGAGGGTGGATTGGCGCCCCCCCCTCCATAGTTCCACTCCCACCGGGTGCAGGTCTGGTGGATGCAGAGGGGGTGGCAAAAAATTACAGGAGGTGGAAGGGGCTGAGCTGGTGCCACGGGATGCATGTGTGCCTGCACGCTCACCTGCCATGTGCGGGGCCTCGGGGGGCCAAGGAGAAAACCATTAAATACCTGTGTATTCCCATCACCAGTCGGCAGGAGGAGGTGACGGGGACCAAATAGCTGAATTAAAAAAAAAAACAGCCAGGCAGTCACCAAGGGGAGAGCGTTTGTGATATTGAACTCAGCAGGCAGAGCCAAGGCTGCATATGTCTGAGTGCACTGGTGGCTGAAAACGAATTGTGAAGTACTCACTCTAACCTGTAGTATTCTGCCTGCAATTCTTATGCTGTTTTTGTTAATGCTATTTGTGAAGATTGTTCTTACAGTTATCTTTGCCTTTGTACCTCATTGTTGTCATTTGTTGTCTCTGCAGTACTGCTGTAACTGTACTCGCCCGGGTCGTGCCTGAAAATAAGCAGGTTTCTTGCCTAGTGCACTTACCCGGTCATCAAAAGCTAATAAATAAATAAATATGCAAGCTTACAGGGGCATTTTAAATTAGCTGTGACTGGCACAAGCCTTAACATGCACTGTGCTTGTCCAAATGTGTTCTTAGAATAAATCATTTGAATAATAAGGGAAGTACTGCAGCAATGCTTTCAAAAGGTGAGATCTGCATTAGAAAATATTCTGTGTCAAGACGAGAAGGAAGGTCCCTGAAAGGACATGCTATGATTATGCAGGGAGCAGACCCCATCTAGACATACCCATAAGAATACTGGTCACAACGTCCATCACTCAAATGCACAGACCCAGTGGCTACCTGGCAGGAGCAAACCTCAGCCCAGAGATATTGCATTTCTTGACTCTGGTGACACGTTACAATACAGGTGGAAGATGCCAACTCATCTATTTCAGGAAAGGACAATCCCCTTCAGATAGTGGAAGTGGATGTACTGTTGACAACATATCTGGCCAAGATGGCCAAATGGGGACCTCAGATACTCCTGTCCTGCTGCCCTTCATCAGGGTTGACTCTTCCCAGGGCCAAAGCTGAAGCTTGCCTAGAAATTCTTACTTGTATAATCCAACTATGTACGTACCCTTTGAAGCACTCCCTGTGTCACCCCCTCCCTCTCCCTGTTCCCCCTGAAGCAATCCCTTGTGTCCAGTGGCACCCCTTCCCTCTCTCCCTTGAAGAACACTATGGTGTCTCATGACACTCCCTGCCTCACCCATTCCCTTTTAAATGCTGACTCCATTTTGTTTAGAGGCAGCACCCACCCACTCTCTCCGTTCCCCTGGAAGCACACCCTGTTGTCTAGTGGCACCCACCTCTCTCTCTCTCCCCCCCCCCACACACTCAGGTTGAAGCACCCCCTCGTGTCTAGTTGTACCCCTCTTCCCATTCCTATTTATGCATCGGCTCCACTCTATCTAGTGGCAGCAGCCCCTCACTCGCCTCGTTCCTTTTAAAGCTCTGTGATGTCTAGCGGTTCCAACCCTCTCTCTGTCCTTAAATCAGTCCCTTCGGGCGCCCGCAATAATGCAATGCAAACCAGCACTGCAACCCTCTACCACCCTCCTCAGCTGGCTACCATCACATCATGAGTTGCATTATTTTGTGACAACAGCCTGCAAACATGGTGAGCGGAGGGCTGTAGTGTTATGGGAGGCTGAGCATAAAGATTTAAGGGGAAGGATTACTGCTAGATGTCAGGGAGTTTCAAGGGGAATGAATAGGGTACAGCTAACAGGAATGTGGGGTGTAGCTACTAGGGAGGCCACAACAGTGTAATAGGTTACATTGTTTGTAGAAATGTTGTAGTGTTTAACAAAGCAGTGTAAAAAGAAAGGTTAAAAAATGTACATCTTGGGACGGTATCCTTAAAAGTGGAAGTACAAGTTGTGTAGTGTGGTTACTCCTACTATAGACAGCTTGTTCTTATTGCATTTAAGGAATGGAGGACAGGAAGCATAAAGTAAGCAACATTTGGGAATAGGTGATGCACCCTATCTAGGGTAAGGGTAAAAACGGGTTCAAAGAAAGCAAAATACAAGTAGGCAGGGTAAAAGAAATGGTTATGCTGGGAGTAGTACAGTGCAGTAGCTGTGGGGCAGCAGTTTTCAGGGAAACATTCTGGAGACTGCGGTGCTGCCCTATCTGCATGCATCTCTCTGGGCTGAGGGGGGAGGTTGCTAGACTCCAGGCCCAGTTGGCTGGGATTTGGGTGGCCTTCTCCCCCACCCAGGGACCACCAAGTCCACCACCGCTGCCTCAAAGATTGCCAAGGAAGAGGAGCAGCTGGACCACGGTAGACTCAGACAGGGTGAGGGTGGTGGTTCAGAGGCACATCCCCAGATAGTACCACTACTGAAAGAAAAGACTGTGGTATATCTTGAATCCAGTGGCTTACAGGATCCAAGGCAGCATGGATTCACCGGGGGGAAGTCATGTCAAACAAATCTGACAGGTTTCTTTGACTGTGTGACCAGGGAATTAGATCAGTATGGAGCAGTGGATGTGGCCTACCTAGATTTCAGTAAGGCCTCAACATTGTTCCACATAGAAGACCTGTGAATAAGATGGGACAGCCTGGGAGGGGGTCCGAAGGTGTTAAACTGGGTAACAAATTGGTTGGGGGATAAGTGATGGAGGATGGTGGCAAACAGAGTTCAATCTGAGGAAGGGAGGGTGACAAGCAGGGTGCCACTAGGATTCAGTACGGGGGCTGGTCCTATTTAACGTCTTTAACAACATTACAGAGGTGCTACAAGGAAGGCACGCATTTTTGCAGATGACACAAAGATCCACAATAGGGTAGACATTCCGGAGGGGGTGTGTGGAAATAATGAATAGGGATCTAAGAAAGCTTGATACAAACACTCAAGCTCAGTTTCTCGGTCTCCGCATCAAAAAGGCTCACACGTATGCTGTGTTAAGGCTAAATCACTTTTATTAGATAAGAACAGCATTATGATACTGTACGCACCCTTCCCGCAGCACAGCCAAATGGTTTTACACAACTCTTGCACTTTCTTAAGGCTTGAGGAATGGTCAGAAGTGTGGCAACTAAATTTCAATGCAAAGAAATGCAAAATCGTGTACCTGGGGCACAGAAACCCAGGGCAGAGTACAAGATGGGGGGAGTGTTGCTGACAACCACCAAACAGGAAAGAGACCTGGGGGTAATCATATCTGATGACCTAAACATGGCCAAACAGTGTGACAAGCTACTGGGATGCTAGGGTGCATAGGTAGGGGTATCACCACCAGAAAGGAGGAGGTGGTGATACCGCTGCATAAACCATTAGTGAGACCTCACCTAGAGTACTGTGCCCAGTTCTGGAGACCACATCTCTGGAAGGACAGAGTAGAGGTGGTCCAGAGCCTGCATCAAAAGCTCTATAAGGAGAGACTAAAGGACTGCAGTATGCACACCCTGGAGGAAAGGAGGGAGAGTGGGGATATGATTGAGACATTCAAATACCTCACAGGTATAAATAGAGTACAAAATGGAAGTATTTTTAAGAAAAAAGATGTTGAAGAACAAGGGGTCATTCTATAAAGCTGGAAGGGGGTAGAATTAGGGGAAATGTGAGGAAGTACTTCTTCACAGAAAGAGTGGTGGATGTCTGGAACAGTCTCCCTTCAGAGGTGGCCTGGGCAAAAAAACTAACAGGATTCAAGAATGCATGGGATAGGCATAAGGGAACCAGTGGTTATGGTATGGTATGGTAAAATTTCATTCACATCAACATGAATAGGATTAAACTCCATTGAGTGTCAACTCATTTTCAAGGAGGTTATGAGAGGGAGGGTAAAGCCGGAGACTAAGTACTGTAGGGTTTACAGTATTGCAGTAGGTAAGGAAAGTGAGCAGACTGGGTTGTCCAAGCGATCCTTATCTGCCATCAATATTTCTCTGTTTCTAACAGAGGGGGGAGGTGCCACTAAACACCAGGGAGAGTGTGTTTAAAAAGGAATGAGCAGGTGTTCCTCACCCTCCCCTCAAGCTGTGGCAGCAACGTAAAAAGGATTGCCAGCCACCTTTTTAACCTGATCTCAGGCATTGGCAAATGAGATTTGAACACCCTTACCCTGCGGGCAGGTGTGCTGTGCCAAGCAGAAAAAAAGATCTGCACAAATCTGAACGAAGATAGCACAAAGTTCTGTGTGACATTTGTGTGGAAAATAAACAATTGTGTGAAAACACAAAATTGCATGAAAATAACACAAGGTTACATAAAAACAGCATTCAACACAGCCATAACAGCACCATGCCCAGCACTGAAAACTGCGTGACAGATATGTACGGCCTCCAATGTTGTGACCACCAGTGCACCACGGTGGGGCAATAGGCATCAATTTCGGTAACACAGAAACACAGAACCTGACGGCAGTTAAGTATCACTTGGCCCATCCAGTCTACCCATTTCTCCCTACCTACACTATTACTACAGAATGTGCCCGATCTGCAGCTCTTTTTCCCTCCTCCTCCCTTCCTTTCCACTACGATTCCCTTGTGCCTATCTCATGCATTCTTGAACCCCACCCACTGTTTTCACCCCACCACCTCTGCTGGAAGGCTGTTCCAGGAATCCACCACTCTTTCTGTGAAGATGCACTTCCCTCACATCTCTCCTGAATCTACCTCCTCCAGCTTCACAGTATGTCCCTTTGTTCTTGAGCACCCTTTCTTCTTGAAAATATGGCACCATTTTAGTTGCCCTCCTCTGGGCCACCTCCACTCTGTCTCCAACTTGTGTTGTGGCCTCTAGAACTGGATACAAGTTAACCTCATTGCAATCGATATCATATCACAGCGTGGACATAAACACATTCATATACAGGTCTCTGTACTTGGTGGGCATCGATGAGTCCTCTTCTCTGTTCATAGAGGGACCTACAGTAATAAGGCCCCATACCACACCCTGCTCTATCCTGTCCTCTAGCCACTGCTGTTGGTCAGAGGATTGCTGGAAACTGAGACAGGCCTTTAACTCTTACAACTTGAGTTTGGTGTGCAGAGAAGGTTGACAGAGAGGAGTTAAATGGCATCAAAAAGCTGTTAAAACAACAATGGTGAGCTGAAGGAAAAACTGCGAAATACCAGTCACAGTGACGGAAACAAGCGACCACATGGCACCAAGTAAACCAACTTGAATTAGTTAAAAAACATGTCAAACTGCTAAGTATAACTCAATACATGAAGTAAAACACGAAAACTACAACTAACTAGACAGGGAAACTATTCAAAGCAAGGAGACGTCCTGATCCATGATGACTTTGTAGCTTTATGGAGGGGAAAAAAGGAACAGAGACAGGACTGGCGCTGCTTTATACCTGGACAACTCACATGTCACGTATGTTTGTGCCATGCACAGACATCTTTGACCACAGAACTTCTGGTTCCCTTGAGGTCCCGGGACCTTCGAATCTGAGAACAAACTCCCAGAAGATAAAACCCCCCTTTTTTTTTCATATACACACACATATATATATATATATATATATATATATATACACATACACACACATACATACATACACACACACACACTCTTTATGGCACATTTTATCGCCCACTTGCCAGCGAGGGCTTGGTGTCAGCATACCGACCATCCAGGGCTCGGTTTCCCCCTCACAGGGATCATACTGCATAGCAATTGGGATGGGATTTTTAGTTGTTGCGGAAGTAGCTACGTGGTTCCTTATCCCCACCCCTAAAGGTCCTGGCATGAAGCCATGCTACGGACACAGCTTCTGCCAAGCGCCTAACGGTGTCCTCCCCTCTCCGCACCACATCCCAATGGAGTGATGCCTGAACCCCCCCCAGGAGAGGAGCGCTTCTGTGCAGCAGCTCAATCCAACTCCCTCCCCCGGGTGAACCCCGGCACGTTCCTGAACCTGGTCACCGGTATAGCACGAGGTGTGGTGTCCAGCTGCTTAACCCTCAGCACCACCGGGCTGGCATTTTTATAATTTTTTTTAATATAACTGGTAATTTGGGCATGTGTGAAGTCTGTTTGATACACCCTCTGTATTGTGTGTGCATGTTTTGAAATAGTCCTACTGTTTCCTTATTTATGGTCTATTTTGTTTAAAGCTGCCTTTTCCCACCCAATAGTCACCACATTAAGTACTTATTGGTTCTAGAACCCAGTGACGTCAGTTCAGTAAAAGTCCTGCAGACAAAGCTTCACTCTAGATCTGTACTCAACTGATGCCATTGGGATCTGGAACTCAAGCAATTGAAAATAAGACTAAACACTAGGGAAGGGAAAAGGCAGCATTTCGAAGGGACCCCAACACAAAACAATATACTGGGGGTATTAAACAGGCTTCAGATTTCTAGTCATAGTAAAAGAAAAAAACAGTTTCTATCCCTTTATTGATTAGAAACCTTGGTAGTAAGACTGCTTTGGAAAGGAGGCAGTTTGACCCAGTGGTTCGAGAGCAAAGCAGTAAACTTAGGGAGACCAGGCTTTGATTCCTACAACCGCCAGCTGCTCAATGTGTGACCCTGAGCAAGTCACTTAACCTCCCTGTGATCAACCTCACTGTAATCTGTCTCACCTTCTCAAATCTACCAGAATCACTGCTGCTCTCTGAATCTCCTGGTGCACTGAAGCCAGTAGCAACTTTATCTCCCCTCCATCTTCAAGGCTGTAAAGCATTTTGGGATACATCTCATCCAAAAGGCGCTATAGACAGTCACACAATCAATTCCTGCCCTTGCTGTCTACATATACTGGTCACTTGGTAGGAGACATACCAGGTACTTGATTCCAGGCCAGAAAGTTGCAGGTCAAAATCTTGCCTAAGGAAACCGTTACTCTCAGTCCATCAACCAGTCCCATAGCATTATGTGCAAAGGAAACACATTTTCCTACAAATGGTACATGAAATCGAGGATTGGTATCCTTTGTTGCTTTTTTGTACTTTAAATACTGTTACCTTTGGCCAGGCCATGTTTTCCCCAGAGAAATCTCTCATTAATACACAAAAGCATGGCTTCCTCTGTAGCCAAACATATAGTATGTACAAAGGATTACCCTGCAGAAATATCACCATCAGAGATCAAGCTCAAAGACTGCAAAATCCATTAAAAGAGTTCAGTACAAAGGTCCAGTTTCCTGTACCAGTTTGATACCAGTGTAATACAGGATCTGCACCTTCACGTCATCACAGTCAGCAGCAATAGTTCTGCAATTTTTTTTTATTTACACAGAAATTAAGTGCAGTGCTCTGCAGGTTATGTTGGCCATAACACCATTCTTTTATAATGCAAGTCTTTACTAGGTAATAACGTATGTGACCCTCTACAGAGTCATGGCATCCAAGACCTGCTGCATAAATGTAACCCCCTTGTTACCCAGGGTTACTAGAATCCCAGTAAGACCTAGTGGTAGGCAGGGAAGGCAGCTTGTGAAACTCCAGTTAAATGGGTTTCACACCATCTCACTCTGTTCTCAGTCTCAGCTGAGACTGAGGGTTGACATCACCATAGAACTGTCGCAGCTGCATGAGCCACACTGGAATCTGCAGCAGGGAGTTGGAACAGAATGTTGGGAGGTTTGAACAGTAGTCTATGGTCAGTTGGAGTTGGGAGCTTGCTGTGAGAGCAGCACAGCAGTTCTGTGTAGGCTCTGGGAGCCTCAGCCCTGACATAGGGCTACATTCTGGGAAAAAGGTGTGTGTCTCCACCTTGAGAGAGGCACAGAAGCAGGTTGTAAGTGGTGGAGACCGCTGATTCGGGTCTCAGTGCCCCCTCCCTCCGGGGATGGGGGCAGAAAAGGGTTTCCTGCATATTCCAGGGGCAACCCCCCTGGTTCTGCTTCTAGTGGAGAAGCTGCCTATTTGTTCCCGAGTTTTTGGGAAACAAGATTTGTGAATCACCTGTGGGGCACCTGCAACCGGAGGGTGAGTTTCTGCTCTTCCTAAAGGGCCTATGTTTTTCACCCTGGGACTTGTGTGATAGTGGGGATTGGACTACTGAAATAGTGGGAGGCCTAGAATAATAGGCTTTAGCCAAAAGTAAAAGTATGTTCAAGTCCAGCACTTATGGCAAGTCAAGACATGTAGAGGAGATGTGACAAACATCTACCCAGTAATCTACATTGCCAAGCTTTCAGTAAGAGAGTTGTTTAGTTTCCAGAGAAATGGCCGGGTATGGGTTGTGGGAGCTGGAGGTGGGAGACCCCCCCCCCATCTTTAGTGACCAGGTCCACCTCTATGGATTTGCTCTGTGGATTTCTACTTTGCCTCATGCACTTGGCCAGTGATGAGGGAAGTACCCAGACGTGGGATTGGAAGAAAAATTCCCTCTAGGAGTCAAAGGCTCTAAGGTGGTTTTGGGGAGCCACAATTGGATAACTGGTTCATTTCCCAAAATGGACCGCAGATCAAGTGGCTGGTGGGGGAGCCGGGCCAGTGGAGAAAACCCAAGTAGTGTACAAGTCGGGCTGTGTACCCAAAGCTGTGTGCAAGTCCGGGCTGTGTGCCTGGTGGGTTCAGAGCCTGAGGGCTGGAAATAGTGAAGAAGTGTTCTGTTGTCTCTAATCTGCATTACCAGGAATGTAGCCCCGTGGGGGGTCCGTCTATGCTTTGTTTGTTCAGCTAGGATGTGAATAAAAGCCACACTGTAGAATCCCATTCCTGGTTCTGGACATTACAGCTATTGCTTCCTGTGTTCGGATTTAGCTGGGTGCCCCTGTGCAGAGTAGCCAAAACTAGGCCCCCTGTGCCAAGTAACCTCATCCTCCCCGAACCCAGTCCCCACCAGGTACTGCTGTCAGCTTCAACAGCATGCCACCTGTCGTTTTGCAAAAAGGCAGGGGTCAGAGGGTTACATATATACCAAATATTTTTGTTTTTGAACTGTAAGTTTGCAAAATACTTCCTTTCAGTCTCTTGTTAGCAGTAACTGTTCAATAAATCTGAGGGATTTTATCAATTACCACTGCTTATTGAATTCACAAACAGGATCCATTTTTTCGACATTTATGCAAATCACAGAATTATTTTTCTAATTTATGCAAAGTGAATAATTTCCCATCCAAACACCACAAACCACTCTATTTCAAACAGGAGCAAATTACAGTGGAAAGGAAGAAATCTGCATCAGAGTCGCTTAACACAGCAAAAAAAGAACAAAAATACAATTTTGCTGGTCCTTGAAGCCAATTTCAGTTGGGTTTCAACTCACCTGCAATTTCTAGCGACAGCTGCCACAAAGGATCACTATTTTTGCTTTATTATGCAGATTAGTTTTCCTTTAAAGGACCTAGCAGGATTTCCACTTTAGCAAAAACGCTGCCTGGATTCTCATGCTATAACCCTACAGCAAATCCTTTGGTCAACCCTTTTCCCCTCTCCTCCCATCACAATGGAACTAATAACACAAGGGATACATGGGACTTGCCAGCCATAATAGAGGAAAATGTCTTCAGAACCTTTACCGCTGTATACTACTCCTAAACTACACTGTTAATTCTTACACAGCCTTGGATGACACCGATTTTTGGGAGCTAGTGGAAAAACTGTACCTCTTAACCGTCCCGGATTTTCAGGGATGTTCTTGATTTTGCCTAAAAGGTTTCCTTGGTCCTTCATAAATTTGGCATTTCTTTCCCATAGAGTAAGAAACTGAAGCATACAACAACAGCATTATTTAGTCACAGTTTTGTTCTAAATAAGGAAATGCTTTATACACTAAACCAGACATTGGGGCAAGCATTTTTAACGGATTCAGATACGTCATTTGCTCCAACTTTTGGGGGTTTAATCTCTTCATCTTCTTCACCCAGTGAAAGCACCCCCAGTCCTGTCACCTGGCTTTTCAGGGACTTAATTTTGGGCCTGCGTCTTGCTCCACAATTTCCAGCAAATCCCCCCCTACTGGCGAGCACCAGATATGGTACGTGAGAGAGGGCCCAGCCACCAGTGTGGAACCTTCATGGGGCTGGAACTCTCATGCTACCCTGCCCGGCATGTTCCTTCACTTATTCCTCCACTGTGGGACGCCAACACCAAGTGTGCAGAAGCTAAATGCATGTAAGTGTGTGGAGCAGATCACCGTCAGCATCTCCCCATCCTGTAAGACACTGAGTGCACGGCCACCTGTGGCCATCCACGTTTTGAGAGGCATGGTGGAAATACATTCCATCTAGATCCCCTCTTCAAAAGCAAGAGTTTTTGTATCTCTGCCTATAACATCTGCTGAATTCAGAGCAACGCAGTTGTCAATGAAATTTAAGGGGGGCTCAGAACAGACACTTGAGTAGAGATTACAGCAACATACAAGATATTCAGAATCCTATAGCAACATGTTACATGGTTTATAAGGCCCTCATATGCTACATTAAGGTACCGGGGAAGAATTTATTTATTTACGTTTCGGACAATAACCTTTACGCCATGGCTCTTTTACAAAGGTTCCACATCAGGGACAGATCATAGACATACATACGTAATGATACAGAACAAATGAACATGGGTGTACAATAAACATATTTACAATCCAGAAATCTTTATACTTACTAATAGTAAATTAATCAGTTGTAGAGACCTAACAGAATAGCTGGGAGTAACAAGGTTTACAGAGGTGCAGTGAGGGCCCCTGAGAGCTACTAGGACAAGGGCCAGTAACAGCATATAGGAACTGTTTATGAAACCCAGCTCTGGGCCAACAGACTGATCAAGGCTGCATTTCATCACTTAGGGTTCAACAAGGGAGACTGTCAAAGTGAAATGTTTGGGGGTTATAATTTAATGCCATAGTCAGCCTGACGAAAACATGAAAGTAAGCCAGGGAGTGAGAGAATGAACAATCAAGGCGGAGTTTTAAAGATTCCAGCTTTGTTGCTGAAAGGTGAATGAAGTAGTGTGTGCTAAATGCTAGCAGACATTAATACTGTTTGCTCATGAGTCTGAAGGACACCCCAAGTTACAGAAGCTACTCAATGATCACTTAAACGTTCCAGCCCTGCTGATTTCTGGCCAGTTGGCTTTCCAATGTCATTTATGTATTCAATAATCCCATGTGAGTCACCTGTCTGTAATTCCTATGCAGTCAGTAAGGAGGAAAAAAAAATTATAGCTTCCTCCACAGCAGAGAAAAGAACAAATAAAAAAAAAGTTTTGTTTATACTGAATTTCTATTGAGGTATTATAGAAATGTAACCAATTATGCATAAAAGACACTAATCACTTAGAAGTGTTTTGTTAGTGCATTTTTTGTTTTACATTTCTTTTTCATCTCCTGTCCCCAGCACCCAGTGTTCTCCGCCTCTGGTCCTCCTAAGCACTCCACAGAAACCTACAATCTGACAGCAAAAAAAGACCAGCAGCCAATCTAGTCTGCACCCCCACACCACCATTGTAGCCCACTTCCTTGATTCTTTATCAGGGGGCTCAATGCTCATATGACGAGATGCTTTGGACCAACCATGGGCTCCCATAATGATGACCTGGTCACCGTCAGTATGGGAGGAACAGTAAGAATTGGGGAGGGGGCAGGATCTTGTCTATCTGCCATCCGAGTGACCACCAGCAGAGATATGGGCCTATGCCATGCCTTCACGGTGGCATACTCCAATGCAGGATAAATAGAAGGAATGATCATAGATGAGGTAGCAAGGACTTTCAAGAATTCATATAGGTTGCTTTTCTTGCAAGAGGCATATCAAAGCCTGAAAAGAGGAGTTCCTCAGGAGGAGACAATGTTCTCACTAACAGAGGAAACTGGAACTAGAATCAAACACATAATAGCTGGGAGCTGCCTCCTTCTCTCCATCATCCAGTTGTTGGTGGCAGGGTGGCCAGGAGTCCCAAACAATTCAGAGAAAGTAGCCACAACTGTGATATTAGCATCATCTGCACCAGCCAGCACCGACTACAGCATTGGTGGGGTAACCCATCAACGATATGCCCACAGTGAATGGCAGGATCTGTACAGGATCCCAGATGGTGCCTACACTTGATTTTGGTATCTCTATGTTCAGGATGACTATGGAGGCCGTAGAAGTGGCCTGCGATGTACTGTCACAGTGCACCAATGGAGACTGGGACCAGGTGGGAGAGGCATGGCAGTGACACTCCAACAAAGACTTTGATTTTTCCTTCAGTGAATGTGCTTCTTTCTGAAAGGCAAGAACATCAGTGAGTGGTGAAGACAGCCAAAGTGCTACTAGGAAGCCAGTTCCATTGAACGACAAGGAGACGGACCTCATCTTAGACGTGGAAGCTTCACGCCCGTCATTCTCCATCTTTTGCAGAAAAGTCTCCCAACAACCTTCAGCAGCACGTCCTCATGGCTTGTCTGAACCTTTGATAGACAGGACAAGCCTTCATGTCACACAAATGGCTCAGGCAGTGAACACACAATTCTTGAGCATTACCAGAAAAAAAAATATCGCAATGCTGCACCAGGGAGATGAAAACGCAGCAATTTCTTTGCCAGTTCCAGCAGAAAAAGTTAAGTAACAAACCCAAGACTTAGTCAGCCTTCTTTATCTTTTTTTTTTTTTCCTTTGGGACACCTTGTCCCATTTATACCCCCTCCTGTACTCCCTCAGTGCTCCACTCCTTTAGGCATTGCTCATGTCCCTCCTGGGTCCACTACCACGGCGTCTGTCCCCTAGAGTGCCCGGTTACTCCTTACCTCCTCCTCCTATTCGTGGAGCATCTGCCCGTGGATTTCTGGACCTGGATGGCTGTTTTTGGAGCGGCCGTCATCTAGACTCAATGAGAGCTTTCCGCTTTCTGTGGTTCCCAGTCCCCCGGGCGCCAGCACAGGACATCGTCCAGAGAGGCGGCGTGCTGGCGCATGCCTTTCCCAAGTGCCTGACAGCATCCCCCCCTCCCAGACTCCAGTGAACAGAGCCGCCAGAACCCTGGACAGCCCATGCTTCCACCGGCTCTTTCAGGATGCAGGTGCACAAGGCACCCCTGGTAACCCTCCCAAGAGGGAGGAGAGCATCCGTTGGGTCGCTCGATCCTCCCTCCCCCTGCCGACCCCCACCGACCTGAGCCTGTTCCCGAACCCGGGTCGCTGGTGCAGCGCGAGGTGTGGCGTCCAGTGCCTCAACCCTCAGCGCCACTGGGCCCATAACCTTCTTTATCTTTGTGCTTCTTTTTTATACTGATTCTGCTTATTTTCTTTTTTTCCTGCGCCGCTGCCAGACTAAGTTCTTAACACAACCCTAAAGGTTGCAGGCCTTAAGCCAGTTTCTTCATCTGGGTTTTCCCTAGACTCTTTGCCAGCCCTATACTTGGCTGCCTGGACACAAGCCAACAACTGCTCAAGCCTCAAACACAGGCTAGAAAGTACTCACAATCAGAAGCACTACACACACAAATCCTTGAAGAGCAGCTGGCACCATCACACCCTTGGGTCACACAACTCAAGGCTAGGACTTGCATGCCCGAGAACCTAAATCATCCTCGTTTTCAATTTTTCTAAGCAGCCATTATTTAGTATTTTAAATTGCATTATCCTTGATCTCCCTTCCATGTTACTGAAAGGTGCTCAGCACCCACCGCAACCCAACCCCTAAAATCAGTGTTGTGATGACACTGAGTAGGCCAGGGGCTGTAGGGCTACTGATGGCTACAACTAGTATTCATCAGTAGTGGCACCATATAAATGCATATAGTTTGTGTTTTAGGCACTTACACATGTTAACAGGGGTGTAGAAATGTAATACTATCCCCTTAATATGTGTATGTGCCTACAAAGTAAACTATATGCATTTACAGGGCGCCACTGCTCCCAATTACTATCTATAGTCATTAGTAACCCTGCTGCCCCTTCCCTACTTAGCATCATCAAGATGCTGCTTACGGGGCAGGGCTGTCGGAGACGATGAACGACTTCTGGTAATACAGAAGGGAGATTGCAGGTAGTGTCATTTAAAATACTAAATAAGGGCTGCATGAAAAAATTCAAAATAGGGGTGATTAGGTCCTTGGACAGCCAACTTCTTACCATGAGATGCTTGACCCAAGAAGTCAGTAGCTCTTTAAAATGTATTTGATTTTTTTTCTTCCTTTAAACTGCTCTCACTCTCTGAAATTGCTCACATTGCCTTGTGACCCCTACAGTGCCGCTCTCTCATGTTTCCCAAACCCATGCAGTACAGCCTGCAATCAACTGCTCTTGCTGTGTTAACATGCTGGCCCGTCTCCCAAATTTCTTCAGTGCACCGCCCCACAAATTATCAAGTGGTACTCAAAATCACTATACTTTATAAATATCAGTACAATACTTATTTAAAAAAAAAAAATAGAAGAACTGCTTAGGGAAAAGCTCAGCTGGGGACATGGGTGTAGGCAGGCATACTCCAAGCACTCCATGGTGTGCAACTTTATTTAAGGGGGGTAGCAAATAAGCTCTGAACTGCTTTCTTTTTCCATGAAAACTAACAAAGAAAATACTGAACCTTTCTGTAATTTTATTCACAGGAGTTGAAACTAGAAGGACTGGCCACTAATACTCTCTTTGCATCCCAAGGACAATACAACTTTACGGGCTCTGGTATGTGTGTGTCTTAGGGAACAATGCATGGCATTTGTATTTACCCATGCATGGCAACAACCGTCATGAGATACAAAAGTTGTATTTATTGTGCCAAATGAGGCAACAAACACGGTCCTGGTGTACATTTGTATATTGTCTGACTACACCGGGGGTAGAAGTGAGTCCACTTGATGTGCAGATCTGAAATCCCTGGCTACATCCCTGGCTGGGGGTGGGTCACTATTTTGCCGGTATTTTTAGCTCTGGCTGGGGGAAGGAATAACTTCTTGCAGAGGAAGCATTTTTCAATAAAACTTTTTTAAAAACACTTCTATAAAGGTAAATTGAACAAAAGTCTACATTTTTTTTTTATTTGAAGGAAATATGTCCAAAACATGGGCTCACACACCCCAGGAAGCTTACCCTCTGGTTTAGATTTTAACAGCAAGAGCGGCATTTTTCTGCGCTGCAATTTGCTGTATTTTAATTTTCAAAGCTCCAGAACCCATAAGTATGGAGGAGGCAGGGGATGCTAAAATTTGCTGAAAATGTACAGCGACATACCGCTCGCTTCGATACAAAAGCATCATGGGTCCAAGTCACCATGAATAGCTATGCTACCCCATATTCAGTGGCTCTGCATTGCTCAAAAGGGTTTAACACGTGCTTTTTGTGCAGTGCAAATACCGCCGAACAAAATCCTAACTTAACTCCAGGCAACCCTAGTGGCTGCCGGAGGTAATGAAGTCAACCTAGCCAGTTGGCTTCTGGGGGAGCACAGCCGCCACCTATGGTCCCTGGCCCCTTGCCAGCCCATTCTGTATAAAATAATGTCCCTGGTGCTTGTGGTCCCCCTCCCTCTGATTGCCAGCCCCAACATATACACACACAAGTATCCCTGGTGCTTGTGGTCCCTCCTCCTTCCGATCGCCAGCCCCAACATATACACAAGTATCCCTGGTGCTTGTGGTACCCCCTCCTTCCGATCGCCAGCCCCAATATATACACAAGTATCCCTGGCGCTTGTGGTACCCCTTCCCTCCGATCGCCAGCCCCAACATATACACAAGTATCCCTGATGCTAGTGGCTCCCTTCCCTTTAATCACCAGCCCAGAAGTACAAAAAAAAAAAAAAAAAAACACCACCTTGGCATCCAGTGGTCCCCTGCCCTGCGGCACCAGGCATACCCCTCCACTCACCTTAGCATTATCTGCAGTGCGGAGGAGCATACAGTGACTGGCACAGCCCTCCTCACACCTCCTCAGCTGGCTGCTGTATCTACAGGCAGGGCGCACGCCTCTTATTTACAGGACAGTGCGCACTACCATGTCCTATTAATAAGAGGCGCGCTCCACACCTGTACATACATGGCCGACTGAGGAGGTGCGAGGAAGGCTGTGCCGGTCGCTGTATACTCCTGCAGCACTGTGGATAATATAATGCTAAGGTGAGTGGGGGCTCTGCCTGGTGCCATTGGGGGACACTGGATGCCAGGAAGTTTTTTTTTTGTTGGTACTTCTGGGCTGGTGACCAGAGGGAAGGAGGGGATCATTAACTCCTGGGATAATTATATTTACTTGAAGACTGGTGATTAGAAGGAGAGGTGGAACCACTAGCACCAGGGATAATGCTATTTACTTTGGGGCTGGCGATTGGGGGTGGGGGGAACCACTAACACCAGGAATCATAATATTTATATTGGGGCTGACGATTGGGGGAGGGAGGGAAATGATCGCACCAGGGACAATACTATTTACTTTGGGATTGGCGAACAGGGTGGGGGGAAAGAACGGACCACTACCATACAGAATGGGCCAGCAATTAGCAGGGGGGGGGCCCACTACCATCAGGTATATCTACAGGTCTGGGAACGGGCATGGGGGGTGGCGCTGCACTAACCTGCCTCACTACCCATGCAAATGAGCCCACAATGAGCACGCACATGGCCCCTTAGTGCCTTGCATGCCCAATGGGCTCATCTGCATGGATGTAAACAGCGCTCCAGCAAAATCCATTCTAGTGGCGTACTTTGTGAGCCCTGTCTGGGCAGCGCTAAAGCACCAGTGTGCTATTCGACTGAATACAGCATCTTCGGGCACCTGGGCAATCGCAAGGTGCAGTGCAAATATTTACACTCCACTTTATGTAAATTTGAATATCAGGCCCCAGTTGCCACAAACCACTCTAAAGCAGCCTCGGATACCTGCATTGTGCCACCAGTGGCACGGCAAGCTCAATGATCTCAGAGAGGTCACTTTACTGCTAGATCTTGGCACAGCCCTCTCAAAAGTCTACCAGTGTCAGAGTGTTTCCATGTTGACTGCTTCCTTCTTTAGTTTTCTCCCAAACCAGAGTCACTGGCATGGCAGTGCACCAACCTTTAAGTATTCCTACCCTATCACATAGACAATGGACTCCAATGAAGTAATTTTTCACAATAGTGGATGCCCCTCCCCCCTGTTTTTTGGAAAATGGTGGCAACCCTGGTGCAAGACATATCCACTATGGGTCATTCTTTCTAGAGACAGGAGAGTAGTTGCCTGTGGCAAGAAGAGTGGTTTTCTATTTTTTTGTTGTCATTTGTTTTTACTTGCCATGGGGTTATTTATGCCGAAGACAAAAGGAAGAGATTATTTCCTGTAGACACTGTCCTCCATTTTAATGTCCCCTGTGTTGCTATGATACACCACTGACTGCATTTACATCAGATCTGAAGAAGAAAAAAAAACAGGACAACAAGAAACGACTGTGGTTACAAGACTATAGACTGTGGCTGGTCACAACCAGCATTTGTGATATCTATGCCTCCTCCCAAGAGGCAGACAATGACACAAGAAGACTGCAGTCTGCAGGACTATCAGTCAAGTAACCTTTCTTCCACTCTATCCTTCCCGTGATATCCTCATGTAACTCAGCCCCACAACAGTACCAAACCATTGCAAAAATGGGGGGTCTGAAGTCTGACTGGAACCTAGAGCATATAACTGCTGGTTGAATTTTGTAGGACAGGTAATGCTTGAAAGATTTAAAAGGCACACACGTAAAACAGTGGAGGCTCACAACCCCCTCCCACACCTGTTTGGTTCCAACAACCCACATAGCTCAGGTTGGGCTGCAACACTTTTGTGAGCTTTTCCACAACAGTGTTCTGTCTGTTCCATTTATTTTACCAAAGTTCCACCAAATTCTTAAAATCATTTTGCTGACATTCTCCAATCAGTACCAGTCCTCTAATGCACCAATACACTGACCCACTGAAGTTTACAAAAAAGTTGTCATGCTCATTTTGGTTCTTGCTAGCATTTTCAGTTCATATGCAACTGCTGCCATGACAATTATGATCTTTTATTAAATGAAGCAGAGGGTCAGATTTTCATGCTAAATAAATATTAAACCGAGTTCAGTATTTACTTCGTATTTAAAAAAAAAAAAAATTTTCACAGTTGCCCTCTGGCATGACTTCCATGCCAATGGGGTCAATGAATACCACATAGTTGCTACAGCATACCCCCTTTCCGACAGAAAACTGGTGTGTCATCAACTGTTTTGTTAAAGGAATGTTGGAAGATTTGGGGATTAAAAAAAACTGAGGGTTTTGGAACCCGCAGGCTTACCTAACTCTAGCACAAGTCATTTCAAGTAGAAAGTTAATTTTTCATTTTAGCCTCCTGCGGGAGAGAAGGTATTGTTAGTCGATCGTCGATGTTTATATATATATAATGTTGCAATAATGTATGTAAATCAGCCTTTAAAAGTAGCCCCATAGACTTATATGGGGCATGCCCCATGTGCTCCCTAGTTAGACATCACAAAACATCTGAGCGCGGGGGCAGGGCTGGCAGATTATGAAGTGGATGGGATTGGCTGGCCGCTTGCTCGGGCCAATTTACAATCCCTTAACTCCTGAAGGAGCCTAAAAGAAAAAAAAAATCACTTTCTACTTGAAATGACTCATGCTAGAGCCAGGTAAGCCAGCGTGGGTTCCAAAACTCCCAATTTTATTTTAATCTCAAAATTTTACAACATTCCTTTAACTAAACTAAATAATATACATTAAACCTTGCCGATATAGATAGCCAGGGCAAAAATAGGCATGAATGAAGCCAACACTGTTTCTTAAAAGACGTTTCTCCGGCTGGTCAATCAGTGCAGTGGTAGGGTTACTGCTTGCAATGCCAGTAACCTGGGTTCAGGAACAAGCCTGGATATTAAGGGGCTGGCTGGGAGGGTGGGAGTGAAATTTAGCATCCCAGAGAATGCATTCCTCCTCCAGGGAAGGAAGGGTCACTGTTACAGGTGACAGTGCAGTGAAGACAGTAGTGTGGGGTGGGGCAGACATCAGCCAGGGGCCTACGCTGTTCACACTTAGCACACTGGTCCACCCCAGCATGCTGACGCCTGTGGGGGTCAAAGCAGAAAATATGGAAAATGGCCCTGGTCTGGACTGCTGGAAAAGACATCCTGGTGTATCCAGACTGGCCCCACCATCTCCGACCATGGGCCCTACACACGACTGGATCAGGGGTGCATCCTATGCCACCCCAAACCTTGCTGGGGGGTAAACCAAGGCTCCATGGGGGTAAGAAAGATATGGAAGGTAGGTGGGGCTTGAGGGATATGCTAGGGGTGCCTCTTGGGAGCTGAACCAGACAGTAAGGGGCATGAACTATAAACTGGGAAAAAAAAAATGTTTTAGCCAAAATAAAAACCCCACAAGCCATGGTGTTTTCAAACCCTCAACGAATGTGTGGTGTAATTATGGAACACACTTCAGCCAGACCTTGCTGGGTTAGGCAGTACCTCTGATGCATTCAAATGAGATTGGAATAAATTGATGGGCATGAGAAAATCCAACAGATATCATCACCGAAGTAGTGACGGGAGGATCTCGACTGGCCTAACAGTATAAGTAAGCAATAAGACATGACAGGGTGTGCACTAGACAGTTCTAACACACGGCCAGGGGTGTAGTAAGGCACAAGAGGCTACATGCTGAGTGCCTTTGGCCCCATGGCATGCATTAGAACTGTCTAGTGCACACCCTCATCGTGTCCAGTGTCTTACTGTGCTCATAAAATGGGTCAGTGTAATTTGCATTCATGCAAAAATTAAAGTTATGAGCGCTGAAGCCTAAAAAAGTAAAATATTTTCTTTAATTTTACCTAAAATAGTTCCTCTGTCTATATTATGCATAATGTGCTTTTTTCTGTTTGCTTTTTTGCTATGGACATTTGTTCTACTGTGGCCTCCATAGTTGTAGTTATCCCTGAGTATCATACAGTAGTTCGCCATGTGCATCCCCCCCGCCTGATATTGAGAGACAAGCTAGTTGTTTCTATTTTACGTTACTTCAGCATTCATTCAGTAATTTCACTGTAGAGAGCAAGCATGTTTTCATTATTTTTTTTTTTTTAATTCTCAATGTTGAGTGTGAGCCGCAGCGTACTGGCAGTTTGAAAACAGCACAGGTCATTCATATATATACACACACACACACACACACACACACACACACACACACACACACGACTGCCTTTATTTATTGTATACTTATTCCGTGACTGGCATCGAAAGAAGACAGAGCAGGGAGGGCGAATGAGTTGTGGTCCATCTGGTGTAAGGGCAGAGAAAAGGCAGTAGAATGCAGCAAGTGACACTGAAATGACAGTAAAGGTATCAGAGAGAGAGAGAGAAAAGTACTGTTGCCTCCCCACAACACAATTACTTAGGGAGCTCACCGCCCGATTACTCGAAGTAGGGTATGTGAGGAGTAATAGTGAATGGCCAGATAGGAGTGAATGTGAGCCGCAGCTGGGCCACAGACGCAAGGCAGGGGAGGAAACCTGTAGTGGAGCCACAAGGCCAACTGAAAAGCAAATTAAAATAAGGAAATCAACAGCTGCCTTTCTGCAGCACTTATTCTTTTTTGTCTGGTTGAGCAGCCCGACTAAATCTGTGAAGTGACCACGTTAAGACTGCTAGCTGGTGGGTCAGAGTTAATGGGAGCAGTGGGCGGGGCACAGATGTGAGCGGCAGGTGGGAGACTGTTGGCAAAGCGCAAAAGTGAGTGAGCAGGAGGCAGCAGCCTGGTCACATAGCTCTGCGGAGAAAATAAAGCCATGGCATAAGGAAGGTACTGTTTCTGTTCGGTCTGTTTCTGTCATGTTAAAAAGAAGGCATGAAATTTCATGTAAGTGGAGTGCTGTGTTTGGGCACAGATGGTATGATTATGCTAGTGTGGGTTACACAGCTAGGCCATGACATTCGCTGTAAGCTTAGTGGGAGAAACAAAATGGCTGCTAGTAATTTTTTTAAATTCTAAGTGGCCTGAGGATTTTTCAAATGTCCTGTGTCCTGGTTGACGGTACTTCTTTTTTATAATGCACGGGTAATGACCAGTCAGGATGCAAGATTTTCCTTGCCCATTTTAGAATCTATAGTTTGATCGTGACTTATTGTATGGAGAACTGTGGCTTTAGCTGTAAACAATACACCTTGGGAGGTAATTTTCATAGTGTTCATCACTATCCTTCAACAACAAATGACAGTTCTTACATTATTTGCACTGTAGACTCCTTCTGTGCGTTACATTAGTACATCTGCTGAACAATTTTGCCAACTTTGCTGTAACTGCTTGTACCCAGGACCTCCTTGAAAATGAGCTGTGCTCAGTCGAGTAAATTCAGGTAACACAAATAAATACAAATCCCCGTTGACCTGACTGGACTTTCGTTCTGCTGCCTACTGAATCTCACTCAGGTGCTGCTTGCCCTCATGCCCTATATGCTGGCAGAAGGTTAAGATCGCGCTGTAGAGGTGGCACATAAAACCTTCGGAACAACCGGCTGCTCTGGACGGGGCTGCTGGAAGCTTCTGAAAGAAAACCTGGTTGTGTGTGCTGCCCGCCCCAAGTCAGTGGTGGTGAGGCATGTGAGTGGAACAGCCATCGAAGAACTTCAAGTGAGTTTCCACTGTTGTGGTGTGGGCATACAGGGGGGATCCAATTGGGATGTATATTACTTGGTGCCACAGCTCCCCACTTGGCAGGTTGCTTGTGCCAATATTAATATAATGCACATGAGAGATGCCCTGGGAAGGGTAGAGGAAAACTGGTGAGCAAAGTACAACAGAAAGTTTCAAAACTGATCTGAGGGAAATCACAGTTTGCAAAGTGGCTCATAAAAAATGCAATTCGTACGCTAAGTCATGTTATACAGTCCCTAAAATCTCATTTCATTTTCTTTATGAGATCTGACCTTTAGTAAGCATCCTGAACTATTATGACATCTCTGACAATACACCGTTGCTTTTCCAGTTTCATGGGTACAGAAATGCAGAGAAAAATCAACTTGCCCATTATAGCACTGAGAATCAGCCAAAAACAGAAATGAACTAACGTGTTGTGTTGACCTTTTAGATCAGCCGTCACCTGGCATGGCTCGGACAGACTTCCAGTGATGCTAACACAAATTTCAGCATTTCACAAAAGACCCTTGCAGCTTTGCTCCATTGGCAATACTGATGATAATAAGGTGCTGTGTGAAAAATGAATCACTGAGTGACGCCTTTGTAACAGCTCACAGATGTTTTAATATGTATTTCTGTAGCACTTCTCTGAAAGTGCTAATTTCATTACATCACCCTAGTTGAAGGAAGGAAGAAAAAAACAGCTCTGAAAACACAGAATATGTTGACAGAAAAAGATCCTGCAGCCCATTCAGTCTATCCTGTCCTACCCATTGCTGTGTGTGTGAGGGGCCTAGTGGTCCTTCAGTACTCCCCCACCCCCCCTTTGCCGATGTCCCTGCCAGTTGCATACATCTGTCTTACTGATGTCTGAATCCACACACACACACAGATTCTGCACAAACTACAACAGTTGGTGGTCTGTTCCACACATCCACCACCCTTTCCATGAAGAAATACTTTGACATCTCTCCGAAATCCTCACCCGAGTTCCCTCTTGTGCTTGTGTTCCCACTCAACAGCAACAATTTTCTGCCATCTACTTTATCCTGTGGAGGCTTCATACATCTCAATCTACCCCCTATCCCTTCCTGTCATCAGTGTGTGTACATATCGAGATCCTCCAACCTCTCCATGTAAGACCTTCCTTGTGTCCCTGAATCATTCTGGTTTTCCTTTTCTGCACTGCCTCCACCTTGTCTCTTTCCTTCCTCATGTGCAGGCTCTGGAACTGCGCACACTTCTCCAGGTGAGGGCTCCAGAAGTGCACATGCTACTCCAGTGAGGGTTCCAGAACTGCACACACCACTCCAGGTGAGTGCTCCGGAACGGGATGCACTACACCAGGCGAGGGCTCCAGAACGGCACACACTACTCCAGTGAGGTCTCCAGAACTGCACACACTTACTCCAGGTGAGGGCTCCAGAACTGCATGCACTACTCCAGTGAGGTCTCCAGAACTGCACACACTACTCTAGGCGAGTGCTTCAGAACGGCACACACTACTCCAGGCAAAGGCCCCAGATCTGCACACATTACTCTAGGCAAGGGCTCCAGAACTTTACACACTACCCTAGGTGAGGGCTCCAGCACTGCACACAGTACTCCAGGTAAGGGTGCACTAGGGATCTGTACCAGGGCAAAATCCTCTCTCTCTCTCTCTCCCTGCTGCTGATCCCCTTCTTTTGCATCCTAGCTTCTTGTTCACCTCCCCTCTGCCCTGAGGCACACTGCTGATGTTTCCAAAGTGTCTGCTATAATCACTCCCTGCCATTAACCCCCTTCATCCTGTATTCTGTTTTCAGCTCCCCTGATGTGCATTACCTTGCACTTTACTACACTGAATTTCAACTGTCATACACTTTATTAATTTATTTAGTTTTTGTTGACCGGGTAAGTGCACTAGACAAATCTTGCCTATTTTCAGGCACGACCCGGGGGAGGGGATACAGATGAATGCCAACTGACCTTGAACCAGATTAAGCTGTTGGTGGTATTTTTAGTGAATGAGGGAAATTTGGCCAGGACACTGGGGAAATTCCCCTACTCTTTTCGATAAGTGCCATGGGATCTTTAACATCCACCTGAACTACTACCAGTCCAAGCAGATGGGACCTCGTTTGAACCCACAGCCCTCTGATCTCCTGGCCTCAGAGGCGAGTGTGCTACCTACTGTGCCACTGACACTGTAATTTGGAGTGAGCATACAAACAAGTAGAATGACACACAGATATCACTTACCCAAGTGAAATAGCTGGTTGCACTTCGGCCAAGCCAGTCCATAACGTTGAACAAGAGAAAGCAGCACACAGGGATAAAAAATGTACTCCATTTTTCATCTGCAATTTCTCAAGTCTTTTACGATTCACCCTCATAGTTCTGTCCCCCTCCTTGCAGTTCATTCTTCCAAAGATATTGGTACAATCTATGAAGAGACAAATCTGCCCTAGATTTCTACCCCAGTATCACACCTTCCTTACCTCTGGGTACTCCCCACTTAAGACAACCCTTTGAGTTCTCTCCAAGACACTAATCTTCTTGACCAATCTGCCATGTGGGATAGTCTCAGACTCTGCTGCAGTCATGGTACAGCACATCCACTTCCATCACAAAAGCAAAGAAGTCAATCAGGTTCATCTGACACGACCACCCTCTTGTGAACCCTTTCTGTCTAGTGTCAAGAAGTCCATTTGCTTTTAGAAAACCCACTACTCTCTCTCCTCCTGGGCCATCGGCATACCAGCACGCACTCAGTATGCAGATATGGCTGCCAGGTACACCTTCAGGGTCACTGCTTGCAGTCCTGACCAAGACTTGGTCCAAAGGTAATAGAGGATACTTGCCATTAAGCAGGTAAGGGGATCAAGCTCCTTACCTCGACACCAGACTGAGAAACTCTTCCACTTAAATGAATAGCATTTGCAAGTCAACTCCTTATGGAATGCCTCCAAAATGTGGAGGACACAATCCAAAAGGCTCAGAGCCTGGAACTCTAGCCTTTCAGGAACCAAGCTGAGAGGTGGAGGGAATCAAGGTCTGGGTGCAGGACCTTCCCCTGTTATCTGATCAGCAGATCTAGGTAGAGTGGCAACCTTCAAAGGCCTGATGCTGAGGAGATCTGGATACCAGAACTGTCTGGGCCAATCTGGGGCTATCAGGATCATCCATGTGCCTTTTCCTTCCAGGCCTTGACCATGACCTTGTGGATCAAATGGAAGGGAGAAAAGGTGTACAAGAGACCTGGCGTCCAGGGCCTTGTGAAGGCATTCCCCCAACAGTGTCCCAGATAGTGTGGGATGGGCACAAATGACCCTCAGTGTTTGGTTCTCCCACATGGTGAACAGGTCTACCAGAGGGGTGCACCACTAGGAGAACAGGTGGTCTATCACCTCCTGATTAAGGGACCACTCTTGTGACGTCTCGGTGACTTGGGCTGAGAACATCCATTGGCTAACGATTTCTCATGCAACATGGATTGCCACAAGATCTGCACCCTTGATGCATACAAGTGTCCAGGTGCAAAAAGCCTTCCAACACAACAGAAGGGAGTGTGTCTTGCCCTGCCTATTCAGGTACAACATGGCGCTTGTGCGGTCTGTCTGGACCGTATGTCTTGACCCAGGATCATTGGAGCAAATTCCATCAGAGCCAGGCGCACCACATGGAGCTTCAGCAGGTTGACGAGGTGATGGGTCTCCATGGGTGAGAAGAATCTCTGTACCCTGTGGTCTCCTAGGTATGCTCCCCACCCCACCTAACCAGAGACATGTCCTTCATGAGCGAAACAAAAGGTTCTGAATGGACAAATGGGATTCCTTCCTCCAGATGTTGAGTCTAGCCACCATTTGATGGCATCCCACATCGGCTGAGTCATTACAACCAGCTGGTCCAAGTGACCTAGGTGCAGGGACCATGGTGGCCCAACTCCCATTGCAGGCGGTGCATCTGTCAATGAGCCCAATGGAGCATGCTGGTGGTGGGTGCCATGTACTCCAACAGCCAAAGGACATCCCAGACTAGGTGTGAGCGCCCACCCCCGAAATGATCATACAGGAGATAAGATCCAGTGCCCAGTCTGCAGGGAGGCAGGCCTTGGCCTACAGGAAGTTTAGTTCTGCCCCAATGAACTTGATCGCCAGTGAAGGTCCAGCTCTGACTTGTCTTGGTTAACCAGCAAGAACTGTCAGGTCTGAAGGGTCAGATCTCGAGACCTCTCCACAGCCTTTTTTGGGCCATCACAGCCTTTTTTGGATGGCCCAGCTGTCAGTCAGCTATCTAGGAAGGGCTACACCCTGACATTCTGGTGCTGTTGCTCCAAAGAAAGAATGACATGGCTCAGAGTGACCACCTGGAACTTGTGTTTCTGCATGAATTGGTTCAGATCATGGTATGAAGTTGAGGCATCAGCCTCCCTCAGTTTCAGAACCAGGAAGTACCTGGACATGGTTCCATGTCAAGTGCGTGCAATAAATTTTTTTGTGGTATATTTATGCACCAGCATTTTGCTGCATCCAAAAGCAGCGCAAGTAAATGTAACAAGTCTTTGCATCGCAAATACCAAACGTCTCAGAGGCATTTGCTAGTACTGCTTTTTTCTGTCCCCGATTTGTTAAGCTTACCTAAGTTCAGTTCCCTGACATTAATCTGAAGTGTCTGGAAAGCACCAGAGTTCGGTAATTAATTTCTGTTCCCCATGAGACAGAAGGTTATCTAAGTTTGGTTTGTACCCCACAGCAGCTGCTTTGCAGGTTAAATACAGGCTTGTGTGTGGATTGTGGAATAACATTTGCTACACAAGGTTCCCTTTAAGTACATGATTTCCTGGTTTCAGCACCCATGATGGCAAAATAAATAAAGCTTTTAATTTATCCTGAAAGAATGGGTTAAGCAGTGTCCCCAAAAGAGCAGCAAACTCTGCAGCGCAAACACGGTCGTCTGATCTTGTTGTATTGCTACACCCACCCCGATGGTGTGACTGAGTCCCTGTCATCATGAGTTGCTCGAGGAAGAAGAGCCTTAAAATGACTTATTTTTTTGCAGGTCCGTTGTGTCCTGCAAGTGCAAACTGTGCTGCATCATCACAGCAGAAAACGTACAGTTACTATTTTTTTCTATGACTTTCACAAAATCGAGTCATTCAAAGTGTCACTCTGTCAACTGAAACTGTGATCATTGCGGTTCAGTGGCTGCAGTTCCAACCCTCAGTCAAGTCAGCAGGTGTTAATTCCTCAGGGCAGTCACTCAGTAATTTATTTAATAAAGCTGCTGCATAATCTGCCCTGAAGTAATGCAATTAAGCAAATACATTTCGGACTCTGTAATTGTTCCGTGCTGAAATGTGCCATTAGCGATTACTGCTCTGCGCATATTTGCTTGCACTGAAATGCTTGCGCTTAATTGCATGCGCTGACATAATGTGATACCCCTGGACACATACCCCTCAGTGGCCAGAGTGCCTGGAACATAGGCTATCGCTCCACGTTCTAAGAGCTGCGCGATGCCAGATCGAAACAAGAACATGTCCTTTGACACCCTGGACTCACAAGAAGCTTGGAGTTGGCATGGTGGGACAGCCTCAAAATCCAGAGGCAACCCTCTGCCCACCAATTCTAGAACCTACTTGTCCAAGGTAATGGTGGATCACTGTGGCAAGAAGTGGAGCAACTAATTCTACCCCTCCGACTGGAAGCTGTGACAGGGACTGGACGGAGGGGAGTGACACCTCACAACCAGTCACTGCGCAGCATTGGAAGAAGCTCTGGCCTCTGGGCCTGTGGAGGCAACCCCTGGCCACTCAACCTGGGGTTTGGACGCCACTGCTGAAACTATTCTTGCTGGGGTTGTTGTGGCTGAAAGGACTGAAACTGAAAGGTCTTCCTCTTAGGCTTCTGGTCCTTCTGGGATGAAGCTATGGAATCTAGAGTGGTACTGG
Organism: Neoceratodus forsteri; assembly: GCA_016271365.2. Lineage (NCBI taxonomy): Eukaryota > Metazoa > Chordata > Ceratodontiformes > Ceratodontidae > Neoceratodus > Neoceratodus forsteri. Next base: position 431,221,925 of record CM028132.1, read on the forward strand.
ACTTCTCAATGCATGTGAGATGTCCTTTCATGCCAGGACTAAAGAGACTGAGGACCAAGAAGGGATCCCTGGCCAACTTATGCTGGGTCTCCGACTTGATAGGGGACAACCTCAACCAGACATCTGATGCATGGCTATGGCCGTAGCCATGGCAGAGACGTAAGAGTCACCCATGTCTAAGGTCACCTGTAGCTGGTGTTTAGCCAGCGATTGACCCTGGAATCTGCTAACCTGAACAGGAAGCTGCTTATCGGCTGGAACGTGGGGGAAAAGTTCCCCTAATGCCACAAACGGAAGGCCAAAATTCACCATCATGACACTGTAGCTGGCCTGATGGAATACCAGAGACGCAGCAGCATACATCTTTTTAGCCGTGTGTCAATCATTTTGGACTCTTTGTCTGGAGGCCTGTCCACATGCCCCATGACTCTGGAATTATGGAAGACTGACTCTGAGACCAAGACCTGTGTGTGTGTGTGTGTGTGTGTGTGTGGGTCAGAGAATCCAAGAAGGTTGCCCACTGAGGCCACATACCTGCGGATCATACTGAAAGAGGGGGCTGGGCAGGATGCTGCCAAAGTTCCAGAGCTTGTCACAGGATGGCCTCAGCCATCAGAAAGGCAACCCCTGAGAAATCATCAGTGGCAGTGCTACACCAGGGTACGTACTCCGTTAAAAAATGCTGTGCCCCGCTGCACTGTCTGACTGCCTTTCAGTTTGAGTTCCCCCTGATCCATTTCCCTTTTTGATTTATTTATTTACAACAGCTGCCGGCACACAAGTTTACTTTTATTTTTGCTCATAACTTAAGTTTCTGCAGGCACACTTCGCACCTGGGAGGCAGAAGACTGTGGCAGTTATGTGCCATACAACGTCTGCTCAGCTGGCCTGAACTTCACTTTCACTTCCACTCTGACTGCCCAGGCTTCTGAAAAAGTGAAAGTGAGGCTGATAATGCGGCAGTAGAGGAGATGTATACATATATGGAGTCATGCCACTATGAACAGCTAGGCACCATCCCACCAAAGTCCTCTATGAGGAGTTTTGTGACCAACGTTGTGATGTTGTATGTGTTCCAGACTGCAGCGCAGTGTTTTGCTCAGTCTGGTTCAGGGCTACTGTCCTCCTGGTGGTGTGTCAGGCTGCTGCAACTTGTTCACAACTATTACCTACAGCTATTCTAAGAAGTTTCTGGCCTCAACATTAAATTGTAATAAAGTTCTGTTTACTGATCTATGCTATCTGCATATCTCCCAACCGAATCTTAGTTCCTGGTCAGCCAAACTTGATTCATGTTTGCAGTCAGTGCTGACCTCCTCAGTAAGATAGATGAGCCTGCCAGTGCTGCCAGCCTTTCCTGCTACCTCTCTCCTTCCTTCCCCTTAGGTCTCGACCTTTTTGTACCCACTGAGAGTGACGGCAGCCTGCTGTGGTGCACCTGCCGATGGTGACAGCGGTAGGTCATTTCAGTTATGAACAGGTTATCTTTCATGTGGGGATGAATGATTAGGCAGTTACTGTACTGATTAAAGCAGCTATTCTCCATGATATTCCAAACCAGAACCCCCCTTTATTTCTTTCTAGGTAGGTTACTTAATGGAGATAAATGCCTATGCCTCCATCTCATGCAAAATTTTAGGCAGAGTAGTCCCTGTGGAGCTGGGTGAGTGGCACTAATTTTGGGAGGCAGAGACTAGCCCCTCTGCGCACATGCACCATACCTTAGAGTTACTCGAAGCTCTCATCTATGCCTGCCTAGTAAGCTACAGTACAGCAACTGACACACCTAAGGCCCTGGTATTTTGGGGCCTGTTATCCTGCATTTCAGATGAGATATGGAACTGCTCTGGCAACTGGCACCACCTGGGTGTAATTCATTTTTAACCTGGATGTTTATATGGTGGTACTTGTGTATGGATAACTACAGTTCACATTTGAGTTGAGGGTTTTTTTTTTTTTGCATGTTAAGACTCTACCTCTGGTCGAGGCAAGGGGCAGGGACATCTAAACAACTATTTTAAATGATTCTCAGTCAGGCACATGGAGTGCTGTATGTGCCAGCGGTCTGGATCAGAAGGTTGGTTCCCTTGTGAATTATGGCTGCCAACGTCTTGCCATACTTTCTAATAGAACTGGGCCCAGGTCGCTACCTCCGGGGGTAGGAGACTGAGCATAGCAGTAAGCAGTAAGCAGTAATCTGTGTGCTTTCTACAGGTGCCCCGGTAACCAACTGAGGCCGAAGCCGCCATTGGCAACCGTCCCTGTTCAGTATGTCAGTAAACAAATATTTGGCCGGCTTTTGAACCGGCATTAAAAGAAACCTCATGGACTCCAACAAAAGTCAGACCTGAGCTCCAAATGACATCAGCCCATGACCAGTGGTCAGCTCCTCAGCCGATTTCCAGTCGAAGTATGAGTTCTGGTTAAGGTCATCAATGACTCACCTGCGGAGTCAGAGGATTCCTCAAAGACTGCCCTTGACCATTCGCCACCAATGACTACCCTGTTCCTCATCCTGGGTGATCTCCACCGAGAGCCAGGGACTGAGTCTGGCAGGCAGAAGGGACGAGCATGGGAGCCTGAAGGAGGGGCTCTGGGGGGCATGGATGGAGGGGGGAAAAAAAAAAGACCAGTCTGCCCATTCTGTTGATTGTTCAGGTGGACGTCAAAGATCCTAAAGTACACCTCAAACACAGATGAAGAATTTCCTCAGTGTTCTGGTCAAATTATCCCTTTCCCCAGTCCACCCACAGATTAATCATTCAACATCATTTGGTCTGCATCTGGGCACAGAGAGCCAGACAGCTGTTGTGTAGTTTGGTAGTGCAGTATAGCTGCCACCTTCCAGAGTAACTGCATGTCAGTGACTGTTCAGTATAAGCTCTGTGTTAAATTATAAAGAACTTTCAGATGCTTACGTGAAAAGGTTCTATGTAAACAAATGTATTATAGCTGAAATGGCATGAGGTCTGACAAAAGAACACAGTCAACTCCAAGGTTTGGTTTAGGTAAGACTAAAAATACTTTCCTAGACAATAATTGTTTGGTGCACAACACAACTTATCCTTATGAAAAATGTAATACGCCAGTTCAGCCATGAAGTTTTGCAGCTCACTGGCCCAACCTGCTGAAGGAATAGGTACCAGAAGAGTTACTTTCCAGGGGGGAAAAAAAAATTATACAATGGCATCAAAAAGTACTGGCTTCTGATTGGTTGGCTGGCTCAATTTACAGGTTGTAAATCGTAGCATGACCCCACGGGAAAAAGTCCCAGCCAGCCTAATCAAATGCCCACCATCACTCTGACCCTCCAACATCAAAACTACTGGCCACCATATTGGGCCCCCACTAAACTAAATGGTCCACTGTTAAATTCAAAGAAATGCACACCTCCTTTAATGTAACAGATTCAGATGAGCAGCAACAAATTTTATCTATAGAGAATTAAACTTCAGACGCTAAACAGTGCCTGTATTAAATGGACCCCAGCTTTCTTCTAGAACTCCCGCTCCGGTCAGCAGTCTGCGGCTAGCGTGCAACAGCAGCACCAAAAGCCCCTCCAAAAAAGCACGAAATGTCCCACAATCATGCACAACACTGCATCCAAAGACGGACTCTGAGGAAAAAAACGAGGGCTAAAAGGTATATGACTCACCGCCGAAAAGCGAAGCCGTGATACCGCTCATATGCCTATGCATATGGATATGCGCATGCCCAGTGTCACGGATCGGCTTTTTGACACTAATTTGTGAACTTTTAACCCTAGTTTTCCATCAAAAAACAGTTTCCCTACTTCTGCATATATCATACTTTTAAAATATGTCTATGTAAACTGACGTTCCAAACATCATTCTGAAACCCCTTGTACGCCTCAAATAACCCCATTTAACAGCACATACGGAACCCGAAGCCACTCAACATGCAGGGAGAGATAGTCACTTTTAGCAAACACCAGCACAAAGAACAACAGCATGTAGTAATTGTGACAACCAAAAGACCGCTCCTCTCCCTAGACCCTTCAGAATCATGGTCACAGCCCGTTTCCCTGTTAAAAAAAAAAACAAAACAAAACAAAAAAAACTGTTTTTTGTGCTGTTTTTCTCTCTCTCGCAGATAAGATACCCTTTGTGTGTCCCTGGCAATTGTTACCTATTACTTATCCCAACAAAAGGTAACATAAAATAAAAAGCTGAACATAATAAAAAAGAATATGAAATGCATGGCGCAACACAAACAAATCCTTCTTGATATTCCCTTAACTACTGGGCGCACTATTTAACTGAGAGGGGAAGGATATTTTAACAAAAATCAATAAAAAAAAACAACATATAAATTATGGAAAGTTTTTCTTTATTTGCTGTAAAACAAACATAAAAAGGGACATTGTATAGTCGCAATACACCACTCCAGGGTGTGGGTTATGCTGGGATTTACCCACCTCTGGTGTGGTTTACTCAGCCTGTGGCCTTGTGACCAAACCACACACAGGGGAAATAACAAGAATTAGATGACACACTTGTGATTGTAAACAGACTGCAGGGGAATACCCTGATTTGTACTCACAATACCCAAGCTGAGGACCGGATGGTAGATGTTCTTCTGGATTGCCAGAACAACAGGGCATGGAGACAAGGTCCTTGTGACTGGACCCCACTGCAGTTGATAGCAAACGTATTTACTCCAAGCTAAGCCGGGGTTTGCTTCCAGCTTCAGCACACAGCACGGAGGATTGGAAATAGCGATTCCCCACAAGCACTAAGCACATTCATATTTAAAAGGAAAGTACTATACCAGACAGGCTGCTCCTCGATCCCGATCGCAATTACTGCAAAATACCCGGGAGCACACACAGCAACTTCAGTTCCTGACAGACCGAGCGTGATTCAGCAATTTCTCCAGTCTTCTACAGGGTGAGCCTGGTTTCCACTCTTCAGACTTCCTTCTTTCTCCTCACAATCGGATTCAGTCCAAAATGGCACTTTCAACGGCTGCAGGCCGAACCTCAGGGCCTCACATGCACTTCCCACGCGAAATTGTACACCGCAGAAGCACAGAGCTCCTTCTCTCTTCACTGTCACAACTGATCTGATCTTTCCAGTCACAGAGCAGGGCATTTCCTTTAGCTCCACACCATTCTGTTGGTTGGTTCGGCTGTCATTCACAATAAGACTCCCTCTGTTGGTGGAAAAAGGTGCCATGGTCAAAACTACATTTCCCAGAGTCACTGCCCATACAATCCCCTTGTGGCTGGCTCAAAATTAAGAGTCCAAGTTCTGATTTGTCCACAGGCTCCATTTTAGAGCTCCCTTAACCAAACTGGCCCAGCACAGCAGTTCAGGACCAAAATGAAAGAGCTACACTGAAACAGTTCATGCTAAAATAAAGACAGGTTAGACAAACTATATTTTATCAGTCACTCTAAATGATTTCTGGCAAACAGTTATATCTTTCAACAAGGCTCCCTCTGCACATGTAGCGACGGCAGAAACGGAGCGAATTGGCAGCAGCTCGGGGCGGGATTCGAGCATTAAATACATAGTCCCCCCCATACAAACTAATTAAGACTGCAAGCAGGCAGCTCTTAAAGAGACAGTACATGGAGGCTGAAATAGCACTCACTTGGAACCATATTTAAACAGCTCAGACACCAAGCACCGCCCAGACTTTGGAGCATTCAGGCAAGCTCCTGGAAGACATTTGGAAACCCCCATTTGCAGGGGGGGGTTACACCAGGATATCATAGAGGAACTTCCTGGTCTAGTTTGGGGCACATAAATTATTTTAAATCGAGTCTAGAGCTGGTGGGCAGACACAGAAGAGTGGTAGCTTGTGATTCTCCCAGGGTGCAAACAAGTCAATATGTTGGGGTCCCCAACACTGAACACAATTGCACACAGCATCTTGATGAAGTAACCACTTGTAAGCATGTTTCTCAGGTGGATGAAGCTCTCTGCCAACTTGCTGTTTGCAATGGTAATGCGCGGCAAACAAAAATGTAGTAAGACATATTGCCAGTGAGCACATCTCCAAAGCTTCCTCACACAGCATGGCGAAATGGTCTTCCCCCTCTTTGTTCACATACTGTACAACATGAACACAGTATCGTCTGTGTTGACTGTGGGCTGGGTGGCCAGCTACCTTCGTGGAGAATGCCTGAAATGCCCGACGAATCACCCTCAACTCAAACGCACTGATGTGCAGCTGTTGATTTCCGTGGAGACCACAGCCAGTGCTGCCTGCAGGTCTGCTAATGAGCTACACAGCCCACAAGGGAGACATCAGCGGTGAGGGCCATCTTCAAGTTGGACTGCGTGAAGGGGACCACTTTCAAGAGGTGTGCAAGAACAGCCACCAGGAAATCATTTCAATCATGGTCTGCATGACCATGACTGGATGGGGCAGGTTCACGGACTTCTGGGGCAACTGAGCCTTCAGCTCCTACCAAAGGTGTCACATTAGAGATCAGGCCCATTTAATGACAAGCATATCTGATGCCAGCAGGTTAAATGAAGAGATATAAAAAAAACCCTTGTGCCAGTGTCTGTGTGTCTCAAAGAGAGGAGGAGTGGGTACATACCAACATATAAAGAGTCCGTTACAGCAGAAGTCAGACTCAAGACTCACAATAGTCGAGTTCTACCCTGATATACTCCACACACCGTCAGGGAGTTGGGACATCTCCAGGTTCTGAACCAATCCCAGGTTGGCGAAAGCCCCCATGGCCACCAGGAATGCAGACTAAGTCAAGGAAGATGACTGATCTCCAATTCAGTGAGTCATCCAAATACGGGAACACGTGCATTCCCTGTTGACAAAGATAGGCTGCCACTACTGTTAAGACTTTTTGGAAAACATGAGGTGCTGTCAAGAGACCAAATGGCATTGCTCTGAAGTTAACCATCTAAAAGCACAGACCAGTTGATGGGAATGCCTGACTGACTACAACATGAAAATACACATCTTCAAGTTCAGAGTGCAAAATCAAGTCAACCTGTTCCAATGAGAGAATGACCTGACCCAATGTCATCATCCTGAACTTCTGTTGTCTGATAAACTAGTGCAGATCACGCAGGTCAAGGACAGGGTGCCAGCTACCTGTCCTTTTTGTTGTCAGAAATTAGTGGGACACATACCTCCAACTGACTTCCCCTTTTTCTTTACAAATATACCCATTAAAGAAGCTGTATTTGTGACTCAGCAAAATGTCTTTGTAGTATTTAGCAGTCATGTGCAGGATAATGCATACTTCATTAATTTCTATTTCTAATGCAAAAGTAGCTTTTATAACTAGTTGTGTAATTAATGGCTCAATAATTATGGCTGCCATTAGCAGTTTACAGAAATCTCTTCCGCGGAGGTTACCTTTTTACCATACAAACTAGATTTATGCTGTGGATGTATAACAATGCTGTCAGCACATGTTTCTGCCAGTAAAGAGCACAACAAACCAAGAGGTCTAGTTTTTTGATGGGCATGGCAGGAGAGCAAAAACTAGTATATATGTCAAAACCACCTACTGTATCTCAGTTCAAAAAATACATAAAGATAAAAAATGGGTATAGTATTTATGATTTTGCAAGAAATACATTACTACAAAAAAAACTTTACCGGGGGGGGTCCCTAACGAATACTGTTTCTAACATGAGACCAGATTTACCTGTCTGGCTGCCTGCCTACAGCTGATATTACAACTGCTCAATCATCTACTTGTGTCACCACAGTCTGTAGCTGTGAAAAAAAGTTTGATATCATGAACAGGGGATTATGATCAGGGCAGGGAGGGGAGACAAGTAAAACTAATAGGACAGTCATGGACTTCAGACACACAGACTTTAATAAAATGAGAGAGGGGAAAAAATGGAAGGTACAGAGAAGATGACGGCAGTGAAGGAGCTATGGGAAGTTATCGGGGAGGTGTTCAGGAAGCAGCAGAAATGTGCATAAAAAAGGTCAGGAAGAGCAAGAGGGGGAGGAGACTGCTCTGGTTCCCTAGGAAGGTGGTGGGAGCAGTCAGGGAAAGGAGGAGGGCTTTCAAAAAATTGAAAATGACACTCAGAGAGGAGGATAGGGAGGAGTACAGGAAGAAGAGGAGGAGTCTGGCAGGGCGGGGGATCAAAACGGCAAAAGCAGCCAGTGAGGAGAAAATAGCCAAAAGGGCCAGGAGGGGGGATAAAACGTTTTTCAGATATGTGAGGGAAAGGAAAAGAGCAGGGCAGGGAATTGCTAGATTGAGGGGGGGAAGGAGCAATTAACTTGGAGCAGGACTACGAAAAGGCAGAGGCAGTAAATGAGTATTTTAGTTCGGTGTTCACAGAGGAGGTGGAAGGCAGGAGTCCAGTACTGGTGCTCAAGGGGAAGGAGGGCAAATGGGTGGATCAGAGCCCATTCACTGTGGATAGGGTTAGGGCTGAGCTGGATAGACTAAGGGTGGACAAGGCAACGGGGCCTGAGGGGTTGCATCCCAGAGTGATCAAGGAATTGAGGGAGGAGCTGGCTGCACCCGTGACAAGGCTCTTCAACCTGTTCCTGGATATGGGAGAATGCCGGAGGACTGGAGGAGGAGGGCTTATGTAGTGCCCTTGCACACGGGAGGTAAGCAGGGAGCTGAAGGAGGAGAACTACCACCCAGTCAGCCTCACATCTGTGGTGGGGAAAGTAATGGAGGCATTAATCAAGGAGAGGGTGGTGAATTACCTGGAGGAGTGTGGCTTGCAGGACAGCAGACAGTATGGCTTCACCAAGGGAAAATCATGCCAGACCAACCTAATTGAGTTCTTTGATTGGGTGACTCAGGTAATCAACCAGGGAGGGGCAGTGGACGTGGCCTATCTGGACTTCAGCAAGGCCTTCAACACCATCCCGTACAGAAGGTTGATGAGCAAGATGGAAAGCATGGGTTTGGGAGGGAAAATAGCAGGCTGAGTGGAGGCCTGGCTAGCAGGGAGAACTCAGAGGGTAGTGCTTAACAGAGAGCACTCAGATGGCAAGGGTGAGGAGTGGAGTGCCACAGGGGTCCGTTTTGAGTCCACTCCTCCAACTTCTGCATCAGTAATATTACGGAGGGTTTGAGAGGGAGGGTGTGCCTATTTGCTGATGATACAAAAATCTGCAATAGAGTGGACATCCCAGAGAGTTGAAGACATGAGGAGGGACTTCAAGACACTTGAGGAGTGGGCCAGGAAATGTCAGCTGAAACTTAATGCCAAGTGGTGCACTGTGATGCAGCTAGGGAGGAAAAACATGCAAGTGGGGTACACGCTGGGGGGGGGGGAGATCAAAGAATCAGAACAGGAAAGGGATCTGGGGATCATAGTCTCCTCAAACCTTAAGGCAGGTTTCCAATATAGTAGGGTGGTGGAAAGGGCCAATGGAATGCTCCCATGCATAAGCAGGGGCATTACTAGCAGAAGAAGGGAGGTTATAATGCCCCTCTAGAAAGAAATGGTGAGGCCACAGTTAGAGTACAGGGTTCAGTTCTGGAGACCACATCTCCGCAAGGATATAACATTGGAGAGAGTTCAGAGAAGGGCAACAAAGATTGTGCAGGTTATGCAGGGGAAGACATATGAGCAGAGGTATAAGCAGCTGAATCTATACACACTGGAAACGAGGAGGGGGAAGGGGGGACATGATTGAAACCTTTAAATATGTAAAGGGGCTCAAGAAAGTAGGTGAAGGGGATATGCTGAGGAGGAAGGAAGGAGCCATAACTAGAGGGCAAAGCCTCAGATTGCAAGGAAATAGGTTTAGGGGCAATGTGAGGGGGCACTTCACAGAGAGTGTGGTGGAGCCCTGGAACAGACCGCCAGACGGAGTGGTGGGGGCTTAGACAGTGGAGGTATTTAAGAGCGCATGGGACAGGCATATGGCACTGAGTATTGGGGGGAGGTTGGGGCAGATGGGGGGGTATGTGAAAGGGAAGGGTTGGGCAGACTAGATGGTCCAGAAGGGTCCTTTTTTTACCATCAAACTTCTATGTTTCTATGATGATCTCAGGTGTAGTCCACTAGCAATCAGTCAATCAATCAATCAAAATCTTTATTTATCCAGGCAGGCACCACTGAGCAGGGCTCATTTGCAAGAAGGACCTGGTCATACAAAAATCATAGTACAGTAACATGGTAAAACATAATGCAATATTATACCAGCAACAGCAGATGAATTTTAATGGATAGTGCTCCTGTGTTCCCATTATGGGCATATAGTGGTTATTATTTATTATAACATGGTGAGAAAAATATTAGCATTCTAATAGGCTCGGAGATCAGTAAGGAGTGCAATTACGAGACTAAGTACATTCCTGTACTTCATTCAGACCACAAGCCTGTTTACTATATCAAATCATTACACTCTACAGTGCCTAAAGTGCCAATCAGACCGCCAGTCATTATTTTGTTTTTCTTTTTCAGTTCTCTTTCTGGTTCTCTGACCAGGGCAGGGATGTACCCAAATATCAACCCAGAACTCCCACAACCGCCCACCACCCTGGCACTTCTCACCAAGTGCCCAGTCTGGGAAGACTGTGACCTAGCTCCTCATGGCGGGTTCCCCCCAAAGGGAAGGACCTATATAACCCTTGTGTCCTGGCTGAGTTTTAAGCTCTGTCATTGTCTCAGTGTGGAGGCTTCTAATGGCTCCCTTAGCATCATGGTGCTACCTGCCACAGGGATTTTTTTTTATAGTTTCCCCCTCCCACCAAACCTTGGGTGTGCAATGATGTCCGAGGCATGCCACACATGCTCTTGTGCAGGACGTGCCGACGTCTGCCGAGCCCCAAACCCGCATGTGCAGAAGGTATCAGGTGCACTGACTCCCAACCACCACCAGAAGTCAAACTGTTGATGATATTCTCACCCCACCCACCTTATCGGAGAGCAGCCCACTGGATGCCCATCCTACTGCCCCCGGCTGACACTCCGATGCTCCAGGATCGTTCCCAAACCAGGGTCGTCTGCACCGCAAGTGGTAGCACTAGTGCTACAGCTCGCGCCAGCAGGCTGGGCCAGTCACTATTTACAGTACTGGGATTCCCTTACTGTTGAAAGGGACTACTTCATTAAACTTGCAATAAATTTACTAATACTTGCATTAACACAGTGCATCACATTTTTTGCATAAAAATGAGCCACAACATTTTTCTCACCATTATACGTACAATAAGACACTTCAAGGATGTGTAATTATGGGGGAAATAACTGCACTTTGCTCTCGGGTGTTTTTTTTTTTACACTTCATTAGCAATTTCATCAGTAAAATTGCAGTCTTGACCTTGAATTTAGTTACAGCATGTATACATTAAGAACTCTCAGGGTGACAACCTGCACGGAGTACAAATGACAGAACCATAAAATTTGCATTTTTAGCAAATTAGTGATAAAACACAAACATGTAATAAAATAACCTTAGAGGTATGAAGGCATTAGTTTGTCAGGTTGTAATATGGAAAGTGTTAAGTCTCAGTGCAAGCTGGGTTGGGTACAAGTGTACATTTTCTGCTGTTAGTTCCCTGTCACATTGGTATGGGGGGGTGGTGGGGATATGAGAGTCCTCTCCAGCTGACCTCACCCTCATTCCCCTAATATATGACCCAATATATCTTGGTAGGTCTCATATGCAGCATTCCTTCCACAGTTGTTCCAACTGGTACATCTGTGGGTACAATCCCAGGTTACCCCCTGTAACTCCTGAACGTCAGTCTCACTCTGCACCACTTCCCACGTGGTCCTTCTATTAATTAATTTTCTTCCCTTTCCTGTATCCTGAATGTTAAGCATTCCACGTCCAATATTTCTCCCATTATTGTTTTCCAAGCTTGGACTGTGGGGGCCTCAGTTTGGAGCCATTTACGCGTTTGCAGCTGCTGCCACACATATATGCCAAAGGTAGATGGTCTCTTTCCCCTTTATAGCCTGCAGTTTTACGTCCCATCACTAAGTTACTACAGGTTAGTGGAACTCCCAGACCGAACTTCTCCTGCAGAATTTTGCTCATTGCCTCCCAAACTGGCGTGAGAGTTTGGCAGTAGCAAAAAATGTGGATATCTGTTCCACGAGGGTCTCCACATTGCCTCTACCATCATGCTACGGACGTCAGTTCCCACTTTGCTCTACTTACTGATGTTACAAAATATCTTATTTTTACTTTCCAGGAGAATTCTTGCCATCTAAGGGAGGAGGACAAGTGAAATGAGCTTTTCCAGACCTGTTCCCACTCCTTTCGTGCGAGTCTGAAGTGTGCTTCTGCTTGCCATTCTTCAGTGAGGAAGGATGCCGCTGTTGCCCTATCCTGTGCCAGAAACTGATAAATAAGGGAGACAGACCCTTTCTACTGGAGCATATGTAATAATGTTATAAAAGTTACATGTGGACTTTCTTGGTCTTGTGTCTGTCTGTGCTCCAGTCACTGCTTATGGGTGTTTAAAGGCCCTTGGCGCAAACGCCTCATGTCTAACACCCAAGAACTGTGCAATTATACCCTCATAACTGCACACCCTGGCATGTCTTACTGCATACTTATACTGCAGAAAACACCATGGACTCAATCAGAGTGCAGAGCTGCTATCACATTATTCAGCCACAACTGTACAGTGGATTGAACAACAGGACTGTATGCTAATACTAGCATTCTGATTGGTCACCATTCAAAAATGTTGTGCAGTTAGTACTTTTTATCCCGAGCATCAGGCAGCCCCGTCACCCTAACATCACCAGGACTTACCCTGCCCATGTATTCCTCCAAGGATTACCCCCCCCCCCATGGATTCGGTTTCACGGCAGTGCCAGCTTGTCAGGTGTGGGGCCTGCGGGTGGCCGGAAGACGTGCAGACTATGTGGTGGCTCAGGATCCCTGGACAGTGCCACCACACAGCACAATCGAAGTAAGGGCTACAACATCCTTGAAGCAAAACAAAAAATCCTCACGATACTGAAGCAGCTAAAACCTTATTTAAGTATGGAGTAGCCTGCCCCTTAGCGTCATCTAATGTTTCGTGTCACTACCTCGTCCTTTATCAGAGGCGTAGTAGGTATACCAATCACCTGTTTGATACTATGCCATATGCAAATACTAAGATTAGTGACCAATGAATGAAGTGCTCATGAATAAATAAAGTGCTAAGTACAATATACAATTCTAAATAATTGTGCAAATGTTGCAACTTGTCAGAAGTCTTCCTGCCGACCGGGGAGTTTCCTTGGTTATCTTTCGCTGTCCCCACTGGTGCGACAATGTGCGTGCAGCGGCATCAATGACTGCCATACGTGGTGTGGACATCTGTCACTCTGCCACTGTTCACTTGTGGTCCCTATGCCCTACCCCGCCACTGCTAGGGGCAAAGCTAACGCTGGGCTCTGCGCCACCCCCATCCCGGAAGGAGGAGAGCAGTCTGCCAGATGCTCAATCCTCCTCCACCTGGTTGACCCTCTGACAGCCAGAGTTCGCCTGTGGGCTCGGGTTGTCAGCGCAATACGCAGTAGTGCTACCGCTGTGCCACCGGCCAGCTCACCACCCAACTGCCATTAACTGTCAACACTGCACCACTCATCTTTTTTTTTTTGTTTGTTTGGTTTAGTCTTTGGTAACTGGGTAAGGCCCACTAGGCACAACTGCCTGTTTTTAGGAGCAACCTGGGAGCACTGGGGAGGTTAAGTGACTTGCTCAGAGTCACATAGTATGCAAATGGAGGTTGTGGGAATCAAACCCAGGTCTGCTGGATGTACCAAGCTCATTCATAGCTCATTACTCTAAACTCTAGGCTATACTGCCAGCCCTTCAAAGGAAAAATGTCAGGAGAAAATTCTAATTTCCAGAGCCTCAAAGAACAAGACAAATGCACTTTTACTGGACCAGTCTACATAATAACTGCTTTCACTAAATGAAATTTCATATAGTAACACATTCTCTTTAGTCTGTGCCGGTGTGTTTTAAAAGTAATGCTATGGTAGTGTGTCTTTCTCCCATGGTGTTTTCTGCAGTATAAAAGCAACAGCAGCATAATGAGCTGGGTTAATGGGTGAATGACTGTACTAGGATGCCAAAGAAGTTCTTGGCCTGTAGCCTTAGTGTTTTGTGGTATCCCACTACATTTATTTCCCCACAAACCCAGCTCACGATACTATTATTGCTTAATTATGTTGAAAAATATCCCTCTCAGTCAATCAGAACACACAGCTACTGTTCCATTTTTCCATAACTGCCCATTAGACTGAATAATGGGACTCTATGCTAATCCCTGTATTCCGATTTGCTGCGACTAGTGCTATACCAAGTCTGAGAAACTGCCTAACAGGTTTTTCTCAAAGACATGCTGTAACGCCAGTGAGAGACTGATTTTGGTGCGGTATTTTAAAACTTTTTTTTTTTTTTTTTTTTAAATCAGTATAAAAATCTATAATAGCACAGTGGATGGGTCTTTCTCTGTAATAACCAAACAGAGGTGTTAATAAACACCCCAATTTAAGGGCTCAAAGTTTTTGACTTTCGGTTATTACTTTGTAAACCTAGACCACTATCACATTACTGCTATATTTATTTAATTTATTTGAAATTATTTCAACCAGGAAAATCCCGTGAGATGCAGCATCTCATTTTCATGGAGGTCCCAGAGAGGAAAGCAGCAGTCAACAGGTTAACAGTCAGCAGGAACAGTTATCTAAGACTAAAACATGCAAATGGAAAAAAAAAATGTAAAGGTAAGTATTAGCATTATGAAAAACAGGAAACTGACTACAGAGGATATCTGTGAATTATAAACTGAATGAGCCAAAATCCTGGGGTTTGTGTTTTTTCAATATGTTCTCTTAAGACACCATTTTGTTTTTAAATCCTAGACATTCTCAGTTCTATAGTGTGAACCGTCTCTTGATGCAGGGTCAGAGACATCATAATGGGCAGTTCAAAGTGACACCAACAAAGACGATCAGCTGAATGTGTTCACTTGAGAGAGAAACAAGGTCTTCAGAAGAAACGGGTGTGGGGGGATAAAATATGCTACAACAGGAAAGAGCTGGTGTAAACAGAATACGTAACAAGAGATCATTACCACACCTTTCTATACAACTTTGTAACATGCCCTATATCACTTGGTACTGTACAGGTGCCCTCATTTGTGAGGCACACAGTTTCTCCATTAAATCAAAGACTGCATTCTACAGTCCCTCTTTGAGTATCTCATGTCCAAGACACGGCTGCATTGTTGATGTGCAGTACTGTATCTTTTCTGTCTAGCTGGATGGGTTTTCACTTCTGTCTCCTTTGACAGTAAGCAAGCCTTCAAGGGCAACAACATCTCCTGTAAGAAACGTTTAACTTTATCTAGAAATCATATTGTTCCACTGCCATGCAAACTGACTACCTTGCATGTCTCGCCCGGGAAACTTTTATTACAGTGCAGTATTGGAAAGAAATATGTCAGAAATCTCTTCCCAATCACAACACCCTGCAGTTTTGTTATCACACTAACAGGCAGCAGAATCTAAAAATACCCTGGAAAAAAGTCACTCGAGCTCAGAGATACGAAGGATGAATTTAGTAATACAGTTATGAAAATAACCAGTTAGTCACCTGATTTGACAGGCAGTGGCACATAAGCTTAGCACCCATGGGAAAGAGACAAGTTGCCATCCTTCACGTAACCATTTCTCCTCGTGGGAAGGTTATAAGAAGCATCTCTGTACTCCACTCAATGGCAACTTATACCGCCCCCCCTCTATAGGTAGATCTGTTTATACTTAGCATTCTGCCCTGGTGTGAATGGTGCAGAGTTATTGATCAGCTGAAGTGGTTAAGTGCAGACACATCTGGGAGTGTTGGAAGGCTATCCATTGCGCCGTGGAAGGAGCTGAAATAGTGCAGGAGTTCAGTTCCTGTGTGGCCGCTCCCCACCACCTGCCGTGATGTACCTGCAATGTTGGGAGCCACCAGAGGGATTAAAAAAAAACATGGGAAAAGGGAGCCAAGCTGCCTGCAACACTTCACAGCTCGTGTCTGTAGATGCACTAGAAATGGTTACAGCTGTGTGTGACAGGGCTGAATAAGACCCTGTCCCATTTGTTATGTAGAATGAGTTAAAAGCAAGAATCTGTAGGGCTGGCCCGCCAGTGCAGCGACATGGCATCCGTCTGTGATGCCAACATCCCATGTTTGGGAATGGACATGGGAAGTCAGAGGGCTGGCCAGGGTGAGTGGGAGAGAAGGACTGAGCATCCTATGATGGCTCTCCTTCTTCAGGAGGAAGAGGAGACTGTGTGTCTGCTGCAAAGTTGGCCCCCTAGCAGAGTCTGGGGGCTTCGCTGCGGCCAGTGCTTGAACTTCTCAGGAGGCGTGCAGACGCTGGCGCCATTACGCCAAGCCTCCTTCAGGTCAGTAGAGCAGCACACAAAACTGCTGTCAGCCATGGATGATGCCTGCCCCCCAACTCCGATCTCCATCCACCCCCGACACTTCCGAAACAAAGGCGACCTAATCAGATGTCTACTGTTCCAGCCGGCTTGACACCCTGCTCTGGGGGAATAGCAGGGAGGCAATGTCGGTGGGCACCCCTACCAACAACCTTCTCCTATCGACTTGATCACCCAGGGGGTATCACCTATAAGGAAGGTAAGCCTGTGGGGTTGGGGGTGAGGAGGGATGGGCTAATGGTTCTGGTGGCTCGCAGCAAAAATAAAAAATAAAAGCAACGATCTGTTCGATCCTCTCCTTTTCCGTCTCTTATTCGATTGTGCAAATGTTCTTGTGAGACCTAGGAACTGATCATTCTGACAGTCTCACGATTCTCCCCCTCCCTCTATTTCCCAGTCTTCACTTGCCATTTCTTGTTGTTTCTATCTTTTCTTCCCCCTTATTTGTGGTTATAAAATATATATGTGAATCTGAATGTGAAACTTGGCTCCCTTTGTTTGCATAGTTAACTTTCAATCAATCAATCAATCAAAATCTTTATTTATCCAGGCGGGCACCATTGAGCAAGGTTCATTTGCACGGTGGACCTGGTCATGAATACATCAAAGTACAGTACAGATGCAGGTATACAAAAACCAATAATGTACAAGGAAGAAAAAGTATATACAGTGTATACAGTACAGTACAAGATTGAAAAAAAAAAAAAACAGCATTATTTTACAATTGAAGAAGTCAGCAGATGTACAATCAACCATAGGCATACACGGGTTACAAGCAGAGATCTTTTGAGTGAGGCAGCCGGCAACTACACATACAGGGGAAAGAGGCCGTGTATGGGGTGGCAAGTTAGAGAGGTAAAGAAGAGGAGGGATATATTACTGATGACTGGGAAAATTGAGCTAAAACCACAGAAAGTGATGATGGCTGTCGTGTACTTGTTTATTATAATAATGACGAAGGAGGAATAGATAATTGGGACACTACTATGGATGGGGTGGGACTTTAGCCAGGCTGGAGTGGACAGGGAAGAGTGGGTGCAGCAGGAAGAGTTAATAGGGAAAGAGTGAGAGCCAGGGGTAGAAACATGGCGAGCGTCAGGATGGAAAGGGGGAGTTGCGGAATTAGTGGGCTAGCGGTGAGAAAACATTTGCAAGGTGCTTTCATGTAGCGATCGTAGAGCTCCTTGAAGATATTCAGGCTAACAGGGCAGCTCAGCTTCAAGTTACTTTGTAAACTGTTCCACAATGTGGGTAAAGAGAAGCTTAGAGCAGCTTTGCCTAAACGAGTTTTGACCCTTGGAACTTGGAGGGCAATTAGGGAATAGCTCCTTAGAGCATACATGCCTAACACACTCCGGGGAATACAATCTGAGAGAAATGAGGGGAAACTTGCTGGTCACCGCTCTGAAGGCCCATAGGGCGGCATTTCTATTCCTTCTATAGTGAAGGGAAGTCCAGCCTAACGATGAGTACAGGGAGCAGTGGTGTGTGGAAAGTGGAAGGCCAGTAATGAACCTGATAGCTCTGTGGTAGAGGGTGTCCAACTTAGCCAGTGTGGAGGCAGTGCAGTGGCAGTACAGCAGGTCCGCATAGTCTATTAAAGATAGGAAGGTAGCTTGAACCAGTCGAGTCTTGGCCTCCTTTGTGAGCAGGTGGTTAATTCTGTAAAATAGTCCTAATCTTTGCCTTAGTTTCTTCTGTAGTTCTTCGACATGGTCGGCAAAGGAAAGTTTATGATCGAGCTACATACTCTAGTGATTCTCCAAGAACAGTGGTAATTTGTGGGATAGCTCCCCCCCACCCAAGCAGGAATTGCCGCATGCAATGAGGAGGAGAAGAGCATGGCTTTTGTCTTTTTCACATGGAGCAAAAGCTTTTTGTTTATAAGCTGGTATTGTAGAAGGTTAAATTCAGCTTGGAGGTCTTCACAGGCTGCTTCCAGCGTGGGACGACTCAAGTACAGTACAGTGTCGTCTGCGAATAAGTGGATGTTGGCTTTTTTGATGGGGTCATTGATGTTGTTAATGTAGACTACAAAGAGGAGAGGACCAAGGATAGAGCCCTGGGGCACGCCCCTCAGCATAGGTTTTAATGGAGAAAGATAACTTTCAGCTTTAACCTACTGTTTCCGTTCTCCGAGGTAGTCTGCAAACCAGCACATAGATTTATGGTCCAGGCCTAAGGTGCTTAGGGAGGAAAGAAGCAGGCTGTGATCGACTGTGTCGAATGCCTCACTAAGATGCAAGAAAACGGCACAGACATGCTTCTTGTTGTCAAGGTCTACGAGCCAATCATTGGTCACCTTAGCTAGGGCTGTTATGGTGCTGTGCTTTGCTCTGAATCCAGACTGAACCGGGTTTAATAGGCTTCTGGATTCTAAGTATACCCCTAGCTGGCCACACACTTTTTGTTCTAGTAATTTAGACAGGATGGGGAGGAAGGAGATCGGTCTGTAATTATTTAGATCACAGGGGTCACCTGCTTTTAATAGAGGGGTGACATGGGCTATTTTCCATTGAGGGGGGGAGGCTACCCTAGGAGAGTGACATGTTGAACAGGTGGGTGATTGGCACCACAAGCACATGGTAGGCACATTTCAGACAGTATGGTTCTATGAAGTCGGAGCCTGCTCCCTTCCTGATGTCCAGTTGCAGCAATAGGTCTTCCACCTCTTTTAGAGAGACAGGTAGGAGGGAGAAGGCCTCTTCGGTAGAGGGGGACTCATGGGTTGGTGGGCCCTGAGCTGTGCGGAGGTCATTGACAGGAGAAGTATCAAATGCTAGCCCTGCCATTGCAAAATGGTTATTGAGGGCTTCCAATATCTCCGATCGGTTAGAGATAACGCTGCCACCGGACTTAATTTTTGCTGGAACGGAATTACCAGGTGCATGTCCAGACATGTCTTTTAATATTTTCCAGAGCTTTGAAGGATTTCTTGAGGCAGAGGCTAGCTCCGAACGATAGTAGGCAGCCTTGGCTGCTCTGACCAACTTGGTGCACTTGTTACATGCTCTCTTAAAAAGACACCAGTCCGAGTCGTTCTTGCTTCTTCTTGCCTTGTTGGTCGACCGGTGCCCACGATTCATTACCAAGTGGCCAATATAATGTTAAAAAAAGATCTAAACGCTGCCCATTGATTATAATGAAGCACGCCTGCGCTTCTCCCTAGCATTCGGCCATAACACTAGTGAGCTCGCCAAGGAGCGGACGGCTGCAAAAAAATGGGAAGTCCTTGGGACCCTGTTTAATTAATTTTACGAGGGATATACTTTTTACTCTATAGCATAATTTTGGGAATCTCAACAATTTAAGAATGCTGTGGCAGTAAAGCACCTATTTATCAGGTGCAGGGGCAATTCAATATAGCTTGGTGGATCTCTTTAAGGGGATAATAGTTGGGCAGCATGAATTTATGATATCCACTTATGCTGATGATATACTAATAAATCGTAGGGAGCTGCACACCTCTATACCTGCAGCCCATCAAGAGATACAGTGACTCAGTAGGCTGTCGACATACAAACTCAATATAAATTAGATGTGAGTGCAATCCCTAAATATGGGTGTCCTTTGGCAAGATACCATCTCCATGGGCCTTCTGTGGGAGCCTACGTGGGAATCAAGGTAAATAGAAGCTGGGAGAGCTAAAAAGCAATGACCTGGGCCCCATAGTCCGTAGGATCAAACAAACGTTAACAGAGGAAAGTCTTTAACTCATCTCTCTGAGGTAGAATAAATACTATAAACACGAATGTGCTGCCAAATGGTAATGGGAATGTTAAATATAATACTACCGCTGAAATGGTTTTGGAAATTGCATAGCTTTATTACAGACTTCATATGGCTAGGCAGGTAAGGCAGCACGAAGAGCCTACTCCAAATGAGTAGGTCCAAAACATGCAGAACTTTGGCTCCCAAATTGTATGCTGTATTATATCATGTTGCGTCGCAGCAAGTACTTAAAATAGGGCCAGCCGCCTCCACAAGATGGGGAACTGAGGTACACTCTTCAATGTTTGCAAATGGAAAAATAATTATACAGGGGTAGAGGTCTCACTCAGCTCTAGCTTTGTTACATCTGCAAGCCTCAAAATTTAGTAAACAGTTCAGAGGTGTCCCAATACAGTCTGTTAAAGTTCACAGATGTAATGACAGATGCTTATGTATGTTTTGACTAGATATTTTACCGCATGTGCCATCTAAAATGTAGTAAAAATTCAGTTTAAAAAAAGTTCCCTGCAATTATGTAAATTTCTAAAAAATAACCTGCACAAAGATACACCTCAGCAAATATTGCACAATCCAAATATTCAGACTGCGAACAAGGCAATCACATCGGGAATGTGAAGGGACTTGGGAAGACCATCCACTGATCATTTGGTACTGGGTGGCACACCTATACCCTTCAACACCTTTCAAGAGAGATACCAGGTCCCAAGTGTGAAATGTTCTCCTTTTTATAACTTATACATGCATTACATAAACGCCTGCTTCCCTCAATCCAAGGAAGGAGGGCTAATCTTAGAGAAGCTGATTGCTACCACACAGCTGCCTCACACAATTTCACAACTATATGCACAACTGCAAACATTAGACTCACAAAACTAGATGGAAGTGTCCATACTGGCAGCATGAACTTCAGCTAGACTGGCCAGATGAAGATTGGCTTAGATTAGATGTCTGTAAGTAGGTCAAGCAGGACCAGTATAGAGTGGAACAATTTATAGTCCTACAAAATCTATACCACACCCCTAGCAAACTATATAAGATTGATAAATTGGGATCCACACAATGTACCCGGAGTGGCAAAGAAGGCACTTTATTCCACGTATTGCAATCATGTGAGAATTTATAACCTTTCTGGGAAGGCATCAAGGAGCACTTTGGACCCCCTACTGGGTCTGCAAGAGGCTTTCATGCCAGAGACATGCATTTGGGGCAGACATCAAAGTAAGACATTTGTCCCCATAAAAGGTACATCACTTTGGTGGCAGTGACTGTTAAGCTTGTCATTTTAAGACACCGGACAGATGAGGAACTACCCACCAGAGCTGAATGACCGTAAAATCTTATATGCATTGAGTGCTGAGAAATTCACCGACAGTGTCAACCACAGATATAAGACATATTGTACTAGATGGGAAATTCTGCACACATTGCTATTAATAATGAAGCCTGGCATACAGACCAAGTAACAAAGGTCACAACAAAGGGTAGCGGGTTTGGTCAATGAATGCTGGGGCAGTAGCCTCCTACCGGAGTACTGAATGCAGTTATGCTATAGAATATATTGTGGGGGCATGGCCAGTAGCAATATTGAGCAGATGTGATCTTACTGGGCTCCTTGCCTGGAATCCAATCTTAAACTACACTTATGCAACTTTCTAAACTTTTAAGTATTTAGACTGAAAAGCAGAACAGGTAGTTATTGGTGGTGACGGTCTGAACTGCAGCAGCAAATGGGGAACCAACAGAGAAGGAGGGCCAGCAAGTGGGGCCCGGTGGTAGAAGGAAGCCTGCCAGATTGACGGATGAGGATCCCAGAGAACCAACGAAGCAAAACCTCCTGTAAAACATCCAGGCGTTCGACTTGTGGGTACAAGCATTGGACCAGACACTGGTTGACTACAAAACACAGCTCCTTGTGTAGGAAACCCTCTCCACAATGGCAACAACAGAGGAGAAGGAAGAAGTGGCACCGGCGCTGAAAGCATAGACATCCACAACTGGGCTATTCAAGGTGAAAAAGGCGATTAGATATTGAATGGAAGCCATGGAAAACTTGGCATAAGTGGCAAATGTGTGGATTCTGAGACTGCAGATGATGGAGGGGGACAATCCAGCAGCATTCGTTGGATCCCTACCAGGCAGAAAGCTTAAACTGGAGTCAGTCTCATCTGTTAATAGGGCATTCAGAATCCACCCCCCAAAAAAAAAAAACTGCTGGATGCGACTGACTCTCTAACACTGCTAGTCGCACTTCAGGGACCTCATACTGGATGTGTTCTATAAGTACAGACACTGGGGAAAAAACTTTCTCTGTTCCCCGATCTGAGTTTTGCAACTCATGAAAGATGCAAGGCCTTTGATGGAACCTGCACTATTCTCCACTCTTTTGGGGTCTCACGCAACATACAATACCCAGCCAGGCTGAACATAGTATATGCCAGGAAACTCTCTCTTCAGCAACCCCAAGGATGCTGGAGCACTTGTCAGCAAAATTAAAACAGACTTTGGGCCGGCCCAGTGGCGTGAAGGGCTGAGGCATCACTGCCTTACCTCCTGCCACACCGGTGATCTGTGTTCACGGTGTGAGCGAGTCGCCAGGGGTAGGCCAGGGAGGGAGAGGATTGAGCATTCGGAGGACAGCTCTCCTCTCCTCTCCCTGGGAGAGGCAGGACTGGAGACCAGTGCACGCCTGGCCCCTAGCAGCGGCTGGAGGCAGGCACACTGGCTCAACAAACTAGGGGCGGAGCAGACACCAGGTGTGCCGCATGCAGAAGCACGCGCAGCTCGACCACTGGCGTCACTGCACGCTGCACACCACATTAGAAGACAGGCAGAAAACATCACCGACCGACAGGATGATACCGGCCCCCCACAGGCACCACACCCAGCCAGCTGGCACCTCAGGAACTCCAAGAGATGAGTCCAGTAGGTGATGTGGCTGAGGGGGCCGGTGGAAGAGGGCCGGGCAGTGACAGGAGAGAAAGAGAGTACAAAAAAAAAAAAGACACACAGACTTTGGTTTGCAAAACCAAGAGGAGAGAGGGAAAGAAACCAGACTGAACTGTCCATTTCGTGTCTCCTATCAGAGAATCACTCCTGAGTGGGAGAATGTAAAGCTGGGGCAAGGTGTGGGGTCCGTTTTATATTCGGCTTGCATCTTGGGACTAAATGACTATGGATTCAGGGCATTAAGTATATTTATTATCCTTATAATGTATAATTAACCATTCTAGTCAACCTTGCTACTTACACAAACTCTGTACTAATTCTGGATTGCCTTATGAGCAAGCAAAATGGCGCCAACCTCATGGCACCCATCCAAGCAGTAATGCATTACTCTACTTCTGCGGCTATGGACTTCATTTTGCCTCTGCTGCAATGAAACACCACTGTGATTAACTGAAGTTTTTTTTTTTTGTTGTTTTGTTTTTTTAACTACTACTACTACTACTACACCACCAGTTGTGGACTTTTTAAAAAGGTTTCTTGCTTTCTAAAATGTTACAATTGTATTTCCAACAATGACTTCTCTGTTGTAGTGCAGACTGTCATCTGTTTTACAGCCTGCACAAAATAAGTTATTTAAATGCTCTTTTTGATTCGTCTGGGACCCAAAAGGCTTGGGCTGCCATCAATCCTGTTATGTCAGCTGGAAACATTTTACTGAATTAGGGTCTACAGCAAGCTTTCTGGATTTTTTTTGGGGGGGGGGGGGGCTCAGTTTAAATCCAGAGTACCCTATGTGTTAAAAAGATTTAGGTTTTGTTACCACACAGGTGCTGGAACTGCTTGGGAATACTTTATGCAGCTTTTTACATATGAGCTATACATGAGCTATAGGTCAAACACTTTGTATGGAATAATGTTACTATAACATAGGGATAGTTTTCTCTCATTAAATTGTTGACCCCCACAAGGTACAAAACTGGATGCATCAACTATGTTTCCTAATACAAAACGTGCCATATTTGTTAATGTACGTACCATGTTTGAGTGAATGTGCATTAAGTGTATGAGAAATTTTTCTTAAAAACTAATAAAAATAAAATTGAAAAAAGAATACACTGCACACAATGCTATCATTTCTCATGAGCTGGGGTGGGTGTCAGTGTGACGGCATTATTTGGTACTGTGCTGCATTTGTGATGTCTTGTGTATTGTTCTGAAAAGTTCAGTAAAGTATACTTCATTTAAAAGATAAGAATGCAGACTTATCCAGACCGATTCGTTAAGCCACTTGAATTTTGCTCAGGGCCCCCACCACCCACCTCGGGCTCAACTGGACTTTGCAGTACTCTCAACGGATTTGCCCCCCCCCCCAACTCAAGGGCAGTTTTGCTATGTTTTCCCACCAAATTTCCTATGGAAGCTGAATTGCTGCATTTTCCCATATAGCCAATGCAAGTCTATGGAAACAATGTCCCTGTGCATGGCTCTATTTCCCTGTAAAATACAGGAATCACTGGGAGCCTGGTCTTTGTGGTGCTTTATTTGAAGCATTCAGGACCATGGGTTCCTGTAAAAATTCTTTATGTTTCAACAACCCTGTCCATGCAAAAAAAATAATAACTCTGAAGCTGAAAAGCTATATTTTTAAGCAGGACTTCATGGACTGTTGAATTGCCATCAGAACTGTATTTGTTGTAAACGCTGCTTTAATTCAGGGCACACTCATTCTCTGATTGTGCTTTCCTACCCGACTCCATACTTTTGAATCCTCTGCCTTCTACTCCAGCTCTATTCTTCTACTGCCTTCTCTCTCTCTCTCAACCCCCCTCCCCCACCCAACTACTCTCTGCTCTTGTCTGCTCGAACCCTACCAGGCACCACTGATTCTGGCTTCTCCCTCCCTCCCTGTAACATTCCCCACTGTCCTCTGCTACGCCCCTTGTTAGCACCTACTTTATGCAAGCTCTCCTTTGCAGTTAGTTACTAGGCCCCTCCATTATTTCTTTGCTTGCCCGCCCTGTTTCTGCACCTCTTTGTTCCTGGCCTGCTCTTAACTCCCCGCCTCTCCCCTCTCTTCCAGCTGTCTGCCACGAGCGGGCTCCATGGCGGTATCAGCCATTACTCCTGGTCAGCCGCTAGCTGATCACTACACTGGAGCCTCTCGCCTGCTTTGCGCTACAGCAGTAGCAGCCCCTGCCCAAATTTGGTACAACGGACCAACTGCGGCTCAGCTGCAGAACCAGCAGCTCCCCTTCATCCTCCCAACTGCCAGCCATTTCTGAGCAGAGGCACCAAGTACGCCCTACAAACAGAGTTTCAGTTGGCTCCCAAGTTGCGCCTGTGACTGGTCCACTTTCACTGCAGCAGGCCTCCCATTGGCTGCTACAGTTCTCTCTCTATCTGGACTGCAATTTGACTTTTGGTGCCTGCTAAGACCGTATTCTGGCACTCCTTACTACTTGAAAATTTGTCCCACACCACCCACCCCCACCCTTTATTAAATACTCTGCACCAGCAATTTATCCCCACCCATTATCTTTATCTGACGAATTCCTAAACTTTGTTCTCTCCTCTTAAAGGGGCTATTCCCCCTTTTTCTACTTTCTGTTATTTTAACAGAGCAGAAGCTCCTCTCCACCTTCCCAACCTACTTTCTTACTGGCGGCCGAGAACTGCTGCCTGTGCTCTTACCCACTGGGTAAAAACTGCCTCTCTCTCCCACTGCAACTGGGTCAGCACCCTCTCCCCCCACTTACAAAATACACTGATTAAGTGGTCAACCACAAACCACTGGGCAGAGTTTATTTATTTAGCTTCTGTTAACCAGATAAGCACACTAGACAAAAACAGATGCCTATTTTCAGGTGAGACCCGGGAGGTTACAAGGAAATAAATTACAAACAGGGTAAGGTTGTACAGAGCTCAGGTAAACAACACAGTTATTTCAAGATGAGACAGAGAGACAAATCAAAATAACATAGAATACATATACAAGAAACACTGTGAGCAGATAAGGCTGGGAGGACAACCAAACACACAGCTCTGGTAAGTGCCCCGCAAGAAGGACCAAGGTAGTCAGTCGGCGCAGCGGTTGGATTTCCGCTTGCGACGCCGGCGACCCGGGTTCGGGAACGGACCTGGGTCGGAGGACCGGCCGGGTTGGGAAGGATTGAGGCGTTATGGGCGGCTCTCCTTCCTGGGGGAGGGCTTGAGGCTGCAGCCTACGTCTGGCGGCACCTAGCAGAGGCTGGGTGCACGCTGCAATGGGGCATAACAAGAGCTCTCAGGATGGGGGCGACGCTGCCGTCATTGCACGCCCCCATCCTGCTTGGGGGACAAAATTCCACGCCTGCGCCTCGGTGGCGCTCTGCCCTGAAGCCTGACTGACCACCGGAGCCGTCCCCCAACCAGTCACAGTTCCGCGGTCCGACATCTGGGGTTGGAGCCGCGGCCCCACTCTCTGGGGGGTAAGCCAGGGATGACTGAGGGAGACAGCAATATCCGGTGGTTGGGGCTCCAGGGGTCCGTGACCAGAGTCGATGGTCGACGAGAGGCGTGGAGGCCAAAAATAGAAAATTAAAAAAAAAAAAAAAAAAAAAAGAAGGACCAAGGTATTGAGTGTGACACTTGTTAGAAGGGCTACTGGTGTCTTAACTGCAATTGCAAGCCGAGGAGAGCAAAGGGAGTTTTGGAAACAGGTATGGGAGGGTGTAGTACGAACAAAGGCAGGAAGGGAATTCCATAATCTAGGAGCACATGTAGCAAATGCTCTGTCACCCGTTTGGGTGTGGGTACTGGGAACCTGGAGTATCCCAGAACCATGCAATCTTGGGGAATAAGAGGAGTGGGTAGGTTTAAGGAGCTCTGCCAGGACAGGAGGTGTGGCCATTCTGACATCCTTGTCAGTGAAACATCCTAGGACAAAGCTCCGATGATGGCCTGGTGGAAGCCAAGTAAGTTTATTGTAAAGGTCACAGTGGTGAGTGAGATGATGGGCATCACGGGCAAAACGGCATATATTATTGTAAGCCACATCCCATTTGGAGAGGTAGTATTAGCAGCATGAGCAAATGTGATTAGACCATAACAAAGCATGGAAGAAAGCACCTCTACTTCCAGGGGCAATATGGCTGACGGGAGTAAGACTATTTTGTTCTGTCCGGTGGTGTGTGTATGACCTGGCAGAGGCTGGGGAACGTAGCACAGCGCCCTAACTCCAAGAGGGGTTGAGGGGCCAGGAGACATCATTGCATGTCCCCACCCCTGGGGCAGTACATGAAAATCGCGCCGCTCATGAATGATGTGCGCCTCGCAATACAGCCTTCATGGCTCTCACCTCCTACTGACCAATCACGGCTCCAGTGCGCCGTCCATGCCCCAAACCCCATCCTGTGGGGAATCCAGGAAGGCAATGCCGGTCATCGCCGCACCTTTCCCGGAGACTGGACATGGGCATCGGCCCCACCTTGAGGGGCAAGTCAAGTGGTATCAGTGGGAGGGGAGAAGCGAGGAAAGTGGTGTGCAGGAAGGGCCAAGCACCAGGTGGCTGAGGCAAGAAAAAGAATAAAGAACAAAAAAAAAAAAGGGGCAACTCCCAGGTATTTGACAGCGTCAGCAACCATCACGGGGGATCCATCAGTGCCGGTAATACTCAGGGGCACAGGGGATGCTTTAATTTTGCCTGGAATCCAAAAAGCATGGCCTGTATTTTTCTGAGATTGAGGACAAGTATTCGCTTTTAGCCAGGATTGTATGTTTCTAACGTCAATGTTTAGGTGTCAGTTAAGGACACTAATGTCATGGGAGTGGGTAAGGAGGACCAGGTCCATCTGCGTATAAGGTGGCCCTGCAATAGGACAACTCAGTGGGGAGATTGTTTACAAATAGGGGGAAAAGGATGAGCTCTAGGACAGATCCCTGAGGAACTCCAGATTTAACTGGGGTGAGCTCCAAGAGAGCCTTGTTGAATTTTGTGAGTTGCTGACTTCCTTGGAGGTAGCTGGATATTGGCACATGCAAACAAGTGCCCCTACTGCTTTGGCGGTCCTAGCAGTATAGCATCTGGTTCAGTCAGTTTCTAGTGTAGCCCTGTTGATACCAGGGGCTGTGTTTCCTGAAGGATGTCTGATAACACAAGGATGAGCTTAAGGTGTCTCTGCATTGTGAGGGGTTGTCAACTGCAGTCTACCGTGAGGTAGACATATGTAGAAAAGGGGGCCAGGGGTGTAGCCAGGCATTTCAGATTTGTACACCAACCTGTCACACTGCTACTCCCTACCCTACCCTACTGTTTGTGCCTGCCCCCCCCCCCACAACTCAAGTCCAAAGTTCCTTGCTCCAATCAGATGATTCACAAACTAGATCTGCTGTCTGTCTGTCTGCGCTGCTAGTGTGGTGCTTGCTGCCCGCTGGTAGACCCCAGTGACTGCACCACGAGTTCAAGACCATGGCAGAAATTTCTTCTCTCTCCCCCCGCAGGTAGGCAGATTTACGCCACTTGCCACTCCACATGAAGTCTTTTTGTTTTTCTTTTAGCTGGCTCCGAGTCTGTTCTTCTGTCTGCTTCTCCTCAGTTTTCTACTGCTTCTCTCACACCCAGTACAACTGAACTAACAGTATGGCTTCTGACTTTGCTGAAGCATTTAAACTTGCTGCCCCAGACTTGCCACATCCCCTACCAGATGCCGCAGGCAATCACTATGCAGGCAGACCATGCGGACCTAATTGAGACCTTCAGCTTCAACATCCATGGTCCACTCTGCCACCCCTCCAAAACAAAGCTGAAAGAGAAAAGAAAAAGCCTGCAAAGACAAACAAACGAATTTAAAAGCGATGGACTAGAGAGGACAGAGCAATGATGGCCAGCTTGTTTGCTACCCCCTGCTACTGAACTCGGTACACCATGGCTTACTTGGAGTATCAGTAGCTACACCCTTGAAGGGGGCAGTACCTACAGTGATCCCTTCCCCCAGGTCATTTCCTGGCTTGAGATGGGCACTTCGAGGGGAACAATCACTGATCTCACCTGGTCACAAGCCTTCAAAATCCCCCTGAAAAAAGGAAGGCTCCCCTTCCATCTCCATAACCAGTATACTATATAGCCGGTACCCAGGAATGAACTCCTTGGACCAAAAGCACTCCAAGATGAAGTCCAATCGCTCAAACAGGGTACTATGGACTCGCTTCCTTAGGAAGTTGATCCTCTCGATTCTAATGATATCTGGCAATGTACACCCTAACCTGGTCATCCCCCACCCCCACCTCTGGACCCTCTGCAAGGTTAGGAACACACAAGATCATCTCACTCAACATAGGAAGCCTTCTCCCCAAGTTCACTCAATTTCAGGCTTGGGTCGAACGGCACACACCTGACATCATTGATCTCACACAAACCTGGCTCTCCCCCAAAACTGCAGACACCTCTATTTCCCTTGATGGATACACTTCCTTCGGGCAGGACAGGTTGTCCAAAAGAGGGGGTGGTTGCTTAATCTCCCTCAGAAGCGATTTAAAAAGCCCAGGCACTGCCCTGCAGTCTGCACACTAAGGAGGCTCAAATTCTTAATCTGAAGGTGCCCATAGGCCTACAAAACAAGGTCTTTCTGTTAACTATGGTATACTTACCCCCGGCCAGCAAACTGCCAGTCTCAAGCAGATCATCAACAATCAACAATTGGGGAAAAGATGGGAGCAGGCTGTTGTCTGCGACTTTAACATTAACTGGCACTCCAAGGGTGAAAAATATACCACAGACTAGATAGCCAGACTCTACCTCACCCAGCTGGTCAATAACTCTGCTAGGCAAAACTAACGAACCGGCACAAGCACCCTTATCGATTGGCTCCTTTCCTCCCACCCAGAACACATCTCTGAGGCATCTGTTCTGCCTGATAGCCTCAGTGACCATTCCCCGGTCATGTGCACTTGGACTAATAAGTTTACTAAGTGCCCACCAAAGGTCTTTAGAAACTGCACCCTTAGAACGGGGCTTCTGGACACCTTTAAGCTATTCCTGAATCAAGCTGACTGGTCTCCACTAGACAGAGCTAAGGATGGCAATCAAGCCTTGGATTACTTCCTCGCGACCTTCACACGGGCCTGCGACATCTTTGCCCCTTTCAAAACCAAAAAAGTAAAAAGGAACATTAACCCATGGCTCTCAGTATCCTTTATTGAGCTCATGAGTCACAGGGGCAACTTGTGGTACAACGCCAAGGCATCTGTAAAGTAGGCTGACCTCATCTCCTACAAGGCAGCCAGTAACAACTGCACTAGACTTATTCGTCAAGCCAAAGCCAATTATTATAAGGATCTTCTTAACAAAAGCTGGGGTTCCGGAAAGGGGTTCTGGAACTCCATAAAATCACTAATGGGTAAGGAGCAGAGGACACCACCTGATCTAATAACAACTGCATCAGGGACACTACAGGAACCCCTTGACATTGCAAATGCATTCAACGCTACCTTCACGGACCTCACAGGTATGTTACCAAGTGATTATCTCGCACCTCCAGCAGATCAGCCCCCCAGCCCGTGAAATCCCCTTCTTCCAGCAACGGAATACCACCTTTCTATTTCAAACAGATCACAAGATCTGAAACCATCAAATACGTCAAGTGGGTCCTCAGTAAGTGTGACCAGGCCAATATGAAGCTGGTCGCAGTAACCCTGAATAAGCTAGCCACCCCACTCACCAAGGTGTTCAATGCTTTCCTAAGATCCAGTGTGTTCCCAGACAGTTGGAAGTTGGCTTGTCACCCGTCTTCAAAACTGGTGACAGAATGAACACATGTAACTACAGACCTGTATCTATACTTACCCCCCTCTCTAAGGCTCTGGAGAGGGTGGTCTCTGACCAACTCACTGAATACTTGGATAAGTACAACCTCCTCAGTCCAGAGCAACACGGGTTCCGAAAAAAGCACTCCACCCTCACCGCTCTGGTCGACTACACCTCCCAGCTTTATGACTCTTTGGGTAATGGGCTGGCTGTGGGGTCTATATTTATAGACCTCACCAAGGCATTTGACACCGTTAATCATCACCTCCTCTTTAGCAGCTTGCCTTGTCAGTTGGCCTATCCCCTGACATTGTGAGCTGGTTTGATAGCTACCTCTCCCATAGAACATAATGTGTCAAGATAGATGGTATACTCTCAGAACCCAAAGAAGTGAGCCTAGGAGTCCTACAAGGATCCACCCTCAGCCCACTCCTCTTCAGCCTTTTCATAAATACCCTTCCCTCTGTCTGCCCTGGCACATAGCATACTATATGCTGACAATTACATCATTTCTGTATCTGGCAGGGATCAATCCGCTGTCACTACTGGGTTGCAGGACAGCTTCGTTAAACTTGAATCCTGGTTCACTCAACACAAACTTCTAGTCAACCATAAAAAAACTAAATGAATGTTATTTTCCGTTCCTCAGAACAAAAAGAAGTTCAGCCCCTTACAAATACAGACCAATAAGGGAGATACCTTGGAGCAGGGTTACACTTTTAAGTACCCAGGGATGCACCTTGACGACTCACTCAACTTCTCCTCCCATGCTATGTTGTCAAGAATGCCAACGTGAAATTGGGTGTTCTTTACTGTCACAGGAACTCAGCGATGCCTGCATCCCTGAAGCTAACCACGAGCAGCTCAGTCCTTTCCTCCATCAACTACAGCCTACCTATATATGATGCTGGCTCTAACATTGCACTACAAAGAATAAGAACCCTCCTTAACAAGGCTTGCTGTCTGACTCTAGGTACTGATCTCTCGACTCACACATGTGACCTTTACAAGCAGACTCGGTGGCTCTCACTCCACCTCAGAGCTCAATACCAGAACTGCATGCTGGCAAAACAACCAATGCTAGGACTGATGCCAGAGTCCATGAACAGACTATTTAAGAAGGCACAACCCTCTAAACAAACTAGAAGTGCAGCTAAAGGAGGTCTCATGGTGCCATTTAAACATACAAAACTGGCCCAGAAATTCTTTTCCTCCCAGGGTCCCAGGTGGTACAGTGAGCTACCTACCACCCTCACTGAATGTGCCAAGATCAGCTTCTTCAAAACTGGGCTCCATTCCCACTTGGAACTGGATAAGGCCTGCCAATGCCCTAGCTAATCACCATGATGTGCACTGCTGGTTCCTACCCCACCCTCTGCCACCCCAGCATGCCCTGAATGCCCCTCTTACCCCTCCCCCCCACTATGCTCCTACTTATGGGTACTACCTCACATACACCCCTTCACTCCCCCCACCTCTACTCTTCCTACCCACATGAGCTCACCCCTCCTCCCGACTACTTTCCTCTTACTAAGTCTTACAGGCTACATTTTATAGCATCATCTATGCTACTAACTAACCACAAAGCCTACATCTGACCACTCCCCCCCCCCAACTACAGTCTATTACTGCCTTCAGCTGTTTTTCCTGTTTAGACAGGACTCTCACCCCTAGATTGTACCGAACGCCTCCAAAAATCTAGACCGCACACAGTTGTACTGACAATTTAATGTAATCTCATTGTATTTGTAACTCCCTCATTATGTGTTAATGTACACCTGTGTAAGTACCTGACGAAACTGTCTGTACTATGATATTCGCCTACTATTTATACTGCTTATTAAGTGTATTTGTTCATTACGTACTGTACGTGACTGACTTGGAACCTTTGAAATTGAGTCCTTGACTCAAAGGTATTGATCCCAAACTGAAATAAATCAATAAAAAATAAAAATTCAGTAAGGAACTCCTTTATTTATTTACGTATGTCTGTTTACCGGTTAAGTGCACTGATCCAGAGGACCGTTTTCAGTCACGACCCGAGCCACAGGGTGGCAAGCAGCAGAGAGAAACACAGCAACACATACAGGGAAACTTCAATCTATACTGTAGAGTCACACCTCAGGCACGAGGTAGTGTGGAAAAAAAGAAATACAGATAACATAATAGTACAAGGCAATGGCCAGGCACACACAATGTGAAAGTGGGCCATACATAGCAATAGAAATAACATGAGGTTACTGGAGACACATTTCATGTTGCAGGAGAGCATATGTAGCATTATAAATTATAAATCTGATGTGAGACCAGTTTAGTACAGTCATCAGTAAAGTTGTACGGGTTCATATAGTTCGATTCTCACATCAGTTCATGGATTTGAGGTAGCGAGGGAAGGAGGGTTATATAGAACTAGAGTGAAGAGGGAAGGAAGCAATCAATGCTAGGAATGATGCCCGAGTCCATGAGCAGACTATTACATTTTCTATAACAAACCTTATCTAGACAGCAGAAGGAAATATCTATTCCAGTTTGACACACAGAAGGACCTACAAGCATAACAGGCATGTTTTCTTCTTAGACTTGATGTCTCCTGTCAAATTATCATACTTTGATTTCAGTCTGTGCTCACACGCCCACAACTAAAGGCTGCAGTTAAACCAGTGTTTCACCCCTGAGGTCCATCTGACAACTGTCAAAGAATCCTTCCTTCCTCTTTTTGACTTTTGGGGCCCCCTTACTTCTAAATGCATATAGCAAAGATACAGAGAGGCACAACACTGCATACAACACCATTTGATGCTTTACCTTGCATGCGCCCTTTCACTCGCACCACTGCACACTATACTTCAGACTGCAGTGGTCGCCCCCACTTCACTCACACTACTATATACCATACTCCAGGCTGCAGTGGTTGCTCCCTGCTGCCTGCAAATATGACCTTGCAGCACATCTAATGACAAATTCCTGTGTCACCCTAGCTCCTCTCCGTTAAATGAGCTTCTGCATATGGAGAACCGTCCCAGGGATCTGAGGTCATCTAACCAGTGCCTGCTGAAGCTTCTCATTTCAAGGACACCCAATGGCTCCAAAGTTTTCCCCCTTTGCCCACAAAACCTGGAAAGACCTTCCTAGTTCCCTGTAACTTCCCCCAGTCATTTCCTATTTAAAATTTAAATCACACTATAAAAGTCCCACACCAAAGTGTTGAGCTGGTCCCAATTTGCATTTGTTATGCAAACACATTTTTGTTTGCTGTTTACTGCAATATAGTAGACTGTATCAAAGTGATTTTGAAGACTCTAAGCTGACATTTTCTGTAACTACAACCCCAGACTCCCCTGCAGCTGACATCAAGGCAGGGCTGAAGCTGTGGGAGATTCAACAGCCTGCAGTGCATTTTAGAGTTTCTGTCAGTTCAGATCGTTTGTTTGCTGATCCCATTGTACCCCTTGGGTCAAGTACAGTCAGAGGCCTGTACTTGGCCCCCAGGAGTACAGCAAGACTGGCAAACATCTGATCAGAGCTTTTAAAAGCTATAACATACACTGCAGACATACTGAATCTCCACTGCTCCGCCCTGCCCTGATGTGAGCTGCAGGGGATTCTGGGATTTGTAGTTACAGAAAATGTCAGCTTAGCAGTCTGCAAAATCTGTCTGATACTATCTACTGTCCTGCAGTAGTAAGTAAAAAGCAAAACAGTTTTTGCTCACAAAGTGCATATTGGGACCAGCCACACTCTTGGGTGTGGGGCTCTTAGTGCTCGCTGCTCCCCTTTAAATTGCTTCTCAAAGAACGTTCACTGACGCAAAGCGACCGTCTATGCCAAGATATAATAAGTCGCCAGAGGTGTAGTTAGGCAAATCCTTTGGTGCCACTTTGCCGCCCCATCGCAGACATGTCCATATTTATTACCCCCAAGCCCCTTGTTTTATTTCAGTTTAGGATCTACAATATAAGAGAAAAAAATACAGCAGTACTTTTTTTTTTTGCATTTAACAATATGTTTACTGCAGTTCCAGTAGAGCACAACAATCATATCATCCTAGAAGGAGTGGATATCAGACAGTTGGAGTAACCAAAAGCAACGGTCTGGGCCCAGAATGCTGCCCCCCCACACACACACACACACTCAAATTGTAAGCCATGGCTTACTTGGCATATGCATTCCTTCACCCATGTAACTTGCTTATTCTGTCAGTCATACTGTTATGTTACCATATCCTATGCCTGTGTACTTTGCCACTTCTGTGTACTGGGGAAATACGTACTGTGCTTTCACTATGTCGAGTCTGCAATGGCCTGGGGTCAAGCCTGAAAAACAAGCACCTGGCTCAATGTGCTTACCCAGTAATTAACTAAATAAAATAAATATGTACACGGTCCATTAAAATATAAGCAAGGAGTGGCCTAATGCTAGGCATCGAGAAAAAAAAGAGGGGTGGAACAAAGACAAACTTGTTCACTCAGACTCAGTATATTAGTCTCATTTTAATGTCTGGCAAGTGAGACAGTCTAAGCAGACACTGCAGAGACACATCCCAGAATAGCAAACGTGCCAGGAATAGTCTGACAATATGTGGACTTGACCTGGCATTGATTCGAGTTCATGATACATTTCTGCATTCTTAGGTTCTACTTCAGCACTGTGTTGTCTTGAGGAGAGTTATCCCCAAAGCCCCACTGCCCCTTTACTCTGAGAACACTTGATTCCCAGCCTTCAAGACAGAATGTGGTCTGCAACCTATTTCTAAGTAGTAGCATGATCAATATGTATCACTAAAAACAAATCTCATTAGTCCAACAGCAAATACATCAAACAGCCTTGCAATTTCTCACTGCCCACCTGCGGCTGCTGTTTCTCTGGACCGAGCCAAAAAAGCCAGAGGAAAGTATTCGGTCTATAGATCTCAGTCTCTCCAGTGACCCAGAGATAATTCTGTGAGTGGAATATTACTCACAATTGCTACGTCTTCCAAGCATCATTTCCCTTTTATCCAGAGCTCATCGAGTTAATGGTAAGGAACACCAGTTGCTGCAATTTGTAATCTGGCCTGTCCAAAACACTCTTTCCAGGAAAAGGCATAGCTATGTCAGATTTAACAAAATGACAGATTTAGTTCTGCTCAAAGGCACAGGCTAACAAAATGCTAAAGAAATTCAACTGCGTCCATAAGCCAGGTGTAGGCTCAAAAAATGCACCTCAAAGCTAAGCTCATGAGCTGCCCACCCGCTAGTGTACTGGCCGACTAGTCTCTGCACTTGACAGGTCCACCTTGCAAATGAGCCTTGCTCAATGGTGCTTTATGTGAGGGAAAGCATGAAAGAGATGGAGATGCAGGGAATAACGGGGAGGCAAAGGTACCGTGGGTCACCCTGGAGACGGGGAATGGAGCCACTATTCACATTGGAGTGATCTACAGACCTGCAGCACAGGGGGAGGAATTATGGTTCTGGTGGAAGCCACTGGCAAGATCGCAGAAAAGGAGAAGGTGCTGCCTGTGGGGGACTTTAACTTGCCAGATGTGGATTGAAGCCTCCCAGCAACAGCTTTAGCTAGAAAAAGGACATGCTGGACTCTCTGCAGGGGGCTTTCTTCTGGCAACTAGTCAGTGAACCCACTCGTGATGGGACAATACTGGATCTAGTGCTCACTAGCATGAACAATGCTGCAGACATCAAGGTGGGAGGCCATGTGAGGACCAGTGATCACCGTACAGCGTGATTTAGTAGGACGACGGCTGCAGCATCGGACCACACAAGGGTGAGGGTGCTGGACTTCCAGAGGGCATATTTTATACATAGAAACATAGCAAGAAGGGACCTGTATGGCCCCGAAAGCTTGTGTATAATTCCATCTTTGTACAAGACACTTATTGGTCCAATAAAAGGTATCAAAGCTTCCATCTTCTCACATAAACATAGAATTTGCAGGCAGATGAGGACCACTTGGCCCACCTAGTCTGCTTATTTTTCTCTGCCTACTGTATCACCGCAGATCCTACTTCATCTCCGGCTCATTCACCCCTCCCCTTCCCTTTCCCTATGATTCCTTTATGTCTATCACATGCATTCTTGAACTCCACCACTGTTTTCACCCCCACCATCTCTGCTGGAAGACTGTTCCAGGAATCCACCACTATTTCTGTAAGTAAGTACTTCCTTACGCCTCTCCTGAATCTATCCCCCTCCATCTTATCATACCCCTTGTCCCTGAGCACTTTTTCTGAAAGATACTTCCCTCTTGTACCTTGTTTACCCCCGTGAGGTATTAAAAGGTCTCTATCATATTCCCCCCTCTTCCAGGGTGTACATATTTAGGTCCTTTAATCTCTCATCATAGGACTTTTGATGCAGACCCTGCACCATTTTAGTTGCCCTCCTCTGGACCACTTCCAGTCTATGTCCTTTCTGAGATGCGGTCTCCAGAACTGGACACAATACTCTATGTGGTGTCTTACAAGTGATCTATATAGAGGTAATACCACCTCCCTCTTTCTGATGGCGATAGCCCTCACTATACACCACAGAATCCCACTTGCCCTCCCACCTGCCCTGTTTCACTACTGTATCACCAGCAGAAAGAGGAAGGTGGTGTTGTCTCTGCATAGATCGCTGGTAAGATCCTGCCTGGAGTACTGTGTCCAGTACAGGAGACCACATCTCTGGAAGGACACAGAGTGGAGGCAGTCCAGAGGAGGGCAAGTAAAATGGTGCAGGGTGTGCATCAAAAGCCCTATGAGGGTAGACTAAAGGACCTCAATATGGACATCCTGAGAGGGAAGAGAGACCTTTAAATACCTCACAGGGGTAAATAAGGTATCAGAGGGAAGAATTTTTTTTTTTTTTTAGAAAAAAAGGTGCTCAAGAACAAGGGGGCATGATAAGAAGCTGGAGGGGAAAGGTTAAGGAGAGATGTGATGAAGTAGATCTTTACAGAAAGAGTGGTAGATTCCTGGAACAACCCCTCCAGTGAAGGTGGTGGGGACAAAAACAGTGGTGGGGTTCAGGAATGCATGGAATAGGCACAAGGCAATCACAGTGGAAAGGAAGCAGGGAGGGAGAAAGAAATGTAGATCAAGTAAAGTCTGCGGTAATAATGTAGGCAGGGAAAAATGAGCCGACTGAGTGGGTTAAGCAGTTCTTATCTGCCATCAAATTCTATTTTCTGTGTTTCTGTAGGGGAGGTAAGCCCCCTGGTCCACTACCCATGTTGCTGCAGCTGCCGAACCTGGTGCCAACCTCAGCTGGAATCACTGTCCCTCAGCAGTGTCGCCACAGCATCCTGGGCTGCCTAAGCCAGCTTCGGAGTCTGCTCCCAAACCCGGGATGCTGACAGAGCACAAGGTACTACCCCAACTCGGCTATCAGATTTCTAATTCCGAATCTTTTCTGAGAAAAGGCTGCCACTTATTTGCCACTGTTCAGTAGTATTGTGGTGTACCAACCACCAGACTTTCTGCATTGTATACAGCACCTAGCCACTAAACAGTATGGATAAAAGTAATTGTAAAATAGGTAAGAGAAAGTGTAGGAGAAACTAAGACCTCTGATTGGTCAGACACAATCATTTGACTGTGCATTATTGCAGCACAGGTCAGAAACACAACTTTCTGAACCTCATTACTCAGTTTTTTATTTTGTATAATATTTTTATTTGCTTTTTCAACAAACTTCGACATACAATCAAATACACAACTTATTAATTCTACTACCACCATCATACATTATAGAAATCAATCTTTTCACTTCATTCCAAACTTTGTTTCATTCAAATTAAACTAAGTTAAATTAAAGTAAATTAGAGTAAAAGTGCAACCAGTATGCTCATGCTTTATACATCCAATCCTATTCTCATTCTTATAGTTCCCCAAACTTTTCCTTCATTCATTATCTTCCCTTTTATTCTTCTTTAAACATTTCCACTGCCCCTCTTTCTCCTACCACTTCTTTTCTACTTTCTATGTACCACCTCCCTTCATCCTTCTCTTTCTCAACCTACTGTACCTTCCCATAATATCCAGCTCTCCACCTCCGACAAGGAGACCAAAAAAGGGTCCCAATGTCTTGTAAATCCTTCCTCCTTCCCCCCTATCACATAGGTTAGCCTTTCAAGCCCCAGTGTCTGCAACACCATCCTCCATCACCCTTGTACTGTCGGTGCAACTTGTGAGACCCAAGTATTCTGGATCCCATGACAAGCCAGAACATATAGTACCCTGATCCACCTAGGTAATAACGTCCACTCCTCCTCCTCCTCCCCATCTTCCACCCCAAATAAACATCCTAGAGGGTCCATTGGCAACTCCCTCCCAGCAATCTTTCCCACTCTGAACACCACCTCCTTCCAATATTTCTGCAGTATCGGGCACTCCCAGAAACAGTGCATATATGACCCCCTTCCCAAACCACACCTTCCACATAAGGGTGATACTTCAGGGTGCGGCTTATGCACAATCACAGGTGGATGATGCACTCTGTAAATGAATTTAAAGTATGTCTCCTTGTATTTGTTGCATACCATAATTCCAGAGTGCATCTGGAGCAGTAATGTCCAATTTTTGT
Source organism: Neoceratodus forsteri (assembly GCA_016271365.2). NCBI lineage: Eukaryota > Metazoa > Chordata > Ceratodontiformes > Ceratodontidae > Neoceratodus > Neoceratodus forsteri. The sequence continues at coordinate 431,261,344 of CM028132.1, forward strand.
CCGTTATGTCCTCACAGAGATCTCTTTCCCACAGTTTCTTAGTTCTTACCGTCCTATCAGGAAGTATAATCTTTCCTCTCTTCACCGCCCAGCTTATAAATCCTTTCTCGTGATTTTGAGCTGCATAGATCATCACCTCCACTGGGTCCACCTTATACAACTCTTTGTTTTCCTTTCCCAGACTTCCCATATATGCCGTGGTCTGAAGATACCTGACTCTGTCCCTCTTACCCCCTCCTACCACCTCCTGTAACTCCAAAATGAGCAGAACCACCCTCCCACTAATAGGTGCCCCAAACTTCTTATTCCTTTTTGTTCCCAGTTCCCATAGCCTATGTCTTCCAACCCTGGCAAGAAGTAGGGATTCCCCTCCACAGGCATTAAAAGTATCTCCTTTTCTTGTGTCCATCCTTTCTTCCTTAAAGCCTTCCAGGCCAATAATACCTGCACTACTAAGGGATTAACTTCTTTTCCCATCTTATATGCCATTAGCCTTTTACTGTGGAGATATGCCGTTAGTTTACCCTGGGCCATTCCCTGCGCCAATTCAACCCAACTGGCAACTTCGGGCTTATGTACCCAGTCCACCATGTATCTTTGCTGTATGACCAAGAAATAGTTTCCCAAATCCGGGAAATTTAAGCCCCCTTTCTCTTTATCTGCTTTTAACCTCCCCAAACTAACCCTTGGGTGCTATCCTTTCCAAATAAAGACAGTAAACATAGAAACATAGAATTTGACGGCAGATAAGGACCGCTTGGCCCACCTAGTCTGCCCATTTTCCTACCTAACAGATAAGCTGCAGATCCTAGTTAACCAACAGCTTACTTCCTCCCTACCGCCCCACTAGGACTGCCTTATGTCTGTCCCACGCATTCCTGAATTCCTCCACTGTTCTTGACTCCACGACCTCCTCAGGGAGGCCGTTCCATGCATTCACAACCCTCTCTGTGAAAAAATACTTCCTCACATTACCTCTGAGCCACCCCCCCTCTATCTTCAAATTGTGCCCCCTTGTTCTTGCACATAAAGGCCTTCTCCAACCTGTGTACATCCTCCTTAGACAGATCAAGGTGTAGGATTTGTAAAAAATACAAGATCCTGGGCAGCACATTCATTTTTATTATATTAATTCTGCCCAGCCATGACATGGGTAGCTGCATCCACCTTCTTAGATCCGCCTCTATTGTTTTTATCAATTTGGTGTAATTTAAATTATATAGGGACTCCAAAGGATCTACTAACCTGGACCCCTAAATATGTCATACTAGTCCCCACCACTTCTTTGAGTCCCAATTGTCTTACCTCTTCTCCAGCTCCTTTAGACCACATTACTTCTGACTTTCCCAGATTACTTTTGTAACCTGAAAATTTCCCGAACTCCTCTACTAATGACAGAAGTGGGGGAACCGATCGCCTAGGATCCTTCATAAACAACGACATGTCATCAGCGTACAGTGCCAATTTATGTTGTGACCTCCCTTCCTCCCCACCCCCTGTATGCTCCCACATTCTCTGACTGCTACAGCCAGAGGCTCTATCGCAAGCACAAACAATAAGGGGGAGAGCAGGCAGCCCTGCCTCGTGCCTCTCTCAGACTGAAACTCTCTGACCTCACCATTTATACCCACCTGTGCCCTGGGCCTTCTATACATCGCCTTTATCCATCCCAGGAACGGTTCACCCAGACCAAACCTCCCCAATATTTCAAACAAGTAATTCCATTCCACTCTGTCAAATACTTTTTCCACGTCCATTGAGAGGATCCCTATATCTTCCTTTCCCCTATTTGCTCTCCAAAGTATATTAAGCAGCTGCCTCATATTATGATATGACTGCCTTCCTTTAATAAACCCCTTTTGGTCCGGGTGAACCATCCCCGGGAGAGTCTCCTCCAATCTGCTTGCCAAAACTGTAGCCATCATCTTCAAATCACAATTTAACAGCGATATCAGTCAATACGAGGCGCATAGTTGTGGATCCTTCCCCTCCTTTGGTATGAGGCATATGAATGATAGCATCATAACATGTATCCAGCAAGCTAACCTCCTCCTTCTCCCCCTCTGCTGGAACACTCTACACAGCACCCGTGCAACTTGGGCCCCCATCAATTTATAGTACTCCATTGGATACCCATCCGATCTACTAGCGTTCCCCTTCTGCAGCTTTTGGATAGCTTTCATTACTTCCCCCTCCATAATTGGTTTCTCCAACTTTCCCTCTGCATCTGCGTGGCTTTCGGAACTTTTATTCTCTCTAGGAATTCTAACTTCTTTTCTTTTGTTCCCATATCCCCGCTGCCTGATATAATTTAAAAAAAAAAAAAAAAAAAGACTTTCTGCATCTCCTTATCTTTATTCTACAGGATACCCTTATCTCTCACCCCCAAAATTCTATTCATCCTCCTATGTCCCTTCATAAGATTAACCACCAATGGCCCTGGTTTATTTCCCCATTCAAATATGTATCTTTTGTTAAATAGGCCAGCTCTCCCCGCTTCTGATCTCAAATGTGCATTTAGAGCCTCCCTTGCCATGTCCAGCGTACGGACAGCCTCCCCTTTTTCACCTCGAGCCACCCTCCTTTCTAGCTCCTTTAATTTATTTTTCAGCTCCCTTCTCTGTGCACATCGTTTCTTCTTTATGTGAGATACATATTCAATAATTGCTCCCCTCATAAACACCTTACCCGTTTCCCAGAGTACACTGTTCGAGATCCCTCCTTTATCATTTGTTGCCATAAACAAATCCCAACTGTCCTCCAGATGCTTTCTAAATTCCTCATTATGAGCCATATAAGTGGGGAATTTCCACGTGGAGGGAGTTCCCTGTCTCTCTCTCTCTCCCTTGTATTTTCATTACATTACTCAGTTTTTAATAAAAAATCAGTGCTACTATTTTATAATTCCAATATGGCACTCCATGGTGTGTGTAACTGTGGTATAATGGCACTTCAAGTGAGTAAGACACTTGACTTTGCTTCATTCCTCACTTTCTGAGGTGGGCGTTGCCTTGCTCCTCCCGTCCCACAGTAGCACACAACCGGTCATGCCTTACTGCTTAAAGGAGTAGTGCATGACAGCGGTAAAAAAAATCTGACCTGGTCTTTTCTATTCTATTCTAGATCACCCCTCATTTCCAGACTTTTCCAACGCGCTTTTCCCCATTTGAAATCTGCTTTACAATTTTTTTGTCAGTTGAATTAATAAAAGGAGTGCTCCTTTTAACATGGCTCAGACCAGGTTTTCACCTGTGTTCTTGGCTGCTTTTTTTAAACACCAATTGCTTAACATACCTTTTCTTGTCACTACAAGTAACCAGCATGCAACAGACAATGCTCCCTAACCTTGTGAGACAACAGGTATACAAAAACAGCTGGGAATACTGATGAAAGTATGGTCTAAACAATATTATAAGGAGCGCTCCTTTTATTTAAAATGTATAAAAAAGTGCTAAAGCAGACTCAGTGCCCTTGGGCACTGTGCAAGACAGGAGGTAACCAGCAATATAAAATGGAATAAGAAAGTATAGATCTAAATTTTTAACCTTTAACATGCACTACTGTCGGATAACAGCCGGGAGATGTGTACGGCTTACAAAAAATGAGGACATGGGCCACTGCCAGTATTCCTGCACCCCTTGCCTACTGACCTCGGAGCGACCTTGGCATCAGCTGTGAAGGCCTGCTACCCTACCAGACAGAGGGGGGCACCAGCCATGGTGCCTCTGAGGCATTGGAAGAGGGCGATGCAGAAAACCAGAGCAACAAAGATTAAAAAAAAAAAAAAAAGTAGAGTGGGGAATGCAAGACAATTAATACGACTGGCTGCCTACATTCACTGGCAGCACTCTGGCATCTGGACCATAGCGTCATGGGATCAAAGTCCCAAACTTAGTGTTTGTGGTGATGATTGAAATTGGCTAAGTTCCAGTAGCGCTTTTAAGGAATTTCTGATTCTAAATCAGATCCCTATTCTGATTCCAAAATGGGACAGTGGAATCAGAATAGGATTTGAAATCCTAATTCTTAAATCCTACACCTTTATTTCCCATGTAAAACATGGCTTAGATTTGGATGTTGGAATTGGGATTTCCACACAGCAATTCTGAAAATCCCAGTTCCAAAAATCGAGCTGGACTCCAACAAATCTAACTGTGTGACTCAGAATCTGATCATCCCCAGGTGTATGTCTCATACCCAGGGTCTGTTGGTGAGGGTGGTGCTACACTGATTTGTGACAGGGTGGAATGGACCCTGTCCCAGTTGTTATGGAGAGTTTGAATGCAGGGATCTGTTCTGTTCTTTCCTCTCCTGTCTCTTCTCTGGTTGCGCAACCAAATTCTCCTGTGGGACCTAGGATTTGATCACCCCGACAGTCTCGCAATTATTTGCCTCTCACTATCTCTCTACCCTCACTTGCTGTTTTGTCTTTTCCTTCCTTGCATATCTGTGGATATAAAAATATATGCAGATCATTTTGTGGAAATGCAATTGATGCTGGGATCCCTTTGTTTAGAAATTATATAGTGTTAATTTTTGAAAAGTATATAATTATAGTTTGAGATGACTGCAAAAAGCTATTGGAAACTCAGGCGCTTACCGGAGAGCAATTTTTAAGCTCTTTTTCAGAAGCTGTGGAAAAGGGGCCTCAGTTCTGGGGCACTGTGTTCTTGCAGCACCTGCCTGAAATATACTAGGACATTTTAGAAAAAACAGGATGTTTATTAATAAGGGGGGTTACAAGGACTAATAAAAATACAGTGCTGCAAATGCTTGCAAGAAGGAACACAGAGATTGAAGGAAAGCTCAGATGCATCTTCTATTTATTCTGCCTTTGTAAATAATTCTGAACAATTTTATTTTTTTTAGTGTTACTGCTAGTACCAATAAAACACTTATTGTGAATTCTACAGCTGCTCCTGGTTTTTCCTGTGCTTCCTGGCCTGTGCCTTGACAACATGATGGAGGGGTTGTTCTTTGCATGAAATGCTAAACCAAAGTCCCTTCTGACAGTTTTCTGGGTAGAAATCAGTGTTGCTTAGATAGTATCCTAGATACTAGGATACCAACAGATACCTTCCATGTGGCCCGATAGTAGCTGTAATAGGATAGCAGTGCTATCTGCCCATGGATCCTACCCTCCAGGATCCAGTGCATGGATCCTACAAACGCTGTGGATCCTAGCAACAGATCCAGCTCGGATCCTAACTATCTGAACTAGGATCCCTGGATCTGACCTAGGATCCATCACTATCTGACCTAGGATCCATCACTATCTGACCTAGGATCCATCACTATCTGACCCTGGATCCTACATCTGTCTTTGGCAGGATTTTTGGTAGGATACCAGTACTGTCTGACAGATGACTGGTAGGATCCACAAAAACACTATCTGAGCAACACTAGTAAAAATGAAAGATCGGCTGTGCCCCTCCCCCCTTTAAAAAGAATAGCTGCTTGTGGCTGTGTGCACAGGTATGCTGACCACATAAGACTGCCGTATCTGTTGCATACACATCATACATACCAGTGTCTACCGGTTCCTAATTCACTGGTTTGTGAAGCACTCTGAGATACTATGTGTATGAAAGATGATCTATAAAACTCCACAATTACATTATTCTGACTTATCTCAAGAGCCTACCATGCAGCCTAAGGGCCAGTGCCCTCTACCTTCATAATGCTGCTAAATCCACAAACAGGAGCCAGCAGAGCAAAGCTGATTTACTACAAGCTAGCAGACCCTCCCCCAAGACATTGATTAGAAGGATATTATCCAGAATCAGATAAATCCTGATACTTTCCAGCTTGCAACGGATTTGCTCTGCTTGGACTTAGCAGAGAAGGTGCAAAGACTGGTACACACAAGGTGAACGCCCTTGACTTCTGGAGGCACAAAACACACATTTCTTCCCAGCAGCACAAGCAGAGAAAAGGTCAGTTTTCTTGCACTTTCTTTCCTTTCTCAGAATACTGTTCTCTATTGTCGGGCAGTGTAGCATAGCAGGCATATTTGTCCTTGTGATAATTTATAAGACATGACTGTGTCCTTGGGCACAACAATGTTAGATTATGTTCTCCAGCCCCCACACTTCCTCAGTTATCTAAAGGTACAGTATATGACTTATACACATTACAAAATTCAGCTAGTTTGTTCTACAAAGAGATGGAGATCAAATTTAAACTAATTCCATGTGAAATATGGCATACTGGGAAACCTGACTGTAAGGCAAGGCTTCCTTTATTGTCAAAGGTGCTGCAAAATACATTATGCCGGTAATCCAGAATACTGCACCCAGATAAATGATTCACTTTCTGCTATCACAAAAACGTAGAATTTTACAGGAAAATAAAGATATTCGCTCCACGAAGTCTGCCTTGTCACTATGTTAGTCCCCAACAGGCTAGCACTGGCAGAGCCTACCTCAGTGCTCCCAACTTGTAGTCCTGCATTGTTAAGACAAGGGAGCCCACACAACCCTTCCCTCCCCCTCTGTTATTTTCATCATACCCATGTGTGTATCCCACTCTCTCTTCCTGTAAGTGTCAATACTAAACACCTTCCTGGGTAGATGGTTCCACCTGTTCACCCCACACACTCCAAGATGCAGTATTTACTCACTTCTCTTTTTAATCCCCCCACCAACATCTTATGCTTACGTCTCCTTGTTGCAGACCCCTCACACTGCATGAATAGTTACTTGCTGTCTAACCTCTTTATTCCTTCCATATATTGAAAATTTAAATCCTAGCCCCCCTTTTCCCTTCTGGTCATCAGTGAGTACATATTCAAGTGGGCTTCTTTGGCTCCTAGACCTTTAAATACACCTTGTTCCTCCCCTTCAGATCTAGTCAGTGTGTGTGTTTTGTCTTTGCTGTGTTAAAGAAATGATTTACAGGGCTGCCCAATGGAGTCATGAGTCATCAACGACCAGGCAGGTACAGTTGGCGGGTGTTGCCAGTGACAACGCTTCCCTGTCTGGGAACAGTAATGCCACATTTCAGTCACAGTGAACCCTGTGACAGAACAAGGAAGGTTAAGCCTCCTCCACAAGGGACAGCTCAATGCTGGTGATATCAGAAACGACACTAGCAATGTGTGTAACCCCTTCCTTAGTGCCGTGGTCTGGAAAGAAGAGAAGGGGATTACAACCCCTGCCTTGTCAGCTCGGAACAGCTCGAAACAAGGTTGAGGGGCCTGAGATCGGATTCTGATGGAAAGAAGGGGGTTCTTTCCCAAAGGTTAGGTAAATAGGACGGTGCCTCCACCCAGAGTTAAATATAAAGTGGGCCAGATGCTGTTTTAGCAGTACAACCCTCCAGGATGCTGTACCTACCTACCTCCCCTTACAGTCATCCCAAAACATGACATACCTGAAACCAAAGCATCCCTTTTCATAACATTTGCAATTAAAGACTCCAGCTAACAATACGCTCACAAGTCAGGTATTGTTCCAAAACAGTAAAATACATTTATTTACATGGGGGAAGGCTAGGAAAAAGGAAACTGGAATGGAGTTAACGACATCAGAATTCAGTTTTTGCACGTCTGAAAGCATTCACCTTTCAGGTAACACATTCTTAGTGCCCACTTCCCACCAGCATTTTCCTTTAATCATCACAGGTGTTAACACATTACCCACTCCTAAACTGGTACCAGTATAACCCCCCAATGAGTCCCATCTGGGTACCCAGGTTCTAGCTGCAGGCCTGTATGATGCAGCTGGTTGGCCAGTACTTGATGCATTTTAAAATCAGATTAATAACCCAGTAACCCCAAAGGTCATGCAATTGCTTAAATGGCATTTAAAACTCTTTAAAACCTTCCACACCATGCAGCGTAGCTTGAAATGTAATAACTATATACAGTTCCCCATGGGCAGGACAATCCCTGTGGTTACTCCCGGTTCTGCAGGCAAACGCTGGTGGTATTGAATCTGTAGCACTGGGGTGGATGAACTTGCAGGAACCTGAAGACTTAAAAAGCTTGAGACATGATGCAGGCATCGTGCAGCTTGGAACACAGGCATGATGAAGCAGGCATTTTTGCAGCTTGGAACAGAGGCATGATGAAGCAGGCATTTTTGCAGCTTGGAACACAGGCATGATGAAGCAGGCATTTTGCAGCTTGGAACACCGGCATGATGAAGCAGGCATTTTTGCAGCTTGGAACAGAGGCATGATGAAGCAGGCATTTTTGCAGCTTGGAACACAGGCATGATGAAGCAGGCATTTTTGCAGCTTGGAACACCGGCATGACGAAGCAGGCATTTTTGCAGCTTGGAACAGAGGCATGATGAAGCAGGCATTTTTGCAGCTTGGAACACAGGCATGATGAAGCAGGCATTTTTGCAGCTTGGAACACCGGCATGACGAAGGATGCTGGTCTTCACCAGTCAGGCCTTTCCAACTTCACCATGATGGCCTTTGTAAACAGTGTTCACCTGACAGGCCTGTATCTTTTTCTCTTCGATGGTACCCAGGATGGGGGGGGTGAGAAGGGGGGTGACAGGTAGCTGTAGTCACCCTGCAGGTTCCACTCAATACTGCAGTCTCTCATTGCTTTAGTCAACTGTATTTCATTTTTAAACAAGCGCAGTCACCTTGTGTGACAAGACAGGAATCTTCGACTACCTGCCGGATGGCAGCTGTGGCCCAAGGCATTCAGCACACAGTCTCTGAGCTAATTTCTAAAGTCACTTCATGTGACAGGAAAGGCATTTCCGGATCACTTACCAGCATGGCAGCTGTGGCCCATTACATTCAGCACATACAGTCTCTGGCTAACAGAAGACAAAAACAAGGCATTTTCAACCATTTGCCACGTGGCAGCTGTGGTCCTTTGCTTTCAGCTCATACAGTCTCTGGGTAACAGAAGACGACTTTTCATTTCTATTTTCTCACTGTGCAGGTGATGACGAACAAGAAGGATAACTCACCGATCAGGTGCAGCAACAGGTTCAACTTCCATCACACTGGAAATTAAGGCAGGCTCCTTCGGGCATTCAAATGGCCATGCAGGCACCCAAAGGACCATCACCCTTTCATAGAACTCACAGGCATCCGGGCAATTCTTCTCTTCCTTCAGAGGACCCCAGCCGATGACCTCAACTCTGTTTTAGACTATCTCAGACCTTGCAGGCATCCGGACAATTCCTCTTCCTTGAGGGAACCCTAGCCGATGACCTTGACTCTGCTTCAGACACACCTTTGTGCTGGATGAAATACTTTATTCCAATCAGTGGGAGACATGCAGGCACCTCCTGGGCTTCGTGGGTGAGGCAAACCCCCATGCAGGCCTTTTATTTCACTCAGGAGCACATAACAACTGTCATGCAACTTCCCTGCCTTAGACAATTAATTATCTTTCTTTGAACTGGAGCACCTCCCAGGCATTGGAACTCATACTCCACTGCATTTCTTAGGCATTTACTTTTCTTTTGCCCCCACAGGATCAGGGAGCAAGGAGGCAGGAGACCCCCTCCCTGAGGAGGGGGCTCCAGTCACCACACTGACTGAATTCAAACTCTCACTTCCTTTAACTGAATAGAACTGACTTGAACTGAACTGATTGTCTCTCCTCGCGAGCTTCAAAGAAAGAAAAACAGTCTCTGATCGGTTGAACAGAACAACAGGGGAAGCCTGGCATCTGCGGAGTGGTTCATGCCAGCTGCCAGTCACAGAAAAAGCAGTTAACGGGCTTCCTTGATGTCCTATTGGCTGGCAGTCTTGGTGGCAAAAGCTGGCACCACCTCCTTTTCCCAAGAGCCTTCACAGCAGCTCCCCGGGATCCTGGCGTTCTGATTGGCTTCTAGCAGTCTCAAGACTCGCAAAACATGGCCCCCAGTAAAACATTATACACAGAGCCCCAACTTTAACATTAAAATGCTGGCAAACAGTACAGTTATATATTTATTTAAAAACATGCAGCTGTAGCTGCTTTTGTGCTCTTTCTAGTGACTACATTTTAAATTTAAGCAGGGCTGCATGAGTCCTTCGCTACACTCAATGCCATCTCCCTAGGGCACTTCAGTGCTCATTCTTATTCATGAGCAGCCTCAGCTACTCCTTAAAGCTATAGGCATGCTTTAATTTACTAAGCGCTTTAAAACATTTAATTTATTGCTCCCCTAGTGCCTCTGGAGCCCCTATTCATTTTATTTTCACTTGGGGGCCAGACCACACATAGACAGTCTGCTTTTATAGCCACACCAAGTGGCTTTCAATTTCAAGCGCCGCAGCACTCCACAATGTGCGAGGGGAGAGGAGGAGCCATGGCAGAAGCTCGCACAGGAGCTGCGCGGTGATCGGCAAACCCGCTGCAGCAAGTGGCTGTATTTTTAAATTATTTTATCTTTGCTCTGCCGGTTCCCAAGCAGGCAAACAGATGGCGGGGCCGGCAGGAGCATTCGGGAGCCACTCTGGATCAGGGACAAGGCAGCACACCCCGCGAGGTAGTATCTGGTAAGCCCCTTACATGTGCAATTGGGGAGGAGGAAGAGTCGAGAGTAAAGAAAAAAAAATGCCAGATTTGTTAGAAGGACAACCCCTGGTAAGACTCTTGGGCATCATGTCACCGGGAAGACATTCCACATCTGTGGTGGTGGTGCTGGGAAGTTACCAAAATGGCTGAAGAGGAGAACATCCTGGATGAGTGGATATGGAGGGGGTAGAAAGCTACAATACAGGGGGAACAAAGGCAGACAGGCAACATGGATTCATGGAGGGGGGGGTCATGCCAAACGAATCTGATAACTTTCTTTGGCTGGGTGACCAGGGAAACAGATCAGGGGAATGCAGTGGACATGGCCAGTGCCAATCTGGATTTCAGCAAAGCCTTTGACACTAATGCACAGGAGGCTGATTAAGAATCCGTGCAGCACAGGAATGGGATCCAAAATGGTGAATTGGGTTAGAAACTGGTTAACAGATGGGAGACACGAGGATAGCAAAAGCAGCATTCACTCAAATTATGTAAGAGTGACCAGCAGGGTGCCACAGGGCTCAGTACTGGGATCATCCTTTTCAATGTCTTCATAAACGACATAGCTGAGGAACTAGAAGAGAAGGTATCCTTTTTGCAGATGATACCAAAATCTGCAATAGGGTAGACGCTCAGGAGGTGGTGGAGAGAATGCATAAAGATCTGGGAAAACTTGAGGAGCAGTCAAGAGCATCGCAGTTGGGATTCAATGTCAAAAAAGTTCAAAATCATATACCTAGGGCACAGAAACCCAGGTGCTGAGTACAGGATGGGTGGTGGCGGTACCAACAGTCACTAAATAGTAAAGGGACCTTGGGGTTGTATCAGATTACCTAAAAGTGGAAGAGCAATGTGACAAAACGCGATAGGGCTAGTGGGATGCTGACTACATAGGGAGGGGTATCTTCAGCAAGAGGAGGGAGGTGGTATTGCCACTGTACTGCTCACTGACACCCCACCTGGAGTACTGTGCCCAGTTTTGGAGGCTGCACCTCAGAAAGGACAGACAGGATGGAGGCAGTTCAGAGGAGGGCAACTAAAATGGTCCCGGGGCTGCATGAGAAGCTCTACGAGGACAGACTGAGGCAGCTCACCATGTACACCCCAGAAAAGAGAAGAGCTAGAGGTGACATGACAGAGATGCACCTCACATGAGTGTAAAGGGTGCAAGAGGGGTGTCTCCTTTACATGAGAAAAAGCACCAGGGGCATATTTTTTATTTAGTTTTTGTTGACCAAGTAAAAGAACTAGACAAATTCTGCCTATTTTCAGGCACAACCCGGGGGAGGGGGATACAGATGAATGCCAACTGATTTTGAACCAGATTAAGCTATTTAAGCTGGGGGGGGGTTTTAACAGAGATGTGAGGAAATATTTCTTCACTGAAAGGGTGTAGACACCTGGAACAGGTTGCCATCAGATGTGCTAGAGGCGAAAACAGTTGGGGCTTTAAGCATGTGTTGGATAGACATGAGTGTATTAGGAAACAGGCAGGAAGGAGGCAGGGTCGCTGGAGACCAGATACGATCTGAGGAGACAGACTATGGAGGGAACATCTGGACAGACTGGGTAGGCCAAGCAGTCCTCTTCAGCTGACAAATTCTATGTAAAATAAATACAGGTTAAATACCTGTAACCGTAGTTCTACTAGTGATATACAGTTCACATCCAGACACCAGCAGTTCTGCTGGAGACAGCTGAGTCATCAGAAGTCTTCAAGCTAAGCTCCTCCAACCACCCGGGTGCTATATCCTCCAACTCTGCCCCATAATGTCAGATCTTTTGCACGCTGGAAGCAGGGTTCCAGGTGCCACTTGTCAGGGGAGGTTAAGTGGGTTGTGTGGATGTGAACTGTATACCACTATAAGAACTACGGTTACAGGTGAGTAACCTATATTTCTAACAATGTGGACACAGTTCACGTTCCACACTCTGGCAGACTCTTAGCAGTTCACCAGGAGAAGTGAGCAAGACATGCACCACTATACCCCTATTTGGTGAACAAAGAGTGGACGACCGAGAACCCTAAAGCAGCATCCTGACAACTCATGATGTCGATGCTGTGATGGGAGATGAAGGTTTGTGCTTTACTCCAGATTGCAGCCCTGCATATCTCTGCAGTGGGGATATCCCTGGAAATAGCCACAGAGACAACAATATGTCTGGTGGAACCGTGCAATGAGCCTTAAGACACTTGAGGGACTCCCTACCAACCAACCTATAGCAGAGGTTGATGCAGGATATAATCCATCTGGAAATCATCTGCGTTGCTGCTGGTCTGCCAGGTGCAGCTTCTGGGTATGTTAGAAAATAGCTGGTGAGTCTCACCCTGAATTCCAACCGTACGTGCCTTATAGTAAGAGTGCCTTCCCTCAGGTCCATGGTATGGGGCCTGCAATTGGCGTTGGAAATCTGGTTAGTAAACCATACCGCTAAGTTAATCACCTGGTTAAGACGAAAGTCTGATATGACTTTCAGAAGGAACTTCGGGTGAAGGCGAAGGACAACCTTGTCCTTGTGGAAAATCAGGTAAGAAGATATCATTGAGTGTGTCTAGAGCTCGCTGATGCTTCTGGCTGATGTGATAGCAACCAAGAAGGTGGTCCTCCTGGTCAAATGCGACATCTCACACTTGTGCACTGACTCAAACGGCTTACTAGTGAGCACTGCAACACTAGCAGTAGGTCCCATGGAGGCAGAGGTTTGCACACCAGAGTGGACAAGTGATCCCGGCCATTGAAAAAGTAACTAAAAACATTCTCCTGGGCGGCCATCAGCATATCAGCCCACACCTGTTATGCACAGAGGGCTGCAAGGTGCACCTTAAGGGTCATCCCTCACAGCCCTAAGTGAGGGACCAGAGATCGTCGAGGATGCTGACCATGGGGCAGGTAAGGGGATCAAACTCCTTACTCTGACACCAGACTGAGAACCTCTTCCACTTAAACACATAGCATTTATGAGTCAACTCCTTATGGGATGCCTCCACAATGTGGAGGATATCTCAAAAGCTCAGAGCCTGGAGTCCTAGCTGCTCAGGAACCAGGCTATGAGGTGCAGGGATTGAAGGTCCAGGCGCAGGACCTTCCCCTCTTGTCTGGTTAGCAGATCTGGGTAGAGAGGCAATGTCCATGGAGGCTTGCTGCTGAGGCTAAGGAGATCCAGATACCAGAACTGCCTGGGCCAGTCTGGGGCTATCAGGATCATCCACGTCTTGTCCTCTCAGGCCTTGACCAGACTTTGTGGAACAAGGGGAAGGCAGGGAAGGTGTACAGAAGCCTCAGAGTTCAGGATCTTGTGAAGGCATCCCCCAGCAGTGTCCCAGACTTTGGGAGGCAGCCACAGAACAGCCTCAGTTTTCTGTTCTCCTATGAGGCAAAGAGATCCACCAGTGGGGTGCCACACTGGGAGAACAAGTGGTTTACCACCTCCTGACGCAGGGACCACTCGTGTGAATTATCTCCGACCTGGCTGACAGCATCCACAATCTATTTTCTCCTGTGACATGCACTGCCAGGAAATCTGCACCTAGTCTATATACAAGTGCTCAGGTGTGGAGACCCTCCTGCCACAGGGGAAAGGAAGGCATCCCAATCTGCATGTTCAGGTAGATTATAGTGGTTGTGTTGTTCGTCTGGACCTGAATAACCTGACCCTGAATCAATGGAGCAAATTCCGTCAGAGCCAGATGCACTGCACGGAGCTCCAGCAGGTTTATGTGGAGTCAGGATGCCCAGGATGACCAGAACCCATGGGCTATGTGGTCCCCCAGGTGTGCTCCCTTCACCACCAGAGATGCATCTGTCATGAGCATGACATACAGTTGTGGGTGGACAGATGGGATTCCCTCCTCCAAATGTTGTGGGGACAGTGACCACTGGATGGCATCCCACATCGGCTGGGTCACCATGACCAACTGTTCAGGGCAATCTGGGCATTGGGACCATTGCCAGCTCAACTCCCACTTCAGGTTACGCATCCACCAGTAAAAGCCCAATGGATCACACTGGTGGAGGATGCCATGTACCCTAACAGCCACAAGAAGTCCTGGGCAGGGTGCAAGCATCAAACCTGAAATGATCGGTTACAGGAGGTAAGATTCAATGCCCCATACACTGGGAGGTGGGGCTTGTCACACAGGGAGTCTAGTTATGCTCCGAGGAACTTTACCACCTGTGAAAAGACCAGCTCTGACTTGGCCATATTGATCAGAAGGCCCGAGTACTGACAGGTCTAGGCCAGATCCCAGACCCTCTCCATAGTCTCCTTGGATGACCCGGCTATCAGCCAGTCATCCAGACAGGGATACACCCTTGTGCCACTGGAAGGTCCCCATCTCTGTCATGTACTTGATGAAGACTCTGTGCGCAGATGAGAGGCCAAAAGGCATGACCTAAAACTGGTAAAGGATCCCAGCTGCACAGAACTAAATGCATCGGCAATGGGAAGGATGGAATGGGATGTGGAAGAACGTGTCCTGGAGATCCAGGGAACAGAACCACATTCCCTGCTCCAGGGCTGGTATTATCAGATTCAGAGAGACCATCTAGAACTTGTGCTTCCACATGAAATGGTTCAGACTGTGTAAGTCCAGTACAGGGTGCCAGCCCCCCATCGGTTTGAGTACCAGGAAGTACCTGGATACATATTCCTATGTGGCCAGGACAGCTACATACATACAGGCAATTGCCTTGCACTCTAGGTGATGAGCAAAGTCAACCCACAGCACAGACAACATGCCCTGTGAAACCCTGGACACCCCAAGGAGCTCAGAGTCAATATGGTGGGAGGTGCTCGAAATCCAGAAACAACCCTTTGCCTAACACTTCTAAAACCCACTTATCTAAGGTAATAGCAGACCACTGTAACAAGAAGTGGCAAAACCAACCCCCGACAGGGACTGGACAGAGTGGGGAATGATACTTTACAACCTGTCACAGCTGCAGGGGCTGCAGACACAACACCACCTCTGCCCCTCCCTTTTTTTTTTACCCTGGCCGACACACTTGGGTTTCGGATGCCAGCACTGAAAGTGCCCCTGCTGGGGCTGCTGCTGAGGTGCTGTGGCTTAAAGGACTGAAACTGAAAGACCTTTGTAGACTTTTGGCCTTTTGGTTCTTCTGGGACGAAGCCACTGAACCTAGAGTGGCACTGGACTTCTCAATATACACAAGATGTCCTTCTGCACCCAGGCTGAAGAGGTCAGTGCCCAAGAAGGGGACATTGGTCAACTTATGCGGAGTGTCCGCCACAAAGGTGAACAGCCTCAGTCATGCCCTAAGACACACAGTGACAGCCACAGCCGTGGCACAGGCACAGGAGTCACCTATGTCCAAGGCCATCTAGAGCTGGTGTTTAGCCAATGATTGACCTTGGTTTCTGAGGCTATTTATTGGCAGCTATTTATCAGCTGGGGGAAGAGGAGGAGTTCCCCAAGACTTCGAAAAGGAAATGGTCAAAATTCACCATCATGAATGAATAATCCGCGACGGAGACCCAGTAATGCAGCACCATACTCATTTTTAGCCACTTGGTCAATTTTGTTAGACTCTGTCTGGAGGTTTGTCCACATCCCCTTGGCCTCCTGATTTAAGGAAGGCAGAATCCAAAACCAATCCCTCTGCAGAGGGGTGGTCAGAAAACCAGAGAAGATGCCTGTTGAGACTGCAGACTTATGGACCATATGGGTGGAGGGTGCTAGGCAGGATGCTGCATGCTGCCAAAGCTCCAGGGCTGGTCCAAAGATGGTGTCAGCCAACAGAAAGGCAAAGAGATTAGTCACTATCAAGAATATCTGTAAACAGGTACTTAAGCCCCTTTCTTGACTGGCTCTAAGGGAACCTTCATGGACTCCAACACAAGTTGGACCATAACTCCAAAGGACACCAGCTCATGGTCCGTTGTCAGCTCTTCGATCGATTTCTGGTCAAAAGTACAAGTCTTGGTCTAAGCTATCCAAGACTTGCCTTCAGAGACAGATAATTCCTCACAGACAGCCCTTGGCCATTTTTCACCATGGCCCACTCTGGTATCCTTATCCTGGGTGATCTCCACCAATAACTGGCTTGGCAAGCCAGCAGCGGAGCGAGACTCTTTGGTTGAGGCCTGAACAGAGGCAGAGGTGGCTCTATTAACAGTGGAGGAGACATGAGGGACTGCTGAGCAGGATGGACCAGTGCGGGAATGACCAGTAAAAGTCTTCCTGCCTGTCGTGTTATCCTTTCTGTAAAAATTGTAAATACTGTAGATTTGGAGTTTTTACTTACTTTACTTACCCAATTCTCCATGCTCTCATTGTTGTACATCTGTATATACTTTGTATCTACCTCTGTATCTATTGTTACTTTGTATCAAACTTCTGTGCATATGTATTATTTTTATTGCTGTCTTAGCTGTTTTCCATTCCCCTTCCCTCAGGACGCATCTGGAAACGAGTTATTTTAGCTCAATATGTCTTTCCTGCTGAAATGCTTCAATAAATAAATTAGTAAGGGACTGACAGTCCGGAGGACAAAGCCCTACATCTCCCACCAGTAATCCAGTGTTGCCAGAGGACCTCTTCATTCTGTTGATGCATCTTTTGTCAATGCCACTCCTTGCCCAAAGAGGAGGAGGTCGAGGAGAGTCAACAGCAATGCCTCTCAGTTGACCGGGATCGAGTGCGCGAGCGGTGACTTGACCTTGACCAACAATACAAGGGTTAACGTCGACAGGGGTCCTCTGAAAGGGGCAGTATAAACCACCTGCTTTGGCAGGGTAACCACAGCTGGTTTCAGAGGCACGAGCACCAGTGGAATCCACTCCCAAGGCAGCTCAGCCCGAGGTACCACCTTGGCCTCATCCTCCTGAGCGAGAACAGAGAAAAAGGTCTGGGAGATTGACTCCCTGATCTCTTCTGAAAACCGGTCAACAGCCTTGAGCAAAATCTTGACCACCTGTTGGACCGGAGAGGAGACTGACAAGCCCAAAAGCGTTACCATGGGGCCCTCAACCAACCCCTTGAGCACAGGGAACTTGACCAAGGGTTAAGTGGTCAGGGACGTCAAGGAGTGTGATCTTTCCCACTTCCACAACCTGCAGCAATGCTGCTTTCTGTGCCTGTTACTATGGCGAGAAGGGCTCTCCCCGAAGGTCTTGGATTTCCCAGAAATCATCAAAGAACAACCCTAAAATGTTGAACTCAGCTAGGAACAGTACCAAGACTAACAAGGAACTCATCACAGCCGCCACTGCTTTTTCCATTACCACAAACCGAGTAGTCACCGAGACCTTTTTTGCAGTCTTTCTACCATCCTAAGAACAGTCTGACCTTCCAGTCTTCGATGGATGCTGGCAGCATGACCTGGCAAACATGACATCCCGTGATGTTGCTCGCCCAGACAGTATAAGCACGTGGCAGGGACATCCGTGGCTGTCTTCTGCCTACACTGGTTACAGAATTTAAGCCCAGGTTTCTGCCTTCCATCATCGATGATGATTGCAAAGCAGAGCCAGAAGACACAGGAGTAACTTTAATGCTGAATGCAGACTGAAACAGTCAGAGTCACCTGAAAAAGTGCTTGAAACTCAAAAATCCTTCAGCACTGCTGAGCTGCGAAGGAGGAGACCTGCCCCTTACAGCCAAAAGAAAGATCTGACTTCACAGGGCAGAGCTGGAGGATATACTGCCTGGGTGGTAGGAACAGCTGAGCTTGAAGACTACCAATGACTCAGCTGTCTTCAGCAGAACTGCTAGAGCACAGAATGTGAACTTATATCCACCTTGTTAGAATTTATTATTTCTATGTCTGACGCTGGACTGTCTACACTTGGTCCCAATGTGACACCTGAACCACTAAAGAACAAACCAGAGCTACTAATAACTCAGCCTATTGATATATACTCTCCCACAGTTGATCCCCAGCTTTGACGCCAGCTGCGGGAGGTTCTGGGATGCAACCAGTGTGGTGCTTGTTAGAATATAATAGCGAGAGGGATGACGGGATCAACCAGAAAAAATCAGTTTACTGCAAAATGTCATAAGGCATAATTTAACACTGAATTTTCCCTTTAATTGGTTGAGCTACATCTCCATCACCATCAAGACTACAGTAGCACTTGGTGGGGGGCGCTGTGGAGCACGCCTACTGACAAGACGTTTTCAGTAGGAGCTCTCTGTACATCTGCTATTTAAACCTAAAAAACAACATTTACTTGCTGTTTAAGTGCCATTTTTTGGAAGACAGATTCCTGAAGAGACAGGGAGAAGATAGATACCTTCCTTCGGCCATGGGTCACACTAATAAGGCTGGTGCAGCAAGTACAAAAAGTCCCACCTATGGAGCCTGTACAAGGGGATGCTACCACAAAGTCGTCTGAGTCAGAACCTCCGTGGCGGGCTTTACAGAAAAATCCATGCAGGCCATAGACTCCAAGGTGGAGTCCATCCTTACTAAATTTGAAGAGGACGACTCTAAAATTGCAGCGGCCACCAAGTCAGCCAGCACGGCAGAGTCTATCACTATAAAAGCACTGGCATCGACGGGCAAACTTGTACAAGAAAATGCCCAATTGAAGTATTGCCCAAAGGCTCTAGAGAACACACAGAGGGCCTCCAATGTTCGTATCGTCAAAATGCTGGAAAATGTGGAGGGAGACAACTTTATTTTCTGCAGGAGTGGATGACTGGAGCCCTGAACCTGGAGTCTACGATTTCCCCAGACAACCTCCTGAAGGCTTTACGAATATCCCCAAGATCGGCAGCAGTGAACAAGGAGTTACCCTGGACGGCCCTAGTGTTGACGACAAATCCTGCCACGAGGGATGTGATACTGCAGGCTGCAAGGGACACCATGTGGCTCAATTTCCAAGGTGCAACTGTGCACCTCTTTCCAGACAGTGAAAAAGTAGGGATACTGAACTGATACTAAACGAATACTTCTGCTCAGTATTCACAAAGGAACAGCAGGGGGGAGATACCTAATCCAGTTGATAGAAGCACTCTGGATGGGGGGGAGTTGATATTAGTCCTTTCACAGAAGAAAGGGTTCTGAAAGAACTCTTAAAACTGAAGGTGGATAAAGCAATGGGGCCTGATGGGATTCAACCCAGAGTTATAAAAGAACTAAGGGAAGAACTAGTAACACCACTGACTACCCTTTTTAATAAATTATGGGAGGACGGTGTGGTACCTGAGGACTGGAGGAGGGCAAATGCGATTTCCCTTCACAAAAGTGGGAGAAAGACAGAGGCAAGAAACTACAGACTGTCAGTTTGACCTCAGTGGTAGGGAAAATGATGGAATCCCTTCTGAAGGAAAGAACTGTTGAGTACCTAGAGACCAGTGGGGCACAGGACCCAATGCAGCATGGATTCACAGCAGGAAGGTCATGTTAGACAAATCTCATTGATTTCTTTGTCTGGGTGACCAAAGTAGTAGACCAGGGAGGGGCTGTGGACATGGCCTACCTAGACTTTAGCAAGGCATTTAACACAGTCCCGCACAAAAGATTAATACACAAATTAGACAGCCTGGGAGTGGGTCCCAGGGTGGTAGCCTGGGTAAAACACTGGCTGGACAACAGGAAACAGAGGGTAATAGTAAATGGAGTCCACAGTGACGAAAGGGGGTTACTAGTGGGGTCCGCAGGGTTCAGTACTGGGGCCAGTCCTTTTTAATGGCTTTATAAGTGACATTGCAGAAGGACTAGAAGGAAAAGTATGTCTCTCTGCAGATGACACAAAGATCTGCAATAGGGTTGATACGCAAGGTAGGGTGGAGAGGATGAAAAGGGACTTGGCAAGGTTGGAGGAACGGTCAAATGTATGGCAGCTTAGATTCAATGCAAAGAAGTGCAAAGTAATGCACCTGGGAAACAAAAACCCAGGGGAAGAGTACACAATTGGGGGGGTGGGGGTGAGATACTGACAACAACAAAAATGGAAAGGGACGTGGGGTAGTCATATCAGGTGACCTAAAGGTGGGCCAGCAACGCAAGAAGGCAGTAAGGAGGGCTGGGGGGATACTGGGATGCATAGGGAATAGGGAGAGACATCACCAGTAGAAAACAGGAAGTTGTTGTCCCTCTGTACAGACCGTTAGTAAGACCACATCTGGAGTACTATGTACAGTTCTGGAGACCCCATCTCCTCAAAGACATAGACAGGGTGGAGGCTGTCCAAAGGAGGGCAACCAAAATGGTGCAGGGTCTGCACCAGAAGACATATGAAGAAAGACTAAAGGAGCTTAAGATGTATAGCCTAGAGGAAAGGAGGGAGAGGAGGGACATGATAGAAACTTTCAAATACATCAAGGGAATCAACAAAGTCCAAGAGGGTAGCATCTTTCAGAAAGAGAGATGTGCAAGAACAAAGGGGAACAATTTTAAGACAAAGGGAGGATGGCTCAGAGGTAATGTGATGAAGTATTTATTCACAGAGAGGGTTGTAGATGCATGGAACAGCCTTCCTGAGGAGGTCATAGAGTCACAAACAGTGGGGGAATTGAAGAATGCATGAGACAGACATAAGGCAATTCTAGTGGGGGTAGGAGGAGGTAGGCTGTTGGTTGACCAGGATCTGCAGCTTATCCGTTAGGTAGGGAAATGGGCAGATTAGGTGGGCCAAGCGGTCCTCATCTGTCATCAGATTCTATGTTTCTATATGTATCCTTCACGACTATAGCACAAAGGAAAAAATTTGATGCGGTACATGCTAAATTACAGCATCTTGGTGTAGCTCACTCGTTAATGCCAGCGCGTCTTAGAATTCAATATGGGGGGCATATCTACCAATATACTGATCCCAAGAAAGCTGGCAAAAAGGTAGAAGCACTCTCAAAGGAATTTGATCAGGCCAGATGGCAGGTACCCTCTGATTCGGAGGAAGACACTTGAATGATGAAGATATTATAGGGGTGCAAAGTAAATAAACAATGTTCCTGGTGGGAGGCTGAAAAGGCTGTTTAAACTATGGGTTTTTCCATTTCTTGTAAATGTTTTACTGTTGAAGTTGTTTTAGGTTAAGGCCAGTTTTGATGTTAAAAATGCTTAACTACATTAACAAACCGAGATTTAACTATGTAAAGGGTTCTCATTTAGTGTCACTATTAGCTGGCACATGACATGTTTGTTTACCGTTAGATGCAGATGTCAGTAGTAGCTTTTTTCTTACCGACTACCATTAACATGATAGGAGACCGTGTTTGGAAGAGGGCCATAACACAGGTTGTTGGTCACATATGTTTGGACTATCTTTTTCTTCACTATTTGACCACTCAGTAGTCTTGTGGGGTGCAGCATATCATTGGACTGATCTGAGGACACATACTAGGTTTACTAGGTGCACAGGACATAAGGGGATCAGTTGGCCCATCGTGAATGTCCTACACAAAAGTGGGATAATTAAACCGTCCTTTGTTTGGAGTAATATAGTTCATCTAGTTGGTTTTTAAAGGTATCAATGCTCCATATATCAACTACATTCTGTGATAGCTTATTCCAGCCCATAATAGTTTGTACATTAAAAAATGTACTTCTCTTATTAGTAGTAGCTTTTGGAACCAGAAGCTTTTTATTATGTGATCTAAGATTTTCCCTCGCATTACTGAATTGGATTTTGCATTCAGTCATGAGTTCTGGGGATTGTCGTATTTTAAAAAGGAGAACTAAGTCGCCCCTTTGTCTACACGCCTGCAACGAGTGTAGGTTAATCTATCTTGATGCAGTTTTCCCTTTAAATTAGGTATCATTCTAGCAATCAACCTCTCCACTCCCTCTATTATTCGCATGTTTTGTACTGTTGCAGGGGACCAGACTTGGAATCCATAATCCAGAATAGGACGGACATAGCTTCTATAAATTGAGATAATTAGCTGCTCTGTTTTAAAGGTAAAAGACTTCCTTATTCTATTAACTAGGTTTTTGGCTTTTCCTGAGACAGCTAGATAGTGATCTTGAGGTGTCAATTTATTATTTACAGTTATACCCAGGTCTTGTTCCTTTACAGAGCTTCTGAGTAGACTCTGATTTAAGATGTAAGAATAGTTTGGGTTACTATCACCAAAATTAATAACTGCATTTGTCAGCATTCAGAGACACACCATTAGCATTTGCCCAGTTTTCTGTTTTGGCGAAATCATTAACCATAGAAAGATGTTTGCCAATGCTAGCAGCCTCGCCACCTAGTTTAGTATCATCCGCAAATTTGATTATATAATTGTGAATGTCTCTCTTCATATCACTCACACATATATTAAATAAGATGGGTCCCAACACTGTTCCCGGTGGCATACCACTTCCAACAACTCCTTCATTGGAAGTAGTGTCATCAATACTTATTTTTAGGAATACCCCTCTATCTGAAAGCTAGATTGCTTACATTTTTTTTTTTAACTGGGGCACTGAATGTATGAAGTATGTAATGTGATATCTGGCATGAGATACTTGTATGTCTTTTGTTTTTCTGGTAAAAACAATAAAATATAAGTTTAAAAAAAAAAAAAAAGACTACAGTAGCTGGCCTGGTGGTGCTGAGGGCTGAGGTGCCTTACCTCGCGCCATGCCGGTGACCTGTGTTTGAGAACGAGCAGGGGCCGCCGGGCGTCGGCAGGGGAGAAGGATTGAGTGTCCCATGGACTGCTCTCCTTCTCCGGAGGGGGGTGTGGCAGCACTCGGCGATCGCTTGCCCCCTAGCGGAGGCTGGAAGGTGGCATGATAATGCTGGAAGACGTGGGCGGAGGAATGCGGCAAACACCTGGAGGAGCGTGTGTAGGAGCATGAGCACTGCCACCGCTGGCATCACAGCATGCCATATCCTTTGAGGGGAGCAAGAAAAAGGGGGAAAAAAAAAAGTCCTCTGAGGATGGCAATGATCCCCTTACTCAGCAGCTCAGGAGGGCGCCTCCCCGAATACTGGATCCGGTCTGGTGGGTCTAGAGGTCTCTCCATCCCCTGCCATGAAGGGTAAGTTGTGGGTGTTTAGGGGAGGTGGTCTAATACCCAGTGCCTGCACAAGGGGGGGGACGTCAGATGGATGGCAGAGGACTCCAGAGGAAAAAAGGAACAAAAAAAACCCAAACAAAAAAAAAAGACTACAAACAGTAGCACTTGGTGACCTATTCTACACATTTAAAAACAGACGCCGACAGCAGAAAAAGGCCCAATGAACCATGAAGTATGACCACTGCCTGCCTATATCTGCACCCATCCTAATGCTAGATCACAGTTAGCCTACCGGTGGCCCTGACTATATGACACCACCTCCCTAGTTCCCTCTTCCTTGCCTCTACTGCCCATCCTCCTTCCTCTGGTTTAGACCACTCCCTGTGCCCATCTCACCTGTGTTTGAAGCCGGCAGTGGACTCCTTGCCCTCCACTTCTTTTAACAACCCATTCCACTTCTCCCCCTTTCTGTGAAGAACTTTCTTGTATCCCACCTGAAGCTTCCTCCACCAGTTTCCATCCCTGGTCACATTATCATGTCCTCGCTTCTTGTGAACAGGACATGGCTATCCACTTCAGCAAGTTCTGTTACCCACTTTATTAATACCCCTTATGTACTTAAAGGTCTCTATCATGCCCACTCTACCTCCAGGCATTTAATGTTTACATATTAAGACTCTCCAGTTCATCCTCATATCTTTCCCCTCCTCTGAACAGTTTCCAAGATGTTTATGTCCTTTTCACAGGCTGCAGAATTGTGCACAATACTCCATATGTTAGGTCCCAATAAGGATCGGTACAGGGCAGAAACACCTCCCTCTGTCTGCTAGAAGGCCCCCTCCCTACGCACTATAGCATCCCATTTGCTTTCCTTGCAGCCTTCAGGCACTGGGCATGGGATTTTAGACCCTCACTAATAATGATCCCGAGGTCTCGTTCCTCAGACAGCTGCTCCACCCTCACACTCCCTAACCAGTACTCTGTTTTAGGACTTCTTTAGCCAGTGTGCATGACATTATACTATGGTGTTAGATTTGAGTTGCCGTATCTTGGACTACATTTCCAGTGTGTCCAGGTCCACTTTCATTTCCCACATTTCCTCTGCTGTACAGTATCTACCCTGGTTTGGTATCATCTACAAAGAGACCAAGTTGACCTGGGATTCCCTCCCCTAAATACCATAGCAGATGACTAAACTGAAAAGGACCATCCATTTTACAGATTTCAAAAGCAGCACTGAGTAATAATCTGAAATATTTGGTCTCCTCTCTCTCCAGCAGGGTTAAACCAAGGTGTGTCTGCTCAACTGAGGTGCAATGTTATTCCATGGAAAAACTGAGATGCAAGTTTTGCTCATTAGTTTCAAAAACTTTATTGGAAAGTTTAATGAGTATAACTGCAGGAAATATGATATCCTACTGCATATTCAGTACATGAGAAACTGTACTGTGATTGATGGAATTCAGTCACATGACTGTGCTGTTATCCCAGCACAACAGCACAGGTCAGAAATACTTAACTTTCTGAACCTCATTACTTAGTCCTAAAATAAAACAATCAGGGAAGCCATTTTATAATTGCAATAAGGCATGTCAGGGTGTGCGTAATTGAGGGATAAAGGCACTTCTCGGGTATGTAAAGCCCTCGGCCTCGCCTCAGGCTTTACTTCCCGAGGTGTACTGTTATCCTACAATAATGAACACCCTGTCATGCCTTATTGCTTAAAACTTATCTTTTCCTATGAAAGATATTGGTCATTGGAACTATGTAGTGTGTTCTGCTGTTTCTGTAGGCTCTCACAAACAGTAAGGATGCCCATTCAAATGCACAGAATATCTCCACAATAGCAGCATATAAGTAATGTCCAACAGCCATACTGTTATAAATATTTTATCTTTGTAAACAAAGCCCTAAATCGCAAATCATAGCTTAAGAAGATGGGGATTTAAATAAAATAGGCCACAACTGGCCGAAGGGGTGCTAAGTGCATCTCTACAATGAAAGCAGAACTAGAGAATAGCATATTAATTTTCTGCTTTTTTCACCACTTCATGGCAGGACCTATACTCAAGGTTCTCCTTTCAAGCACAAGGATACTGCAGGGCATCTTCATATTAAACCAAACTAAAGAACCCCTTTGACTTTTTGATTTATTAAATCTACAAGAAAATCCCTACTGTACTATATTACTATGCTGCTCACAGCCTAATGCATACTTAAATATTATTACACAGTCTTCTATTCAACTCTTCTTTTCAAGCAGGGTTCACATCCATGGCACAGTCAATCTATATACGGATTAGTCAAAATGTTCATACCACTACTTTTGCTAATTGTAAGAGTTACAGCCCCTGGCAGATGAGTGAGGATTTCCCCCATGAAAACAGACTTGTTCCACTCACTCCACGACTGCACACTAAGCTTAAACCACACATTTTAGATTCCTACTTAATTGGGGGACTGGATGGCTCCGTGGATTTGAAGTGGATACAGCAGCCTCTCATGTTTAGGTTACCGGTTTTAATGCAGCCTAGTTCAGTAGTGTCTAGAAGTAGTCATATCTGATGATTGTTCTGTAGCGGACGTAAAATTAGTTAGGATGATGCCAGTCTAGTCTCTAGTACATTCTCTAATGCCCTGTACACATCAGGCTAGTTAAAATGTTTTAAGGTGCTTAAAACGTTTTAACTAGCGCAAATACGGTGCTGTCCGCATTTAAGCACGGTTTCAAAGCGTGTTAGGAAACCGTGCTTAAACCCTGCTGGGAGCTAGTCTCAAGTCCATTTTTAAAAAACGGTTTTATAAGGGAAAGCGTGTCACCCTGTAGTGTGGACGGGCGTCTGCATATTGCTCCTCCAGGAAGCATGTTAACGGTTGTGGAGAACCCGTTTTTAAAAACGTTACTGCAGGCAGATGCAGACGGGAGTTGGCTGTGGTATAACGGAGTTAAAACTCGGTTGAAGACTGATCTGGACGGGCTGCTGTGGTGAGCTTAAAAACATTTTTAAAACATTTTTTAAACCGGTACAAATCTTCAGCTCTAATGTGTATAGGGCCTTAGTGTCCTATCATAAAATCACCAACACAATTGGCATTACCGAGTCAGCACCCTTGTTGGCAGGGTATCTCGTCAACACTGCACAACAGACAACAGCGTGGTCAGAAGAAACAAACTTCGGCTGATTATTTTCACAGGACTGTACTAAAAACTTCCAATTTTCAACGTAGAATTCATTTCAGGAAGATTTTATCTAATTAATTTTGCTAAAACCCCTTGCAAATTCATCCTTGTCAATTTTATTAATTTATTTTCATGGCACGGATATATGATCGCTATATTTTTCCTTTCACAGTTCTGACATGGAACCTGTTGGCAGTCTCACGAGGCGCTGAAGATTGAATGGGCATTGCATTTCACTTCCCTTTCAACAAAAGAAGACAGCCACTCCAGACAGGTTTGACTGTTGGTGAGGTACTGCTCAGGTTGATAGCGGACTTCTAGTGCAGTCTGTTTACCACATTAACCTAGCACCAAATTCAAGGTAACAGCAGGAAAAAAGCAGAACCTTCTAATTACGTTTACTATTGTACTATCTAACAAAACTGATAACTGTAGTACAGGATGCATTGGTGCAGCCATCAGGCCATATTTTCTAAAACTGTGCCTAGCACCCATAAAGATTTGTAAATGGTTGTACAATTACACCTGCCAACCGACAGAAACATAGAAACCTTGAAGTTCACGGGCAGAAAAAGACCTGTGGTCCATCTAGTCTGCCCTTGGGCCCTAGCTAATTGGGGTGACAAGTCCATCTGTGTGAAGCAACCTTAGGATGCCCCATCAGAGATTCATGTTCGTTCTCCATGCCCTGCCTCCACTACCTGCATCTTTAATCTGTCCCATTAGGCCTTGACTACGGCTATAGTTTTATAGTGGACCACACTGCTAGGCTAACCATTTCTTTCCCCACATCCCTCCTGAATGCATCTTCCACCAACTTGCAGTTATATCCCCTGGTGTACGAGCTTTTGTGTCATGTGACCAGCTCAGAGGCATCCACGCTGTTGATTCCATGAAGAAACATGAAGTCTTCTTATCATATCCACCCTTTTCCTTCTGGTCTCAAAGGAATACATGCTAAGATTTTGCAACCTTTCCTTATATGAATTTCCTTGCTGGCCCTGTATCATTTTTTGTCACCCTCCTTTGGACGGTCTCCAACCTGACCTTGCCATTTCTCTGATGTGGGCTCCAGAACTGCACACAGTACTCCAGGTATAGCCTCATCAGGTAACCTGTACAGTGGAAGGATTACCTTCTTTTTCCTCCTGGTAAAATCCCCAAGTATAGACACCAATGTTCTGATGGCTATCCTGTAAGCCTTAACACTCCGCAAGGTGAATCTTAGTTTATCTTTAATGACAACCTTCAAATCCCTTTCCTTTGTACCTTCTCCTACCCTCATGCTACCAATCCAGTAGACTGTTTTAGGATTTCTCCCCTCTGTGCTTTATCTTGATCTTCTTGGCAATGAACTTCCTAACTACCAGATGCCTGCCCATTTTCTAATCTTTCCACATCCTTTTGCATATTGGCAATGCCCTTCTTCTTACTACTCATCCTCCTGCCGAGCTTAGAATCATCTGAAAGAGGCACTCTTTCCCTTTTACTCCTTCCCCTATACCACTGATGTTCACACTGAACGGCGTAAGTCTCAAAACTGACCCTGAGGGACCCCATTTACATCATCACTGACTTCACAGAATTTGTCATTTAGGACCACCATCCGAGTCCTCCCAAATGGCCAGCCATCTATCCACGTCGTCACCGGCTTCACAGAATTTGTCATTTAGGACCACCCTCCGAGTCCTTCCATGTGGCCAGCTGTCTATCCATCTAGTCAGATATTCCCCATAGATGTACGCTGTTACAAAACTGCTGCAGTTCGTGGTAGTCATCCTGCATTATGGTTGCTTGCAGGAAGTAGCCAAAACTTGCACAGACACTAAACTTAATATGTCTGCCTGCACCAATATGTAGAAGTTGAAGCCCTCTGATGATGGAAATCCCCAAGGTTGTTCTGCAAGGCAGGTGTGCTTGACGATTATAGGCTGCAGAGCCATCATGCCCATAGTCTTGGGCCTGCCCCCCACCCCAAAAAAAAATTTCCATCCAAGAATTGCATTTTTTTTTTTTAAATAGAGGAATGGAAGTATAACTCAGTGCCTGCTCTTGATTACATTGTCAGTGTGCCCCCCCAGAAATTTTCTTAGCATGATATCTCTGCTCTTAAAAAAAATCTGGTTTCAAATTTATTGAAGCCATCACTTCTTGCTGCTTTACACATTAGGTTTTACAGTATATTAAAGAAACGAACACAGCAGAGCCTCCCCAGCCACCATTAATCCCTAGTGGTTATGTAGTAGTGTGCGGCATTACCCTACAGGAGACAGGTTCAAGACCAAATCCATGTCTCAGCTTGCATGGCTCTAAGAGCTGCTGTTGCAGTTCTCTGTCATGGAGAGTGGGTGCTACCATGCTGCCCCCCTCTGGCAGTGACCCCTGCGCTGGGTGAAGGGAGACAAGAGTGCATGCATTCTCTCTTCCTTTGCTACAACAATGTGCTCAGCTAGCAGTCAGTGATTTGCTCACAGATAATAGCACAGCTTAAAATAAGGAAGCAAAGCACTTGAGGACAAAACAAAGTTTCAACCTTAAGCGTAAACTGTATTGAAGATAAGTGGACCTGTCTCACCAAACACCAATGCTTCATTCCTTACTGGGACTTCATCGGGGCAGAGCACCTGACCAATTGACACACTTTTAAATCACTCATTTAAAGAGAAAAAGCAGTAATGCTTTTCGAGTTTACATTATGTTCCTTTATAATATACATGTACTGTATGTTCTGTTAAGATTTGCTTACTAAACACAGCTCCCTGCATCTACTTCACAACCTTGTCATAAAAATGGTGATTTGTTGACTCACTTCACCAAATACCAAAGCGCAAAATTAGTGTAACTGTTGACTTTGCAAAAACAGTCAGTTTTAAAACAAAGTGGATAAATACCAGAACCAAAAGAATAATTTAAAATTACAGTTTTAACCCTTAGATTGGTGACAGAATTAGAACATATTTGAGTTTTGGATGGATATAGCAGCCTGCGGCCCTGTAAGGGTAAAACACAGTTGATAAATACCAGAACCAAAAGAATAATTTAAAATCTTGACAGAGAGCGGGTCTGTGTTTTACTGAAAAAGTAGCACAGTGTGCACTTCCATTTCGTCTATTTTTTGTAAATGGTGACAACTCACCAATAAAGACCAACTCTAATCCATTTTAAAGGGAAAACATACAAATTTCAAGAGAACAATAAAAAAGCCACAGGAGTCGGAAGTGATGAATACTGTATACCATGGCTGAGCATCATAAAGCAATCCTTCACAGTCACGTACATATACAGTGGCGCGAAAAAGTATTTGCCCCCTTCCTGATTTTCTCTATTATTGCATATTTGTCACACTGGATGTTTTCAGGTCTTTAGACAAAATATAATATTAGATAAAGGGAACCTGAGTGAACAAATAACACTTTCCTTTTTTTACCTATTTCATTTATTTAATGAAAAAAGTTAACCAACACCAACTGGCTCTGTGAAAAGTAATTGCCCCTAGTTAAATCAACCCAATTAAAGGGATAATTAGAGTCAGCTGATTGAACACAGCCAGGCTTGATTACAGCCAGCCCTGCTCAATATAAACCTCACTTATTTTGACCCTTACCATCAGAGTCACGTTGCCAGCACAAAGATTCAACAAGCACATTATGCCATGATCAAGGAAGTTCCTGAAAAGATCAGAAAAAATGTGTTGCCCTCTATCAGTCTGGAAAGGGTTACAAAGCTATTTCTAAGGCTCTGGGACTCCATCAAACCACAGTGAGAGCCATAGTCTCCAAATGAGAACACTTGGAACAGTAGTGAATCTTCCCAGGAGTGGCGGCCTGCCAAAATTACTCCAAGGGCACAGCGTAAAATCATCCAGGAAGTCTCAAAGGATCCTAAACAACATCTAAAGAACTGCAGGCTTCTCTTGCCTCAGCTAAGGTCAGTGTTCATGACTCCACAAGCAGAAAGAGACTGGGCAAAAATGGGCTTCATGTGAGTAGCAAGGCGGAAAACCACTGCAACCAAGAAGAACATAAACGCTGCCTCTCATTTGCCAAGAAGCACCTGGATGATCCACAAGCCTTTTGGGAAAGTGCTCTATGGACAGATGAGTCCAAAGTGGAACTTTTTGGATGACATGGATCCCATAATGTCTCGCATAAAGCAAACACAGCATTCCACAGTAAGAACACCATACCAACAGTCAAACATGGTGGTGGTAGTGTGATGGTGTGGGGATGCTTTGCTGCCTAACGACCTGGATGACTTGCCATAATTAAAGGAACCATGAATTCTGCTCTGTACCAGAAAATTCTTAAGTGGAATGTCCGGTCATCCTTCCGTCAGCTGAAGCTGAAGCGTAGTTGGGTCATGCAGCAAGACAATGATCCAAAACACAAAAGCAAGTCCCACATCAGAATGGCTAAAAAGAAGTAAAATTAAAGTTTTGGAGTGGCCTAGTCAAAGTCCAGACTTAAACCCAATAGAGATGCTGTGGCAGGACCTGAAACGAGCAGTTCATGCTCGAAAACCTACCAAATGTTACTGAATTAAAGCAGTTCTGCGAGGAAGAGTGGGTTAAAATTCCTCCACAGCGATGTGAAAGACTGATTTTGAATTATAGGAAGTGTTTGGTTGCAGTCATTGCAGCTAAATGTGGCGTAACCAGTTATTAAGTGTAAGGGGGGCAATTACTTTTTCACACAGTGCCAGTTGGTGTTGGTTAACTTTTTTTCATTAAATAAGTGAAATAAAAAAAAAAAAACAAGTGTTATTTGTTCACTCAGGTTCCCTTTATCTAATATTATATTTTGTCTAAAGACCTGAAAACATCCAGTGTGACAAATATGCAATAATAGAGAAAATCAGGAAGGGGGCAAATACTTTTTCACGCCACTGTACCTGTAGTTTGACACAAGTGAACTGAGAATTGAACCAAATAGGCGCGAGGGCAACCAGTTAAAGGAGACTAGCACAACGTGAAACATTCTGGATCAACACAATATTTTTCCAATTTTATCCTATATGTTTGAATATATCTGTTTAAATATTTCCATGAATTGGGTATTATTGTTACTCATCTATATTTTCTGTAAAGAAGAAAACTGTTGGGTTAAGTTTTTTGACAATGATCTTTATCCGTGTTATTTTTTTTTTTTTTTATTATTTAATTGGAGGTAGACCTTTGGACAGGTTCCCATTTCCAACTTCATCAAAAGGGGTTACATAATGGCTTGGCTTAAAATATGCAGTTGCCGGCCCACCGGTGCAGCAGAAAGATTTACCGCTGTGAGGCTGGCGATCTGGATTCGGGAACGGACTCGAGTGTCAGAGGGCCGGCCAGGGAGAGAAGGCTGGAGCATCTGCTAACTGCTCACCTTTTCTCGGGGGGGAGGGGAGGGTAGAGGACCGGTGCACCTACTGACCCCTGGCGGAGGCCAGGGGTACAGCAGTGCGCCTGGTCCCACTAGCTAAGGAGTGTGACTGACGCTGGCATCTGCCTTGCATTTTGGATGTCATGCTCCTATGGGAGAAACAAGGAAAAATGGTGCACTGGTCAGTCGGGTGTCGGCCCCCCCTGAATCCTCACTGCTGGAGTACCCAAGCCCTCATCAGCTGCCTCAGCAGCACCCAGGACAATAAGGAAGGCCGGCAAGGCTCATTCCCAGTGCAGGTAGGGGATCCGCCCGATGAAGGGCTACATCAGGTTACCCTGGGGCTGGCTGCAATGTGAGGCGTTGGGGTGGACTACCGGGGTAGAAATTGGTCTGTGTGGGGGCCTGAAGGAGGGACTGACCAGTGTGGGTGTGAGAAAGAAAAAATGCAATTTATTTCCCACTGTGTGTGTGTGTGTGGGGGGAGACACCGTAACTCATGAGCGGCAAAGTTACAAATGAGTTATGAAAGCCTTGCCCCCTTCACCAGTTGAGATAAACTGTGTATTTTGAGTCAAGCCACTGTGTATTTGGTTTTTACAGCAACGATTTAACAGCTACTACCTTGTAGATCATTTTTTTGTGTGGAGATTTAGATTTTTTATGATTTGAAGGGCTGCTTTCAGCGCTGCACATGCCTATTATGATGTCATCAGTATTGTGATAGTTATTCGCTGACTGGCTTTGTTCTGTGAAAGAGTCAAGGAAATTGACTGTTTGAAAAAAATATTTTTTCACGTCTGTAAAGTGTACAAAACACAAACGTTTGCGGTCAAAGAACAACGTACATTTAAATTAAATATATAAACTGTGGAGCCTAATATTATTCAGGATGTCAGCGAGCCCCAAGAATAAATCAGAATATACTGGTGGGGCTACCTTAAACAGATATTCCACCCAATTGTTTATTGTTGGTCTGTGGAACTGTAGCCCAAGAGCGCATGGCAAAGTTAAAATAAAATCCTGCAATGTGCAGATATTCTGTACCCTGACTGGGTAATAGGTGCCACGATCTTAGCAACAGTTGAACTTAACAGTTACTATAAAAAGGTAGTAGTCCTCTTAACAAACCTCACAGCTTCACAGAACAACTGAAAACTAATTTGCCAGAAAACCAAGACATGGTTACAATTTAAATATGTAAAATTTAAATCTTTAAACATAGCTATTAGTACGTGTTTAACTATACACTACAACACCCCAGGTGGGTATTTAGGTAGACTCACCCACTGCCAAAAGGGTACAGTAACACAGTTATTCTGTCTCAAGAGTCTTGTGCCAGCAGTTTAATGTCCTGGTCCCCAAAAATAAAAATAAATACAGAGTCTGCACTTATCACTCTGGCACATAAAGATCGAAAACCGGTAACAAACCTGCAATGTGTTATAGTGACTAAAAACATGTAATAGTAAAACATGCTCTATTAATAAACACAGAAGACCTCTCCTGTAAGCTGAAACTTAAAGAGAACTGCTGTTCCGCTCAGGTTTCAGCATCATCTTCCTCTTGACGTTGTCAGGTCCCTCGTAAGTTCCTGGAGGCAGCCATATGTGTTGCCCATTTCCATGTGTCCCCAGTGTCTGTAAATAGATAACTCTTCCTGTCCGATATATGACTCAGTTTGCCAAGGAACTGGACAGAAGGTGGGAAGTGTACAGATTCCTCAGAACACTGCAAACATCATCAAATCTGTTTTTCCTCTGGTGGATAATATAACAGCCATCTGAGAATAGGCACACA
Source organism: Neoceratodus forsteri (assembly GCA_016271365.2). NCBI lineage: Eukaryota > Metazoa > Chordata > Ceratodontiformes > Ceratodontidae > Neoceratodus > Neoceratodus forsteri. Next base: position 431,295,091 of record CM028132.1, read on the forward strand.
GTAGGTTCCTCAGCACGGAGAGGTCCAAAATGTTTTACCATGTTTAAAAGCTTGTTGCTTGTCCCCAAGCTGTTCACCTCCATCATGTGTACACTTGGAGGATCCTCCAGGTGCTTTTCTCTTGGCCTGATTTGAAATGTTTTAACCACAACAAAGTCAATATTCTCCACCTGAGGGGGTGTGTGGCTTGCTGCCTAGCTGATCGGTCACAATCTTGGTGAGCTCCTCGAAGACATCCAGCATATGTCAAACAATCAGCTTAAAAAATTAATGAGGCAGAGTGCAGCTTTTATCGGTGGATACGTAGGGTGTGAAGATCAGAATCCTGCATTTTCAGCGACATGGGCCGAAAAACGGCGGAACAAAAAACTAATTTCTTTGCGCCACTCGGCGGGGCCTGTAAACCTCAGAATATGCCTGCAACCTCGGTGAATGAAACACAGGGTTAGGAAGCTCCTGGGCCTGACACGCTGGAATCTCTCCAACAAGTGTTAAATGCCCTCACAAGAACGGTGCAGCAAATTGATAAAAAAATGGATGGGTATAATGAGAGAATGACAAATGGAACAAAAGTTGATGCTGTAGTGGCAGTGGCGAATACCTGGAGAGGTCGGCAGAGCGAGACAAGCGACTGCGGCAACCTGCCTTAAAGAACAAGCCCTATTGAAATCCCGTTTGGAACACTTGAAAAATATCACTCGATCCACTAATGTTCGAATTGTTGGGCTACCGGAGGGCCTAGAAGGGGAGGATTTGCTCTCTTTCATGGTTTTGTGGATGCAAGAAGCCTTGGATCTAGATATTCAGACCCAGGTGGTTCGGGCTTATAGAGTCAATCTGAGAAGGGCTGGTGGCTCTCCCGAAACTCCAAGAACAGTAATGTTAGTGACTGCGTCCCTGGCTGTGAGAGACCAAATTTTGAAGGCTGCTAAGAGAAAGAGGGGAGTAATGATCGACGGGGTTAAGGTCCTACTATTCCCTGACTTGTCATACTCAACTCGTATGAAGCGCAAGGCCTTTGACGCAGTTCATCGCAGACTGAGGGAACTGGATATCCCAAACAGCATGATGATGCCAGCCCGTCTACACGTTTCAGTCGGCAGAAAAGCATACATCTATACCGACCCCGAAGGATGTGGTGAAATTACTGGACAAATTAGAAGCAGAGAGAGCGGCACAAGAGGGAGATTCGTCTTCCGAATTAGAGGTTGAGGACACTTGATTATCTTACACCTGTAAGTTTGTACTGTGCTTTAGTTACCCACTTGGAAAAGGCAAAGAGGGACATTTGTTTGGGACTCAAGTTTGTTCGATCCTTAAGGAAAGGATTTCGAGCTTGAAACATCTGGAGACTGTATAATTTGAAATAAATGTAGTAATGACCCTCAAACACAGAATGTAGCTGGATGTTCAGGGAGCTATACTGAGAGTATGAAGTTTTTTGTTTTAATGATGATCTTACATATAATGGCTGTTATGGCCTGTTCTTCGATTTATTTTATTAATTGTTGGATTTAGAGCCAGTTCAATTTAAAGCATTGGCAGCATTGTCTTAAGCGTTGAATAAAGGAGACATTTTAACATATTAAGGTGATACCCCCATATCTTGTATCAAATGTAGTACAGTCTCACTATCTGTATATCACCATTGTAAAATGGAATTAGGATGTATGACTACACTCAGGAAGTTTGTGTACACTAAACTGTCATAAAACTCATAAATAAAGAAATATAAAAAAATATTCTCCACCTGAGAAATAAACTGCTCTCACATCCAGCCCTTCGGGAAAAGCACCTCATGTTCACCTCCTGCCCCTTCTGGAAGTCCGATCACTCCTTTACTTTGGCTCCTTGCTTGGTTTTCCAAGAATCTCTTACTGGACATTAATATGCTGGGCTTCTTTAGTCCTTGCATTACAGCACTCTTACAGGTGCCTGAGAGTCTCCTACTGTCCACAATTTCTAGTTGCAAAGTTAGAACAGAAGTCTAAGCCATCACAATCCAGCCAGTAAGGGCATCCGGTTTATTCTTCGTAGCTGATCAAATTATCAGGTGCTGTAATTTGTGGTCCCAAGACTGCAGCATTTCTCTTGGACATTCCCTGCACGATGTGCCATGCCACACGGACTGTGTGCTCGGGTCAGCCACTGCTCCCTTACCTTCGTCTTTAATGCCATCTCTGGATTGCTGACTTCCCTTAGGCTTCACCTTCTTGAGCAGAATACAATTCTCCACCAAAATATAGTAAGTTTTGCCAAGTTTTAAAATCAAAATGTAGCAGTTTTTAAAAAAATTTAAATTGGCTACGGAGTAGCTGATGTGTTAGGTGACTGCTCAACTCGGCCTCCACAGTGTCGATTGTGACATATCTAACCTCTAGATTTATCTGGAGGTTTGACAGTGTGAAAAACAAATTAACCAGGGAAAATTTATCACCACTGGTGTTGTGTAAATATTGTATAGCATCTAGACAGCAGACAGTTGATGTCAGAAGTGTGCAAAATTAATACTATATCATTTTTTAATACTCATGCCCCTGTACTAAAAATTACAGTTTCACAGAGACCATCCATCACTCATGTATAGAATGTCCTCACCTCTACTGTATTTTGCATGAGAAGCTTGGATTGGTTGGAAGAAGAATAAAAACCTCCTGACACGCCAGCCCGGTTGCGCTGAGGGTTGAGGTGCTGGACGCCACCCCTCGCGCTCGCGGCCGGGTTCGAGGAATGAGCCGGGTCGTCGGCAGGAGAGACTAGGATTGAGCCGTCAGGAGATAGCTCTCCAGTCCTGGGAGGCTGGGGAATCCACACTGCGCTGGCGACGACCCCTGGGATGCCCAGGGTACGTTTGGCGCTGGTGTGACTGGGGGAGGGAGCGCGGCAGATGTCGGCACGCACGTGCGCAGATGTCATTGCATGTCTGCGCTCCCAATGGGAGAAAAAGTGGAAATGGCTGGGCGCGTCCGTGCACCCTCATGGCCGTGCCCTGCATCGCTGGGAGGACTCGCATGGAATCGCACGGGAGGGGGGGGTCCGGAGCCGGTCTGGCTGGATAGGGTATGGGGAGACCCTCCAGTGGATCGGCGACGGCCATGCTGGATCCCCCATCATGTGAGTGAGCCTAGTGCTCTCCCGGCAGGCAGGGCTGGCGGCTGGATGCCCCCGCCGGTAGTTGCCGCAGCAGGAGGCTAAATATGAATAATAATAAAAAAAAAAAAAGAAAACCTCCTGACACAACAGAAGACTACATTTAGGTCCGCATTCCATACGTGGACACCAGCAAAAATTGCTACTAAGAGACATTAGTTGCTTAAAGTTCTCCCATGCGTCTGCATTTGTGAACAAAATTATGTTAAATAATATAACTAGATACAGGGGAAAGAAATTAACCAATAAGAAACCAGAATTTGTAAATGTATTGTTTCACTACCAAATGGTCTGCTATCTCTCAGTGTAAAGATAAATATAGGACATAGAGTCCACCATTTTTTGCTGCTTTTCGATATAACTAGAATTAATTAGGATGAGCTAATATTATGAAATGAGGTAAAAAATTTTTCTATTATACAATGGCAAGAAAAAATCCTGGACTCTGATTGGTCAGTCTGGGACTGGACCTGTGATGTTATCCCACACATCATCATGGGTCTAGTCTCAGCACTGTGAACCTGTAGATGGGCATATGATCCATATGCCTGATTGTTTCATCATCTCTTAAAAAACAAAAATATTGTTTTGTGTGGAACATTTTTAAAATGATTTTTTCTTATTCTGTTTAACAGTGAGCCACTGTATAATAGCAATAATGCCCTCAAGGGTGTGTGTCGTTTGGGATAACGTCACGCCTCAGTTATTGGATGTATTCAGCCTGCGGCCTCGTGCCCAACCACCTGAGACGTGATGTTATCCCAGCACGACACACACCCTGTCGGGCATTATTGCTTAAGTAACAGATGAGCAACTGCAGTATTAAAATTAATAGTCTGATAATCTGCAATAGAGGAAGAATATCTCCATATTTACAGAGAACCAAGAGATCTTAGAAAAGTGTGGGAATACCTTTTAGTGTTAAATATGGGAGATTACAGTGTTAAAATTATCTGTCCGAGATGGATAGAACCCCTTTTATTGATAAGTGTTGGTAGCAACAATCTGGACACAGACAATGTGTAGTTTTTCCTCTGTTAAATTAGGGTACACAGGATAAAAAATGTAATCACGTTACAAAGTTAATAAAGGACTAGCCAGACTGATAACATGGACTATACACAGTAAACGAGTTCATGAAATGTTGGTATTTGAAATCATTTGTGTTGATTGCAACTGCATTCACTCCTGGGTTCCATCACTTACGCATGCTAATTTTGTACAGAATATGTAAATACTGTTTGCAAACTTGTAATAGGTGCTGATATTTAAAAAAGGTCATTGCGAATGAGTTGTTCTCCCCTGAGGAAGGCCATGAGGGCACAACTGGTCTGAGTGTATTTTCTAGAGTCCCCAATAAAAAGCAATGAGAAGAACTCTGAAACCAATTCTAGTTTATTGGTAAGTTGTCGCTATATCTATAAAAACTGAAGATTTATCTATAGAACGGATCAAATACTCCGTGGTGTAGGTCTACATGGGTTATTCTACCACATAGGGAATGTTCTCAGTATATACTTCTGTATACTGTACTGATTTATTTCTGTACTTTTTTTTAGTATTGTTGCACTGTATTGGTAATGTTCTACACAGTAATCTATAATATCAACTTACAAATTGACAAGTGGCTCTGCCACTTGAGGGCTACTGTCCTGCCCCTCAATTACGAAGTGGCAAATTCAGGTTGTGCCTGAAAACAGGGCTTTTTATGCCTCGTACATTTACCTGGTGAGCAACAAACAACTAAGTTCTGAGTCATGCCATTGTGTATTCCATATATATCAACTTAGCTTGTACCTCTGCTGCACTGACTATCCACCCAGGACCCTCTTGCAAAATAAGTGCTTCTCCTAAACAAGACTATCCTGGTGTGCAAAATTCTAAATAAACAAATGTTCTTTTCCAAGAGTAAGTCTGTAAACGATGTCAGTGGCTTGAACTTTCAGGCACAGCCTCATAAATATTGTTATTACCGAATGTCACAGACTGTGTGTTCGCAACCCCACCAGCATACACACACCCCACACACCAGTTTTTCACAGGCCTCGACCTCAGTTCACCGGTACTTTGTCCTGTGCCCACACTCTTCCCCTTCCCATAGCTGCCCCGCTCCAGACACCCAGACCCGTGAGCCAAGTCACCAGTCACTCTGGATCAGCCCCCAACTTGACTGATCGAACCTCAGGTGGAGTGTGATCTTGTATCCACTCTATCTTATTACCTCCCAGGGTTACAGATAGTGTCTCTCTCCAATAGGACTGGTACCTCGTATGATAGTTCAGGGTTACCAGCCTCCCGTTCTGTTTCCTGATGGGCAGCCCCCGCCCACAGAACCAGCTAATTTTATTTGCAGAGATCAAAGAGTTCAGCAATTAGAGTTATCACTGTCTTTGAAGCTAGTAAGGTTGCCATCACGGTTCCTCTCCCAGGACCCCCTACTAAGGCAGTGACGCTTTTTGGACTTATTTATTGAAATGTTTCACCATGAAGGCACACTGAGCAACAGATTACTCTTCTCCCGGTGTGACATGGGGTGGAAGGGGTACAATAGGGATGAGACATTTTACATTCAAATTACAAAGATCAACACAGCATACAATTAATTAAGGCAGTTATTACAAACAGTGTTGCATACATATGTAATTTGTGAGAACAACTAATACGTGCAATGGTAATAATTGAACAAGCGTTATCATGAACTAAGGGGTGAAGGAGCGAGAGGATGAGATGACAGATAGTGCAGAGTCGTGTCCCGGAGAAACCCCTTCAGGATGCGGGGGAACCCTGCTAGGGGACTGGAGTAGGGATTAGAGAGGGAGAGAGAGTAAGTGTGATGAACACCTAGGAGGGGAAATAAGACTTGACCCAAATAGAGAACCCTTCAGGATGCGATGAACCCTGCAAGGGGGCAGGGAAGTTCAGACGACTGTAAACTCTCCTGCGGTTAGGCATTGTAATTATAGAGGGATAGTGAGAGGGAGTGAATGAGAAATAACACCTGGGAGGGGATGAGGCCTGATCCAAGGAACCCTCCAGGATGCTGAGGATCCTGCAAGAGGACCTGGAAAGCCAAGGATAGGTAGATGGGGGAAGAAAAGGTGGCAAGCCTAGGCACTATAGGACCCCTTCAGGATGCTGAGAACCCTGCAAGGGGAGTGTGAAGGCTAGGGAAAAAGGGGAAGAGAGTAGGAGAAGGGAGAAAGGTATGAGAACTAGCATCTAGGAGGGGCTAGGATCAGTAGAGCCGATAGAGGCATTGGGTAAATTCCGAAGAGGAACAAACTGTAAGGAACAAGACAAAGGAAATTAAGGTGGGTCATGACAGGAACAGTTACTGTAAGTGCAAGATAGCTGGAGAGGGCAGTGTTGATAGAATGGAGGGGGGGGAGGAGAAGTGTTGGATTTTGGGAGGTAGAGAGTTCCATATTTTAGGGAAACGGTGAGAGTACCCAGATCGGCCAGACAGCATGTAGCGGTGGGAGACAATTAGCGTGAGAGTGTCGGTAGATCTGAGGGAGTGGGAAGGAGCAGGGGGTGTTATAAATGAGGGGGAGAGGTAGGAAGGGAGTTCACCCAGCCAGTGATTAGCAGTGAATTTAGCGCAGTGTGAGAGGCATCTATTTGTAAGGGGGGAAAGGAAAGGGCTCAACAGAGGTCACACTGATGGGAGCAAGAGGGAGCATCAAGGGCAAAGCGGCAGAAGGAGTTGAAGAGAGTGTCCAATCTGATCAGGGAAGACTTAGGAGCAGCACCATAGACTACGTCGCAGTAGACAAAAATGGAGAGGATCATCTTCTGGATAAGCTCACGCCTAGCCGCAGGAGGGATGTAACTATGGTTCCTGAACAAGTCACCAAGCTTGCATTTGGGAAGCCTTATCACTTTATGTTGATATTATTTAGCATTTCATTGCCATCAAATTCTGCTTCATATGTACATGGATGCATGATCTGCATTATAAATTTCAAAATCTATCATGGCCTTCTTACTCTACATTTGTCAACTTCAAACCCCCCTCCCCCAATTTCCCTATCTAATTTCAAGCCTATGTGAGGTGAGATCCTCAATGGTAGGGCATGGGGCCAGGAGTGAGCACAGCTCTACAGGCCATGGTGCAGGTGGCCCCATCATCTACTGCTGCTTTATTTATCCTCACTCTTATAGGCATTCAGTGCTAACCAAGGTGTTTCAACATACCCCTCACACATCTAATAGGTCCCCTCCTCTATGGGTTAGCACTCCTGAATCAGCAAGAGGTGAGCTCAGCAAGAGGTGAGCAGCCCCCTTCTCTGAAGAGAGAAACTGCATTCACCATCACAGGCCCACAATGACTCTGCGAGCTTGGGACAAAAACCTGGATCACCAGCATGGCAAACAGCTTCCCAGTTGCTGGCACTTACCATGCATTTATGTTTTCCAACCTATGAAAAAATCTCTGGGGAGGGGAGATTCATGCAGTATATATCCAACAATATGACAGTGTGTGCTAAAAGAGAACGAGGCCATCACTACAGAATCCAGCCCCCCCCAAATCTCTATCTAGACACTAGAGGGAAAAGAGGCGATGACAGAAACATGCAAATACCCATACAGGTGGTTAGAGCCCATCCTACCTTCGATGAAATGTCTCAGGCTCTCTACTGGCGAGAATTTGGAAAGGTCACATTCGATTTTTAACACACCAGATAAACTAGTTAAATACCTTCCAATTTCATACAGTGCCTGCTGGAGGACTTGTGAGGAATCACTGGCCAATTCCGCCCATATTTTTTTTTGGTATTGTCCAGTGCTTAATTCTTTTTGGCATGAGACTGAGGCCTGACTGTCATAACTGGTGGGACTGGAGGTGATTTTATCTCCAGAATTGGTACTTTTATATATAGCTTCGAATGTGTCTCCTAGCCCCCCTAGAAGTATGCTTTGCACATACTTAAGGGCTGCAAAAAAAGTTATCACCCGTTTATGGCACAGTTCCACTACCCCTACACTTGCCCAATGGCATACTACTGTAAATGAAGTTTATTATATAGCGCGATTAATAGCAACTTTTCACAGGCCTCCACCTCAGTTCACCCATACTTTATCCCATGCCCAAATTCTCCCCTTCCCATAGGAACAATGCTGGGGATGGGTTACTCACTGAGTTACAACTAAGGCCTTGGGTATTTTATATTTCACAGGTGGATGATACATTTGTCCCATGATTTTTAAACGTACTGGGACTAGATTTAAAGAGGGATGGGGCAAGGTTTGGGTCCAACCAGATTATCTGCTTTTGGGGTTTTAACCGATGTACCTGGAAGATTATGCTCTGAAGGGATTGCCTTTACCCACGTCCCATTCATTCTTCTAACTCTGTTAATCATACAACTTTTTCAAAGTGGTAACTGATTTTATTTGATATACAAGTTAGATTTTTAAGACTATTCCTATTTATTGAATGTCTATATTGTATACGATTGTGTATCTTTTGTACTTAGTTTTCGCTGCGCTCTTAAATAAAGTTTTAAAAAATACCCATATAGGGTAAACAGGGAAGCTTGCAAATACATATTTGTCCCTAATATAACTACAGGAACTTATGTGAATTCAATGAAACTGTCGAGGGAGGGGAGAGATCCAGGAGGTGCTCGCAAACACTTCTGGTGGACATGTGAAAATAGCTTCCAGAGGAGCTGGTGAAAGCCAAGCAAGTGGGGGATTTTAAGGTAGGGTGGACAGGCACATGGCTATAGTAAGAGAGTGGATGACAAAAGGGACAACAACTAGGGCCTACATAGGGCGATAGGTAGGTCAGGCAGAGTGGATATCCACAGGGTTTTTTTTCTGCTGTCATTTTTATGTTTCTGTCCAGGTGGCCAAAACAAACAGAATTATTGTTCACAGCAAACTGTACTTCCATCTGCAGGCAGCACATCAGATGTGATGCACACATGACTTGAATTCCCATCTGGCAAGATCTGACAAGTCCCGCATGACTCCATCAATATGTGTGCCACAGAGTACATTGTCAATTACAGAGAGGTCGTTTGAGATGCTTGTTGTCCTTTCAGGCAGCTTGAGATACACTACTTGACTGATGTCAATCCTTGTGTGCAACACGCAGCAAGCAATTCAAAACCCTGTATCTTTGATTCATCATTACAGACCCCCTAACGTCCAAAGAGATGGTCAGAAATTTTATTTTTTTTTTTTATATATGCAGAAAAAAAATTTGACCATGTAAAATGAAATGTGCTATAAAGTGCTTGAAAAATGGGTTTTGATGACACTTTCTTTAAAAAATATCCAAATCGATACTCAAATCTACTTGCATCAGTCTTAACAAACAGGATTACTTTAGACAGTTATAAACTGGAAAGAGGTTCCAGAAAAGGCTGGCCCTCTTTTACCTCTTCTGTTCATCGTAGGTCTTCAGGCACTTACTAAAAGGAATATAAGAAATTATCAGATAGATGGCACTGTGACAGCAAAAAAAGACAAAATAATGATATTTGTAGATGATGCCTCGATTTGCACCAAAATCCCGGAGACAATTTAATTCACTGACAGGGCTCTTCAATAAATTTAGTCGATGCTCTGAGCACTTGGTAAGGGGGAGGGTAAATCTGAGGGGAATCCCTGTAAACAAAATCTGCCACCCTAGTCCTCATCAGTCACTACCGTTCAGGTGGCCTGAAAAGGGAATAAAATACTTAAGAGATACTAATAAATGATTTAAATTACTTGGCTCTTTCAAACATTAGTTGCACAAATTGAAGATGAAACTTAATTCCTGGCCTGAACTGCAACTCAGTTTAGAGGGGGAAAGGGCACACAATTAAAATGTTCATTATGCCAATGTTAGGTTACAAACTTTCAATAATTCCCCTACAGATTAATTTAACTTACAATACTTCAAAGAAATAGGCTCTTTCTAAAGAGCAATTAAAAAAAAAAAGAATTCCTATTAAGAAAATAAGATTACCACTTAATAAATGTGGGCTTAATTTTCTAAACCCGAGTCTTTTATCTTTGCTACATAGCTTATCAAATAAGGCCTTTGCTAATGTGTTTCAAAAGCACTCCAATAATTTATAAAGCGTTTCTCAAATTGATCGTATGCCTGCTGCAAATCAAGCTATTATGCAGCTATTCAAATGATGTGCGACCACCTTTCTAAAAGGTTACTGTACATACTGTATGTGTGGAAACATGCAAACTTAAAAGTGCATCTTAAGAGTATAGAATTGATTGTATATTTCTTTTTCATCCTTGTCTACATGTCTAGTATTTTGATACAAGGTTCCTTGCGTTTTAGCTCATTTTTGGTTTTTATTGGGCTCAACACAACCTAACTCAGACAGAACAACTTAGGCTAGCTGGTTCATTCCACTGGGGTGTCATAACGACGAGGCACACTGATGAGTCCTGGTAGGACGAAACGTGCGTCTGTGTCTTCTGTTGGCACCCTTTGCAGACTGTGTGAGAGGCCTTTCGGCACCATGCATTTCTACTTAAAGTTGAACCAGCAGAATAGTTTGTGGTAATTTGCATATACAGACCATGATGCTTTGCATTATGGGGGTATGTGTGATTTTTTATTTCTTTGAAACTTGGCTTCCCGGCCAATGCCCTTTGGGGTAAACCTTGCCTCAGTGCTTGAGTACTAAGGCTCCTAGTATTCTGATGTCTACAAATGTTTAAGCAGAACTTTGGTTCATTCTGAGCCTTGTTACTTGAATACTGGCTCTGAGTTGTAGTAAAGGGCAGGTTAAAATCATAAAAATAACTTTTAAAATGACATTCCATAGACTTGCATGGAGCACATCCTCATGCTAGTCCTATAATGACATCACAAAACAAGAAAGAATAGGGATGGCATCAGAGATCAGGAAGTGGAAGCGGCCAAATGACTAGCCCTCTCGGGGGCAAAATACGATCCCTTTCCTTCGGGGGGGGTGGTAAACATAAAATGTTACAAGTGCTATGGAAGAATTCCCATTCAGGTAAGGAAGCCTCCTGTTTGGTTATCACTGAGAAGTAGGAGAGCCGTCATTATGGGTGTTATCAGCTGCCTTCTGCCCATATGACCTTAGTATGAACAGAGTTAAAGGAATACACTGCTTACCTGCTGTTGATCTCTTGCTAGTACCTATAACCCCGATTAGTGGTTCTACATCCAAAAATTTTTTTCTAAATTAATTTAGGTAGTTATATTGAAGTTTTAACCAGTGCTAGAAAACTTCCATTTTAAAAGTCTTCCAGCAGTCATCTTGTGGGAGTCGCTCACTTACCTGGGATATGCTAATATGCCCCTGCCGACTCAAAACATTGGTCAGTAGGGGCATATTAGCATATAGGCGAGGGACTGAGCGGCTCCCTCAAGACGGCTGCTGGCAACCTTAGAAAACGGAAGAAGAAAAAAAATTGCCGGCGCTGTTTAAAACTTAAATATAACTACCTAAATTAAGTTAGACAAATTAGTTTTTGATACAGAACCGCTAATCAGGGGCATAGCCACTAGCAGGAGAGCACTGGCTGGTAAGCAGTGCTTTCCTTTAAGTCTGCACAATCCAAGCATGGTAGGATTAGTGCACTGTAGACTGCATGTGCTGTTTTCAGTAAGTGGAAATGTCTCATTCTGCTAAAGAAAGACAACTATGCAGATATTTTACAAGAGCATTTATATACACGAGCTTTAATGCACATGAATTAGCAAAGTAAACATGCAAGTACTTACCTGTAGCTGGCCCGCCGGTGCAGAGGCAGTGCATCCGTCTGTGACGCCGATGACCCGGGTTTGGAAACAGACTCGGGACATCAGAGGGCCAGCCAGGGGGAGAAGGATTGAGCATCCTTGGGACAGCTGTCCTCCAGAGGGACCGGAGGTAGTGTGTTCAGCATTTCATGGACCCCTGACAGAGGCTGGGGGGATCCATTGTGCTGGCGCCGTTATCAGCAGGGAGGGCGGGGCATACATGGGCCATCATTGGATGTCCCCGCCCCCAACTACAGCCGCACACAAAAATCCCGGCCCTGAGCATGAAGACTCACTCCCCCACTGCCCCTGCTGCCAACAGTGTCCATCGTGTAGGGATCTGCTCCCATGGCCCCACCCTGGGGGGTAAGCCAGAGCACGTTACCATGGACCATGGGGAGGGGGTGCCTGCCCAGCAGCCCCACCCAGGTGGGTAAACCTGGGCATGGGGGGGCAGTGAGCGGTCGGGGGCTGAGCTCCCTACAGGGAGTGGGGAGCCGGACAAGAGACAAAAAAACAAGCACTTAATTATGTTCACAGGTTCAAGGAGGACACCAGCAGCATACTATATAATGGTCTCAATTATGGACAGACACTGGTTAGATCAACAAGCAGATTTCTAGTCTTGCCAGTATTTAGAGTTAAGTAGTTTTTTTAACAGCCACTGGGAAACATTTGCCATGTCATGATCCAAGTTGTTTTTCAATCGTTTTCACATTTTTATCCACACGAGTGTCCTCTATATACAAAAAGACACAGGAAAAGGTAAAGATATTTGGTAGGTCATTAATTATAATAATAAAAAAAAAATGGGTCCAAGGACCGATCCTGGAGTACTGTGTCCAGTTCTGGAGACCTCATCTCCAGAAGGACATACAAAGAGTGGAGGTGGTCCAGAGGAGGCCAACCAAAATGATGCAGAGTCTGCATCAAAAGCCATACGAGGACAGGCTGAAGGACCTTAATATATATACCTTGGAGGAACGGAGGGAGAGGGGGGATATGATGAAAACTTTCAAATACTGCACAAGTTTAAATAAGGCTCAAGAGGGAAGCATTTTTCAGAAAAAAAGATGCTCAAGGACAAGGGGGCATGCTGTGAAGTTGGAGGGGGTAGACTTGGGGGAGATATGAGGCTGTACTTCTTCATGGAGAGGGTGGTGCACGCCTGGAATAGTCTCCCGGTGGAGGTAGTGGTGGCAGAAACTATAACGGGGTTCAAGAAAGCATGGGATAGGCATAAGAGAACCTTAGTGATGGGGGGAGCTAGAGAGAAGATTTCCAGGCAGGAAGCTTTTCTCAACTGCTCTACATTTCAGCTGTTGTATTTTTCTAAAAATATTATTTACAGCTGTTCAAACTTCTGATATAAAGACTGATTCAATTTCCCCAATTTCTCAGCTTTCGACTGCTACTGAACACAAGATGAAGCTGCAAGGAAATCCTGTTTCTGCAGCTACTAAAACTAAAACCTGGAAGGCAAGCAAGGCCTGCAGATCCTCCATGTTGGGGACCTATACACATGATGGAATCATCACTGAGCTCTCCGTGGCAACAGCTACTTGCCATATTGCAACACACGGATTCCCGATTGGAAATGAGCCTAACCAGGTTAGAGAACCACATGGCACCACCTATGGCTCCAATGGATTCAGTACGGGACTACGATGAGCGATCTACCTCTGCTTTGGTGATTGCGGTATGGCCGTGTGACGAGAAAGCGCAACCCCGAGACCACGAGGAGGCCTTGAGAAACGGGTCTCATGTGGAAGCTATGCTGGAGGAGATGGATCCTTTGAAAGACGTTTTGGGCTCGGACTGATCCGTTTCCCTTATGGATAACATACCGACTGCGCTGATCTTTGTTGAACATCTTATTTGGTGCTGGTTTCCGAGGGCGAATTTTGGGATCCACTGGTCAGAAGATGTGGGGCTCAGTCTTCAGATAGCCGAAGATGGCGGAAAACAAGGAGATCCTTGCTGTGCTAGGGAAACGCTGATTTTGTTGCTGGCAAGTGCTCAATCATTTAGGTGCCTAGAGCTTGTGAGCAATTTTGGGGGACTTTGGACTATTTTGTGAGAACTATAACGTTTGGGACTTATGGTTACTGTGATAGCTGGGGATACTGCTACATATTACTTTGGGAAGGGAGTGCGAAGCTGGACACTGTATTCTACACAGTGGGTTTCTCCACCCTCCTTTGCATATTTTTCCCTATCTTGTCTAGGCTACGCTATTCCCAGTTACTCCCAAATCTTAACTAGGAAGCTCTGCATGTTAACTAGGTTGTCTTTATGCCTGCCTGTTCCTGGTATCGTCTGTTTTAAGAAATTAGAGGGTTTACCAATTTTGCTGTTTGAAGATTGATGCTATTCTAATTTTCAGCTGAATGTAGCATTGTTTGAGAACTGGCATTACTTCCTTTTCAACATATATTGTCATTTGGATTACTAGCAATCTTTAGAACTCTGTCTTAATGTCTTAGTTAATTCTACCTTATATGGACATTCCAAGGCCGCTGAGATGGCTGGCATATCCAGGACATTTTCTTTGGCAACATGTTGGATACCCCCCCACCCCAATTATAACAGATTACAGGGGGTCATATTATGAAAATCAGCTATATGTGTGGATGGATGTTTGTCCTTTGATTTTGCTATTACCCTGCGTGAGGTAATTTGTGTATGATTTTACATGAAATATAAACAAAGTTTAAAAAAAAAAAAAAGAGAATCTTAGTGATAAGATGGGGGTGCAAGCAGAAGATCAAGTAGGGTCTGCAGTGATACAATAGGTAGGGAAAAACAGGCAGACTAGGTGGGCCAAACGTTCCTTTTCTGCCGTCAAATTCTATGTTTTCTTTTTTTTTGAAATTTCTATTTCTCTTCCTTCCCTTGCCTGCCATCCCCGACTCATCAGGAGATCCTAGGCAGACATCCCTCTGCCTTTCGCTCTACCTGAATGACCTCTGGATCCCCATGGGGCCGCGGTTTACCCCCCTGAGCGGGGACGAGGCAGGGTGCAGAACACCCCGTTACTTACATTTTGTCGGTCCGGGGCCATCGGGCGGGCGAAGGCACATTGAGGGCACGTCTCCGGAACTCCATCTCCCTGGCGATGGCAAGCTATTTTCCTCCATTTTCTCCCATGTGGCAAGAACCCCAATATCATGACGCCATGCGCCAATGTGTACCACACGTTGCGGCCTGCCCCTCCTGCAACTGCAGGACTTGTCATACCCAGAGTCTCCACTTGGGGTCAGGCATGCTGCGGGCTTTGGTCCCCCCCCCCCCAAGAGAAGGTGAGCAGTCATAGGACACTGTAGCCTTCTCCCTCGGCTGGCCCTCCAGTGGACCACAGTCCGCTCCCGAACCCAGGCTGCAAGCGGAAATCCAACCACTGCGCCGATGAGCTGGCCAAATTCTATGTTTTTATGTTTCTACCCTTCTGGCACTACCATGTTAACTGACCCTCCACCCCAGGTCACAAGTGGAAAGAAAGATTTGCATTGTTTATCTTTGCCTGGATTAAATCAATTTCAATAAACAAACCGCTGCCCTTGCCTCAGACAGAAATCTGCTGATGCAAATGCTTTGCAATGCTGCTGTTAGATATGAATTTAGTCATTTCATTGTTGTACCCGATAGTCCACTGTTCAATAAGTTTTACAAAGTATGCCATGATAAACAGTACTAAGTCCAGAATAAGTAGAGTATAAATTGCCTTTCACTGGTGTATTCCAGCAAAGCCGTATCTGTGGAACACCCAGGTCAGAAGCCAGATTGCGAACTCTTTAAAATTGTATAAGTATTTTAACAGTTGTTGGGCAGCTTTCTAAAATATGTTTGAGCTAATGGTCAGACAGATACTGGCCTCTAGTTACTCAGGTTAGAAGTCTCCACCTTCTGAAGACTGGGGAGTCTCTTGCTATTTTTTCATGGCATCTGGAAATATTGCTGACGCTGTAGAGAGTAAGATGTTTATAATGTGAAGAAAAAGCATACCAGATAACAGGACTGGCTGCTTCTGTGGGAGTTTGCAATCAATATCATCGACCCTTGACCTTGTTGCTCTATTTGTTGACAGTTTCTGCAGTTCATGGTGTACAACTTCAGGGGTGACTGAAAGGAAGTAGAGGATTAGTAGAACTGTGCTGGGTAGACTCCTCACAGGTGTCTGAAAATTCTGAGGCAAGTGTTTCCTTTGGGGAAGGAACTGCTAAAAGCATTTATTGTTTCTGAAGGGGATGTGAGGTTCTGCCACTCACATGCAGGCTAAGGGGCTGCCACTGTGTTGTTTCAGTCATTAGGTGCTGTGAGCATTTCCATACACAGTCGGTCTGCCATGTTTTTTGCCCAGAGAGTGAAAGGGTTGTGCAACAGATTACCAGAGTAGCTAATGAGTGCAAACCATGTTTAAGACTGAGCTCCATAGATATCTGAAGGGAAAAAAACACTTGTGTAACCCCTCTCCCAGTTGGGGACTTACTGAGCTGCCCCAGCCGCTCCACAAACTTTGTTTCTGCTCCCATTCCCAATGGACTCAGCATGTGGGAACCAGCAGCACAGCACAGAAGCAGCTATTTGTTTATTTGCACCATCAGGGTCACTCTGCAACATGACAGACGTTGCATGGACGTGTTCAGACTCCCTGCCCCAATTGTTCAACCAGGAGAGACACACTAAGCTGAAAGCTTGTTTACAGGTGCAACCTGGGAGCACAGGGAAATTAAGTGACTTGCTCAGGGTCCCACAGTATGCAAGTGGGGGCTGTCTGATTCAAACCCAGGTCTCCAGATTTGCCGCTCAGAGCCTTAAACCACTGCGCTATACTGCCTCCCAGATTCGCTGCTACAAACTGAAAGGAAGCAAGCGAGACAGCCACACCGACTTGGATCAGAGCCCTCTGAAGTGTTCAAGATGCTCCTCTTGCCTGCCAGACTCCAACAGATGGCATGGGGCTGAGGGTGAGGCACACCTCAAACAGGGCACTATGTTTTTACATCTTGGGGTATCCTAGAATGATCAAGAAGCAGTGATGGGGACAGTTTAATAGAACAATAAAATAAGCCTACACAGGTATGGTCTCTGCCATTATGGACCCTCTGGCTGTGGAAGGGGCCAGAGGTATTTCCACAAAGTCTGAAAAAAATGTGAGGACCAATAGGAGGCTAGCAAAAGCTCATGCAACAGTCCCAGCCAACCAGAGATTGTGAGGGTAATAAAGTCACATTTTAAACATCCGGGACATGTGGGTGGCACAGAGAAAAGGGGTGTAAATTGGCCAAACAATCAGATGGTTCCTTTGCCTAAGAAACCCAGTTTAGTGAAGATTTAGTCAATAGACACTGATGTCATGAGTGTGAACTGATGCAGTGTGTTTGAGGAGATTCAGTTCTGACAAACTAAGTGTGAGAAGCAGACACTCTCCACAGCCCTGCCACTGGGTTGAGTGCAACCAAAGTTCCAAGCCTAGGACCCTGACAAATGGATTCTGAGTCTGACACCTGAAATACGTGCCCTCGGCTTCACCCACTGGAGCAGAGGTTCCCTAGCTAAAGCACCATGTCTGTGGGAAACCCAGCCTGATTTTACCAGAAATTCTGCTGCAAGGATTTGGCCTTGTAGAGGGCCCAGTACACCACAACCCTAAGTGACTGCCTGCCTTCAGGGGGGGTGAAGAGAAGTCCCCTGCAACACTTGCAGATGACTAATGTGAAGAATCTGGATATCATCATGGCCTGCACCCTTCGTCATCGGAGGCACACTGGGTCTGCCTCACCTTTAATCGAGACTGTTTGCAAAACCAAAGTGGAGGACATCCCCCAAAAGTGCTACTGTGTGGCTGCATCTTGCTGTTCACAAATGCAAATCAGGGCCTAGCTGCGCAGTCCTTGCAGATGAAGTACATGTTTGTTAAGACCAACTGGGTGAGGACTGTGATCATTAGACGTGCCCACAGGAAGAATCTGACTTGTCTCCGTAAGAGACTATTTCAGTGACTGTTTGCTTTCACCCTTTATTTGCCTGCATTTGAAGTTAGTTCTGAGGTCTGCATCACCCATTATTTCTATCAGCTGGTATTGCACTATTATTTTCATCCTGCCTGCAGCCTTTCACCACCTTGTGTGTACACAGACTGTGGGAGCCCCCAGAGGGAATTTAGTTATCTAGTACACCATGAGTTGTTTTGGACTGTGGGACTTATTGTGTTTGGTGGGTAGTGGGAATCAAAACCGAGAACTGCCTGTGATTATTTTCCATAACCTGCCTTACCTATTTTCCTCCCCAGATACCTGTTCTCTCGAAGTAAACCCCTTCCTAGTTTTAATGCATTTACTGTTTCAGTTTTTACCATAGAGAAAAACTCCCTTAGTTTGTGGGGCATTGTGACGTACGGTAACAGGTCCCCTTTCAATGTGAGTGGATAGCTATCTGTACATATTTTCCTGTTTGGAAGCACCCTAGCAGCTTAGGTGCTGATAGGATCCCCACAGATGGAGGAAAGTACAGTTATGTAAGAACTTATCGTAACAGTAAATCTTCGAGAGGAGCTCTTGCAGCAGGTGACACCTTAAGGACTGAAGTTGGCAGGCGCCAGAACCCCACAGAAAACTTATAGCTAGCAGTATACAGCAGGATACCACCCCCCACATCAGCCAACCCCCGTCACGTATGGTATAAAAAGGGCGGACACCCAGCCCATCCCCAGTTCTCCCACTGGAGACCCCAGCAAGTATGTAACCAAAGAGCAGAACTGAGGAACGAAGGTATCTGAAATGGAGAGGAAATCACCAGGAGGAAGAAGGGAAATACAGTACCTGCTGCAAGAGCTCCTCTCGAAGATCTGCTGTCATGGTAAGTTCTTAAGTAACTGTACTATCTTACGTTGAGATCATCTCTTGGAGCAGGTAATATCCCAGACAGAAGGGTGGAGGTAGAAGTCTCACCTGGAATTAGGACAAGAGGCCCTGAAGGACTGCAAGTCCAAAGCAGGCCCTGCAGCGAGAAGCAATGTCCAAACTATAGTGTTTTACAAAGGAGTGGACAGAACTCCAAGTGGCAGCTGCACACATGTCAGCGGCTGACACATTCTTTAGTGAAGCACAGGAGGCAGCCACTCCCCTGGCAGAGTAACCCTTTACCAAGCCCAGTAAGGGCTTGTCATACTAGTAAAAGAACACAATACAATTAACCAACCATTTGGATAGACACTTTTTAGAAACTGCAACCCCTGCCATTTAGGGTGGTAAAGGAAACAAACTGATCTGACTTTCGAACACAGCGGGTGTGTTCCAAGTAATAATGAAGCACCCTGTGGACATCCAGAATATGTAGCAAGGCCTCCCCACTTTCAAGTACTCTGAATAATACACCAGAAGGTGGACGTCTTGATTCAATGTAAACCCTAAGACCACCTTCGGCAGAAACTTAGGATTGGTTCTCAAGGACACCCTGTCCTTGTGAAAAAACAAATAAAGCTCCTTACACATCAGGGCCTGAAGCTTGGAAATCCTTCGAGCAGAGGTAATAACAACAAACTAACGCTTTCCATGACAGAAAGCACAGCTCGCAACTTGCAGGAGGTTCAAAGGGAGGCAATGTGAGTTTTTTTAATACAAACAAAAGGTTCAAGGCGGGACAGGGTCCCGGATGGAAGGCTTCAATTGCAGAATGCCCCACAGGAAGGTGCGGGGAAGGCCCAGCTGGGCAATATACTTGCCCTCAATAGGCAAATGGCAGGCCGAAACTGCAGACAAGTGCACCTTGAGTGAAGAGTAGCAAAGTCCTGCATCTGATAGAGAGAGGAGATACTCTAGGACCGAGTTCACTGGAACAGGTCCAAATGTTCAGCCGTGCCCCAAACAGAATCGCTTCCATTTCATAGCATAGGTCGCTCTAGTGGTTATGCCCTAGTGGAGGACTTAGAAACACAGAACACAGAAACATAGACTGACGGCAGACAAGGACCGCTTGACCCACCTAGTCTGCCCACCTCCCTACCTAGAGGATAAGCTGCCTAGCGGCCACTAGGACATCCACTAATCTGGGGGAGACCCCAAATCTGGAGACAGCTAGGTCTGCAGGAGCCATGCATGCGGATACAGAGATCTGATATCTGAGTGTACCAGGGTTCCCTGCTCCTGGGAGAGCAAGTCTGACTGAATGGGCAGGGGCACTGCTGGTTCCACTGACAGGTGCTGCAGCAGTGGGAACCAAATTTGGTGGAGCCAGAATGGAGCCACTAGGATCATTTCTGCACCCTCTGACTGCAACTTGAAGGGGACCAGTTGCAATACTGGAAAGGGAGGAAAGGCATGGAGAAACCACCCCATCCAGGAGAGGGGCATCACATCTCGCCAGAAAACACCAGGCCCTGGATCTAACGAGCAGAAATTGGGCAATTCTGCACTGGATGGGAAGGCAAAAAGATCCAGTTCTGGACAATTCCATCTGGCAAAAAAGATAGTCTGCCACCAAGAGATGAAGTTCCCATTCATGAGCTCTGGGATTGAGACTGGCTTAGGCTGTCGGCCAGAGTGTTGTGAATGCCCAGGACGAGGCCCGCAAAGAATTGCAGCTGATGGTCCACTGCCCATGTCCACACACATGACTTCCCTGCAGAGGGGATAACAGTGTGGCACCCCCCCCCCCGCTTGCTGATATAAAAGACCACCAACATTTGTCAGTTTGTACCAGTGGTGGACCCGAAAGTAGAACTATCTGAAAGGCTTGAAGGGCATACAGTACTGCCAGCATCTCCAAAACATTGGAGTGAAGATGAAGCTCCTTTTGATTCCAGGACCCCTGAGTCTGACAGTCTCCTAGGTGAGCTCCCCAGCCTTGGCCCGACATATCTGAGGTCGGAATTTGGGTAGAGGGTTCTATCTGGAGACAAACCTTTCTGGAAAGGTTGGAAAGCGTTCAACCAGCACTCCAAAGAACGCTTGACTGGGTTGGATATCAGGACTGGTTGAGCCAGATCATCTGAGCACTGACCCCATTAACCCTCAGGTTCCATTGGATCACCCGCATGTAAAGTCGGGCCATGGGAACTGTGGCTATGGCGGCTGCCATGTGGCCTAGAAGTCTAAAGGCAGTCCAGGCTGGGACCTGATGCACAGAGAGGAGCTGCCAAGCATAAGACTGAAGGCGCTCTGCTCTATCCTGGGGAAGGAAGGCTTTGCCTTGAGCGGTTTCCAAAATTGCCCCAATGTACTGAAGCCATTGACTTGGCCAGGGGCAGGACTTGGGAAGATTCAGAGTGACCCCCAGGACCTGTAACAGGGAAAAAGTGTCTTGGATGGTTTCCAGCAACCGGTCCCGAGAGAAAGCGGGTTAGGAGCTAGTTGTCGAGGTAGGGAAAGACATAATGTCCCTGCCTCATGAGACTCACGCCTACTACAGCGAGGCTCTGGGTAAACACTCTGGATGCCAAGGGAAGTCCGAAGGGCAGAGCTTTGAACTGATAGTGGATTACCTGAAAGCGGAAGTGCAGGAACCTCCTCTGTGGCTGGAAGATCAGAATGTGGAGATATGCGTTCTACATGTCCAAGGAGCATAACCACTCCCTTTGGTGAAGCTGAGGGAGAAGACCTGGCAGAGTGGCCATCCTGAACTTTTTGTACTCTATGTACTGGTTCAGGTGGCTGAAGTCTAACATAGGATGAAGGCCTCCTGTCTTGTTGGGTACGAGGAAGAAGTGGGAGTAAAACCCTTTCCCTCACTGCACCAGGGGAACCGGCTCTATGGCCTTCTTTTGGAGGAGAGTCTGGATTTCCTCTATGATGAGAGTGCTGTGAGCCTGAGAGTAGTGACACTGAACTTGAGAGTTGTCTGGAGGAACCTCTGTAAATTCGAGAGAGTGTTCTCTCTCTAGAAGTTGCTGGACCCACCGGTCCAAAATTATCTGCTGCCAACCTTCTATGTGCAAGGCAATTCAGCTCTCCACCACCTCCCCCAAGGCCTCAGTTGGGGGAAGGAGGGTCAGGCAATGAGTCAGGTGGAGGAACCGGGGAGAGGGAGCACAGGCTGGGAGTTCTGCGTGCCCGGGGCAGAACCTCCTGAGGCAGGGGTGGAGGCTTTACGTTTAAAGCCAGCCCTTTGCTGTGGCTGCCCTCTGGGGAGTTGAGCATTCCCACGAAAGGACTATGTGGGTTGCTGCTTAGGTTTGTACATCGTGTACACTGACCCAATGACTTTCCTGGCCTCTTATAGTCAGGTGATGATATTCTGCACATCTTCCCTGAACAGAATTGGCCCTCTAAAAGGGGCATCCATAACCTTGGACTGGACATCTGGGGCGAACCTGGAAACCCTAAGCCAAGAATACCAGCGGATACAGACTGCCCAGGCAGTGGCCATGCCCGCCAAATCCACAGCATCATAGGATTACCAACGTTCGAGCCTGACTTTAGGATGGCCATAAGCTCTGCCCATTCAGGCTATCTTGCAGGGCTTGAGCGCTTTCCAGTGCCATGTCCCATACAGCGTTTTGGTACTGGACCATGTGGGCAAGCACATTTTGAGAATGAATGGCACAAATGGCAGAGGAGTAAACCTTTCTGGCCAGATAACTGAACTGCTTAGAGTCCTTAATCTGGGGGTTGCGTACTGAGGTGCCAGGGTTGCCTGGATCTCTCATGGGCAGCGTTTAACACAACGGAATCCGCCTCCAGTTATTCCCCATAGAAGGGGACTTCTCTGGGAACAGTATACAGCTGGTCTGATTTCTTGGACACTGCTTAGATTGACAAAGGACATTTCCAGGCAAGATTGTTGGCGTCCTTTTAAGACTCGACCACTGGAGGAACGATCATAGGTAAGGTGTTCTTTCACCAGAAGAAAGTGGCCAGTTGCATTCTCTCAGTATCCAGCTCCTCGGAATCCCAGCCGTTTAGCTGCTGGATGTGATGCACCCTGTCCATAAATGAGGGGTCGTCAAATGGGCAGCACAGGGTATCCTTGCCGCCCTCAGATTCCGAGTCCCCCCGGCTGGAGGAAGAGGATGAGTCCAAGTCAGAGTCCCCCAAATCTGGAGAGGAGGAAAGGTGAACGTGGATGTTTGTGCAGACACTTTTTAGGTGAAGGTGTAAGCTGCTTGTTTGATGTCTGCTTTCTAGGAGGTGGGGTAGGTGGATGTGGCTTGTCCGAAGGAGGTCCCTGGGGAACCAGCTTGGGGGTGCCTTAGGAGCCTCCCTGTCCTTTAAAAAAAAAAAAAATCCACCATGCTGTGAAGAGCTCATTCAGCCCTTGCAGAGGGTCCTGCAGCAGGGATAGAGCAGCTGGCATCGGGTTGTTAGGTTTTGAAGGTCCCAGCGTCAGGTTGTCCAGCTGAGGTAGCCTGGGCATCGTGGTAACTGAGTCCAGGGTACCAGGCATCTGGTGCAGAAGAATACCCTCTGGTGATGGACGGCCCAAATCCAGCATCCAACTGTCAGGCTTCTGTTTAATAGGGGTGTCAGACCCAGCCAGCGAAGTCGGACAGTCTGGAGTTGACTGGTTCTCCTGAGTAGTCAGGGAGGCCGGTGTCGAGGGCACCAGCGTAGGCTGAGGCCAAGCTGCCGAAGTAGCTGGCTGCCACCTTGGTGGTGTCGCCTGAGTAGGAGACCTAGCTCCTGAGCGGGATGTACGCCAATTCTGTCCAGAGGAGGAGGGCGACTGTCCCAGGTGCCACCTGTTGATGTCGGGGCAGACACACTGACTGGGAGGACGACAGACCAAGGCCTGCCACCCAAAGAACCACCCACCATGCCACTAGACTTAGAGCTCCCAGGGGTGACAGGCTTAAGTGTAAGAGGCGGAGGAGCAGAGGAAGAATTCCCACACCCCAAACAGCCTTCTCCCATGGTAGAAATAAGGGAGGAAGGCAAAGACACCGGGAGCCCTGAGGCAAGCCCAGAGGAGGAAGTCGACCCCCTACAGGGGGACAAGTTGAAAACGGCCACCGACTGGGTCAGAGACTGGGAGCAGTCTTCTGCTCGGGACTTCTCCTTATGCTTTTCCCAGTGCTTGTGTTTACCGCTAGAGGTCTTCTCCTTCAGTGAAGGAGAGAAAGAAGAGGCCCCTAAGGCTGGAGAGCAAGAGCTCTTGTGGTGAAGCTCCTTCTCCATTTCGGATAGCTGCTGAGAAAGCAATAAGGCTTAGAGGGTCTTTTGGCGCCGGAGTCGAGTGCATTGGTTAAAATCTTGACAATGCTGGCAGGTCTTGGTGTTGTGGTCTGGGCCTAGGCAGAGAAGAAAAAATTACTCACCTTAGTAATGTTGTTTCTTCTAATGGAGTCTTGCTATATTATGACATATGCAGTGAGTCCCAACCTTCGAACTGCTCTGGAGGTGAAAGAGTTAACTTTCCATGCCAGGCATGGAACCTTGAGCGCGAGCTCGGTTGAAAACTGTGTGTCTGTTGTTCTTCAAACTCAAACTGTCAGATCTTTACGAGCAAAACTCACTAAGGTTCTGTGTGGAAGCCGTAAACCTACACTAGCCAACTGGCTACTAAATATAAGAACACATTTTTCTTGGTCCCAAAACAAAGACTCAAGTCAGGGGATCCAAAAAATTAAAAACATAACACCCAAACACCCCAAAAAGGAGGGGTGAAAAATAAGGTGGGCATCTACTAAGTGCCAACACTACACTGCCCACCCACATCCCCAAAAGTAGAGGTTCTGAGAGGGGCAGGCGGGAGGTCATAATATAGCAAGACTCCATTAGAAGAAACAACATTACTAAGGTGAGTAATTTTTTCTTCAAACAACATGAAGTCTTGCTATATTATGACATATGCAGACTGCACAGCAGTACCTCCATGGAGGAGGGACAGAACCTACTTAGGAAATAGGCTCTGAGGCACAGCTGTGCCAAACCGAGCATCACTCCTAGCCTGGATGTCCAGGAGTAATGCTTGGTAAAAGTGTGAACTGTTTTCCAGGTAGCTGCTTGACATATCTCTAGGATAGGATGTCCCTGGCAGCAGCCAGAGGCGCAGCTGTACCTCTGGTAGAGTGAGCCCTCAGGCCTGAGGGAGGAACCTACCAGTTTCTCATAGCAAAATTGGATACAAGAGACAATCCACCTGGCAATGGATCTTTTAGTGGCAGGTTTCCTTACCAACCTCACCATAGGTGAGGAACAGTTGGAGGAGTCAAACCTGTGACCCTTGCTCACGTTCTATGTAGTAACTAAGGGCTCTTTGACATCTAAACTGTGCAGTCTCCTCTCAGCCAGAGGAGGAATGGTCAGTGAAGTACACAGGAAGAGACACAGATTGATTAAGGTGGAAGTCTGAAACCACCTTAGGCAAGAACTTTCTGTTAGTCCTGAGGACCACCTTATCTCTATGAAAGGAGATAAAATCAGGTTCCACTGACAATGCTTGTAATTCGCTTATGCGCCTGGCAGAAGTAATGGCTACCAAAAACAGAGTTTTCCAAGTCAAGTACTTAAGCTCTGCTGAAGACAAGGGCTCAAAAGGGGGTTGCATAAGCTGAGCAATGCAAATATTAAGATCCCAGGCAGGGGCAGGGTCCCTGAATGGGGGGTTGGTGTGAAGCAACCCCTTGAAAAACTTGGAGAATACAGGATGAGCCGAAAGAGAAGAGGGTTTACCTGCTGATAAGAAAGCAGACACGGCTGCCAGGTGCACTTTTAGGGTAGCTGGTCTCAGCCTCAAAGTATTCAAATGCACCATATAATCCAGGACTGTGGGTAAGTCAGCAGATTCTGGTGAAATATGCCTGCCAGAGCACCATATGGAAAATCTCTTCCATTTGGAATTATAAGTAGCCCTGGTGGAAGGCTTCCTAGAAGCCTTCAAGATATCCAATACACCTTGGGAGAGGTGTAGGTCAGCAAACTAACTCTTCAAGAGCCAGGCCTTGAGATTGAGAGATTTGAGGTTCGAGTACCAAACTCTCCCCTGGGCACAGGTTAACAGGTTGTGATTCCTGGGAAGACACAGGGGAGGGTGGACTGCTAAGGACATAAAGAGTGGGTACCAGGGCTGTCTGGCCCAATCTGGAGCAATCAGGATCATCTTGCAGGGTTGAGATCTGATTTTGACTAGCACCTTGAACAGAAGAGGGAAGGGGGGAAAAGCATAGAGAAACTTCCCTTCCCAACTGAGAAGGAAGGCATCCAGAGGGACTGAGCCCAACACTGGGGGCCTGCAGCAAAAAAGGGGAAGTTGGTGATTGTCTGGGGCTGCAAAAAGATCTATCTGCGGGGTGCCCCATCTGGTAAATACTACCTCCAGTACTAGGGGATCCAGTGACCATTCATGATGGCCCTGGGAAATCCTGCTAAGAGCATCTGCCAGGACATTGACCTTGCCTGGGAGGTGAAGTGCCGTAAGGGAGGTGTTCAGAGAACAAGCCAGAGACCACAACTTCATTGCTTCGGTGCACAAGGCCGTAGACAGAGTGCCTCCTTGCTTGTTGATGTACCACATTGTAGTGGTGTTGTCTGTTCTGACCTGTATGACACTGTTCTGAACAGATGTGGAAAAAACTTGAAGTGCTAGAAAAACTGCTCTGAGTTCCAACAGATTGATGTGGAGCAGAGATTCCTGTGGGGACCACAATCCCTGGGTAGTGAGATCGCCCATGTGAGCTCCCCACCCCAAGAGGGATGCATCTGTAGTAAGGATTAAGGAGTGAGACTGAGGGGTGAAGGGAACCCCCTGTCTCAGATTGCTCTGGTCCTGCCACCACTGAAGGGCTTGGATTAGGGTTAGAGTCACTGGGATCAATTTGGTGAGAGGGTCTCTCTTTTGAGACCAAAAGGCTCTCAAATGGAACTGGACGTCCCTCATCTGAAATCTTGCTCCCTGCACTACTGCTGTAGAAGCAGCCATGTGCCCCAGGAGCTGCAGAAAATGCCTTGCTGGTCGAGAGACCTGCAGGGTGAAAGAGGAGGCCAGAGAGACCAGGTTCCTTGCTCTTTCCAGAGGAAGGAAGGCTCTGGCCTCTTTTGTGTTCAGTTCTGCACCTATGAAGGTGAGGAGCTGGACAGGCTCTAGAACTGACTTTGGAAGATTGAGGAGGAAACCTAGAGATGTGAGCAGTTGCTGAGTTACCTGAAGGTGTAGTTTGACTTGTTCTGGAGACTGGCCTACTATGAGCCAGTCGTCCAGGTAAGGAAAGATGGCAATCTTTTGCCTTCTTAAGTGGGCCACTGCCAGGCATTTTGTGAATACCCTCGGGGCAGACGTAAAGCCGAAAGGCACTGCTCTGAACTGGTAATGGCCTGACGGCAGTTCGAATCTGAGGTACTTTCGATGGGAGCTTCTGATAAGAACAAGGCATCCTTGAGGTCCAGGGACGCTAGCCAGTCCCCTGGCCTTAGAGAGCGTAAAATAATTCCCAGAGTCACCATTTTGAATTTTGGTTTTAAAAGGTGCTTGTTTAGGTATCTGAGATCCAGCATGGGTCGCCATTCTCCTGCCTTTTTTGGGGTAAGGAAGTACCTGGAGTACAACCCTTTGCCCTGGTGTAGGGGTGGAACCCTTTCCACAGCTCTGAGAGCCAGGAGGGTAGAAACTTCTGTTTCTAGGGCAAGTGCCTCTGATGGATTTGCAGGCGGAAAGGACCTGGCTCTCACCTTTGGAAATTTTTTGAAGCTGAGAACCAGTCCCTGGCTTACTACTTCCAGGACCCACTTGTCTGATGTTAAAGACTTCCAGTCCTGGACAGAGTAAGCCAGCCTGCTCCCTACAGGTAGTAGAGAATCGGCCCTGGCCACCCCATCAGGGTGCCTGCTTGGCAGGGGCTTTGGGCTGAGGGGTGGAAGCAGGCTTGCTTGTACCCCGTCTGCCTCTCCCTCTAAAGAACCCCCTCTGGGCATAAGCAGAAGAGGAGGCCTGGACTTGGTAAAAAGGCATATGAAAAGGCCTGCCCCTGCCCCTGGGATGCTGCCTTTGAGAAGTGGCCTGCCTTTCCTTGGCCTGTGCACTCCTCTCCCCAGAGAATTGCCCACAACAGGAAAATCCATGGCCTTAGACTGGGTATCCTGTGACAGGGTAGTACATCTGAGCCAAGCCATTCTGCGAAGTGCCACAGATGTAGCCATGACCCTTGATGACACATCATTAGAGTCTACTGCAGCATGAAATTGCACCTTGGATGCCTCAATACCATCTGCAGCCACCTGTTCCAGCTCCCTGGCAAGCTGGTCAGGGACCTGTTTTGCCAGGGCCAGCACAGTATCCCATCTGGATTTCTGGTACCTAGCAGCATAAGCCATATAATTTGCCTGTCCGAGTCCCAAAGATGCTGCCATGTACTGTTTCTTTGCCATGGCATCAATCCTCCTGGAGTCCTTTTCAGGGGGGTGCGAAGCTAGAGGAATATTTGCCTTGTCACAGGCTGCAGCCTGCACTACCCCCACATGGCTGCATTGCTGTGTGAGGAACTCCGTATCAGAGCCTGATAATGTATACCTCTTGTCCATCCTTTTATCAACAGGAGGTATAGTGTGAGGAGTTTTTAGAATTTTCTGTCTGTTTCCGAAAAGATTTATGCAAAGGAATAGACAGTCTCCTAGACTCTGGAATATCCATCATTTCTACATAATCAGGCTCCTCTTGGTCATCAACAGCTTCCTCAACAGGAGCTGGAGAGTTTCAACAACTTTCTTATAGAACATAAAATGAGAAGGGGACTCGGATAGCCTGGGAGGAGAAACCCCTGACGGTCTGTCTGGAGAGATGTCTGGTTCAATGGGCACATCCAGACCTTCAAAACCACATTCACTCTCCTCATACTCCTCTTCCCCCTCCTCCGGTTCATAAAAATCCTCAAAATCATAATCTTGAACCGGTGGAACCAGGAAAGTGACTGGACAATTTGAATTGCTTTAGCTATTTCCTCAGCGGTTGGAGAAAGAACTTTTGGCTCCACACTAGCTGACTTTCTAGTCCTTTAGTGGAACCGGCTCCTCAGAGCTGGCTCTTCGTTTGCCCGAGGAAGTATCGCCCTGGTCAGAGGGCACTCCCTCCGGTTCGGTTGGAACCGAACCAGGCTGGCCATTCGGGTCAGCGGATTTTTTGGCCTCACTTTCCCTGAGCCTACCAACTCTCTTTTCTATGGTGGCAGCAGGAAAATTCTTACAAATCTGGCAGTCTGCATTGAGGTGGTCAAACCCTAGACAATACACACAGGTGGTGTGTGGGTCAGCCTTAGCAAAGGCTTCCCCACAAACACTACAGTGCTGAAACCCAGTGCCAGCCTAACCAAACTTGCCCGTTTATGGCAATCTGCCAAGCAAGACTCTCTTATCGGTTCCCAACTGTGTCACGGATCGTGGAAAAAACCGTAATGAAATCCGTTTTTTTTAGAACCGATAAGAACCGGGAACCGCATTCTAAATAAGGACTAGTAAAGTTTGAGAATAACCTGATCGGTTCAAACCGAACCGAAAAGCGTTTACAAGTTCCACACAGAATAAAATAAATGTAAGCCTATCTATTACTTACAATACCACAGACAGAGCTTGAACCGACCAGTTGCGGTTTAATTTCGGTCAAAAAACTGATAAAATAATACTTTTTAACCGACAAACGAACCAAGCAGAAGGAGAAATCTCCGGAGCGACTATTCAGTGAGGCGGAGTAAAGAATCTGACAGTTTGAGTTTGAAGAAGAACAGACAGAGTTTTCAACCAAGCTCGCTCTCAAGGTTCCATGCCTGGCATGGAAAGTTAACTCTTTCACCTCCGGAGCAGTTCGAAGGCTGGGACTCACTGCATATGTCATAATATAGCAAGACTTCATGTTGTTTGAAGACAGGCTGAATGACTGTTTTTATGAGGGATCTGCTTGCCGCGCGCACACTTCAATGGGCGCCTCTCGATGGAGGAGGATGGAGAAGAAGAGGACATGCAAGAAAACAGACAAAATAATTGTTTTAGTATGAAAAAAGTGCAGGTAATGTGACAAAAATAGTGGTCGACTAGCTGAATGCGTCAGCGGAGGTCTGACTTGCACACTTGAAGGTGGGAAAAGAACTGGGGATGAGCTGGGGGACCGCCACTTTTTTACCATACATGACGTCGGGGTTGGGCTGATGTGGGGGTTCCCCCGTTGGATACTGCTAGCTAGAAGTTTTCCATGGGTCCTGGCGCCTGCTGACTTCAGTCCTTAAGGTGTTACCTGCTGCAAGAGCGAATCTCGAATTAAGATCTGCACTACACCACATCCCCTTACCACCGTGAACCAAGTTGCTATATATTCAAATAATACTCGGACACTCTAGAAACACAGAAAATTTCTGCAGAAAAACACCACCGGTCCATCCAGTCTGCCAGTGTTACCTATACTACCTAGGATCTAATGTTTACTCAGGATTATTGCCCTCACCCCGCCCCCCGCCCCCTGTCTTACTACTTCCTCCCTGTGCAACTATCAAGCCTTTTACTTAGTCCCAGCCATGTATGATGGAAACATAGGAAATGCTGGCAGAAAAAGACCACTGGAATTATACCTGGCTACATCACCCACCTAACGAGTGGGTGTTGTTACATGTGGCTATTACCGCCTGAATGACAGTGAGGTGGAAGAAATGGGTTGTGCAGTCTTGATTTGTTTTACCAAACCTATGTAATGCTTATTGCTTTTTCTGTAACTGGAATATGATCACGAGAGAGATAGCCGAAGCGCCATATACTTGCAATAGGTAGGTGGGTAGGGGAGGTGGTTACAGCCAATAAGGCAGCATTTCAGAATTACAAGGGACAGCAGAATAAGACAACAGGGGAGAATATTTAGAACTGCTAAAGGGAGCCAACTGCACAGCCAAGAAAGCATGGTAGATACGGTGCTAACAATTCTGAAAGAGTTCAAAGAGAGAGAAAAGCCTTTTCTCTTTAGGTTAAGGGAACGAGGACAAAGAAAAAGCAATCTGTCAGGCTGAAAAGTAGGGGCAGATAACTAGGGGACCACAGCAAAACAGCAGATATCCTGAACGAATTAGTGGAAGATAAGTCACTCCCAGATTGTGGGATCATGCCCTGAGGAGCGCAGGGAAGCAGACCAGAAACAGGAGTGGTATCAGAGGAAAGAGTGCTAATGGGATTTAGCGCCCTGAAAGTAGATAAATCACCAGCACCCGATGACATTAACCCTTGAGTGTTTGAAAGAGGTAATCCAGACACTGGTGACACCACTGGCTGATCTGTTCAACTACTCCCTGAAAACAGGGGTTGTGCCTGGGGATGGGGGGTAGCTAATGTGTTACCACACTGAAAGAGTGGGGACAGAGATCACTCAGGAAGCTACAGCCCTGTAAGCCTCACCTCCATAGTGGGGAAGCTGCTGGAAAACATCATAGCAGAATAGCTGATGGACTTCCTGGAGGCAAATGGACTACAGGACAAGAGCCATCATGGATTTGTGCCAGGCAGGTCATGACAGACTAATCAAATCAAGTTATCTGACTGGCTTACAAAGGCAATGGAAGGGGGACAAGCAGCTGATGTGCTTTAAGTGGACTTCAGCAAGGCCTCTGACTCTACCATACAGAAGGCTGGTTAAAAAAACTGGAGGACCTGGGTGTGGAAACAAACTCACCAGGTGGACAGAACTGGTTAAGGGGCAGGACTCAGTGGATGATAGGTAACGGGGAATTCTCGGGGGTCAGAAGGGTTATCAGTGAGGTGCCAGAGGGACTGGTTCTTGAGCCGGCATTGTTCAACACCTTCATATGTGCCAAAGCAAATGGTATATGGACAAGGTCTGTCTCTTTGTCAACACCAAGATCGGGGACACAGGGAAGGGAAGTAAGGGATGTGAAAAGGGAACTAGAAAGGTGGACAAGTGGTCTAAGGTGTCACAATTTTAATTCAGTAACAAAAAAATACAGGTTACTCACCTGTAACAGGAGTTCTAGGAATGGTATATGTTGTTCATCCACACTGTCTGGCAGGTATCCTTGCCGCTTTAAATCTTGCCAGAAGGTCTTCAAGCTGGCTCCTCCCACCCACCCGGGTGGTAAAACTCTCGGCTCCGCCCCATGACGCCAGATCTGTCTGCTGGAAGCTCAGGCTAAAGGCCGAAGCCGGGAGGAAATGGAGAATGTGGTGGATGAACAACATATACCATTCTTAGAACTCCTGTTACAGGTGAGTAACCTGTATTTCTAGGGACATGGATATGTTGTTCATCCACACTTATTGGCAGACTCCTAGCAGTTCTCCGGGAGGAGGAAGGCAAGGCGCACACCCCCGATACTTACTTGGGAAATAAAGACTGGAGAACCGAGGCCCCAAAACCAGCATCCCGGCGTGACTCAAGGTCGATGTGGTAGTGGGTAATGAAGGTGTGTGCTGACTTCCAGGTAGCAGCCCTGCAGATTTCCTGGATAGGGACGTCCCTGGAAGCAGCCACCGATGCAGCAGTATGGCGGGTAGAATGAGCTCTTATCCCTCTGGGAGGCTCCATGCCCGCCAACTTATATCAGAGATCTATGCAGGAGATGACCCACCTGCTTATCGTCCGCTTGGCTGCAGGTCTGCCAGGTGCGGCTTCAGCGTAGGTGACAAACAGCTGGCGAACCTCTCCCCGAATTCCAGCCGTGCCCTCCTTATAGTAGGCGAGCACCCTTCTAGGGTTCAGAGTATGGAGCCTATATTCGGCCTCTGAGGTGTGACTGGGGTAGAACACCGGCAGAGTCAACACCTGGTTAAGGTGAAACTCCAACACCACCTTCGGAAGGAATTTCGGTTGGGGGCGAAGGACAACCTTGTCCCTGTGGAAGACCAGGAAAGGAGACTCGATGGAAAGCGCCTCTCTGGAACCAGGCCGTCAGGTGCAGGGATTGAAGGTCCAGATAGAACACCTTCCCCTGATTGACTGAAAGCAGGTCCGGGCGAGCTGAAAGCTGCCTCGGGAGCCTGGAGCTGAGGCTGAGGAGATCTGGATACCAGCATTGGCGGAGCCAGTCTGGGGCTACCAGAATCACCTGCGCCTTGTCCCTCCTCACCTTGAGGAGCACCTTGTGGATCAAGAGAAATGGGGGAAAGGCGTAGAAGAGGCCCGGGGTCCATGGCCTTGAGAAGGCATCCCCCTGCAGCGAGCCCTGCTGAGGGGGGGCGGGCATGGAACAGCCTCAGCTTCGCGTTCTCCCTGGAGGCAAACAGGTCCACCTGAGGGGTGCCCCAATGGGAGAACAGATCTACTACCTCCGGCAGGAGAGACCACTCGTGGGACACAGCCCCTATCCGGCTTAGGGCATCGGCCAGGGTGTTGGAGGTTCCTGCCACATGAATGGCTAGGAGATCCGCCTCCAGGCTGCGCACGAGTGACCAGATGCGGAGAGCTTCCTTGCACAGAAGCATGGAGCGTGTCCCGTCCAGGCGGTTTAGATAGTACATGGTCATGGTATTGTCCGTCTGGACCCGAACCACTTGACCCCGAAGAAACGGAGCGAAGGCGGTGAGAGCTAGGTGGACCGCTCGGAGCTCCAGCAGGTTGATATGGCATCGGGACTCACGCGGGGACCAGAGGCCATGCGCTCGGTGTTCCCCTAGACGGGCACCCCAACCCATCAGAGAGGCATCGGTCGATAGACCGTCGGCTCTGGGCGGACAAATGGGATGCCCTCCTGCAGGTGCGCTGGAATGATCCAGCACTGGAGAGCGTTCCACATCCCCTGGGTCACCGTCACTCGCTAGTCCAAAAGGATCGCAGTATTGAGACCACTGGCTGGCCAGGCCCCACTGAAGGGGGCGCATGTTCCAGCGGGCCCAACGGACCACACTGGTACGGGCCGCCATGAGACCCAGGAGGCGAAGGAAGTCCCGGGCAGGGCGCGATTGCCCAACCAGAAATGATTGGGCAAAGGAGGAAAGAACCTCGGCCCTGTCCGCCGGGAGCTGTGCTCTGTCTCGTGGAGAGTCGAGCTCTGCCCCAAAGAATTGTATCACCTGCTTTGGCACGAGTTCCGACTTGGCCTCGTTGATGAGGAGGCCGACTTGAGAGCAAACCTGGAGGCCAGATCCCTGGACCGCTCCACCTCCTGCTTGGAGGGGACTGCTATCAGCCAATCGTCCAGGTAAGGGTAAACCCGACCCCTGGCGCCGCAGGAATGCTGTCACCACTGCTATGCATTTGGTGAAGACCCTGGGAGCTTGAGACAAGCCGAAGGGCATGGCTCGGAACTCGAAAAGGGATCCCTCCGCCCGAAAGCGAAGGAACCTCTGATGCGACGGACGGATAGGGACGTGAAAGAACGCATCCTGCAGGTCCAGAGAGCAGAACCACACGCTGCATTCCAAGGATGGTATTATCTGAGCCAGAGTAACCATCCTGAAGGTTCAAGACCTTAGGAACTTGTTTAGGTCGTGTAGGTCGAGAATGGGGCGCCAGCCCTCCGTCTGTTTTGGGACCAGGAAGTACCTGGACACAAACCCCGTGTCTGAGGGAGGGTCCACCACCTCCCTGATCACCTCCTTCTGGAGGAGGAGAGCGATGTCGGCTCGGCGAGCCGACAGTGAGGCTGCGGACCCCCGAGGCCCCACGAGGTGCGACGGCTCTGAAGGGCGGGGCCTGCTCGAACTCCAGAGGCAGGCCTTTTCCCACAACCTCCAGTACCCATCTGTCCGTGGTAATAACGGACCAGGCGGAAAGGAAGTGACGGAGCCTTGCACGGGAAACCTGGGTAAGGCGACGAGGTTGAGAAGTACGCCTCAACCCGCTCACTGGGCAGGCTTGGAGGAGAAACCGCCGAGGGACCTCCCGGGCCTTTACCTCCTTGCTTCCTGGAGGAGGAAGCCGCGGGCTTGGGTTTGGGGTGCCAAGCGCAAGCCTGCTGGCCCTGATGTTGCTGGGCTGGATGTGCCGCGGGAGCAGCAAGACGAAAGGGTTTAGGCTGTGGCCTGCGGCCTTTGTCCCTTTGTGCGGAAGAGACCGAGTCCAGGGTAGCATTGGACTTCTCGATCCTCTGGAGATGACCTTCCACTCCAGGGCCGAAGAGGTCAGTCCCCAGGAAGGGGACATCCGCCAACTTGTGCTGGGTATCCGCTGTGAAGGTGGATATCCTCAGCCATGCCCGACGGCGCATGGCCACTGCGGCCGCGACTGACCAGGCACATGAGTCACCGATGTCCAAAGCAGTCTGAAGTTGCTGCTTGGCCACTGCCCTGGTCCCGCACCTGCTTAACCGTGGTCTGCAGGTCGGCCGGGAGAAGAGGGACTACCTCGTCCAGGGAGCCCAACAGGGCATAAGAGAAGTGTGCCATCAGCACGGCCGAGCTGGCCTGGCCAGAGGCTGAGGGACGCAGCGTAGACTTTTCACCCGGCATAGTCAATTTCTTGGACTCCTTGTCGGGAGGTTTGTCCACATCCCTAGCATTCGGCACACGAAAACGCTGTCAATAACTAACTCGGCTGAGGGTGTTCAACCGGACAGGAAACGGTGGGACCGCATACTTCCTGGCCATCCTGGCCGGCGCGGGGCAGGAAGCAGGACGCTGCCAGAGCTCAAGGCGGGACCCACAATGGCCTCGGCTACGGAAGGCCTCCGGAGGGAATCCCTTGGTCCAATATCTCCAGGATACTTGGCCCGCTTACATACTGCTCGAGCTGCATCCCGGTGGACTCCAGATGAGCCTAAGTAAGCCCAGAAAGGACGGAGGCTCTCGCCCATCGACTGACCCCAGAGGACCCAAGTCCACTCACTTGAGTAAAGGAGGAATCGTCGTCGACTCAAGAGTCCGCAAAGAGCTACCTCGGGCCTGAGCCGCCTCCACCTGCCGAGGCCGATCGGGAGTGAGGTGACAGACAGCCTATGGGCAGACCCTGAGCCGACCGAGAATTCTTGGTGAGCCCAAATACTGACTGTGGGCGGGGGTTCCACAGATATCAGTGAGCAGCTGGTTTTGCGAGCAACCGCCTGGGGAACAGGCGCCGGAAGGTCGAGGTTGCTTCGCCGGGCCTCCCGGTGACAGCCACTTAATGGCCGGGAAGGCGACGGAGTCGGCTTGTTCCCGGTCAGAAGAAGTTGCTGCCACATGAGGTCCTCGTACCGCCGACGTAACTTACGTCGGAGCCTCTCCTCGTCCGAGGAGGAGGATGAGGATGAGCGGCGGCGCCGCTTGCCGTGGTGCTGAGACCGAGACCGCCTGTGACAGCGGGATCGGCTGGACCGCAAAGAAGTCCGAGACCGAGACCGTGAACCTCGGTTTTCCCGAGGGGGGTTCAGAGGAGGGACAGGTGGGACCGGCTCTCCCCTCGGCTCAGAAGGTTCACCTGAGGGCTCCGGAACCGGAGGCACTGGCAAGCCCATGGGATCCTCAACTCCCACCGGGGGAACCGGGGAGAGAGGATTTTCGGCTTCACCAGTCGACAACCCATCCAACGGGTCGAGAAATATCTCGACTGCGTCGACGGGAGTGTCGATCAACTGATCTGACGGGGATACCGTGAGACCAGTGGCCGAAGCCGAAGGATCGACCGAAGTCGATGGCCGACTACTCGGGGAGAGGGACCTTTCCCGCTCCCAAGAGCGTCGATGGAGGGACTTACCCTTGTCTTTCTTTTTGGACCGAGAAGGTCCAGCAGACGTTGGGCCCTCTCCCTTGGTGGAGAGGGATAGACAGAGCTCCTTGAAGGAGGCCGAATAAGAGGAACCCAGGGAGAGCGGAATAAAAGCCGCGGCCGAGGAAGGGGCGGCACGAGCCGCCTCCTCTTCGAGGGCGATCATCTGCTCAAGCTGATCCGCCGAGCCCGCCACCGCGGAAACCGCCAACCAGGCCTCTTTTGACTTCACCGGAGGAAAACGCTTCAGGGGATGCCCAAGTTGTAAACGGGCAGGACGGTCTTCGAGAACGTAGGCCGAGAAGGGAGAGCACAGGTCGCAGGCCCGCGTGGTCGCTCAAGGCCTAAGCAGCAGACACATGTGGAGTGCGGATCCGTTCGAGACATCTTCTGCCCGCAAGAGCATCTCCAAAACCGAGTCAGATTTGTCCATCCAGCCCGCGAGGGATAGAAGACAGTCTCAAAGTTGAAAAACTATTAAATTCGCAAAACCGAAGAATTAGGAACCAGTCTTATACGCAGAGCGTTAAGGAGGGAACCTGAGCTTCCAAGCGGTAAGGAAGATCTGGCGTCATGGGGCGGAGCCGAGAGTTTTATCACCCGGGTGGGTGGGAGGAGCCAGCTTGAACACCTTCCGGCAAGATTTAAAGCGGCAAGGATACCTGCCAATAAGTGTGGATGAACAACATATCCATGTCCCTAGAATGTAAGGTTATGCAACTGGTAGAAAAAAAAAATTTGAACTATTAGTTGGGGGGACTGAGGGTGGTTAAGACCACTGAAGAATGGGACTTGGGGGTCATTATCAGAGACCTTAACTCCTCGCCCAATTCAACCATGCATATGGGAGGAAGGGAAGAATTCTGAGGTGTATAGGCAAAGTGTTTACCAGCAGAAGTAATGAGGTGACACTGTCCCTCTACAGGTTCATGACGAGACTGCACCTGGAGTCCCTGCTTCAGAAGACAAGGGACCACGTGGAGAGGGTTTAGAGTTGGGCTATGAAAATGATACAGGGGCAGCAGGGGAAGATATATGAGGAGAGGCTGGAGACCACGAACATGTACTCTCTGAAGGCCGGGGTGGGGGGGTGGTATAAGACCTACAAGTTTGTGAAGGTTATCACCAAGGTAGACTGCAGTGATCTATTCATGAGAAATGACAACACAGTAACCAGAGTACAGCATGGGTGGAGGTTGGTGTGGGGAGAGAGATCCAAAAAGGGATATTAGGAAGTATTTTTTTTCATGGAGAAGGTTCTGGACACTTGGACTACTTCACCAAAGCTAGTGGTAGAAACCAAATTAGTAATTGTTTTAAACAAGGATTGGGCAGGCATTTGAGGATACAGTATTAAGACCTAAGATCAGGGGTGTGCAAATCCTATTGTCCCCATCCGGGGCTGCGGGGCAAGTAAATTTTCTTGAAGGGCAAGTACAAAAAGAAAGTTAGTATCATTGTAATGAATGGGGGCAAGTGAAAATTCAGCTGCAGTCATGGCTGGGCAAGTCCTAAAAGTTTTGATTTGAACACCCCTGCTTAAGATGGGAGAATGGACAGTTGGGGGGTGGGAAAGCGGACTGGGGCATATGAAGATTGACATCAGGTCGGCACAGAGTTAAGGCAGGAAATGGGACATTACAGGAAATGAGGCATTATGGGAGTTTCTGCCTTTAAAATGGGAGGCCACCAAACTTAAGTACTTGGGGGTCCAGGTAACTGATAAGCTTTCTAAACTGTATGATGATAATTTTGTGCCCCTGACAAAAAGGTGGAGGCGGACTTCAAGAGGTGGTCATTAATTAACTTTCCTTTATACACTAGAACAGAATCCCGATGACAGTGTTACCCAAATGTTTATACCGGTTTCCAGTGTGCCTGTTATCCCCAAAGACAATCTGTGGCATGGCAAAGGACCTTTTCCAAATATATCTGGGCAGGCAGACACACTAGAATCTGATTTAAACTTTTGCAAAAGGGAAATTCTGAGTTGGGTAGGACAGTTCCAGACTTGAAATGGCACTACTCTGCATCCCATGTTAGGATTCTTCTATTGGGATCTGTGCCTTCTTATAAGGCAAACTGGAAAGTGATGGAGAAGGTGGAGGAGGGACCAGTGGGAGCCAGGGGTTGTAGATGTGGGGCATCCAAACAGACTGTGGAAGGACTTGCTATGGACAGTTAGGACCTCCCTAGAAGCTGAATATAGAGCCTGGAACAGATTTTGTTTAGATCCCTATCTTTATCTTTTCAGGTGGATGGCGTAGGATGAGACCCCCCCCCCCCCAACCAGTATCTGCTGATGAGGATATAGACATGTGAGATACAGATAGTGGGTGAAGAATGGACTGTGCTGCCCATGTCAGCTAATACTGAAGGGGGAGGTGATGACATTTGAGATGGCTAAACAGGGCTTTGATCTGCAGACAGCAGGTTTCTTCAGCTTTCTCCAGGTCTGTGCTTTTATTAAATTCAGCAGGAGAGGAGAACAGAATCCCACCCCTGGCCTCACAGAATTTAAACATGTAACCCCCTACAAATGGGGGTTCCCGGAAAGTCTTCCTTGAGCTTGCCTAAATGCTAATTGCCAGGCTGGTGTCCTGCATTTTAGCAGTTTAAATGTATTGCCAGAGAGTGCCTGTATAGCCTCTGTGTACTGTCTCTTTAAGAGCTGCCTGGATTACAGTCATAATTAATCTGAGAGGGAGCTCTGTTAGAAGATGTGCTTGTTTGCTGATCATTTGTTAGAGTAGTAATAATATTGCAGTTTGTTCTAACCTGCCTTCTTTGCAGCAAGGACTGTTCTGTTTATCTCCACCAACTTGGCCCAGGACTGTCACAATGGGCCAATCAGTACGGTTGGGACTCTAAAATGGAGCCTGCCTACAGGGACTTGGTGAGGTCAAAACCTGTAGGAATTGTAGTTTTTGCATTTTGCCACCTAAAATAACCTGGAGGGAGAACCCTTGTTGTAACTTGCCAGACAGAACAGCCAACCGAACCTTTTGGATCTTGGGGAAATTCCCAAGCGGCTTGCAGCTAGTTTCAGTTCTGAGTTGGAAAGTGAAGAGATGACAGTTTGAATGATTCAAGCAGCAGCCCCGGTGTAGATTCGCGTGGAAGAACTGTGGAAAGGCCTGAGTTTTCGCATGCATGCCTGCCTGCTGTCCCTGAGAGGGAACTTGTGCCTTTTTCTGACTGAATCCGAACTTAGAGAGTGAAGTAAGCCACTGAATTGTGACCAGGCTCCTACCTGAAGAAGACCGAAGATTTGTTGAATGCGATAGGCCTGTCTGGACTTCCAGCAACCTCTGAACTCCCGGATTGGGCAGAGACTCTGTAATTGCGACTGGAGAGCCTTTTGCCTGGTACAGAGGAATTTCATTACATGTGAATGTGTTGTGTGCTTATAGTGGGTCGTGATTTGGTTCCCCACTGTGGTATGAACTGTATTCTGCTTGCTGGAAGCTGCATCCAGCCCCACGGACTGAATCCAAAATCATCTCCATTGCGCCTGGGCCTTGCCACACTGGCCCAGCCTGACTACTCGTTGCATAGAGAAAGCCATCGACGAGAGACCAGCCTGGGGATCAGCCCCCTGCTCAACACTTGAACAGAAATGACGCCTCGGTGATTCGTGTGGGCCCCGCTTCTCCGGGCACTCCAGCTGAACAACCTGCAGTCTCAATTTCGTTCTGCCTGTGTCCAGCATTGGGTATCGTGAGTAAACATCAGGGTAATTCCCTGCAACAACAGCTAAATCTAAAGTGTTGTCATCTGATTGTCTGGTTGCTTATTCTTTCACGAACTGAGCCCTCCGGCTCCAGATTACAAATAGTGTGTGTTGTGCACGTTGCTTTCTTCCATCACAGGGCCCCAACCAGCTGCAACGTTCCTGGCTCATCATCTCCCTACCTGGGTACCCAGAGGTGTGACTGTGTGGGAACTTAAAGCGCATGCATAACTGTTTGATTAATATAGCCTTTAAGCCAATCAACCTAATTATGCCCCTTCCTTGTTCAAGTCCCACGCATAAATCAGATTTGACTTTTTTGCAGCATTTAACCTGACTGTGGTTCCAGTTTGTGCCAAGAGTACTGTACTGTTGCTATTTACTGTGCATAACCTTGTTTTACAGGGGGGTCCCCAGGGTCGAGCCAAAGGAACCAGCCCTGGTGGTAAGTGCAAACAGTGTGGGTACTGGTATGGTATACAAGGGGCACTGTGAAAGTGATTATCATATATTGCTCAGGCCACTAGAAGAGAAAGAGGGGGGGTTACAGTGTTCTGGAGGGCTGTGCCCAGGTTAGTTTGACCACTACCAACCCTGCCCTCCGGGTGGAGGCACCCGTTTCAGAACTCAGGCCCCTTAACCTGCTACTAGCCTCGCAGGCAGGGGTAGTAGCCCTTGAGATAGAACCACCAAGGGGTTACATACAGACAGTACAAGATGTTCTGTGAGACACAATTCAAAAGGAACAAATTTCTGCCCTGCACAAGGCATTCAGACAAATTACCTCAGATCAATTGGACAAAATAAAATGAACATGGGAGGGGAGAATGGGAGTGCCTTGATGGACCAGGAATGGGCCACAGCATTCCAGTCCTCATGTAAAACAACACTCTCTCCCATCTGGCAGGATTATAGCTGCAAGGCAAACGTACTCTTCTTTTATACACCAATGATCCACGGAAATTGAGAACGGGTTGCTGTGAAATGTTGGAGAAACTGTGAGGAAGCTCAGGCCTACCACTCCCATATATTCTGGTCATACCCTTAGAGATGGTGAGGCAGATGTGAGAGATGCTCGGCTCCACAACAGTGCTCGGGGCACAGCATGTAGTGCTGGGAATGCTCCCTGAGGAGGTTCATGGTAAGGACTCAATGTACCTCGGGAGAGTGATGATAGTGGCAGCTCTATACGCCAAAACCCGTAAGTGGTTAACAGAGAAAGTACCTTCGCAAGAGAAACAGATGGAGACTGCGTGCAAGATATGCAAAATGTAACAGTTAACATTTATAGTAAATGACAGGGTGGAAAGCTGTACGGGTGTGTGTGTGTGTGTGTGTGTGTATATATATATATATGGGAAGGGATCACAATTTGTTCCATGAGGTGGCAGAGCGTGAAAGGAATAAGGGGACAGAATCCCTGACAAATGAAAGCTAGCTCCGCTAGAGACAGCATCTCCGGGGGAGGATGCGAGGCACACTTTGAACGGCCTAAACAAATACTGTACTGAACTATTGTATTAATACTACCAACCCTGTACGGAATGTAGCAGCATCAGAAATAACAAGATGTCATTTCAGGCAAGAATGGACACAACATGATGTACCTCGTCTTCACTCTACCTACAAAAATGAGAAATAAACTTGAATATAAAAAAGCTCAAAAAAAAGGAAGGAAATAAGCAGGCAGGATAGCCTTAATGAGACTAGTCAGAATTTATGTATCCAGGGTTTCGATTTTATATTCATTTGACTGCAAATTAGGACAGAATACCAATTCTGATCTGTTGATATTCTATTCTGAATACCAGGAATTTAGGAAAAAATATTTTCGCAATATATGCAAAAGCGACGAGAAACTGTTCAGCCTGAGGTGCCAATTTCGATTTTTAGACAGAGTATCACAGTTTAGAATGTTGGTAATCAATCAGACACACAAACAAATGTGCAGCCCTGGTATCTATGGTATGTTAATGAGGAGACTGTAAGAGTTAAGGGGCAGGGGTTTTCATGGGGTGATTAAGATACCAAATACAATACAGGCCATTAAACCCTTTCAAAAACTGAATTCAAGGTCTAGGAGGCCAACCAAAATAATCTGAAAGAAACCAAGGCAATACAGTCCCATTTAAGGGACCCTTTCTAGGGATGCTGCTTGTCCGACTACCACCCAGGGATAATCTTTGCTTCTCTCAGCATCAACCTTTTCCTTTGCACAGCTCAGATTTCTCACACTCTCTCACCAAGCAGAAATCACAATGTACTCAAGGACAAGTACAGCCTGCATCACTCCTCCCTTCTGCAGTTTTCTGGAAATCATTCAGTGCTCTTACATGGCCTTAGTAATTAGTATCCGGAATACCGAGTACTCCAAATAAGTATTCCAACTACTGCGTTTACGCGGCACTGGAATACATTTATTTTAGTCTTTGTTAACCGGGTAAGTGAGCTGATCCAGAGGACCATTTTCAGTCGTGACCCGAGCCACATAGTGGGAGGCAACAAGCAACAACAGAAATACAATAAATGGGTACAGGCAACAGTATAACAACAGCAACATCATGTAAGAACACAAGATTTAGGGTAAATCGGTCATAGACATTGCACTATACAGGATATTCAGTCAAAGGCAGTAAGAGCAGTGGTATTACACAGAGTGGTACTAAGAACAATCAAGCAATAGTACTGAGCAAACTTTGGTCAGACACTCAGTTTATATGCAAACTGCAGCTCTTCAGCCCTGCTCAATTGCATACTGCCTTATGCTTCAGTGGCTCCATGAGAAGAACATGTCAGAGGTCCCGCACATGCTCCGTGCATTTAGGCTGGGGCATGTTTCAAATACTGCACATTCTGTGTTTACATGTCACGGTATTTCACTGATATTCTGAATACAAGTGGAACAGCCCTAGTGTGCAATTCTGAATACTTGTATTCAGAGTAGCGGACCTATTTAAGAGCACGGGGTCATAATGTCGCAGCCAAAACCATGCAAAACAACAGTGCCGTAGACAAACTGTGTGCGGCAAAATAAGGTTGGGAGAAAACGCTGAGTGCAACGCAACAGCACACACTGTTCGAAACAATAACCATATCTTTGTTTTTGCAAGGGGGGGGCTCCACACCCGATGAGGCTTCTTCACCACACCCTCGGACTAAAATAACTACCTTTGAGGGGGTGTGGACTTAGACAATGGGGCACAAGTTGGGAGCGGGAAAAATAGTTTTTTTTGTAAAATAAAAAAAAGCCACAGCACAAAAGGACCTGGGGGGAACCGAACCGTGGCCCCAGGTCCCCACCACCGCCGCCGCCAGGTGCTGATGCCCTAGCCACTCCGCCACAGGAGCGGCTCGACCAGGCACCACACTGGCAGCCTACTTGACACTCCCCCCATGTGAGCCTACAGCGACGGGGTAGAGGTCATTATCACACACTGAGAAACCCCTGTCACTGTAGACACTTCTGTGTTTTCTGCAGCGCGGTCATTCATAAGCTGTTTTGGCAGCACTATATTGACCCGGTAGCCTATTTAAGCCAGCTAACTCCACATATCCATTAAGGTCAAACGGCTCAGCTGTGTTCCATGTACCAAAATCCGTATGCTAATGCGTGACCAGGTATTCGTTGTATGTGCACCCAAGCTATGGAATTCTCTTCCCGTCCATGTTTGCATTACCTCCTCCCACACCTGTTATAGAAACTCCCTCTGGGATTATCTGTATCTCACCTCGGCCTGTAACTGTACGCAAGGTATTCATGTCCCTTTTACAAGTGTTGCACTTTATCATTCTGTCTGGTCTCCTTCTTGAGTCCAGCTGGATCCGAGTTTTTAACTTGACTGTGATACTGATTACTTTATGTGATGTTTTTGCTTGCCTCTCTGTTAAATCCTGCATTGTCTGTATATTTACTCTGAAAGCCTGTTAATCTTTGCTTTGCCTGTATATTTTTTGTAATCTCCCGGGTCGCACCTGAAAATAGGCATATGTTTGTCTAGTGTGCTTACCTGGTAAACAAAAGCTAAATAAATAAATATGCACTCAGTCCTGGGAATACTGCTGTTAATGTGGCTGGAATACTAATTCGGAATACAGAGTATTCCATAAAGATCGGAATATTCACTGCCATGTAAACACACCGAAAAAATGTATGGTAACCACGCATAATGCTAAATAGTTCACAGAGGACTGCACTGAGCCCCGGGAGAACAGCAGGACCGGCAAACTTCCGATCAGGGCTTAAAAAAATTCTAACGTGCACTGCAGGCTATTCAAGTTCAAATTTTTTCATGTTTGGCAAGGTATGCCTTTACACGTGCATCATTAAAAAAGACAAACACCACATAAAAAACATTCACTAAAGACATAGAATAA
Source organism: Neoceratodus forsteri (assembly GCA_016271365.2). NCBI lineage: Eukaryota > Metazoa > Chordata > Ceratodontiformes > Ceratodontidae > Neoceratodus > Neoceratodus forsteri. The sequence continues at coordinate 431,339,619 of CM028132.1, forward strand.
TTCACGAACATTCCAGTTCCAAAACTTTCCATACACATCTCATAATGGATTTAACATGGGGCAGGATATTACAGAGCCAGCAGTGCCAAACAAACAGCAGGCAGGAAAGGTTAGTACTTTTTTAAAGTAGTGCCTCATTACTTGTTAATTCTGAAGTGTTCTTCTTTGTGTGCTCATTAGATGGTCTTCTAGCCAATAGCATTTAGTGTGATATGATGAGCAGTTCTCTACCTGGAAGTAAACCTATCTAATTCCTCCCACTGCATCATCAGCATGTGACCTCACTCATTGTTACATCCTAATCCCTGCCGTCTGACTGGTAACGTGTCAGAAGTTACCAATCAGAAAGCAGGAGATTGACTCTTCTTGGTTACTAGTGACGTCACCGTCGGTGACGTCACAGAGATGATGCTGTACAAGGGGGAACAGAATTGACTATGTCCGCCTCCAGGGACAGCGCTGTTCTCCACAGTACTGCTAGTAGTGTCAGGCAGAACATCTTCTAATTCACAAACCAAAAAAGAAAAATACTTCAGATATAAGACGCGATTGCTGATTATTTCGAAAAGTTGCTATTAATTCTAGGCAGTACACTAGTGCCTGAAATCTCTCACTGCTGCAGCCCTGCTCTGATGTTAGTTGTGGGGCATTCTGGGATTTCTGGTTACAGCAAATGTCAGCTTGGAAGTCAGCAAAAGCAGTCTAATACAATATACTATACTGTAGTAAACATAAGTAGCAAAGAATATGTCAGCTGCCTGCTATCTGCAAATTGGTAATGTACCGATAAATTGTAATTGTAAATAGTATGTACATTTTTTTGTTCAATTCTACTCTTTACCTATGTTAACTCTAAGCAGCAACTGTTGCTGCCAAACCCTGTATAGCTACTAGAGTCACACTGCCTGCTGTCACTGTACAACTCTGTATACTTACTGCGACCTTTCTGTACGTGCCAGTCTCTGGCCCATGCCGTGCCTGAAGGAGGCCCTCGGATCAGTGCACCAACCCAGTTAACGAAGGAATAAATAAATTCTTTTGCACACAGAGTGCAAATTAGGACCAGCCCCACAACTGACAAAACTGTTTGAAATAAGCAAAATCTGAAATATCCATGAGCATTCATTTCTAAAAGCTGGCTATGTAAATGGTGATTTAACAATTTTTACGTTTAACCCTTTTCCAGGGAGTTAATTAGGACCTATATCAAATGTGTGTAAGACAGCATTAAACCCCCAGACATCTGTATAAAGTTACATTTAGCAGATTCTTTATGTATTCACAGACTTTTTTAATCAATTTGTTCAGAATTCACAGTGTGCTTTTCTGGTCAGAGGCTGCCTGTGAACCCTTTGCTACTTTACTTAAAAAAAATATATATTTCATTTAGATTTTACCAAGGATTAGAAAATGCTTATGTAAATCTTGTGTGCTTATCCCTTGAGACCATCACTAGACAAAAGACTGCAAAGAAACCAGGAAGCAGAGAACGCGAAGGGAAACGCTGCATGTGCAATGAAGCTCAAAGGGCCAGGAACCGTGTAGACATAACCTGAAGAAATGCTTATAATGGAGCAAAATATCTTTGGACTGGAGCAGGCAAAAGCAAGGGCAACTCATGCCTTGCTGCAGCTTATCTACGAGTTGCGTTACGTCTCCAGCTGGTGGGGCTTTTGTTACCTGCAAATTAAATGCAGCAGCTGTGAATTCTGGACTTATATTTAAAGTCCTTATTTCAGCCACACGGGTGAGCAGGGCAACCGCACACTGGCACAAAATATTTCTGAGAAACTTTTAGCTGTGTTGCCTATTTACATGATGCTGGCCTAAACATTTTTTTTGTTGCTGTTGTTAAGAGGGGAACAGAAAAAAGCCTGCTCATTGAAAGTCTAGCTTTCACAACTCATTCCCCGCAGCTTGGGCTCCGAAAACGGTCAACACCCATCAGTAATGAGTTCTCCTGCCAGGCAGAGCCAATCCAGGGTCACCGGACCCTGCAGCAGCAGCAGCAGCAAGTGGGTGGGGAGCAGAACAGCAATGGTGAGGGGAACAGACCTCTTCTGTATCCCATCAGAGAAGGAATGGAGTATTCAAAGAGAACAGGTTAGAAAAAGACAGGGTCTCCATGGCACTGGAAGTTAACATTTAACACAGGGCCATACAAAGCATGGTAGAATAAAGGAAGACCTTGCGACAGGCCTGCCGACAGGATGAATTACACAATTCTAACTACAGGGCAGAAGCAGTGCTCTAGATAGACTACACACTGTTTTTGTTTTTTTTGTTGCATGTTTTGTAGACCTAGTTATGCTTCATTTATTTTTAAAACCATACGTACCACCCCACAGTACTACAAACTCAGGAGAACAGTACTGCCAAATCCGTCGGTAAAAAGTATTTCCTATACAGAATGTTTGTTTTACTCTACAGAATCTTCACCACATTGACCGCAGCAAATTGCTGGAAAATCCGAGTTGCAGTCGAGAGTAAGGTTCCTTTATTCACTCAGCTTTAACATGCCCATACTAGTATGAAATCCACATGCCACTGACAACTCTAACAGGACCATCATCATCAACCATGTCCCCACTGTGTGTACTGCTGGGGCCAAGTCAACACACACATACATATACACACACATGCACACACACACACACACACACACATATACACATATGCACGCATGCTAAGAAAACCTTTGCTCAAAATGGGTTTACTACTCCTCCCCAACCCCACCAACACATACTGTGACAACTGGCTAACAATCTGCTTTTGTGTATTAAAACTACTGTAGAGAGTTCAGCACCACACTAAAGAGCCCAACAAGATAAATACATTTCTCTGAGGCCTCTTACTGCAAGCAACAGACTGATGAATTTCCACTCAATAGAGAGGCGGTCAGGCCAGGGCAGTATATGGACTATAAGGGATTTGATGGGAAAAGCAGATGCACGCCATGAAAAAGCATACTGTATAGTCTTAAGTAAAAACAATGTGTCACACGTAATGTGATGTTGCACCAATAAGTACTGTATAAAAAGCTTAAACAAAAGAAAATAAAGCATTATTCCATGTCTGGAGTACTTTAAAGGGAACTAGATTCTGCGGAACAAGCAGTTACTCACTAGCCATTCTAACTGGTGTAATTCCTCCCTGAGGTTTTCCTCATCTGGAGTATTGAGTAGAAGCGTGTCCGGTGCCAACAAAATCTGCTGCCCCCCTACTGGTTACTGCAGAATCCACATCTTCAGAAAAGACCTCCAATTCCTTTCTTCATCTAGGCTGTTTTTGCATATTCTGTAGACTACGGAGCAGACACAAGCACAGTTTGCTCAAGCCTTTTTTTTTTTGTTTGTTTGTTTGTTTCTAATGAGCTATATCCCCTGATGCAAATCACTCCGAACTGCTTCGGATTTCCTGCTGCTCAGATTCTGTTCTGCAGCTACAGTTTGATCCGTTTTCCCTGTCAATGGGACCAGAGTCAAGACTGCCTCAAGCTCACCCTTCCATAACCCCCATCTTACTGCAACCGCCTGCAGTGCCTACTGTCAAGTGCTATTCCAACCTGAAATCTGATCACAGTAAAGAGAATCTTCGCTACCCCAGAGTACGCTCGTGTTTTGTGACATCAAAAGGTGGGAATGCGGCATCTACTCTGCAGACCTGCCGTTTGATTTAAGAGAACCATACTAAGATTATCTAAGGCAACCTTAAATAGCTGACCAAGAAGTGGCATTGTTATCAGGCACAACAGAGACAGGCCCTTCTCTTCCAGTTAGTGGGAATGTAGCATTAACTCAATCTCTCCAAGGCGGCCATTTTGTATAAAAGTTAAACACCAGAATGTTTGGACTTCTACACAAGCTAATGGAAGAATAAAGCATGTATAGGCGTGGGTAAGAAAAAACTAAGGTGTTTTTGGCAGGAACCAAGTTACCTGCTTTAGCTGGTTCCAAGTGGGCGGAGCTACTCTAGGGTCTTGCTGAGACCGTAGATGCTAGGATGAAGGAGACAGACTCTGATGCAGTTTAAATCTAAAAAAAAAAAAAAAAAAAATGTATTTTCCCAGTAGGTCATGCAAACAGTATGGGATGCAGAAGCAAACAGTTTACTGGATTGCATGCTTTCTGCTTGGCTTGGAGCAGACAGTGAGGGCTGCTGAAGTGTATGTGTTTGTGGGGGATGCACACAGCATACCCACCAGACCTTACTTCACTCATCTTTCTGTGGGCTGCATATAAAAAACAGCTCCAGTAGGTCGAGGATTAGTTTGCTGAAAAGGCACAGCAATCTAACAGCCGGTGTCACCCAGTTCAAAGTGACTGTGAAGGTGGACACTAATGGTTCAGACCATCATCCTTTCTGTCCATGAAGCAGTTTAAGATAAAGTCAAAGAAAACAAATAGATTCCCAAAATAACATTTGCCTGCAGCAAGAATAGAGCATTTTTTTATTTGGATTGTAATGACTGGATTCCAACACACAAAAGGACCTAAAGCTATGGCGTAAATACTGTATCCTACAACAGGAAGCTGCTGCCATCTTGCTTTGCTGTACTGAAACTGTCCTGCTAAGGTGGCCTCCAGGAGATATGAATGTACACATAAGCATGCAGAGAGTTCTTCGGAAGGATATACAAATGTCAGAACTCAGTATGTTGGTGTACATAACATCAGCTGTTGGCAGCTACCGGTGGACGACATACTGACTATCAATCTTAGCGTATAACACAGGAAGAGAGTGGGATGTTAAAGGGGATTACAGACATATGTCTTACAAAGCATCATCCATAACAGAAACACAGAAAATGCCAGTAGAAAAATACCATTGAAGATGGGTTGCCAGTGTAGCAGTAGTGGTGACGTTGGCGACCCGAGTTCAGGAATTAGTCTGGGTCGTTGGGAGGGCTGGCTGGGGGAGCTGAGCTGAGGACCAGAGGACGCTCTCCACCTTGAGGGAGGAAGGACAGCTCTGCTGTGCTACTGCCACCAGGGTGACCACAGGTGGCAATGCAAGTGAAGCCAGGAAACTGGAGGCGGAAGCCAATGGGCTCTGCATGCATGCTGGGAGCCCTTTCTGGAGTCCATACAGGGAGAAAACCAGAAAAAGGGAGCAAGAGTCACAGCAGGGTGTCCAACCCTCGCAGCAGGCCCCACTCCGCCGACCGTGGCGCTCTCTCTCTCCAGTGCCTACCCAATCTCCATTGGGAGGTAGGGGGGACCTCCCAACAACCCACCTCTGGGGGGTAAGCCAGAGGTGTAAGACGGAGAGGTAATTCCCGAGACAAGGCAGGAGATGAGGCTACAGAAGTGGAGTAGGACGGATAGGAGCCAGCTGGAAAGGAGTAGAAAGCATACAAAATTATAAAATAGAAATAAAAATACCATTGGTACATTCAGTTTGTCCTGCTCTAGGAACATTACTAATATACATATATATTTATTTAAATGCACAACCGTTTTGTTTTGTGGTGTAGGAATGATAAACTAGTGCACATAAGTTTTTTTTAATACTGTTTTCACATAATTGCAGAAAACCATTAATCAGGAACGGACATCAAGTGATGTTCTGTCATCAAACTAGTCACGCTATAATTTGAGTATGAAAGGCAATTTTGAAATATATAATCTACTGCTTTAATTTATACACAGGTGTGAGTAAGCAGCATAACCATTTGGTATGCATCTGTTTCTGGACCATTTTTTTTTAGCACACATTTGGGTGTTTGTATAAGTTTGTATGAAAACAGAAGAGAAAGCAATTATACAAAACATGTTTTTAAATATTTAGAATCACCTTCCACCCTGAGGAATGGGTATTTGGACATGCCGAAACAATGGTGGGTTTTTAGGGTGTTTTTTATGGCATGTACACACAATAAACTCACATCAGAAAGCATTTTTTGGTCAGTGATCACTAGTTCCTATACACCTTGGGGGGTACATTCAAAGCCAGACACATGCGCCGTGCAAATAGATGTGCGGTGCAAGAACATGCGCAGCTGAAAAACAAGGCCATATTCAGCAGGGGTGCATGGACATGCGATCGCGCAGAACCAGCTGAATATTGCATGGTTGCGCAATCGGGCAAAGCAACACGCACAGAGCAACAGTGCAAGATGTATAGCACGATGGGCCATGTGTTGCACGGCATTGATCACTGCACTATTCAACCAAGATGTGCGAATGGGTTCATCACACAGTCGGTGCCCATCCTGGATATTTGCATCTCATTACCTGTAGGTATTCACCTCAGTTGCATGCGGAGGAGCAGAACAGCAGGGATGCACAACTGGGACGGTGTGATGTACACCAGGTACTGTGTCCTGAAAGGTAGGCCCTTTGCTTGTGCGTCACACTCTATGCTCTGTGACTGCCATATACTGCCCCAAACCTTGCTGTCAGGGCGGTAGCCTGTTACTATGTCCCCACAGTGCCAGTGATGTCGCCTTGTAGGCAGAGGTAACCAAACCCCACTAGGGATGAACCCACACTTGTGTGTGCCGCATGCCATAGCTGTGCACCTACCATCCTCAGGCGTCCCTTGGACAGCCGCCCAATTCCATGCTGTCACTGTGCCCCTGACCTCGGTCTCCTGTTACACTGTCCATGTTCCCCCCACACTAGTATGTCTGCATGCCCTGCCACATGTCGGCCTGTTGCGCCCACTGTACATGCCCCAAGTTTACACCCATTGCATCCTGTGTACACCTGTGCTGCTGTATTGCTACACACACACACACACAAGTTGGCCCCTGATCGGGTCCCTGGACTCAGACTGGTGGCACTGGTCGGCTGTGAGCCAACTGTAGGTGGCATGTGCACTTCCAGGGTGGTTGGCACGCACACAGGTGAGTCCCCCTGTGGCACTGCACACCACATGGTGGTGTATAGCGTGGTAGCCCTATTATGGTACACCTCGCTGTCAACGCCAGGTACCCATGGCGAGCAGGTACATAGACGCAGTGACCTGTGACACCACCATGGCACGGCGTCTGTTTTTGGGTGCCTGCAGCTTGACATATTGCAGCCCCCAGAGCTGTCTCAGGGGTGCCCTGTTGGGTTGGTACTGCCCCACAATCCCATGTCTGTCATATGTGATGCAGGGATGGTACCATCTCAGCTAGGTATACCACCTATGGGCCCCAACATCTGCCATCCTGGTGTTCCCCCACGTCAGCCATGCCTGCAGCCATTCCACACACCAGGTGTGCCATGGGTCTGTTGCCTGCAGTCTGTGTGTGTGTGTGTCCCTCTCCCCTTCTCTCTCTCACTCCCTGGCTCTCCCTCACACACTATTTCTCCCTTCTCCTAGTGCAGTTCTTGCACCTGACACTGGGTGGTTTGCTGATTTAGGGCTGCCTTTAGTTAACTCTGCACTATTGCGCACATGTGTTGCGCGATGCACCTTTGGCACAGTCTGGTTCAATATGCGGTTGTGCGGCACATTCATGTACACACCCCATTATCTGTGCCATATCCATTACTGGTGTGCGACCACACATCCCTAGAAGTGTCTAGGAACTAGAAGGGGGACAGGATCCGATCTACAGTACAGTAGCTTCTTGTTTTACATTGTTTTTCATGGATTCTACTTGGTAGAATGTTTATTTTCTTTCTTACTACTAAGGGGCTAGCAGGGTATTGTTTGGGGCTGTTGGAATTTTGAAACCTGTTTTGGTAGCTAAAAGTGGGCTCATTTGTTTGGTTTACGTGTGGCAGGCTGCATTTGTAGAGGCCTATTTCTTCTCTTTTAAACATAATTGGTGTAATTTAACTGGTCTGTTTCTTTGAATTGGAGACCTATATCTTATAATTCCAAACCTATTTTGATGTATTGTTGGTGAAGCTGTTTGAATTGGTGTCCTGTTTCTTTGGGTAGCAAACCTATGTTGGGGCTTTGAGTAGAATTGATTCATTGTTGCTGGCTTCACTAGCTGCAAAGTTTTGAGTGGGGGAAGGGTGCTAAGTGTCTGACTAGAGGCTTCAGCTACCTGATTGTCTCTGGAAGACTTGGGCTGGTCCCACCCACGGTCAATTATTCCCTTTGTACCAGGGGTTCTGACATCACTTCCTCAAACAGGCAAAGGATTTGCACCTGTCATAACAGAAGCAGACATCCAGGAAAGGAACTGCAGCAAGTGAAGAGGTGACTGCTCTCTCAGTGGAAGGGAAGTAAATGCAAATCCAGGCGCTTTCATTATTACTACTTCACATAGTTATTGCATTGGGTAAAGGAGGAGTAGGAGTTGAAGAAGGTTGTGCAGTGGCTACTTAAAGTATTTTTGAGTGTGGATAGGAATATAAAAAGCAGTTGCTCAACATATCTAAACGTGTGCAACAAAGGAGGTAAGGGAAATAAAGAATGTTTTGCACTGATAGGGAGAGTGGGGACTTGGGGAGTGTTTGGTATCCTGCATCTGGAAGGGTGGGGGTTGCTGGTGGGCAACAACAGCAATGGGTAGGGTGGTAGGCTGCAACAACTGCGGTGCACCAATCTTTCTAAACATTGCCTGGAGAGTGGGAGGATGTTTTGTGCAACCACATAGAAAAACTTAGAAAGGAGATTGAGGGTCTGCAGGAGGAACTAAGACAGGCAAGGCAGATTGGGGTGGGTTTAGCCCAATACTGGAGGAGGAAGAAGGGAGATGAGGAGGGCAATTTAAGCCAACAGTGGTGAGGAGGGTCAGAAGAAGGAAGCAGAGACAAGGGCCCAGGCCAGGAAGAGAGCATTGCCGGGGAAACCAGGTCAGGAGACAAAAGTCAAATGGAAGGAGGAGATAGGGACTTGTGAGGGGAGGCGAAGAAGTGGCAAAAGTCATGGAGTGGAAAGGAGAGAACAGGTTACTATGAAGAGAGGGGGAGCGGGCATTTGTGAAGGGCCTTCAGAAAATAGTTGTGCACTGCTAGAGAGGAAGAAGGTGGAGGAGGGAAGTGATGAAATTAGATAAATGCCTGGACCAAACTGGAGCGGGGGGAAGTTCTGCTGGGAGAACTACAACAGGGGTAAAAGCGCGTAATAATGTGCAGGAGGAAGAAGAGGAGCTGGAAATGAGGGAGGGAGATGAAAGGAAGCAAGCAGGGAGTAAGAGGGGTGGAACCTTAGTGCTGAGGGACTCAATACTAAGACGAGTTAGGTGGGGTAGCAAGGGGGAGAGGCATAGTCGCATTTGGGTGGAGGCCATGCCAGGAATGACAGCGGAAAGGGTGGGACAGTCTGTTCTGAAATATGCTAGAAGGGGTAGGGACAAGCCTCATTTAATTATACATCTTGGGACAAACGACCTGGCTGACAAGACAGTGGATATAGTCCAGAGGAGGTCTGAGGAACTAGCACAATTATGTGAGGAGGCAGGAAGATCAGTAACTTTTCCGAGATACTTCCGTTGCCAAAGGCAAGCACAACAAGAAAGCTGAGAATAGAGAATTTAACAGATGGCTAAGAACCTGGTGTTGTGCTAAAGGGTATGAGCTGTTGGGGGGTGGGGAGGGAGGGACCTGGGAGGACAGTAGTCTCTATGCCAAGGACAGACTACACTTGAGTGAGGAAGGAAAGAAGTGTTGAAGCAGAGGATGGAAGAATATAGAGGAAGTTGGGAGTTTAAACTAGGAGTGGGGGGTGGCAGTTGGGGAAGAGATATGCAGAGACCACAGGCTGGGAAATCATATGAGCTTACCCCCCATAACAGTGACAAAGGACAAATGGCAAGTACTGTTGATGATGCTAGGAAAGGAGGGCAGGATGGGAGGAGGGGGAAAGGGTGGAAGGTGGTTACCCTTAATGCTAGGAGCCTTGGGAGGAAAACTGCTGAGTTGCAGGTTCTCATGGCAGAGAGAGGTGGACATTGCAGCCATCAGGAACATGGGCCACCCAATATAATGACTGGGACCTGTCTGTACCAGGGTAAGGTTATTCGTAGGGACAGGGTGACTGGGAAAGGAGGGGTGGCACTATATGTGAAGGAAGGACTGAAGTGTGGAAGGGAGGAGGGTAGTACAGGTCACTTTGGGTGCAAATCCAGGATTCCAAGAATAGGAGTCTTAGAATGGGAGTGGTGTACAGGCCACCATCTCAGATGGAGGAGTTAGACAGGGAACTAGTGGGACAGATCAGGAGGACCTGCGAGAAGGGTAGTGTGGTGATTGTGGGGACTTCAACATGCCAGGAGTGGACTGGAGCACCCCAACAACCAGGAACAGAAGGAGCAGGTACTGCTGGATGCCTTCAGGACACTTCCTGCTGCAAATGGTCAGTGAACCAACCAGGTTGGGAATACCCTTGACCTTGTGCTGGCAAATGGGGACTTTGTGAGAGAACTTACAGTGGAGGAACCGCTGTCAGTGAGTGACCACCACTCAGTATGGCTCACATTGGATATGGGCAAGGAAGGGTGGAATCTGGCACAAAGAGTGCTGGACTTCAGGAGGGCCGACTTTGGGAGGATGGGGAAGTGGTAAAAGGGTACCTGGCCAGAATTCAATCTAGTATGGATACTAACCAGAGATGGGAGCTCATAAGAGTTGGGGATAGTGGAGGCAACCAAAACCTGCTGCAAGCCCAGAGCAAGAAGGCTAGGGCTAAGAAACCCGAGCTGGTCGAGCAAGGAGGTCATGGAAAGGTAAGGAGGAAAAGAGCTGCCTTTAGGAAATACAAGAAAACAGGGAGGGAGGACAGAGAGGAGTACTTGACAGAATCGAAGGAGGTGACAAGGGCAGTAAGGGAGCCAAAGCATCTCAGAACTCAGGCTGGCACAAGGCATTAAGAAGGGAGAAGGACTTCTTTAAGTACATCAGGAGAAAAGGAGCTGTAAGGACCACATAGTAAGGATTAGGAAGGAGGGTTGGGTGGAGGCAAGTGCGATAAGGCGGAAGCACTAAATGAGTACTCTGCTCAGTATTTACTAAAGAGAAGAGGGGTGACACAAGATGGGAGAAATGGCAGGCACTGTGGGAAGTGATGACAGATGGGGAAATCATGGAGGCAGAGTTCGAGAGGGTTTGAAGGCACTGAGGGTGGACAAGGCGCCAGGCCCAGATGGCATCCACCCCAGGGTACTGAAGGAGCTGGCAGAGGTCTTGCAGGACCTTTGGCAGACCTATTTAATGCCTCACTACATTGGGTGTACCTCAGGACTGGAGGATGGCTCATGTGGTGCCCTCCATAAGAGTGGCCCCAAGGATGAACGGGAAACTACAGACCAGTAAGCCTCACATCCATCGTGGGTAAGCTAATGGAGACTATCCTGAAGGAGGCTGGTGGCCCTCTTAGAGGCAAAGGACTACAGGACAGCAGACAGCATGGCTTCATACGTGGCCGATCCTGCCAATCCAACCTGGTCGAGTTCTATGACTGGGTAACTAGGCAACTGGACAGGGGACATGCAGTGGATGTCCTGTATCTGGACTTCAGTAAGGCATTCGACTCAGTGCCACATGGAAGGCTGGGAAGGAAGTTAGTAGGCACAGGGGCAGGTGCAATGCTGGTGAGATGGGTAGGAAACTGGCTGCAGGGAAGGCAACAGAGGGTGGTGGTGGGTCGGAGCTCTCACACCCAAGGGCAGTGTCGAGCGGTGTCCCACAGGGCTCGGTGTTGGGACCAGTGTTGTTTGGGATATTCATTGCAGACATCATGGGACATCAAGAGCAAGATCAGTCTGTTTGCTGATGATACAAGGTTGGGCGGTGGTGGATGACCTAGGGGATGGCAGGGGTTGCAGGATGATCTGGCAAGCTAAACCTGGTCAGACACCTGGCAACTGGGCTTTAATGCCAAAAAGTGCAAGGTGATGCATTTTGGGATGAAGAACCCAAGGAGGACTTACCAGCTAGGGGAGTGCAGCTAGCCCAGACAGAGGAGGAGAAGGATCTGGGTGTGCTCATCACAGGGTCAATGAACAACTCGGCACAGTGTAGGAAGGCAGCTGCAAAGGCCAACAAAATGCTGGGTTGTATTGCAAGGGGTATATCCTCGAGGAGGGAGGAGGTGATTCTGCCACCGTATAGGTCATTAGTTAGACCACACCTGGAGTACTGCGTGCAGTACTGGCGTCCGTATCTGAAGAGGGACATTAAGTTACTGGAGGGAGTGCAGCGCAGGGCGACAAAGATGATCAAGGGTCTGGGGGACTTATCATACGAGAGGAGGTTGAAGGAGTTGAACATGTACTCACTGGAGGAGAGGAGAGACAGGGGGGACATGATTGAAACCTTTAAATACATGAAAGGAATAAACAAGACAGGTACAGAGGGGCTGTTCAAAGTAAGGGAGGGGAGGGCCACCAGGGGCCATGATATGAGACTGGGCGAGGAAGGTTCAGGAGGAGGTGAGGAGACACTTTTTACAGAGAGGGTGGTGGCTGGGTGGAATGCATTACCTGCAGAAGTGGTATGCAGTAGAACAGTGGACTGCTTCAAGCGAGGATGGGACAGGACAAGGGGGAGGGTTAATGAAGGGGAAGGGTGAAAGGGAGGGGCAGCTGCAGAATAAGGGGTGCTAGCTGCACATTCGAGCAGACTTGATAGACCTCTAGGCCTTTATCTGCTGGCAAATTTCGTATGTTCGTACTTGCGAGGCATACTCTGATCTCAATATCGCACATTTCCTCCTGTGCGCAGCGGATCTGCCATTTGTGCCACGCATCCGCTTTGAATATGGGGGCTCTAGTCTGTGTGACTGCAGCATTAATGGGAACAGACTACTCCCTCTTTTGATTTTCCTTGTGCCTAGGGAGAATCTGGACACTCCTTGCCCTTTAATTACTCCCCATCGCTCCTCCCCCTCCCTGATTTTGCCCATCCCCCCAACTTATCCTTGATCAAGTCCCTCATCTGGTCAAAGTTTGCTGTTCTGAAATCCAGAACTAAAGCCTTTGACAAGGGTCTACTCCGTACCCAGGGCCAGTTCAAACTATATGGTGTTATGATCACCGGACCTCAATTTTCCCCCTCAACATGCATCCTGCCTACTATTTCTGAGTTGGGGAGCACCATTTCGGGAATGGCAGCTTGCCCTGTAGGTTCCTTGATCAGCTTCACCAGTAAACAGTCCTGCAACATTAGCTAGCAGGGCCTGTCTTCTGGTACTCTTAACTGCTGAAATACCCCAAGCTACATCTGGTAGACTGAAATCCCCAACAGGTCTTAACTGCTGGACTATCCCAAGCTATATCTGGTAGATTGAGATCCCCCACCATCACCATGTATTCCTGCTTTGCAGTCTCCTTCAGAATTTCTGCCCCCTAGTTCCACGTCACTTTTGTCCCTCTGTCCCAACTGCCTATAGGCCACCCACATGTACAGCTTTTTACATGATGTGGTGGTGAGCTGCACCCACAGCATTTCTGTCTCCCCATTCCCTCCCCTGGTGAACCCTTCCTCTATGCCATCTCTGGACATAAAGGGCTACCCCACCTGCTTTTCCATTATCTCTATCTCACGTATACATGGTGTAACCGGCACTGCTAAGCTCCAATTGTTTTTCACGGTGCTCCATTCTTTTGTGATGGCTACAATGTCTAATCCTGCATCTACCCCCATCACCTGGAGCTCATTCATTTTGTTTTCTAGGCTCCTGGCATTTAGACTGACTTTCTTCCAGCATGTGCCTATACCCTTCCCTTCTGTCAGCACCTCCCCCTTTGTTCTCTCATTCCCTCCTTAATTTCCTGGCCCCTGCCTGTTCTATGAGCCCCTGCTCCTTGACTCCTTGTCTTACTTTATTATGGACCACTGTCAGGATCCATCCATCCGCCTGCCCTCGCTTCTAGACCCCATTTCTGGTGGAGTCCTAGCTTGGTTCTCCTTTCTCTGTGGTTCCACAAGCCTCAGGTTCCCTCATAGTCAGTTTAACTGTCCACCAACATAGGCACCAAACTTCTGGCCCAGTGTACTAGCCCTCTCTCTCGTTAAGTGAGGGCCACCACCCCTGAAGCGCCTCCTGTCCCAAAAGTCCACAGTCTCCCACAAAAATTGTACCCCTTTTCCTGACACCATACCTTCAGCTACCTGTTAAACTGCTCTATATTCTCCTGCCTCACTCTTCCCTTCTCCCTCCTCCTACCCACACAGGGAGGACCTCGGAAAAGGCAAGGGAAGCCAGCTGTGTGTTTAATCTGCCCCTCCCCCCCAGCCTTCGAAAGCTGCACTTTACCACCTCAGTAGGCTGGTTCACCATATCACATACTCAAGTGAACCAGCACTCCAAGCTCCCCCTTTCACCTCCTCTTCCATGCTCCCTGTCCATGTCTGAGATGGATAGAAACATAGAATTTGACAGCAGATAAGCAGCGCCATAGAGCTAGAAAAGAGCAAGTCTGCTCATTTCCCCTACCTAAATGATCTGCAGTTTACCTTCTCTTTTCTACCTCCATGGTTCCCTTCTGTTTATCCCATGCATTCTTGAATTCACCTATTGTTTTAACCCTTATGACCTCTGCAGGGAGGCTGTTCCATGCATCCACTACCCTTTCTGTGAAAAAATACTTCCTCATGTTATCCCCGATTCCCCCCCCAAACTTCATATTGTGAACCCTTGTTCTTGTACTACTCTTATTCTGAAAGATGCTGCCTTCCTGAATTCTGTTTATCCCCTTGAGGAACTTGAATATCTCTTATCATATCCCCTCTCTCCCTCTTTTCCTCAAGGACATACATATTGAGGTCTTTCAGTCTTTCCTCATATGTTTTCTGGTGCATTCCTTTCACTATTTTTGTTGCCCTTATCTGAACCACTTCCATTCTGTCTATATCCTTCTGGAGATGTGGTCTCCAGAACTGAACACAGTATTCCAGATGCGACCTAACCAACTGTCTGCACAGTGGCATCACCACCTCCTATTTTCTACTGGTGATGCCTCTCCCTATGCTTCCCTGCATCCCTCCAGCCCTCCCAACTGCCATCTCACATTGCTTGGCTACTTTCAGGTCATTTGTTATAATTACCCCCAGGTCCCTTTCTAGTTTTGTTGTTGTTAGTACCTCTCCCCCCCAAAAAAATCTTGTATTCCTCTCCAGGATTCCTGTGCCCCAAGTGCATGACCTTGCACTTCTTTGTATTGAATTTAAGCTGCCACACTCTTGACCACTCCTCCAACCTGCCTATATCTTGTCTCATTCTTTCCACCCCGTCTGGAGGGTCTACCCTATTGCAGATCTTTGTCATCCACAAAGAGGCTTCCCTTCCAGCCCCTCCACAATGTCGCTAATGAAGACACTGAAGAGGATATCCCCAGCACTGAGCCCTATGGCACCCCGCTAGTCACCCTCCTATCCCGGGACTGAACTCAGTTAACAACCACCCACTGTATCCTGTTGCTCAGCTAATTTCTGACTCAATTCTCCACCTTGGTACCCACTCCCAGACTGCCCAGCTTGTTTACAAGCCTCCTGTGTGGGACAGTGCGTCAAAAGCCTTGCTAAAATCTAGGTAGGCCATGTCCACCCCTCCCCCAACAACCACCACCTGGTTACCCCTGTTTGACAGATCTACCTGCTGTGAATCCATGTTGTCTTGGGTCTTGTGCCCTACTGGCCACAACAAATGCTAGAAAATTTTCTTTAAGCATTGATTCCATTATTTTCCCCACCACTGAGGTCAAACTGACCAGCTTGTAATTTCCAGTGTCCACTTTGCTCACACTTTTCTGTAGTGGTACCGCATTCACCCTCCTCCAGTACTTTGGTACCACTCCCTCCTCTATTTGTTGAATAGAGCTGTCAATGGCGCCCCTAGTACTGCTCTGAGTTCTTTCAGTATTCTGGGATGCATCCCATCTGGATCCACTGCCTTGTCCACTTTCAGTTTCAAGAGTTCCTTTAGGACTCTCTCCGTGAGTGGACTGGTGTCCACCTCTCCTCCATGTGCGTTTCTACCTTCTAATTTCGGTCTCTCCCCTTCCCCTTCTTTTGTAAATACTGAGCAGAAGTATTGGTTCAGAATTTCTGCATTTTTTAGGTCCCCCTCCGCACACACACACACAAACACACACACACCTTTATTTAGCCTCACAATCCCTCCATTGGTCTTTTTCATCTCCCTGATATACCTAAACAAGGTTTTGTCTCGTTCTTTTACTGATTGGGCTATTCTTTCTTCAGTTTGCACTTCTGCGCTCCTGACTGCCTTCCCCATCTCCTTCTGTTTTGCCTGATACAGTTCCCGGTCTCCCTCCCTCTGTGTTTCTTTGTACTTTCTGAATACCTGTTTCTTTTCCTTAACCTTCCATGCCACTTCTTTAGAAAACCATAGTGTTTTTTTACTTCTTTTTTCTCTGTTGACCTGCTTTATGCAAAGGTTTGTTTACGGCTCCTTTAAATGTCTCCCACTGTTCCTCTACCCAACCCCTCCACCTTTGCCAAAATTTTGTTGAGGTATTCCCCATTTTTGCAAAGTCGACCTTTTGAAATCCAGGACCTTTATTTTTGTGTGACTTGATTCTACTACTGTCTTCACCTTAAACCATATTGTATGCTGATTGCTGGTACCTAGATGGCTGCCCACTGATAGATCTATTAGTCTGTCACCACTGGTGAGAACCAGTTTAATATTGCTCACTTCAGTGTGGCCTCCTCCACCAGCTGTCTGAGGCATGCCCCTTGCAGGGCGTCCAAGATGTCTCTGCTCCTGGTAGTGGCTGCAGCATAAGTGTTCCAGTTAACATCTGGCATGTTTAGGTCCCCCACCAGCAACACTTCCCCATTGTCTGCCATTTTGTGGATAGTATCCCCTAATACCCCATTTCCTCCCCCAGAGCTGGAGGTCTGCAGACAACTCCAGAGCGAATGGGGATGCAATTTCCCCTTTCTAAGGTGACCCATAGTGCCTCTTCCCCCTTCCTGTCTTCCCCCAACTCTGTTGCTTTGATCTCCTCCCTGATGTACATAGCCACCCCTTCCTGTCTCTCCTGAAGATTGTGTACCCTGGTATGGTAACATCCCAGTCATGGTTACCTGCATACCATGTTTCAGTGACTGTGACAATGTCTATGTCTTCCTCCACCATCAAGGCCACCAGGTCTTGGATCTTGTTTCCCAGGCTATGGGCACTTCTACACATGGCTTTCCATGTTTTGATGCCTCCACCCACACCAGCTCCCCCCCATCCCTCCTATCTTTATCTCCCTTTGTGGTTTCTTTTGTTGCTTCCTCAGCTCTAGTATCCATCTGTGTCTACCTTAATCTGTGGTGGTGGTTGGTTTTTACCTGTTTACTTCCACCCCCCCCCCCCGGCTAGTTTAATGATACACCTGAAAGGCATCCGGCCATCTCCCCTCACCCTTCCCCCATCTTCCTCCACCTACTCCACCTCTCTAATCATAGAGTCCCCTACAATTAGGATACTTGTTACCGCCTTCCTCCTGATATTACCACTAGGTGCCACTAAGGAATTATGTTCACCTTTCCCAACTGGCTCAGAGTCCCATCTGAAGTTACCTGCTCCTCCTCCAGTGGAGCAAAATGATTTACTGTTGGAATATGAAGAGCTTGGATGACTCCCTTGGACTGCCACTACCTCCACTTCTCTTCCCCGCTACCCTCCAACCCCCTGGGTCAGTAGGCCTCTGACGGAGTGGAGGTGGTGGGCATGTCTGTGGGGACCAGCTCAGCTGGTGATGCAGTTGGGATATCTTCTCCCTTGCTGCCACCAGCTGTGCATGGAGCTCCAGAAACACCCTACTTATAGGGCAGTGTCCTTTCCTCCAGAACAGTCTGCTGTACCTGTGCTTCATGTTATCTAATTTTTCCTTTCACACACTACCTACATGGACTCCTACGTAAACTGAAAAACATCCTGGTACTAACATTACTGTCCTTTGCCTGCCTGAAACCTTTTTAGCTACAGCATACCTTAGATGAGGTATTTGTCCAATTGCAGAGTTACACTTAATATAACAGAAAAGCAACGAAGGCTGTCCCAAAACAAATCATTTGCCTAACATGGCATCATTAGCTGTGAACACCTATATCTGACTCCTGCAACAGTTTTTCCAGTATCTGAAGAAAATATTGAGGGGAAAAGTGAACCTGAATTAAAAAGGTATGTGAATGCACCAGCCCTACACATATAGTGTGAGCCGGCCCTCCACTAAGCAATTTTTGCACTGAAAAAACGTGTTTATCCATACAATTGATACTGCCCCCCCCATCCCTGAATGTAAGCATAGCTATAAGACAGCATCCCACAATCCCTCAATGGATGATGTCATGTGATCTACACTAGCCTCTCGAAAGGAGCGTGAATGGCAATCAGAAAAGCATAAAATCGTTAGCTGGCTTGTTGATGCAGTGGTAGCGGTACTACTTCTGGTACCAGCAACCCAAGTTCTGAAATCAACCTGCGTTGTTGGAGGCTCACCCGGGGGGGGGGGACGCTCTCCTCTTAAGGGGGAGGGAGGGACACTACGCTGCTCTAACACTGCTATCTGTGGATGCATAGGTGGAAGTACATGGTCAGCTGTGTGGGGGGGGCCATTAGGCACTTGGGTAAGGCGTGCCTCAGCACACCGCCAGCCTGGACTTACATCCTTGTGCCAGCATCATCAGGGGCAAGTGGGAAACGAAGGGGTAAATCCAGCAACACTGCAGCTTCATAATAGCAGCCAGCCACAATACCGCCGGTGAAGGGTGCAAAAAGTATTTTTTTTGGGGGTGGGAGGGCACAAAATCCAGCACACAAGGAAAACTGAAGCAGTGAATGGCACAATTAAAGTGTTGAATCCAATAATGTTGGGAGGGGCTGTGGATATGGCCTACCTAGACTTTAGCAAGGCATTTGACACAGTCCCGCACAAAAGATTAGTAATCAAGTTAGCCAGCTTGGGAGTGGGTCCCAGGGTGGTAGCCTGGGTTGCAAACTGGCTGCACAAAAGGACACAGAAGGTAATAGTGAGGGGCACACATTCCGAAGAAAGGGGGGTCATTAGTGGAGTACCTCAGGGCTCAGTACTGGGTCCAGTCCTCGTTAACATTTTTATAGGTTACATTGCAGAGGGTCTGAAGGGAAAGGTATGCCTCTTTGCAGATGATACAAAGATCTGTAACAGAGTTGATACACAAGGGGGGGGGTAGAAAGGATGAGAAGGGACTTGGCAAGGTTGGAGAAATGGTCAGACATATGGCAACTTAGATTCAATGCAAAGAAGTGCAAAGTAATGCACCTGGGAAACAAAAACCCAGGAGAAGAGTACACAATAGCAGGGGAGGTACCAACAACAACAAAAATGGAACAGGACTTGGGGGTAGTCATATCGGATGATCTAAAGGTGTGTAAGCAATGTGAGAAGTCAGTGAGGAGAGCCAGGGGGATACTGAGAAGCATAGGAAGGGGCATCACAAGTAGAAAAAGGGAAGTGGTTATCCCTCTGTACAGACAGTTGGTGAGACCCAATCTGGAGTACTGTGTGCAGTTTTGGAGACCTCATCTACGCAAGGACATAGATAGGATGGAAGCAGTCCAGAGGAGGGCAACTAAAATGGTGCAGGGTCTGCATCAGAAATCATATGAAGAGACTGAGAGGCTAATATGTATACCCTTGATGAAAGGAGGGACAGGAGGACATGATAGAAACATTCAAGTACCTCAAGGGAATCAACAAAGTCCAGGAGGTAGCACCTTTCAGAAAAGAGATGTGTAAGAACAAGGGGACACAATTTAAAGATGGGGTGGCTCAGGGTAATGTGAGAAAATCTTTTCACAGAGAGAGAGTGGTGGATGCATGGAACTGCCTTCCTGGGGAGGCTGTTGGGGCTAAAACAGTGGGGGAATTCAAACAAGCATGGGACAGACACAAGGCAATTGTAGTGGGGGGTGGCAGGAAGTAGGTTGTTGGTTAACTAGAATCTGCAGCTTATCCAGTACGTAGGGAAATGGGCAGACTGGGTGGGCCAAGTGGTCCTTATCTGCCATCAAAGTCTATGTTTCTGTATTTCTATGAGTACAGTAATGAAGCAAATGGCACTGGATGCCTAGAGCTTATTATTCATTTACTTTTTTGTGCATCTCAGTTTTGTATTTTGTTTTTGACTGCACCAGTTCTACACAGTGAGCCATCCATCGTGGACAGATGCCTATACCAGTACTGGTGTCAATTTTAAGGGTATGGCTGTGGACCTCCAACGGAGAAGGTATCACTGCAAGGGTTACGGCGTATGAAGACAGGGTAGAAATTAACTCTTTTTTTAGTACTTGCACCATGGTACATGTCGCATCTAAAGATGACTAATCATGTCTGTAGCTGTTGAAATTCGTAATTTTTTCGTATTTATTGTTATATTATTGTTTGTGTTAATGTCCATTGTAACTGATTAAAAAACCCTACAGGACAAACTTGTAAATAAGGCACTTGGGTCCTAAGTGTTTTATCCTGTTTAAACATTATTTACTAGTACTACTTACCAAAAAGTTACATGCACCAGTCAAGTTATTTGCATTGATCAAAAACTGACAAAAAATAATTAAAAATGGTATTTTTTTTTTAACCTTTTGTTTATGCCTCTGTCTCTCCAGCAACCCCTTATCCTCAGGACCTCTAGGCACCCCCAAATCCCCCCTGCCTCTCCCAGACCTGGCCACCTACTTCCACGGAGTCGAGGTTG
Organism: Neoceratodus forsteri; assembly: GCA_016271365.2. Lineage (NCBI taxonomy): Eukaryota > Metazoa > Chordata > Ceratodontiformes > Ceratodontidae > Neoceratodus > Neoceratodus forsteri. Next base: position 431,360,210 of record CM028132.1, read on the forward strand.
TACCACCCCCCAGGCAGGGTCAGGATGGGGGTGGGATGTACTCCTGAGCATCTTGTTGCATCAGGCATGCAATGCTGGGGAGGCAGGGGCCCAAATATACCTGGGTCTGTCACTGTAGGGGTGCTTGGGCCATTTTCCTTTTTTCTTCGGGCCTCTTGGGACACTGCATGCATGGACTTCAAGGCACACCCGCACACTCTGTGACCATGTCTGCATGCCGTTGTCAGTGACATCTACACACTCTCCCCTCTGTCCTCCAGCCACACTACCATATGTGGTTATGCAGATGGCAGTAACACAGCGGAGGACAGACCCATCCATCCCTGGAGGAGGACAGCGTCCCCTGGTACCCTTGATCCTCCCCAACCCCCAGGTTGGCCCCGAATGACCGAGGCTCGTTCCCAAACTCCGGTCACCAATGTAGTGAGCAACAGGCTTACTACCCGAGAAACGGTAGGGACTGATGCCTATTTTAGGCTTTTTTCCTCTAGGTTACAAATGAAATTATAGTACTCTCTGTGCTCAGAGGTCTGTCTCCTCCAAAACTGGCCAACTGCCTGTGCCGCCAGTACTTGCACATATATTTTGCCAGATCAGTAAACCACATGTTTAACAGCAAAACAAACCATGTGGTTCCCCTGACTACACAATGTGCAAGTTGTAGGCAGGCATTCTGCTACTACGGGTCTTCTTGACTCTTCAGTGATCACAGATTCACTACCTCTCTTCAACTCTCTCCCCCCCCCCCGTTCTGTACAGGCAGTGCTGCGCTGCAATTACTCACCGATCCGAGTCCTCCTCCTGCTACCAGTCACGAGCCAGCTCAAATTCCTGTGTTCTGTAAGACTGCAGTGGGCTGATCTTAACTAGAGCTGCCAGAAGGAAATCCACTGACATGCCCTTCTGCACCCAGCCATAGCAGCGCACCATGCACCTGCCAACCCCTCCTACTGTCGCTCAGAGCTAAAGACCTGACACCTTACCCAGTTTGCTGTGTTTCTGGCTACAGTTGATAGGCATGGGATAGGAGGTATTAGGTAGCAGAAAAAGAAAATAATTTCCACTCCCACCAGGACATAGAAGCTTGCCTTGCAGATTTTTATTTCAGCATACAGTGTAAAAATATGTCACCGACCCCTCCGCCAAAAGCCTCACCGTTTCCTAGCAAGTGCTTTGTCAAGAGACGTGGTCGCCCTCTAGTGCCCATACTTTTATACATTTTTTTCTTAAAGGCACAGCATTTAGAAGGAAACCAAAACCCCACTGAAAGGTGATAAAGATAATGCTATCATTTGCAATAATCCAGTTACTGTACATCTTTTGACAACCTGTAAAGAACAGAAAAAGAGGTGGTTACAAAATACAGATTACACCAACAGCTCCCTTACAGGGTTGTGACGGTATACAGCGTAACCTTGTCATGTTCACAAAGTCTGTAGTTACAGATAACTCACTTAGGAAATTAATAGACTAAAAGGCTCGCTAAAAGTAGCTAAATCACTTCAGAGAAAATATCCCTTTCACAGGAATGGAGCAAGCTCAAATTTATCATTCAAACCCAAACCTGATGTTGCCCCCAATAGAAAAATACAGGACCCTCTCCTTTGTAATATAACTTTAAGTAGATCCCTTCCCCCTGGACCATTTAGGGCCTTTTCAATGTCCATAAAGCATTACCTATGTGCTGCAGGATCCAAAGCTTGAAGTGTATGTACTGCAGTGGTGTACTTCAAATTGCCCTGCACAAGCTCTTAGGTGATCACCTACCCTCTCCTTTAATTTCCATTTTGTTCAACCCACATAAAAAGCTGGATCCAGGCAATGGCAGTGCAGGGCCCCTCAGGCCTACAAAAGAGCCTGGTCTGCCTTGAGGTGGTCCTGGTGAAGCAGACAGCCTTTGTTCACATGCCCATCCCCCAGCCACACACTGCACATCAACCTTTCAGTCAGTCCTCAGCTCTGGCATCAGAATACTGAAGTGCACCCCATGTAGCAGCTTTCAATCTAACTGTTAGCACAGCTTTTAAAATCTACATGAGGGGCGCTAATGAGCAACTGGAGCGGTTGGACGCAAACCTCCAGAGCTCCACACCACAACGAACAAAATTAAAGTTTTTTCAAGTTAAAACTCAGTGAAATTTATACCCATCTAGCCTGCTAGACTTGCTGACATGGGCAGTACCTGGCACAATGGAAAACGTTGCGGCAAGGAGCTAAAACCAGAAGCACACCCAGGGCACCCAGCACATGGAGAGTAGGCCGATATCTTTTTCAGCGGCCGAGCTAGCGGTGATAAGCAAGGCGGTTTCTGAGCCGGTAGTTATGGACCTGCAGCCTTGCTGGGACAAAATGGAGCGATCGCTAATAGGCCTCATGAACAAGCTCAAACAGTATTCTGGGAGGCTTAATGACATTGAACAAAGAGTCTCCAACATAGAAGACACCTCTGGAACCGCACCAGAAAGAATGGCTAAACTGGAGCGGGAAATGGAGGAATTAGGAGAAGCCTTAGACTACCAGGAAAACTACAGTCGCCAGAATAACCCGAGGATTAGAGGCTTACCAGAGGGCGCACAGAAGGGCAATCTAAAGGAATTCTGCTCAGTGACACTTCTGAACCTCCTCAAGATAAAAACTAAACCCAACGGCATGAAAGTCGGGAGGGCGCACAGAGCGTTGGCCCCCAAGCCTCCGGGAGATCAACCCCCATGACGGGTTATTTTTCAACTACACAACTACCTAGAAAGGCAAGCTATACTGGCAGTGTATAGAAATCTAAGAGACCTTAAATATGAGGTTCACAGAATTACAATCCATCAAGACATTTCAGTCCACAAACAAAAAAAGAGGCAGCAGTTTAACCAACACATGGACCAGTTAAGGGAGCATGGCCTAGAGTTTTATAAGACGTACCCTGCGGTTGTTAAAGTTAAGTGGGAAGGAGCTACGTTTTCATACTGGGAGCCAGAGAAGCTGAACACATTCATCGAAGAATGGGATAAGAAGAACAAGAAAGGCTGAAGTGTACTGAACTTGGGGGCTGGTTCATATTTCAGATTTTTCTACTAAGCACATCTTAAATCACTGGGGGGTTAAGGGACCTGTCACTTGGATAGAGAACTTGCAATGTGAAAGGGGAGGAAATGCTTGCAGCGTGGAATGTGGACCAAAAAGAAGCTATTGACTTGTATGGGACGACCACTTTGAAACGGTCACAAGACATTATATGGATCTTAAAAGCGCAGCATGCTAAGCATGAACTGTCGCGCCACAGCAGGACCTTCGGGGAAGGGGCGGAAACAATTGCCTTGCAAAGTGTGGGGACGAGAGTTTAACTGAAGGATTAAAATCCATGCTGCAACATCCCTATTGTGCTAATAAGGGTCACGAACAAAGATCTGGAGGGGGGGGAGGAGGGGGAAATATTGGATGAAAGGTAAGTCGGAGTAATGTATCCCTGCTTAATGGAATGAGTAGGCAATGGAATACATTAAAAGCAAGGGGATGGACCTGAGATGCGAGGGTGAGGGGGTAAGCAAGGGAAGACTGAATGAGCGCGCCAATGAGAATTTAAATGGTGGAACGGGAGGAGAAGCTGGCGCTCCAAAGGAACACTATTAGTTTACACAGCAGCACGGGAGCGGGAGAGAAAGACCATCCGAGGGCAGGCACACCTTGCCACACAAGTGAAATGGCCAAAACCCTCACTGGAGATAGGCGGCTGCCGAGGGATGAAGCGACACACTCTACCTATGCGGGGGTACACAGGGGCATTCTAGACACTAAAGATCTTGAGAAGAGGGAGCTCGTGGGATAAAATGGGAGGGACCAGACAAGCTTCTAAGCAGTTATGGGGGCTAGATGCAGTTGAGAAATATTGTTATAAGGGATAGCTAAAGTGGGTGTAGAGGGAGGGAGGCATTGGGAATTTCTAGTTTTGACACAAGAGGGAGTTCGAATCTTACACAGAGAACTAGACAATAACTTACATAATGTGGAGAGAGTACAAGGTGCTTGAGAAAGAGGGAAGGGTGCCTGTACCTATCCACTGATTTACTGTTTGGTTATGCTGGGTTTGATGTTCACCCAGAATAATAACTGTTGCTGTTTGGTTTTTTTTATCATCACATTTCATATTTGTTTTTGAGAAGAATGTGCCTTGATAAATCTAACCAAGTGCTGTGTGGGGGGTGACGCTGAGATGTCTGGCAGGGCTACAGACAGGAGACAAAGGATAGACTTGTGGGAGGACCATGGCTAGGCACTAACCCTGTACCTTAATCTCATGGAACGTTAAGGGCTTCACATCCCCATCGAAGAGAACAAAAATCCTGGTAGCGCTAAAAACAAAAGAAGCCATGGTGGCAATGCTGCAAGAAATGCATCTGGCGCATAGGGAACATAAAAAGCTGGTAGGAGGATGGGTTGGGGCCTGCCATGCATCCGCCTATAATTCACATAAGACGGGAGTGGCAATTTTGCTACACAAGGATTTCTCCTTTGAACATTTATGTACAATAAGGGACCCTACTGAGGGAAGATATGTGTTCGTTGTGGGCAGAATACAAGGGTGGAAAATTACATTGGGAAATATCTATACCCCTGCAACTCAGAACCCCACATTTTACGTGACAATAGTGGATCTCATGGTCAGAAAACAGTTCCCAAACCTGATTCTGGCAAGTGACTTTAATTGCATCATAGACCCAAAGCTAGATTACTCTGGCATGAGGCTTAGGGAGTCAGATTCTGTTAAACAGTGGCAGCAAGGCCCATCGGACCTGGGTTTGGTGGACGCATGGAGGGTAATAAATCCGGGAGATTGTGAATACACCTTCTGTTCAAACCCCCATGGCACATGGTTCACACTGGACTATATGTTTATAGTGAGGGACTTATTCCCTAAAGTTAAAAAACTTACCCATTGTCCAATCTTTCTATCTGATCATGCCATAGTTCACATGGAGGTAGATATAACACATAGAAGGGAAGGTACAGGATCTTGGAGATTTCCAACGTACCTAAGCAGGAATTTAAACAGTTCCTCAAGAATAAGTGGAACAAATTTGAGACCACAAACAAGGGATCAGTGGACTCAGAAGGGGTATATTGGGAAGCCAGTAAAGCATTTATGAGGGGGGCAATAACTGGGTATACTGCTCACATCAAAAAAGAGAAGAAACAGAGGGAACTGGAGGATAGGGTCAGGGAGTTGGAGAGTGTCGTGGTCCAGACAACAAATCCATGGCAAATGAAAAAATTGCAAGCAGTGGGGCGAGGAGCAAATTATTTTATGCTAAACAAAGAATTTACGAATGGGGGAACAAGCCTGGCCCCCTTTTGGTGAATTTAATGGGGGGGGGGGGACTATGAAGTGTGTAGTGGCTATTCGAGATAAGAAGGGAAACTTAGTACACGAGGAAAAAGGTACAAGAACATGCTTCAAACAGTTCTATGAGACCCTATATAAAGCTGAATGCAAGGGAAAGGGTGCAGAAATGGATAAATTCCTGGAAGGACTGCAGATCCCCAGCCTGAATGAAAATCAGAGATTAGCATTGGGGAAGAAAGTTACAGTTGAGGAAGTAATTAAAGCTATTCGGACACTTAAAAGGGGAAAGACTGTTGGTCCAGATGGATTTGGGAGTGAATATTACAATGAATTTAGAAAAGAGGTGGCAGCACCCCTTAGAGATGTACTACAGGAGGCGAGAGGGAGCTGCCAAAAACATGCTATGAAGCTAATATTTGTGTTATCCCGAAGCCAAATAAGGATGATATAGATTATGCCTCATACAGACCCATTTCCTTACTAAATCATGACAAAGATACTGGCTTTGAGACTGGAGCAGGTCCTACCAATGACAGTATATACAGATCAGACAGGGTTTATACAGGGCAGAATGTTTTACCATAACATAAGAAGATTATTAAATATAATTCACTGGTGATCTAAAGCCAAAGAACAAACCTGCCTCATGTCAATGAATGCTGAAAAGATATTTGACAGGATAGAATGGGAGTACTTGATCCGACTTTTAGCTAAATTTGGGCTTGGGGACAAATTCATTCAAATGGTTGAAGCTTTTTACAGGGCACCAACAGCTAAAATTCTAGTGAATGGGTTGGTTTCTGAGGCTTTTAACTTGGAACGAGGCAGGGTTGCCCCCTCTCCCCTCTGCTCTTTGCAATAGCCATCGAACCACTGGCTATTAAAGTTAGGGAATGCCCTACAGTGTATGAAATCCCGGGTACAGAGGGACGAAGGCACGCTATTACACTATACACCAATGATATCCTCCTTTCGCTGATGAAAGCGGAAAAGTCAGTCCCCAAAGTGCTAAAAATTATAGAGACTGTTGCCACTTTCTCTAGTTACAAGCTTAACATAAATAAATCTGAACTGATGTACTTGAGATCAGATATGGAAGGCGAGGATAGATCGTGGGGTCTGAAGCCGGTGAAGGAAGCCTTCACTTACCTGGGGATATGGGTTAGCAGAAACCTAAAAGAGTTATATAGACTAAATTACACCCCAGTCTTAGAAACGGTGCTTGAGGATCTCCGTAGATGGAAAGCCTCACCCATCTCTTGGATGGGAAGGATTAACCTCCTCAAAATGAATGTGTTACCCCGAATCTTATACATAATACATATGATACCCTGGGGCCTTAATAGGAAGGACATTAAGTACCTGGAAAAGGGTTTCTCAGACTTCATATGGCAAGGAAAAAAAACAAGGATTAGCCTAGCACGGTTGAAAGCAAATAATTCAAATGGGGGACTAAACTTTCCCGATATCAAAGGTAACTATTTAGCCACCCAATTCAGATACCTACACAACTGAGTGAATAGGGGGGAAGCTGCGAGTTGGCTGGACCTCGGAGAACTGGGCTGCCTTGGGAGAGTACTGGCGTACTTAGAGGAGAACGGCTTAAAAGCTTACAATGCTAGGGGAGACCCCAACTGTAATGGGGGGCAGAGGAGTCTGTCCCCATATTGACCTATCCCTATATAACCTTTGTTGGCACCTTTGCAATATTATAACGTAAGACTAGATGTAGCCTTGAGCTGTGGTTTGGGTGAGTCATAAGAAGGAACAGAGCAAGCACATAAGCAAACATAAAGCCATGTCCCTTTATCTGGGCAAGCAGAGATAGCACGTAATGGAGGATGGACTAAAAAAACATTGCTGACTCCAGTCAGACCATAATTGGGCTTGGTCTCTCCTAATTACTTCCCAAAGAATGCTGGCCACACCTATGGCCATTTGTGTCAGTAAGCTAATAATTACCTGTTCCAGGGAAATGACCATGCCTAAATAATCAGTATATAAGCTTGTGCATTCCATTGTCACACTGAAGAAATGATCTGTGTCTAGCATTACCATTGTACGTAGGTAAAAAAAAAATTTCTTCCGTCACCGGACCCGGTCTCATTCGTATCTTTAAACAACGCAGCTTACATTTTTAGTGCTGTAACTCAGATCACTGTTGCTAACAAACCATAGGCACCGGAGCGGTCGACCACGGGACGGACGAGCCAGCTCCGTGTTTAACACTGTGGAACAGTGGCTAGTTTGCCTGGCTGAAGGTGGACCGAGACGTGGTCCGGTGACTTAATCAACTACACCTACAAGGACAGAAGGGACTCAGTCTGCATACTAGGTGATGTATTAACCTCTTGTTTTGATCCTCTTGTTCAGACTAAAAGTATTTAAAGTAGTAGTTTTTCGCTCTATAAGGTATAACCTTTTAAGAACTCATGGGACAAGGTATATGAGTGTGGCTGCTGGGACTTGCAAGCTGGGGTGCATAGAAGGGTCGTAAACCTTGGCTAAGTAGACGGAGGCATCAGTGCACGGGTGACCCTGTTGAAAATATCCAAGTAGACCAAAGGGACAAAATGAGCATGGAAACTATAATAGTGAAATTCGTGGGGAAGTATTGTAAACAGGGGCCGTATGAGACCCTGTCGGAAAGCATCCCTGCACAGGTCTATTTCTCAGAACAAGTAGCAGACAGAAACAAGAAGGTCAAGAGAGAAAAGGAAATTTTTGCTAATGCCTTATAAGGCTTGTATCAGTATAATCAAACCGTAGTGTACAGGCTGGGAAAACAAGTAACAGAGAATGCAGGTTTAAAATACGTAAACAAAAAACAGGAGGAAGAGTTAGAATTATTGCAAGCAAAATTGCAGCAGAGCGTCCCCTTAACTGAACCTGACGCAATTAAAACCCAGTTGGGGCAAAAACAGAGCCAACAGGCCAAAGCTCAGGATGATCTGTGTTTATTGAGTAGGGATAATTCCTTGCTACACATAAAGTTAGATCAACAATCACAGGAACACGTGACAGAGACCAGGCGGTTGGATACTGAGCTAAAGGATTCAAAAACTAAAAAACCAGTGTGAGGAATTAAAAGCACAGGTCTCAGCCCCCATAAAGATGGCACCCGTGACCACCCGTGGACAGAGCGCCTCGGGGGCACAATGTCGACTGTCACAAGACACCAACTAGAAGAACAACTAGTTAACCTAGTAGCAAGACAGTCAAAAGCTAAACTGAGGAAGGAACGGGAGAAAAGGAAAGAGGAGGCTGATAAATATGAAGCCAAAGAAATGGGAGACTAAGGCAAAACAGTTGGAAGACCTCTTAGAGAAAGATGAGGATGCCAGAATGGCGCAGGTACAGGAGGAGGGACCCGAAGGTAAGGAAGAGTGGACAGAGAAGGTAGAGGAAAAGGAGTATGAGATGGAGGGAGGCAATTGGGTAGAAGTGCCCGAAAAGGAAAAAAAGGTAAAGAAGAATATAACCCAGCAGAAACCCCGAGACCCAGAGCCAAAAACTAAGATCAAAGATTTATCTATAGATGAGATGACAAAACTGGGCACAATGACAGGGCCAATAGACCATAAAACCAATTTGTCAGAGCTGAGACAGAAACTAAAACAGTTAACAAGCACTTGTAGGTTAACAAATCAGGACGTCTGCCAGTTGGTGATGTTTAAACTGCCTCACACCATAGTGGATGCAATGCCCTGAACAGTACAGGGTACACACCCAGAAGTTGAGAGCAATGTCAACTCCTGGGCAGATTACAGTGAGGTAGTAGAGGCCATAAGAAAGGCAAGGGGAGAATCCGCCAAGCAAGAAGTAGACTGGGACAGGATTTTACAAACAAAGCCACAAGGGCCTCCGAGTGTTCATTCCCAGGCTTTTTAAAGTATATCAGAGATATGGAGGGCAGGATTGCCCTTCGGAGGATGACACCACATTTAGAGACCTGTGGGTAAGAGCATACGACCTAGACCCCACCCTTAGGACGGTAGTTAAAATGGCGCCAACCCAGGAAGAACGAATAACCTTGTTGGAAACTTATTTAAATGAGAAGGAGAGGAAAGCAGCGGTGACCTGGAAAAATGAAGGGGGAACAAAGGGAGAATCTAGGACGTGTTTTAACTGCAAAAAGCCCGGACACGTCATGAGCGACTGTTGGGCGAAGGGTGGAGGCAGAGAGGGTCAAGGACCAAGACAAACAGGCAGGGGGAGAGGACGGAGCCCACAAAGGAAGGATCCAGGAGACCATACAAGATATAGACCAATGTAAAAAGGTTACAAACAAAGTACACAATAGCTAAATGTTCAATATAAATGCACAATTTTATTTTTTATTGCAGCTGACAAAAGGAATTAACAGGACACCATGTACTTTAAAACTGCCGTCACCATAATTATATGTGTGGCCGGGACAATTTTCTTCTTGTGGAGAACAGGAAGTGACCTCAAAATATATAAACGGAGCAGAGATTCACTCCATACCACAAACACCTGGTGGACTTTAATGAGACTGTATGCAAATAATGCAAATGCGACTGCCTGTTATATCTGTACACACTCACCCTTTCCATCAGCCGTGGGACTCCACTTGAGACCAAATCCTTTGGACTGGTGTGATACTTACCAACTATTGTTCGCAATGGCAAAAATCAATGACTCAAACTTTGTACAGTATGTATTGTCTAATGTAAATGCATCTGTTTTTAATAACTCTGTACTGCCACATAACTGGTACAGCCCACCAAACATGACAACTGATGGGCCAACTGTTATTCATCTTGCCATAGAAAGAAACCAGCAATTCCTTATTGTATATGTAAAAATGTGAGCTCTAAAACAAGTTCGAGTTATGTTGGATCAACCCAAAACTGTACCTCCAAGAATTACCCTAACATTAGATACATTAAAACCCTAACTGTCACAGTTTGTAATGACACTGGCAACAGTACTAGTAATAACAGTAGCTGCACCAACAGCACCTATTTAGCCAATGCAACAAATCTGTATTTCCCCCTGGACTTATGTAACACAGGGCTTGGCTCTGTCACAGGGCTATATTGGGTATGTGGATTTAAAGCTTACACTTACTAATAAAAAGCATCTTTGGTGACTGGGGAAGCTCAATCCTACATGGAATTGTTATAATATGCAGTATATTGCTTGCACTCTACATATTTATATCATGCATCAAAATCACGTGCTCTAGTCTGACCAGACCCAGCAGGGGTAATTACCTCATATAACGCTGGTCTACTACATGTCTGATTTTCAAATTTGGCAATATGATGCCAAAGGGGGGAATGTAATGGGGGCAGAGGAGTCTGTCCCCATATTGACCTATCCCTATATAACCTTTGTTGGCACCCTTGTAATATTATAATGTAAGACTAGATGTAGCCTTGAGCTGTGGTTTGGGTGAGTCATAAGAAGGAGGAACAGAGCAAGCACAAAAGCAAACATAAAGCCATGTCCCCTTATCTGGGCAAGCAGAGATAGCACGTAATGGAGGAGAGACTAAAAAAACATTGCTGACTCCAGTCAGACCATAATTGGACTTGATCTCTCCTAGTTACTTCCCAAAGAATGCTGGCCACACCTATGGCCATTTGTGTCAGTAAGCTAATAATTACCTGTTCCAGGGAAACGACCAGGCCTAAATAAACAGTATATAAGCTTGTGCATTCCATTGTCACACTGAAGAAATGATCTGTGTCTAGCATTACCATTGTAAGTAGGTAAAAATAAAATTTCTTCCGTCACCGGACCCGGTCTTGTTCGTATCTTTAAACAATGCAGCTTACACCAACCCAATGGTGGTGGCCAGCCTAGAGGCATGGCGAGAGTTGAAAAAGAGAAAAGAGGTCTCTCAAGTTAACACACTCCTAGTCCAGATGATAGAGAACCCAGACTTTTTACCCGGCCTGGAGGATAAGGGTTTTAAGAGACGGCAGAAGAAGGGGTTAGATGTGTAGGAGACTGAACAGTGAATGGGGAAATGTGTTCATTTCAGGACTTACAGACAGCACTGAATCTACCACACTCTCATCTATTCAGATACTTCCAGGTCAGGAATTACTGGAAAAAGCTGGACAGACCAAAACTATGGGAACCCTCCATGGTGGAAATTGAGAAAACAATAATGGGACAAAAGATAATGAAAAAGGTCTCATTGGAAAGGTTGCTAAAATAGATAGAACATATTTTCAGGGTGAAACAGCCAAGACTAAGAATAAATGGGAAAGAGACTTAAAATTTAGTAATAACGCAGGAAAACTGGGAGATGCTCCTAAACTCACATATGGGCTTGCTTCTTTGTAATAAATTCAAGGAACTGCAGTATAAGGTCCTACATAGACTTTACTATCCCCTAGTGTAGTGCACCACTTTTGCCCACGGATTTCCCCCCACTTGCGGTAAATGTGGCTTGGCTAGGGGTACGGTCATGCAATATTATTGGGAATGCCCTGAAGTGCGCCAATACTGGAAGGATATCTGGGCGGAGTTGACCCATATGTGTGGAGGGACACTGGAGTTCTCCCCATGTTCCCTTTTAATCGGAATAACAGTCAAAGGAGTCGAGGAATGGGAAACCCACCCTCAATGGCTTAGAATCCTCCTGGTCATTGGAAGACAGGGTATACAAAACCTTTGGATTACAAAGCACACCCCAACAGTCGCCCAGTGGAAAACCTTAGCTATCAAAATTCTTACCATTGGATAGGCTAACACATGCACTTAAGGGAAGGGAGGAGACCTTCATAAATACTTTGGGGAATTTTATGAGAACTCTTACTCCAGGGAAATCAATATCTTACGGGGAGTATGGTGTAGGAGGGATAGAACGGAGAACAGACTGCACCTGGCAATGCAAACAAACATCCATATAGGCTGACTAAAGGATCACCAGAAATAAACACACAGAGGCTTGATGTAATAGTGTAGCTTGTATTCTTCATATAAAGAAATGCTATTCAGTTTTAAACTTGAAGGCACATCCTATCTAATTAATTGATTTTGGCTCTCCCCCAGTTTGGTTCTCCTGTTACTAATTCACTCTTAGGGGGAGTCTTAGGATGTTAGGTTTCATTTATTTTTATTCATTCCATCATAGACTGTTAAACTTATACTGATGAAATATTCAGATTGTATAAGAGGGTAAATGACAAACCACAGGATGTAGTAACAATAGTCACATAAGGAATTGTGTTCAGACACTTCAATACCTAAACATAGGCTTATACAGTGGGACTTCCACAAACGTATGTTTGCTTGCATTATAATTTTACAATTCTGTACAAGAAATATTGCGGCGATGTACGATCTGGTAAGTGGGAGAAACATCTGTACCATCACTTAAGTACCCATGTTTTAGTATGTCTGTATAAATTTATTTTCTTTTTTTTAATAAAAGTATTATGCAAAAAAAAAAATCTACATGAACCACAATGCAAGCGGGGTCGCACAGGAAACAGGATGTGCATGTTAATTTCAACCCTGCATGAGGGAAGCATGTTACATGACTAAGGCACATTATGGAGGCCTGGAGTATATAACGCATGTTGCATGGGGGAAAGCAGGCTCCCAAAGCACGAGGAAACATAGAAACATAGACTTTGACGGCAGATATGAACCACTTGGCCCACCCAGTCTGCCCATTTCCCTACCTATTGGATAAGCTGCAGATTCTAGTTAACCAACAGCCTACTTCCTGCAACCCCCCACTATAATTGCCTTATGTCTGTCCCATGCATGTTTGAATTCTCACTGTTTTAGACCCCACAACCTCTCCAGGAAGGTGGTTCCATGCGTCCACCACTCTCCACGAAAAATTTCCTCACATTACCACTGAGCCGGCCCACCCTCTATCTTTAAATTGTGCCCCCTTGTTCTTACACATCTCTTTTTCAAAAAATGCTACCTCCTGGACTTTGTTGATTCCCTTGAGGTACTTAAAAGTTCTATCATGTCCCCTGTCCTTCTTTCATCAAGGTATACATATTAAGCTCTCTCAGTCTCTCTTCATATGGTTTCTGATGTAAACCCTGCACCATTTTAGTTGCCCTCCTCTGGACTGCTTCCATCCTGTCTATGTCCTTGCGTAGATGAGGTCTCCAAAACTGCACACAGTACTCCAGATGGGGTCTCACCAACTGTCTGTACAGAGGGATAACCAATTCCCTTTTTCTACTTATGATGCCCCTCCCTCTGCATCCCAGTATCCCCCTGGCTCTCCTTACCGACTTCTCACATTGCTTACCCATCTTTAGGTCATCTGATATGACTACCCCAGGTCCCGCTCCATTATTATTGTTGTTAGTACCTCCCTGCTATTGTGTGCTCTTCTCCTGGATTTTTATTTCCCAGGTGCATTACTTTGCACTTCTTTGCACTGAATCTAAGTTGCCATATGTCTGACCATTCCTCCAACCTTGCCAAGTCCCTTCTCATCCTTTCTACCCCCTTGTGTATCAACTCTGTTACAGATCTTTGTGTCATCTGCAAAGAGGCATACCTTTCCTTCCAGACCCTCTGCAATGTCACCTATAAAGATGTTAAAGAGGACTGGACCCAGTACTGAGCCCTGAGGTACTCCACTTGTAACCCCCCCCTTTCTTTGGAATGTGTTCCATTCACTATTACCTTCTGTGTCCTGTTGTGCAGCCAGTTTGTTACCCAGGCAACCACCCTGGGACCCACTCCCAGGCTGGCTAACTTGATTATTAATCTTTTGTGCGGGACTGTGTCAAATGCCTTGCTGAAGTCTAGGTAGGCCATATCCACAGCCCCTCCCTGGTCTATTACTTTGGTCACCCAGTCAAAGAAATCGATTAGATTCATCTGACATGACCTTCCTGCTGTGAATCCATGCTGCTTTGGGTCCTGTGCCCCGATGGCCTCTAGGTACTCAACAATTCTTTCTTTCAGAAGTGATTCCATCATTTTCCCCACACTGAGGTCAAACTAACAGGTCTGTAGTTTCCTGCTTCTGCCTTGCTCCCACTTTTGTGAAGGGGAATCACATCTGCCCTCCTCCAGTCCTCAGGTACTACCCCATCCTCCCTTGATTTGTTGAAAAGTGTGGTCAGTGGTGTCACTAGGTCCTCCCTTAGTTCTTTTAGGATTCTAGGGTGAATCCCGTCAGGCCCCATTGCTTTGTCCACCATGAGTTTTAAGAGTTCTTTCAGGACTCTGTTCTGTAAATGGACTGGCGTCAACCCCACTACCCAGAGTGCTTCTACTGTTTGGTTTAGGTAACTTCTCCTCGTCTTCTTTTGTGAATATTGAGCAAAAGTATTCATTCAGTATCTCTGCCTTTTCACTGTCTCCCTCTGTCCACCTCCCCTCTCCTTTATTAGTCTTCACTATCCCTCCCTTAAGCTTTCTATGCTCCCTAATGTACATATAAAAGGTTTTATCCCCTTCTTAACTGAATTGGCTATCTTTTCCTCAGTTTGGGCCTTTGCTTTTCTAACTGCCTTCCCCACGTCTTTCTGCTTTAATTGATATAGTTCCCTGTCATGCTCCTTCTGTGATTCCTTATACTTTTTGAATGCAGCCTTTTTCTCCTTAACCTTCCCTGACACCTCTTTTGAGAACCACAGTAGTTTTTTATTCTGCATTTTCTTTATTTGTTTCACACAAAGGCTTGTTGCCGCCATGATGGCAGTTTTGATTTTTCTCCATTGTTCTTCCACCCCTCCTTTCTGGCCATTTGCTAATGCATTCCTCAGGTATTCACCCATTATGCCAAAGTCAGCCCTTCTAAAGTCCAGTATCCTTGTCTTTGTATGCCTTGTCTCCATGGTTGTGTTTATTGTGAAGCACACTGTGCAGTGGTCACGTGTTCCCAGATGTCTACTGACTTCTAAATTTGTGATCCTCTCTCCATTTGAGAGTACCAGGTCTAATATTGCTCCCTCCCGAGTGGGTTCCACCACTAGCTGTCTAAGGCATGCCCCCTGTAGGGCATCGAGAATGACCCTGCTCTTGGATGTGGCTGTAGTCCATGTCGTCCAGTTAATATCTGGCATATTCAGGTCCCCCATCAACAGTATCTCCCCTTTTTCAGCCATTTTGAGAATGTCCTCCATCATTTTCTTGTCCATTTCCTCCCCTTGAGATGGGGGTCTGTATACAAACCCTGTGCGGATTGTGATGCCATTCCCTGTCTCCAAGGTGACCCAGAGTGCCTCTTTTCCTCCCCCTTTACTTTTTAGTTTTGTAGCTTTGATCCCTTCCCTTATGTAGGGAGCTACTCCACCTCTTCTTTTACCCTCCCTGTCCCTTCTGTAGATTGTGTACCCCGGTATGTTGACATCCCAGTACCATGTTTCTGTGTCTGCCACAATATCCAAGTGTTGAAATGTAAGGAGGGTTGCATTGCAACAGGACAGGAGCATGACGCACTCTATGCAAGTGATATTTCCTCCGCAGGTGCAGCAGGACACCAGCCAAAGTGCCGGTTATGGCTCGAAGAATAACAGGATGGACCCATACCCAAGAGCCCATAGTTGGAGAAATGTAAGTCAGTACATTATTCCTCTCTTTATCTAAATTCCTACACTAAGGCATTGGGATAAAAGGCTGGTGTCCACGTCACATAATGCACAGGAAGAAATGGACTGGGTGTAGCAAGGGGGGGGGAATCACCCAGACTGTCCACTGAATGGTTTGATACGAAACGTATAAGTTTAGGAAGAACATGTAAACTAGGCAGGGTGAAGGCTAAGGACAGTAGTGAGGAAGGATCAACATCTGCTTGCTTCGTGATTATGTATGGTAACTGAAAGACAAAATGTTTCATGTTGTAAAGCTGATGTGATGTCATGTCTATATACGTGCGGAAAATCAATAAAGATTAAATAAAACTTTTTTCGTGAGAGCATGGTTCTCATGATCTGTGGACTGGTGATCAGAAAACTAGAGATTTTTAACGCCCTGATTTTATAAGAGAACTATGCTCTCACTCAAACTTTTATTGTTATGTAATCTGTACTGATACATTATATAAGTAATCTGGTTCAATTTCAGTTCATCTGTATCTGTTACACCCCCCACCATGAGACAAGGCTGAAATGAGGTAGAATTGTCTAGTCCTCATTTCCCAATCAAGAGTCAACAAAACTACATACATAAATAAAAGTAAACAAATAAATAAAATAAAAAATTCAGCTCTGTGTGTATGGAGCTAGTAAATCCATATTATTTTCTAAAGAAAAACTCTTAGTGCTAATGTTTGCAATACAGACACAATATGCAAGCACTGGACATTCCTCCACCACATATTAACAGTAAGAGACTTCTTGTGTATCGAGAGACTTCTTGTGCATCATCAAGTGGGTCAGGGGGGCAAAAGTAATATTCATTTAAGTGAACATGCGAGGAAGGCACTTACTTTGTGTATCTGTGCACGCAGGCTATTGATTACTGGAATGACATATGGAAAGTCTAACATGCCCTTTAACAGTTTGGGAGATATCATTACCTTGCCATTTGTGGTCTGCCGTCTATTCAGTGAGCAGTCAATATCACGAGGTTAGTGTAAGTGTTTCTAGTTTCAAGATGGGTAGCCAAAGCAGACTCCTCTGCAGAATCTCCCATGGGGATCTTGCAACAGATCGTTAAACCTGGTGCAGGACAGCGTTCTCCAGTTAATACAGCATATCTACAGATTACAAGGGGAAACACTTCACACTCCGTCACAGCAGTAGCTGGGACAGGTCAAGACACTAACGGTAAAGCAGGCATCACAATAAGGCTTATATTCTGACTGCCAGATATAGTCTTAGATGGATTTCAAGGTACTGTGGGTTCCCCAACCCCCACCACACACACTCCTAGCTCCTGATGCTACAGCTACAGTATTAAATCCATCAGTTTCCAGTGACATGACATTATGCTAAAATATCAACTCACAGGAGCTGCTACATTATGTTTCTGTAACATGTCGTTGCATGCCCTGACAAGTAGAAATGATTTGAGTCACTGCAGCACCAGTTGAAACCCTCGTTGATACTGTAACATGCCCAGAGTAGGTTTATGCAGAAAAGGGCATACATAACAAGCAGATAAAACTGGCCTAACCAGAGCCAGCCCGCTGCCACTATAACCTGCCTAGCCAGCAACCTGGGTTCAGGAACAAGCCACAGTACGCTGAGGGGTTGAGCATCGTGAATGCTTGCCCCTCTCGTGGAGAGAGGGCTTCTGGTCTCCGTCCACGATACTGCCACCAGGGTGACCACAAGTGGCAGTGCAGGTTGGAACCAACAACAGGGAGGGGAACGCCATCGCTCTGAAGTGTCACGTCTGATGTACCACCTCCACGATGTTCAGGGCAGGGTAGAAAACATGGAAAATCCCCCAACCAAGCAGGATGCTGTCTCCGCCCTGCCGCACATCCTGCACCAGTGACCGAGGCTCTCACTCCACACCGAATATTCAACTCTGTCCGGGGAGGGGTTCTTCCCCTCCCCCCAGACAGTCCTTCCCCTGGGGAAGGGGTCACCCATGGGGGAACAAAGGAGCAAGTTAAGTCCCGGGGATGGTGGGTGACAGGGCTGGATAAGGCGGAGGACCAACAGGCGCTAGTTGGAAGCAAGGGTAAAACAGCAGAAATTAAAAAACTCTAGACCAACCAGATGGGAAAAGCTGTACCTTTTCCTATCTCTCTCCTGAAAGCTTTGCTGTTTATTTACAGTATAATCTATAAAGCCTGTAGGCTTCTTTTCAACAGTTTCCTGCTCAAGATCATCTACTGAGGCCAGCCCGGTGGTGCTGAGGGTTGAGGCGCTGGACACCACACCTCGCGCCACACCAGCGACCCGAGTTCGGGAGCAAGCTCGGGCACCGGGGGTCAGCAGGGACAGGAAGAGGATTGAGCACCTGCAAGGCTGCTCTCCTCCCTTGGGGGGAGGGCAGGGGACGGCCCGGCGCACCAGTGGCTCCCGGTGGAGATCAGGGGTGCTGCAGTGCGTGGGCTGCACATTGAACAGTGTGGCTGATGTCGGCAGGGTTGCCATGCGCCATTGCGTCAGGGGTGCCCACGCAAGGGGGAGGGCTACCAGAACAAGGGAAAACCCAGTTCTGTGGGGTAGGCGACTTCACCTGACCCCCATGCCCTCCGCCAGGTCCGCCTCACCTGGCCTTCCAGTTCCTTCACCTGGATCCTCACCTGCAGCCAGAGACTGACTAGTAAGTGCGCCCAAAAAGGAGGAGTGGCCCACCCCAGAGGGGTTAAGCCAGGGGGGCTGGTTGGGGGGGGAGAGAGGAGGCACAGGTCGAGGGGGCCTCAGGCAGGCAGGAACAGGCAGGATGCCTGAGAAAGGCTCAGTGGGGCCGTGACCGGAGTGAGATAGAGTTGAAAAAAAAAAAGATCATCCACTGTATATATGCACAGTTACACTGCAGCACTGCAAACACATTTCAAATTCAAACTTAAATTATTTTATTATTCAGTTCATAACTGCACACAAGTGGGCTAAAGCTGAATACAGGCAGCCAACACACCTTAATAAAAAAATAATATTACGACTATACATCTGTGCTTACATACATTAACTTCGTGCAACAGTTGTGACATAGTTACAGTGAGAAATGTACGCATTCAGGCCACGAGATATTAACTTACAATACTGGTGAGTAAATGCCCATTCTCCATTTATGGGGAGGATCCATCATTTAAAGTGCTTAATATGGCCCAGGGAATAAAGGTCCCTTCGTATTACTTAGTCATAATGTTCCCAATATCCCCTTCACCCTTCTGTCTCAACTCATATTTATACTCTGTCCTAGGGCAGAGCAATGAGTGCAATTTGTGCATCTCCACTTTTAACTCCTGAAATAAATTATAACAATTTCTTAATTTCTTTCATTTAACAGCTCCAGCCTTGAACATCTAAATTCTAACTAGAATACATGGATGGCAGTTTTTCCCCATAGGAGCCATTATCACGTATTTCCCAGTGCACTTCACAGATTAAAGCTGTACGCCTCCACAATTACAGCTGTACACCACTGGGGAGAAGAGCACCCATAAACATACACCTCAAACACCAAAACAAACAAACTCAGCCAACGAAGACAACCAAAATCAATTAATAAACCTAGCAAACCAATTACAAAACTTCCTGCATCATTTAAAGACTCCACGTAAGAATCTTGCCCAGTGGAGGAGCGGTAGGATAGTGCTTCCGCACTCCCACGCCGGTAAGGACAGGGGTCCCTCAGTGGATCGGCAGGGTGAGGTAGGGTTGAGTGCCCAATGGCACCTCTCATTCCTCGGGGGGAGGGGGAGACACACCAATTCCTGCTGCAGGGCGGTCAGCAGCGGGAGTACTTGCAAGGGGTAGGCTGGAGTGTGATGTACTGGCACAAATGTCCTGACACTCCAGTTCAGGAAGCAAAAAAAAGAGGCTACTTACCTGTAACCATAGTTCTAGGAATGCTGTATAGTTCACAGTACATGATGGCAGTTCCACCGGAAAGTGTCGATTCATCAGAATGTCTTCAAGCTAAGCTCCTCCCACCATGGGGGGGGGGTATGTCTTTCGGCTCCATTCCATGACATCGGATCTTGCACACTTTGAGAAAGCCTGTAAAGGTGAAATGTTAGAGTGCACCTGTTCCTCACTGCTGTGGCTGTCTGCCTTTAATAAAGAGGGGAGCTTTTGCATTCGTTCAGGTCTGGATTATTTTCCTGAGGTGAGAGTGCCATGACTACCTGCGGAACTGTGTTGTCACTATGCGCACAAGTCTTTTTGAGTGGCTCTTCTTACGTTTCTGATCTGTGTCTCACTTGCCAGGGGAGGCTGGCTGGGTGGTGTGGATGTGAACTATACACCACTCCCAGAACTACAGTTACAAGTAACCAACCTGTTTTTCTGCAGATGTGGATATAGTTCACTATCCACAAAATGGCAGACTTTCAGCAGTTCTCCGGAAGGAGGGGGCAAGGCACATACTCCAATTTGGTGGAATGACATTGGAGAACTGAGGTCCCAAATGCAGTATCCCAACGTGACTCTAGGTTGTAGCTGTAATGGGAGATGAAGGTGTGTGCTTAACATAGAAACATAGAAGTTGACGGCAGATAAGGACCGCAAGACCCATCCAGTCTGCCCATTTCTTTTTCTATCTTATAAATGTGCCATCGGCCTTTGCTCTGTCAGTGGCCTATCTATTCATACTCATTTGTATTGCTCCCTTATGCCTATCACATGCCTGTTTGAAGCCCTGCACTGTATTCATAGCCACCACTTCTTGAGGCAGGCCATTCCATGCATCCACCACCCTTTCTGTGAAAAATAATTTCCTCACATTCCCCCTTAATCGGCCCCTCTAATCTCATGCTGTGTCCTCTTGTCCTGCTATTTTCTTATATTTAAACATGTTAGACTCTCACCTTGTTAATGCCCTTAAGGTGTTTGAATGCCTCGATCATATCACCTCTCTCCCTCCTTTGCTCAAGGGTATACATATTGAGCTCTGTTAATCTGTCCTCATATGTCTTCTGATGCAGTCCCTGCACTATTTTGGTTGCCCTTCTCTGGACTCCCTCAATCTGGTTAATGTCCTTGTGAAGGTGTGGCCTCCAATACTGCACGCAGTACTCCAGATGGGTCCTAACCAGTGTCTTGTAAAGAGGGATTGTTACCTCCCTCTTACAACTTGTGATACCCCTACTAATACACCCTAACACCCCCCTAGCCTTACCTACTGCTTTAGAGGTCTGCTTGGATGATTTCAGGTCATCAGTGATGATGATGCCAAGTCTCTTTCTTCCTTTGTAACTGCTAGCAACTCCTCCCAGCCTATAGGTGGCTTCAGGGTTTCTCTTCCTATGCATGATCTTGCACTTTGCATTAAATCCCAGTTGCCACTCTTCTGACCATTTTGCTAGTTTATCCAGATCTCTTCTCATTCTGCCCACCCCATCTGGATCATCTACTCTGTTGCAGGATCTTGGTGTCATCTGCAAACAGACAAGCCTTACCCCCTCTAGTCCATCTGCAAGGTCACTAATGAAGATGTTGAAGAGGACTGGCCCCAGGACTGATCCCTGAGGTACCCCACTTGTGACTTGCATCTCTTCTGACTGTATACCATTTACCATCACTCTCTGTTTTCTGCCCGTCAACCAGTTTGCCACCCAGTTGACCAACTTCTGACCCACCCCAAGCCTACCCAGCTTATTTATCAATCTTCTATGTGGAACAGTGTCAAAAGCTTTGCTGAAGTCAAGGTAGGCGACATCAACTGCTCCCCCTTGGTCCACCACTCTGGTTACCCAGTCAAAGAAATCTATGAGATTAGTTTGACAGGACCTTCCTTTTGTAAACCCATGCTGTCTTGGATCCTGTGCCCCTATGGATTCCAGGTGTTGCACTATCCTTTCCTTAAGGGTGCCTCCATAATCTTGAACACTACTGAGGTAAGACTGACTGGTCTGTAGTTCCTGCCTCCTCCTGCTACCACTCTTGTGGGGGATCACAAGAGCCCTTCTCCAGTCTTCTGGGACCTCTCCTGTGCTCAGAGACTCACTAAACAGTTCTGCTAATGGCTCTGCTAGTTCCACCTTTAGCTCCTTAAGTACCCTGGGATGTATGCCATCAGGTCACATTGCCTTATCCACCCTGAGCTTAGCAAGCTCTTGTTGGACCCTTTCTTTTGTGAAGAGAGTAGTGCTCACCTCCCTCCCCCCTGTCTCCATGGTGCTGAGCTGTGGGCCCTGCCCTACCTTCTCTTCAGTAAATACTGAGCAAAAGTATCTATTTAGGATAGATGCTTTTACATGGTCCTCCTCCTCCTCACATGCTCCCTTTTTCTCCATTAAGCTTAGCAATACCCTCTGGACTGTCTCCTTTCACTAATGTATCTATAGAAAGTCTTGTCACCTTCTTTTTTGTTCGTAGCAGTATTTCCTCAGTTTGGGACTTTGCCTGCCTTACTGCCTTCCCTGCTTCCCTTAGGGCAGTTTGGTATGCCTCCTATCTTCATCCCGCTGTGTTCCTTATATTTCCTGAAGGCCAGCCTTTGGCTGTGACCTTTTCTGCTACTGTATTTGAGAACCATAGTGGTTTCCTTCTTCTTTTGCACTTCCTTTTCTGTCTAACACAATGGGATGTTGCTTCATATTGTATCCTTAATGCTTGCCCACTTTGCCTGTACCCCTCACCTGTGTTTCTTTTTGCCAGGGCTAGCTTAACTCTGTTGGCCATCTTATCAAAGTCAGCTCCTCTGAAGTCCCATATTTTTGCTTTGGAATGGGATGATTTAGATGTAGTAGCCATATTGAACCATACCATGTGATGGTCACTGGCCCCCAGGTGACCTTCTACCTGGAGATCTGTGATCCCTTCCCTGTTAGTCAGTACTAGATCTAGGATAGCCACGTCTCTTGTGGGTTGTTGTATCAGTTGTTTGAGGCCCTCCCCCTGCAGGGAATCCACTGTGTGTCTAGTTCTGGCAGATGTTCCTGCTGGTATTGACCAATCTGTATCTGGCATGTTGAAGTCTCCCATTATCAGAACCTCCCCTTTAGCTGTCATGTTTTGTATATCCTCTAACAGTAATGTGTCTATGTCCTCCCCCTGGTCTGGGGGCCTGTAGACAACCCCAGTTCTTATGGCTGTCCCATTTCCTGTTTCCAGGGTGACCCACAGTTCTTCTGGCTCCTTATGTGTATTCTGAATTTCTGTAGCTTTGATATTTTCATTGACATGTGCTTACTTCCAGGTAGCAGCCCTACAGATCTCCTGGATAGGGACATCCCTGGAAGCAGCCAGTGAGGCAGCGGTATGTCTGATGGAATGAGCCCTATGCCCTACTGGAGGCTCCCTACCTACCAGCCAACCTATAAGCAGAAGTTGATGTTGGATGTTATCCATCTGGCAATCATCCACTTAGCTGCCATTGGATATTATCCATCTGGCAAACATCTGCTTAGCTGCCGTAGGATGTTATCCATCTGGCAAACATCCGCTTAGCTGCCACAGGATGTTATCCATCTGGCAATCATCCACTTAGCTGCCGTAGATGTTATCCATCTGGTAAACATCCGCTTAGCTGCTAGTCTACCAGATGTGGCTTCAGCATACGTAATGAACAGCTGACAAGCCTCACCCTGAACTCCAGCCGCGCACTCCCTATAATAGGAGAGCACCCTCTGCAGGTCCAGGGTACGGAGCCTGCGAGCGGCCTCTGAGGAAGAGTTATTAAAGAGCTGGTGACACATTCAAGAGAACATTAACAAAACATACTATATTTAGGCATTGTCCAGCTTGTATTTCCCATTAGTTCTGTATTCCTCCTCCTCATTATTTAGTAGTGAGGTAATTTGCATGAAAACAGGGTCTTTGCTCCCAAAGAGTTCATCTGTTCCTGCTGCCTTCTCCCTACCTGAAGTCACAGAGCACTGCTTGTGAACTCGCAGTTACTCCCATGGCAACAGACTGATGTCACAACAGAGGATTATGACTTGAAGTAAGGAGTAAGCTAGAGAGGCAGATGAACTCAAAATGAAGGGACAACAATCATATATTCATGCATATTTCTTTAGTAATAAATTATGGGAAGGAGAAATATATAAAATACAAATGGAATGCAAGCAGAAGTGTACCTCATTATTATGTTTTTTTAATATTTTCTATGAGGCGTCAGTAGCTCTTTAAAGTATACCGGGAGATTATCACCTAGTTAAGGTGGAACTCCAAGACTACCTTCAGGAGGAACTTTGGATGGGGTGAAGTATGACTTCGTCCTTGTGGAGGACCAGCTATGAAACCTCCGTTGAAAGTGCCTGGAGTGCAATGATCCTTCTGGCTGATGTAATGGCCACCATAAGGCAATCTTCAACAATAGGTGTGACATCTCACTCCTGTGTGTAGGCTTAAATGGCTTGCCCACGAGCATAGCCAGCACCAGCAGTAGGTCCCATGATGATGGTGGATCACACGGATCACACACTGGAAGGGGACAGGTGGGCAAGGCCCTTGAAAAAGTGCCCAACCACACCAGCTTGCTGCCAGACGCACCTTGAGAGTCATCGCTCATAGCCCCAGCTGGGAGAAGGACAGGAGGCCTCTACAATATGGACACAACCTCCAAAAGACCCAGACCTGGAATTCTAGCCACTCAGGAACCAGGATGTGAGGTGCAGAGACCATCCCCTGTTGTCTGATCAGCATGTCCGGGGAAGAAGCAACCACCATGGAGGCCTGCTGCTGAGGAGATCTGGATACAAGAACTGCTTTGGCCAGTCTGGAGCCATCAGAATCATCCACCCCTTGTCCATCCAGGCCTTGACTATCATCTTGCGGATCAAAGGGAAGGGGAATAAAGGTGTACACAAAGTCTGGGGTCCAGGGCCTCACGAAGGCATCCAGTATAAGTGCCCTGGACGGTGGGGGGTGGGCAAAAAAATTAACAGCCTCAGTTTTGCATTGCCCAAGGGGGCAGAAAGATCCAGAGTTGTGCCCCACAGGGAGAACAGGTGGTTCATCACCTCCTGATTCAGGGACCACTTGTGTGATGTCTCTCCCCCCCCGGCTGAGGGCATCTGCCAGCTAACTGTCCACTCTGGCAACATGAACCACCAGGAGATCTGTGCCCAGGCCTGGAGGACTTCCCGTCAAAAGGGAAGGGAAGGGAGTGCATACCGCCTTGCCTGTTCAGGTAGAATATGGTTGTGATGCTGTCCGTCTGGATCTGCACGACCTGATCCCTGACTAGCGGAGGAAATTCCATCAGAGATAGCCACACTGCATGGAGCTCCAGCAGGTTGATGTGGTGACTTGACTCCCTGGGTAACCAAAACCAGACGTGTCCGTCATGAGCATGACAGTCAGTTCTGGGCAGATGAATGGGACTCCTTCCTCCAGATGTTATGGGATCAGTCACCACTGGATGGTATCGCACATCGGCTGGGTCACTGTGACTGACTGGTACAAATGGTCTAGGTGCTGGGACCACTGATGGCTCAACTCCCACAGCAGGTGGCACATGCACCACCGGACCACACTGGTACAGGATGTCATGTAGCACAGAAGCCATAGGAAGTCTCAGGCACAGCGCAAGAGTCATACCTGAAATGACTGGGCAAAGGAGGTAAAAGCCAGTGCCCAGTCCGCAGGGAGGTGTGCCTTTGCCCGTGGGAAGTCTAGCTCTGCCCCATGAATTGAATCACATGTGAGGGGATCAGTTCGGACAGGTTCAAGTCTCTGCAGAACTCCTGAAGAACTCAAAGCACACAAAGTAGGGAAATGAACAACATTAGAGTTTTGGGTCTCTAGAGCCTTCGTGTATCTGTGGTAAGGTTTTCCTTGGGGTTGTCAACACTAATGCCTGCCTCCAGCCCATAGCCTCCTGTCCAAAACACAAGGTACAGCTCCAAGCTAAATGATACACTCTTCAAAGGTAGAGAAGTCTGGCTCACCACATGTTAACAGAATCTGCCATAGCTTTCTTCATGCAGGACAAAACATTGATTCACCAATATTCCGGAGACCAAAAACCATAATGTTTTTCATTTCCCTACTTTGTGCACTTTGCGTTCTTCAACCCTCGTCCTCGTTTCCAAATGCATTATGGGGAAGGGAAGTAGGGAGTAACATTACAGAAGCATCAATACACAAGGTGCACAGTAAATGCAATTATCATGCAGTGAAAATACATACAGTAAGAAGTAATCAACCACCAGGCATACAGTGAGGTTAGCAACACAGTAAAGAATGACACACGAGTGCCTGCGAAGAACAAGGTGGTCATTATATCAAGTGAAGCTGGGGGCAGCAGGGTAATTCATGAGCCCTTAGACTGAGTGCCACCTTCTTCTCCCAGCTTCACAAAAGGAAAGTACCAGAGAGTCCTCATTTGTTTCATTAAACCTTGGCTGTAGCTTAGCCCTTTAATAGGGTGTACAATATATTGTGCCAAATTTTAGAGGTCCCTGCTCCTGGCAGTAACAGCCTATTATTGCAACTTTTGTAAACTGTATTGCAACACTTTTAGTGAACCCAGATCTGAATGTAACCCCTAGATGGCGCTATCCCAGGGGCTACTACCCCTGCCTGATTTGCCACCAACAGGTTGAGGGGCCTGGATCCAATGGCGGGTGCCTCCACCCAGAGGTCAGGGTTTGCAATAGTTAAACTAACTTGGTCACAGCCCTCTGGGACACTGCAACCCCCCTTTCTTCCCACTAGTGGCCCACACAATATATCAGAATTACCTTCACAGTATACACTTACCCCAGGTCTGGTTCCGGCACTGGGACCTCCTGTGAAATGAGATACAGTGCAACAATCACAGTACAGTACTTTAACATAGACAAATACTCAGGCAGTATAACTTTACTGAAACAAAGCAGCTCTGATTTATTTAGGGGATATAACAAGGACAGGGGAAATCAGGTTAATTAGCTTATCACTCTAATAATCTACTTTATGGCTCTGTGCACAGGCCTATCCCTATCAGTTACTGTCCCTGGGTACCAGTCCTAGTGGCTAGTCCAAACCAGGTGGCAGCTGGTAGGGCCCTTTCACACAGAGAAAAGGAGAATTAAACAGTCAGCAGTACAGTAATTCCATTTGGATTTAATGTGGCATCAACAGGAGCGAATTCTGAATTAGTACTCACGACCTCCAAATAAGATAGGGTCCTTCAATGTCAGCAGGGCTCACTTGAGGTACACAAACCTCTTCACATCCATATAAAGAAAGCACTATACCAGGCAGGCTGCATCTGTATCCCGATCGCAATTACTGCACAATACCCGGAGAACACACAGCAGATTCAGTTCCTGACAGACCGAGTGCAATTTTCAGCAATTCTTCCAGTCTTCTACAGGGTGAGCCTGGTTTCTACTCTTCAGAGATCCTTTGATTCTTTTCACAGGACAGATTCAGTCCTAACAAGCTGTTACACAAGCTGCAGACCGAACTCTGGGCCTTACACACGTTTTTTGACTAAAACTGCACACTGAAAAGCACAGGGCTCCTTCCTTCTTCACTGCCAAAGCTCAACTCAAACTCCAACCCGACAAAACCGGGCACTTCCTTTGAGTTCCTCCCAGTTCTTGACTGGATTGGCTGTCACTACAATAGACTGCTGCTGTTGGTCCAAAAGGTGCTGAAGTCTAAACTACATCTCCCAGAGTCACTGCTCATACAATCCTCTTGTGGCTGGCTCAGATTATGAGTCCAAGTTCTGATTTGTCCAAGGCACCATTTTAGAGCTAGCCTACCCCACACTGATTGGTCCAGTTCAGCAGTTCAAAACCAGAATGGGGAACTAGGCAGACACTGTTCTGACTGCAAAAGAAAGTAGGTTAGACAAACTGTAATTTCATTATTACTGTAAATGATTTCTGGCAAACAGTTACATCTTTCAGATAGGTTCCCTTGCACTCCTAGTGACTGCAAAATGGAGTGAATTGGCAGCAGCTTGAGTGGTACTCAATCAAAAAACACAGTCCCCACATACAACTAATTATGTCTGCAAGCAGACAGCTCTTAAAGAGACAGTACCAGAGGTTCTAAAAACACTCACTGATAAATGGCTTAAACGCCAAACACCATTCAGGCTTGGAGCATTCAAGCAAGCTCCTGGAAGTCTTTTGGGAACCCCCATTTACAGGGGGGTTACATGAAGTAACACGATACAGGGGCAAAAGAGACAGGACATGTGTGCTAACTGACAGCAGTTAATAATGTTCTTGTTTACAGCAATGAAAATCCATATCTCCAAATGATCCGTATTTAACTGTACCTGAATAAACACTGATGTGAAGAATGGTATTTTCAATTGTTTTCTTTTTATGGACAACATGCTGCACAGTTCCTTTCCCAGAACCGGTAGTTTGGAGTTTTTACCATGTCACGGTTTGTGAACAGAATGCTTATTACGAGCTGTTGACCTGTCAGAACCTTGCTCAGAGTTCTGTGCACAAACTGTGACATAGCTAAAACTCCAGACAGCAGGTTCCATGAAGAGAACTGTAACAGAATGCTGCCCATAAAAAATAAAACAATACCAAATACAGTTTGTCATGTCACTTGTTATTCAGGTACAGTTTTATATGGCTACTTTAGGGAAATGAACATCACTGCTGAAAATAAGAACTCTATAAACAGCTGTCAGTTACAAATGATTTCTTGTCCACTAAGTATCCTGACCGTTACGATGTTGTACAAATCTAGGACGTATTATCAAGTTTAACGATGCCTGCCTGTAGGCACTGTATATAATGTTTACTAACTAATATCAATAAAATATAATTAACCTAAAAACAAACAAAAAACCCTTGGCTGTAGATACTGCCATGTGATTAGTCCGCACCATGTCACATCGCAGTACTTAGAAGAAACTACTGCCTGTTTTTTTTTTGCAACAGGCAATAGTTCAACAACTATTTATTCATTCATGTATTTATTTATTTATCTATCTACCTACTTTTTGGTAACCATTAAGTATACCTAGCATGAAAAATGTCTATTTTAAAGCATGAATGGGAGTTACAGGAAACTGCATGATGTCCTGAAAGTAAAGCAGCAGCACAATGTGTTGTATGTTCAGGTGACCCAAGCTTGGAAATGAACTTGGAAAGCCACATCGTGGTCATAGCAGGTGCCACTCAGCAGTGGACTGCAGTCAGGGGGAGTTAGCAACAGGTGCCGCAGTGACCCTTGCTATGGGCCAGTGGAGCTTGCGCTGTCCTCAGGGGGTGCACTGCATGCTGCCGGGGCCAGCAGTAGGCTCCACCCATGTCAGGGGAGGACGACGGGGGAACTATAGGCAGGAGAAAAGCCCCATATGCTGTCTTCCTGACAGCCGGGGTCCTGAAAGGCCGCAGATCATGGTCATCAGGCATATCCTAGACCACGCATGTGGACTGCATCTTGTAGAGGTGTCAGTCCCCCACCCTGAGCGCCTGCCACAGAAGGGAAAGTCATGCAGGAAGTCGAACGCTGCTGGCTGAACCAAGGAGCAGTAGCGAGAGCAGGCCCGGTCCTGGAAAAAAGCATGTGCTGGAAATAAAAAGATGGGTTCACAGCGGGAAGGTCATGTCAGACAAATATAATACATTTCTTTGACTGTGTGACCAAAGTAGTAGACCGGGGGGGGGGGGCCCTGTGGACATGGCCTACCTAGACTTCAGCAAGGCATTTGACACAGTCCCACACAAAAGATTAGTAGTCAAATTAACCAGCCTGGGAGTGGGTCCCAGGGTGGAAGCCTGGGTAAAACATTGGCTGAACAACAGAACACAGAAGGTAATAGTAAATGGAGTCCACTCTGAAGAAAGAGGGGTTATTAGTGGGGTACCGCAGGGTTCAGTACTGGGTCCAGTCCTTTTTAATGTCTTTATAAGTGACATTGCAGAGTAACTGGAAGGAAAAGTATGCCTATTTGCAGATGGCACAAAGATCTGCAACAGGGTTGATAAACAAGGAGGCATGGAAAGGGTGAGAAGGGACTTGGCAAGGTTGGAGGAGTGGTCAGAAGTATGGCAGCTAGGATTCAATGCAACGAACTGCAAAATAATGCACCTGGGAAACATAAGGGGGAGATTACACATGGGGGGGGGGGGAGAGGTAGTAACAACAACAAAAATGGAAAGGGACCTGGGGGTAATCATATCAGATGACCTTAAGGTTGGCAAGCAATGTGAGAAGGCAGTAGGGAGGGCTGGGGGGATACTGGGATGTATAGGGAGAGGCATCACCAGTAGAAAACAGGAAGTTGTTATCCCCCTGTACAGACAGTTGGTGAGACCCCATCTGGAGTACTGTGTGCAGTTCTGGAGACCCAATCTCCGCAAGGACATGACACAGGATGGAGGCAGTTCAGAGGAGGGCAACTAAAATGGTGCAGGGTCTGCAAGAGGAGCCGTATGAGGAGAGACTAAAGGAGCTTAATATGTATACCCTTGAGGAAAAGAGGGAGGGGGGGACATGACAGAAACGTTTAAGTACCTCAGTGGAATCAACAAAGTCCAAGAGGGTAGCATCTTTCAGAAAAAGAGATGTGCAAGAACAAGGGGACACAATTTGAAGATAGAGGGGGGATGGCTCAGGGGTAATGTGAGGAAGTATATTTTCACAGAGAGGGTAGTGGATGCGTGGAACAGCCTTCCTGAGGAGGTTGTGGGGTCCAAAACTGTGGGAGAATTCAAGAATGCATGGGACAGACATAAGGCAATTTTTGTGGGGGGGTAGGAAGAAATAGGCTGTTGGTTAAATAGGATCTGCAGCTTATCCTCTAGGTAGGGAAATGGGCAGACTAGGTGGGCCAAGCGGTCCTTATCTGCCGTCAAAGTCCATGTTTCTATGTTTCTATCTATACCACAGTCGCCAGACGTAAACACGTTGTAATTTTTCAGCCTGTGCATCTCCGGTCCAGTAACGTGGTGGCAATTCCTGGTTTGAGAAACTGGAAGTTGAAAATACTAGAAGTGGCTGTTGCTGAAAAAAAAATGTAGTGGGAAGCCATGTGGGGAGAAATAGAGAAGTGACTCATGCCCAAGAAAAAGTGAACCTGGTCTCATACCTCTCAACTGTCCCCGATTTTCAGGGACGTCCCTGATTTTGCCTCAAAATTTTACTCTGTCCCTCCTAAAAATTGTGTTTCTGTGACCAACAGCGGGGGTTATAAGCACAAACTAATGTCAAACATTAAAGTTACAGACTTGTTCTTCTTTAGAAAATGCATTTTTACACTAAGCCCTTTATTCTACCAGCATCCTGAGTGGATATCTCCAATTTTGAAGAAGTATCCCTGATTTTGGTCCTTTGTCCCTGATTTTTTTTTAAGCCTTGTCCCTGATTTATGAGGCAGGAGGTTGAGAGGTATGCCTGGTCTTGTGAGCACTACTGATACATTTGAATTCATCAATTCTACTGTAAGTTCTAGAACCAGAGCCAGCTACAGGAGGGCTGCTGCAGCTATAGCAACTCTGCCCACACAGGTCTGAATTACAGTTCTGTAATAAATTATTGTATTAGGAGCCTAAATGACTGTTGTTTTCTGCCTAAATGGGATTAAATATAATTAACTGCAATATTAGCAACCTGATGGGGGTACCTAGAGAGAAAGAGGGGAGAGAGTGTGTGGTTAATTTAGTGTATCTAGACATACAATAATTAAAACAGATATTACCTAGACATGACTTTTAATATTCATATTGCCCTCAGCCTTCAGACAATATGACTATTGTCTCTCGTCTGTCTACAGTTTATCCCTTGTGGTCAAGTACTTTCCCACGATATCCCTCAACTTCGGTCAATATTTGTATACTATTACACAGAAAGAACTCGGCTTGTATTTATGTTGCTTTTCCATGTGGGAATGAGGTGTTCCCTTGTGTAGTGGTATTGTTGTTTCACAAGTAAGGGTTATCAGCTGCTAGCTGTGGGTAATGGAGTCTGTTTACATTTGAGACATTATTCACACAATGTTATTCACAGTCTGTTCTTCTCACTCTGTTATTTCTCAGTTACTGAAAATCAGTGCATAATAGTAGTCAACCATGTAATATAGAAGGATTAGCCCACGACAGGTTATGGGTTTACTTAGCATTAATCCACATCTGGGGGAGGGGGTTCTGAGTCACAAGGCTGCAAGGCGAGTGACTTCAACCATCAAGCGTGGATTAATGCTCAGTAAACTCATACCCTGGAGTGGGTTAATACTCTTATAAAATGGGTTATGTTATGTTAGAGATTTATCTAAAGGACTATTAAAATAAATCATTATAAACATGCATTTGTAATAAAATAGTCCTTCCAACTAATGGGTTTGTCCTTCCAAGGATGTTGTAGTTGTAGTTCTCCATTAGGTGGATTTGTCCTAATGAGGGCGTTGTAGTTCTTTTCTTTTAAATGTTCCTCTGGTGGAGTGATCTGAAAAGGTCAGTTTCATTGTTGTCAATCAGGATTTTGTGGTCTGGCAAAGCAACTGTGGGTATACTGGGGATTAATCAATGGCCAGGTGATGTGTTCTGACCAATGAAATGATTGGATTTTATGTAGTCGTGTTATATAATGGAATAATGAATCAGACAGCAGCTTACATAGTTCTGACAAGATCACAATAGCACTGTGCAGAACAAACCAGCAACTGAAATCAAACAGAAACCATTAAATCTTCAAAACAGCCAGCAAACTTAAAAAGCTGTACTAGTAAACTGATGTTATATACAGTATATCGAATATGCAATGGTCCAACTCACAATACAGTATATCATGTGTGAGCGGGCTGGACTTTCAAAAGTTTCTACATCTGTCTGCCTGTTGAAAATTTAATAAACTATTTTTTTTCAGAATTATACTAAGCATTTTGATGTCTTATGTAACATTCAGTATAAACTCGTAGATGAAATAATCAAAAGTCCAATAAAGATCTTAGATAAGGTCCAAGTAAAGTGATTTTCCAGTTTGATGTACAGTAAAACATGTAGTTGGCTTTTAGCAGGACTCAGATCTTACGACATTCTTAAAATATTCTCAAGCATTTAACTAACACACTATAAAGAAGCTGTACACAGCAGTTACTGTGAAAGAGTATCCTTTATTTAAAGTGCCAAGGTACAACAGGTAAAAAATTACCCAGAAGAAAACGGGACGTCATACTAACTGCTGTATGCGGCTTCTTTATAGTGGGTGGGCGTCTGTCTTTTTTTTTTTATGAACATACGAAATGCTAGCAAAGACAAACCACATGGTCTATCGAGTCTGCTTGTTTGTGCAGCTAGCCCAACTTGCAGCTGCTCCACCCCTCCCCACAGTTACTCCCCCCCTCACTGTGTCCCAACCCTTCTTGAAGCATCCCACCGTCCTAGAGGACACCACCTCCTCAGGTAGAGTGTTCCACTTGTCCACCTCCCTCTCTGTGAAATAATGTCTCAATTTCCCTCCTGAATTTTAGCCCCTCCAATCTCAGTTGGCGCGCTCTACTATCCCTCCCCCTTCTGATCTGGAATATCTCTCCTGTATTTGCCTTGTTTATCCCCTTCAGATACTTAAAGGTCTCGATCATGTCTCTACTATCTCTCCTCTCCTCCAAGAAATACACGTTAAGCCTGTTCAGCTTTTCTTCGTAAGAATTCCCCTCCAAACCCTGGATCATCTTAGTTGCTCTGCACTGCACCTCTTCCAAAAGCCTGATGTCTTTCAGGGTTTTATTTAACTCTAAAAATTGATTAGCATTTTGCTTATAAAAGTTCTAAAACATTGTGAAAATGCATAGTACTTGCTTCACTGTGTTTAACAAACATAACACTTCTAGAAAACCTATATAAATGCTTTCTGTACAGTTAGTATTGTCCCAAGAAAAAAAATGCTAATCAATTATTTAAAACCCTGTCTTTCTTCAGGAATGGGCACCAGTACTGCACACAGTATTCCAGGTGAGGTCTGACCAGTGATCTGTACAAGGGAAGGATCACCTCCCTACTTTTAGAGGAGATCCCCCTTGTTATACAGCCCACTGCCAGCATCTTTTCATAGGTTTCATAGGAAATACAGAGCATGAGTAGACTTGCATCCATTGTGCTCGCCAAATATTGTCAAAATAACTTCCCCTCAAGTTTGTAATAATTGTCCAAGTCGTTCTTAAATATTGTCATTGAGGGACTATCCACCACCTCTTGGGGTAGTGAGTTCCAAATTGGTACTACCCTCTGTGTATACCAATTTTGCCTTTTCACTGAATTTTGCCTACTAGTTTTCAGCTGAAGCCCATGTGATCTCAAATGATGATGCTGAGTTTTTAATTCTAAGGCAAAACTTTTACAAGAAGAATCATCAGTGAATGCTCTATAAAGTAGACATAAATCTCCTCTACACCTCCTGTATTTCAGGGAAAACAAGTTTCATTTCAACAGCCTATCCCCATAGGTCATGTTAGACAATCAAGTTATAGATTTAGTTGCTCTTCTCCAAACCCTCTCCAATCTATCAATCTCCCCCTTTTTGTATGGCACCCAAACCTGGGAACAATACTTCATCAAGGGCCTCACCAATGCACCGTAAAGTGGCAACAAGATCTCCCGTTTTCTACTATCTAGATGTCTTAAAATGCAATTTAATGTTCTATTTGCTTTTTGTGTAACTGTAATACAATGTGATGTAAACTGAAGGTCTTGTGATATCATAATGCCCAGGTCTCCTTCTTCTGTGACACATTTAAGGGGCTGATTGTTTATGGTATAACTGTACACATGATTTTTGTGCCCCATGTGCATGACTACAAATTTATTAGTATTAAGTGGAAGCTTGTGGCTAATAGTCCATAATTCAATAAGATTTGAGACATCTTGGAGATTATCACTCTTTTTTTGGGTCCTTATTTTTGCCCCTAACCTACAGTCATCGGGGAATTTAGTGATCCTGATTATACTGAAGGGAAGATACATAAACGTTAGACAGGGACCCAAGACCGATCCCTGAGGTACCCCACTGGTCACCTCTGCCCAATCTGACATAATGCCATTGACCAAAACCCTCTCTTCTGCCAGTAAGCCATGCCCCGGTCCAATTTACTAGGTTACTATCTAAACCTATGTAATGGGCGAGAGTTTGCTCCTGACGCCGACCGCTCTCAAAATGGCCTGGTTGGGTCAGGGCACAGGTCCACCCCCCAGCTACAACTTAGAATGGGAAAACACAAGGTAATCTGACTGTGCCAACCACCCAGAGGTGGATTTTTGTGTGACACCTGGCCAGCGGGTGTCAGGTGACATTTCTGGGAAGGGGGCCCAAGTTCAAATACCACTACTGGGAACACAAGGAGAGGCGTGAAGCTGGCTCAAATGCAAGAAACAATGTATTTATTAAACAAAACTATACAAAAACATTATACTAAATATCTACACTCAAACTCTACAACCTTACCAAATTCAGAACTTTACCTACTATGCGGTCAATCAGTCATGAAAACCCTATGCCAGCCACCCCTGCGTGTCTACTGGGGAAAAGGAAAAGAAAGCAAGATGGGGAACCAGCTGCCCGGGGCGGGGAAAACATACAACAGGACTATTCCAAGGCAGTGTCGGCCATCGGCACAAAGGTCTCTAAAGACACCGGAAATGACACCCCTCCAGGAAAAAGTCTGCCACATTCCACCCAGTCACATACCCTATGAGGACTGCCAGGACACAAGGCTACCCAGCCACAGCCCCACATGGACTGTCGGAACAACAGGACAAACAAGGACATGACAGCTGGTCAGGGAAAACAGGGTCGGGCACCTGGGATCACGCGCAGGCTAGAGGTTGACGGCACAATAAACATTTATATTTAAACCCTGTGTTTGTATCTTTATTTCTAGCTCTTAGTACTAAGACACTATGTACACATAAAACAATTCAGAAAATATCAATAAAGGTAAATCACAGTGGCACTGTCGCTTGGTGACCATCGTTGGCTGGCAGGTATTACTCCACATTCATGCAAACAGTTATTTGGTTACAGTTCCTGGCTTAATGGAGCCTTGCACTTGCCCTGTCCCTTTAAATTTAGCACAAGCCACATAATATTCCATTTGAAGGCATGGATAACAATTACCACTCATTTATACAGTTCCTGGCCCCTTTTTGACTGAAGGGGCCCTGATGTTTCCCCTTTAATTCTGGTGAGACTGACATTGCCCCTTTAAGACCACTGTCCATACAGGCAGTTAATCAAGTTCACATTCTCCCAGCCCCTTTCTCCCACTGTCTATGGGGCTTTCCTGTAGCTCTGCCCCATGGGCGGTCCTGGCTAGGGCCTTGCACACCCCTCCACAGTCATTTGGCTCAAGGGAGCCTTCTTTTCTCCACCCCATGGGTGGTCCTTTGCTCGGGGCCCAGACCACTCCCACATTTTAATGGCTCTACAGAGCCTTTCCTTTTGACCAGCCCCAAGGGCGGTACTTCCCTCTGGGGCCTTGACCTTTGCCCCAACAATCATTGCTGCCGGCGCCTGGAAGTGCTTAAGATTTTATTTTAAAAATAAAACAAAGTTCCCTTTTTTTTCTCGGCAGCCAGCACCCAACTGCAGTGTTGTCACCACTCACCCTGCAGCCCTCTCTTCTCTTGTGGGCCGGGGACATTTGCTGCTGGTACTGGGAGGACCTGGACCCACCTCCTCCCACAGGCATCCACTGACTGATGAACTGCAGGTGATGGAGGGGACAGCCTGGACCTGCTGCCCCTCGCATCGTACCTCCAGGGACTGCTAGGCCTAGGAATGGAGGGGCCAGCCTAACGTTGCTGCCGCCGATCCTCCCAGAGAACTTCTGCTGCTGCTGTTGATGGAGGGAATAGCCTAGACCTGCTACCCCTCCCAATGAACCTCCACTCGGCTGCTGGGTGGAAGGGCTGAGGTTGCTGCCACCGCCCCTCCCACAGAACCACTCGGTGGCCAGTCACGGATGGAGGGGATGGGCTGGACCTGCTGCCCCTCCTGACAAATTTTACCACTGCTGCGGCATCGGGGACCCAACAACTACTGTCGCCACCACAGAGAGGAGGGAGCAATCGGCTAAGGACCGGCCAGGATATTGGGAGGGACCCCAGGTGAGTCCCTTCCCATTTGCCTAGCCTCGGCCAGCCTAGTGCTCCCTCTTGCACTTGCTGCTGTTCACTGCCCCCACAACAGACTTCTGCTGAACGGCTGTTGCCGGTCAGATGGGCCGAGGATTCCATCTCGGAATCCTCATGAGCCCATCCCTGCCTGCACTCCCTCACGACCGGGCCCACGAGAGCAGGTGCCTGGCGTGAGGTAACCCCCCATCTACTGTGACTACAGAGCAGAAGTACTCGTTTAGTGCCTCTGCCTGCTCCTCCCCTTCTCTATCCACTCCCCATCCTTCCTAATTCTCACTATCTGGTCCCTGTTCTTCCTTCTCCCCCCCAATGTATCGAAAGAAGTCCTTCTCTCTGTCCTTAATGCCCTGTGCCAGCCTCAGCTCCCTGGCTACCTTGGTGGCTCTGACTAGTCTCAACCTCCCTGGGCCTTTGTACTCCTCCCCATCATCCCCCGATCTTCTGAATCTCTGAAATGCTCTCCTCTTGGCTCTCACCCCTCCATTACCTCTTTGGTCAGCCAGCTGGGTTTCCTTGCCCTTCCCTTCTTACTCTGTACCCTAGTACATGTCCAAGTGGCCTCCGCCAGCCCTACCTTAATGACACCCCATTTCTGATTAGCATCCATGGTTGGCTGGATTCCCTCCAGATGGCTTATTAGACTTTCCCTCATCTTGTTATAGTCTGCCCCCCTAAAATCAATCACCCTGGTAACCGAACCCCTCGCCCCCATTTGCTTCCCCATACTGAGTGTGAACCACACAGAGTGGTGGTCACTCCCAGCCAGAGGGTCCTCAACCTCTAGGGCCCTTACGGCTTCCCCGTTTGATAGTACAAGGTCCAGAGTCTTTCCTAACCTAGTTGGCTCGTGCACCATCTGCACCAGGAAGCTGACTTGAAATGCCCCCAGTATAACTTGCTCCCTAGCATTTGTGGTGGTTGGAGTGCTCCAGTCCACCCCACGTAGGTTGAAGTCCCCCACCAACACTGTGTTCCTCTTCCTGCGAACCCTCCTAACCTGATCTGCCAGTTCCCTGTCCAGCTCCTCCCCTTGAGTTGGTGCCCTATAGACCACCCTGAACCTCAGCACCCTGCCCTTTGGATCCTGAAGCTGCATCCACAGGGCCTCTGTCCTGCCTTCCTC
Organism: Neoceratodus forsteri; assembly: GCA_016271365.2. NCBI lineage: Eukaryota > Metazoa > Chordata > Ceratodontiformes > Ceratodontidae > Neoceratodus > Neoceratodus forsteri. Next base: position 431,398,253 of record CM028132.1, read on the forward strand.
CCACTCTTCCCTTATTCCTTCCCTTACATAGATTGCCACCCCCCCTTTCCTGTTTGCTCTGTCCTTCTTGAGCAGCCTATGTCCAGGGATCATCATATCTCAGGCCTGGTACTGGTTGGCCCAAGTTTCTGTTATGGCCGCAATGTCCACCTGCCCCACTGCCAAAAGAGCCTGGAACTCGGCTGCTTTGTTTCCCAGGCTCTTCACGTTTAGTGACGCTGCCCTCCACCCTATTTCTATGCTTACCCCACCCCGATTTGCCCTCCCTTTTGCTCCTACTCCAGTTCTTTCCCTCCACTATAGCTTGAGGGGTAGGCTTGTCTGGCTCCCCACTCTGGTAGCCCTGCCTGCCATCTGACCACTTGCCACCCCCCCCTTACCTAGTTTAAAGCTACCCTTGTCCTTATGCACTTCTCTAAGCCCTGCTTCAATACTCCCTTCCCTGCTCAAATGTAGCCTGTCCCCTGCATACAGGTCATTATTGTCCCAGGTTGTGCTCCAGCCCCCTACTAACCCATACCTCTTGGTATGGCACCATTCCCACAGCCAGGTGTTGAACCCCCCTTCCCTTCCTCGCAGTACTTGCACAGGGTACTGGAAGCACCTCTGAGAAGGCCAGTGTTTTCCACACCTCCTCACACAGCTTTGCCAGTTCCACGAATCTCCACTTTACTACCTCCACTGTCTCCCCTGACAGGTCATTCATGCCCACATGCACCACAACATGCGGTTTCTTCCATCCCCTCCCTGTGCATTTGAGAATGGCCTGCCCTGCCTGCGTCAACCCAGGAATAGACTCAACCCATATCAGACTACGCCTTTCCCCTTTACTGCCCTATCTGATCCCTTTCAGTCTGGAGTCCCCAACACTAGCACACACCCATCTCCCTGTCCCAATCTTCCCTTCCCCCATTTCCTCCTTGTCCTTCTCCAGTGTCTGACCTCCCCTGCAATCCTATTTCTCTTTGCTTCTCCCCTCTGACCCCCCAGTTCCCACCCGTCTTCTGCTCCCCATCCCCCTTAGTCCCTTGCTATCGTCTGCCTTCCCCTCTACCTCCCTGCTCCCTTTAGCTTAGCACCCCTTTCCTGCCCTATCAGCACTCCCCCCTCCTCTGTACCCCTGATACCACTATCCTTTTCAGTTGTGATGTTCTCCACGTCCCCTGCTACCCTCCTCCCAATGCCTGTCTCCAGAGCTCTCTATTCCCCTTCCCCCTGTCCCTCACTTCTGATGTTCCCTTGACTGCCCATCTTCCCCCACTGTTGCCAGCACTGTGTATCTGCTGCCTGTCACTCCTGTACTGCCCTGCGCAGCCTCCTTTCCCATTGTCCCCAGACCTTCCACCGCTTGACCCCTTTCCAGATGTGAACCTGCCCCTCTTCCCTGACCCCTCCCTCAACCTGGTGATGTTCTCCTGATGTGCCTCCCTGTTACCCCCTGGGAGAGGCCCCCATTCCCCCTTTCTCCCCCCTCTGCCCTCACTCTCTCCAGCTCTCTACCAAGCCACTACACTCCCTCCTCCAGTCTCCTCAGCCTGTGGAAGACTGGACACCCTCCTAGTCTCCATAATACATTTATCCCAAGAGCTGCCCCACACCCACTACAGCCCACTATTCTATCCATGGTGCCCCCTCTTGTTCCCTGCTGCCCTGTTCCACCCCCTGCCCATTCATAGCTCTCCCCCCTCCTACTGTATCCCTCCTTGTAATGTCCCATTATCTATTCCTATGTTACTATAGCCCTTATATACCAGTGATGGTTAATGTTTAAGAAGTGTCTGCAGTTTATTCCAAGAGCACTACTGTATCTGTAGTGACATTTTGTGCAAAGAAAAAACAAACGTAAAAAACTGAATTTCAGGGCATTATATATTTTTATTTATACAGCAATGTACATAAAAGCATGCTCTTTGCCCACAGATGTCAGCTGTTTCTGCATATTTTCCTGCCCTGAGACCATAACCCTGTTCATGACATGCGAACATACAAATTTAGGGAATAAAGATAGAAAAAGGCTGATCAAGTTTATTCTCCCACCAAATCATCTGGAATAGCTGGTCACGCCTTCTTCTTCAAGGTAGTGATTTACTTTAAGCTTGAAGGTAGAAATGGTGTCGACTGACACCACTTGCTCTGGACGTCTGAATCAAGGCATCCGTCACTCGTTCTGTAACGTAGTTTTTCCTCACATTTCCCATAAATGTTCCTCCTTTCTGTGACACCGAGCGTTCCTTTGTTCTCTCATCCCTGTACATTATGAACAGCTGCATTTGGTCTGATAGTGTTGTTCCTATCAGATATTTTAAATACTGTAATGATACCAGTCCCAATTCTCCTCTTCTCCTCAGAGAACAGCCTCAATTCTGCCAGTTGGCCTTTACAGCCCATACTTTCCAAGCCCCGAACAACCTTGCTTGCTCTCCTCTGCCTTTTCAATATCTTTCCTTGGATATGGGGCTACAACTGTATACTTCACTCAGAAAAGATGTCGTCAAGGATGGCTCAGTGGCATGGTGGACAGTGTCACTCACCTCTTGCCACACTGGTGATCCAGGTTCGGGAACAGACTAGGGTCGGGGGGGGCAGGGGAGGATCAGGCATCCATAGACAGCTCTCCTCCTTCGGGGAGGGGGTACAATGTGTTACTGCTGCTTGGTTGCCACCTAGTGGAGACTAGGTAGTGCAGCAGCGCTCGCCACCTCGTCGACTGGGTGCGGACACTGAGGTGTGCTGAGTCTTTATGCAAATCATGCGCACCACTGCATGCATGCCAGCCTGGGATTGGGGAGATGACAAGAGGAAAAGCACTGCCACAGGCAGGATGATGTCAGCAGCCTCATTTGCAGAAGTATCCCGTAGGCCGTGCACCACCGCCCGAGGTGCGTAGTCATCCATGGAGGTAACAACAAGTAGATGGGATACGTTTCAAGTTGGGGTGGGGGTGACAGGGCTGGGGGTCACAGACAGAAGGGGTCTGTGGGGAAGAACTGGAGGATAAGAAAGGATGGAAAGACAAAAATAAAGAAAGATGGTGCCTGACTAGTGATCTGTACATGAGCATTACAATATCTCTTATTCTGCCAATGAAGTTTCGCTTGATAAAATGATTGTATTTGCTTTGTTAGCCACTGCATCACACTGCTGGCTTCATTTAAATGCGTCACTCATCATTATGTTGCAACCCGGGAATGCTGTGTCAAAAGATGGCGGCAATGCTGAGCCAGCCAGCAGGAGCTACTCATTTGTAAAAACTTTGCCTGCTTGTTATTTTCTAGTTTTTCATTTGTTTTTCCCTGTTTTTGCTCCGGTTCTCTCACCCGTTATCGAATGTTCAGCATCTAGTGTTTTAGTTCTGTGTGTTGTCGACCACGAGGGACAACTTGTTTGGGAAGCTTTGTGATTGGCTTCTAACCTACTGGATGTTCGGGGCTTCTGCTGCCTGTGGCGTGTGGTGGATTGTTGAAGACGCCTCGCTGGGATTGACGGCTGGGATCTTGTCGAACCAACAGAGACCATCACAGGCTGGCGTTGCGGTTCTTGTTGCAGCTTTGAACTGCTTGGGGAACTGTGGAATTGTGAGTGACATCAACGGATTGCCTGGGACTACCCAAGAGGTGTACAGGTACTGTTCTGTGTATGGGAGGCCAGCTGGATCCTAGGATTGGAAGAGCAGTGTGGTCTGGGAGCTGTGTTGGGTGGGGGTCTCCTCCTGTGCCTAGGGCTAATAGCCGAGTGTGTTTCCCGTGACTGAGCGGGAGTTGCCCTTTGTGTTCTCCAGGGAACCGGAGTGCCATTTGGGCTTTCACCTAAATCTCCTGCGGATCAATCCTTGTGGCTTGCCTTTCGGGGGATTGTAGTTGCGGGTTGTGGATGGCTCGGTGTTGAGGCCTGTAAGTTGGTGCACTTGGGAGGACTCCCCTTTGAGATTTAGTTTTAAACGCCCCAGCCCGCTGCTACGTTGAAGATCTTCTGAGCTGTACCTTGAGAGTTTTTCGGGACTGCAGTTTGGCCTGAGGCCTGCTTTTTTCTGCCCATCGAGGTTTTGTCCCTGCAGCAACTTGACTGGGTTAACCTGGGATTGCCCTTCTATGATGCTGAACTCTGGATTGATTTTATACATCAGCTCGCCCTCTTATTTTAGTGGAGGGAAGTGTTTAAATATCATGTTTTTTTGGCAGTTTTCTCCTTCCCCTGCAAATGACTTGAGTTAAATGTGACTGGAAGCTTTTTCTTTTACTGCTGGATCTTCCCCCACTACGTGAGCGGTAGTGGGGTTGACCTATCTTGGACAAAGTAAACCAGAGTGGTGAGAGGACTCTGGTCCACTAGATCTTGTATTTTATAGTTTTTGGTTTGGTGTTTGTTGAATTTATTTTAGATATTGTTATTGTACTGTATTTTGTGGAAAGGGTGGGTATTCATAGGGTTGTTCTCTGAGGGAGGTGTTACAGTTTAGATTATTTTTATATTATATATCTTTTTAGGAGTGGGAGAAGTACGGGTGTGTTGAGTGTTATTAGTTCTGGGCAAACTAGGGATTGAAGATGTGTTGGCCTGTTGCTATCCCGGTCAGGCACTACTCCACCTCTGAACTCCGGGACCTTCGGCCCTTTAATTGTCCTCCCTTGCCCATAGCAGTTTATAGTCGCTGCAGGGCACTGAGTATTGTCAGCAAGAGACAGAGGTGGGCTGAGGGTTCTGGACCTCGGGGGCAGGGCAGCCATATCGGGGTTGTACAGACCAGGAGATTCCCCGAGGTGAAATGGTCTCTGGAACGTGGGTCTCCATATATACTTACCATACCCAAGGGCTCCAGTTTTTCTGGGCCAATAGCTCGGCCAGACCCAGAATCCTGTCCAACTCGAGTGGTATTATGCAACGGCAGGTCTATTAGGAACAAGATGGTGGTTATCACAGATCTTGTTGGAACTGCAGACCTGGCATGAATCACTGAGACCTGGCTTGATGGCAATGCGGGCCCCATCTTAGAGGCGGCAGTCCTAGTCAGGTTCTTGGTGATACACGCTCAAGATTGGACAGCAGGGGTGGATGTGTAGCTGTTTGTTTTAGATTGGAATTGGGCCTTACTGGTATGCCAATTAAAGAAGTCAGATCATTTGAGTTTACCGTAGTAGCAGGTGTGGGCTGCAGGATCGTTCTCATCTACCATCCACCTGGAGATGAGAACTTGTTTCTGCAGGAAGTAGCAGACTTCATCGTCGATATGGCGTTTGAGTCGCCCAGGTTGATGGTCCTGGGCAACTTTAACGCCTAGGTCGACGATGAACTCTTGCAGTTTGGTCAAGACTTCCTCCAACTTATGAATTTGTTTGGGTTCACACAGGTAGTTGCCTCTGCTACTCATAGCCACGGTCACTCACTTGATCTGGTCTTCCTCCTGGGGATCGAGACCTCCGACTTGGTGGTGAAACCAGTCATATGGTCTAATCACCGCACTGTAAGGTTCAATTTCCAGGCTCCCCCTTATAGGTCTGCCACTGTGGAGATGGTCAGATATTGCCAATTGAGGGATGTGACCCCAGAAGGCCTAATGGTGGTATTAGACCTATCAGGATTCTTAGGGGCAGGTGAAGATCCAGAGAGTTTAGTTCAAGCCTATAATAAGGCCATTACTGAAGCCCTGGATTCTATCACCCCACTCCATATTTGCCCCCCCCCCCCTTGGTTTGATGGGACCTTGAGGAGTTGCAACGAGTGGGACGAAGGCTTGAACGTCGCTGGTGGAAATAGACTTGATGCCGACCACCTTAGATTGCTAGATCATTATCAAAGCTATCAATCAGCAATCACACGTAAGAAGGCAGAGTTCCTGTCTGGTGAGATTGCTGCTCCTCAGAATAGACTGGCTCAGCTCTTTTGAACCGTGGACAGGTTGTGCAACCCAACCTGTCTACAGGTTGGAGGTGCTTTTTCACAAGTTAAGTGTGATGAGTCCGTGCAATTCTCTTTTTTTTTTTTTTTTTGAAACATTTAACACTTTTGCACACACACCCGAACAGCCCCCATCTGACCGACCCCAGCCCTGTCAACCGGAATTACCAGGGCTTACCTTACGCCTGGCCCAGGAGCAGAGCCTGCGGGGAGTCAGTTGCCATCCTGCCGCCGGCGATTTTCTTCTTCCGTTTACACCCAGGGGCTCCAGGAGTGGGTACGCATGCATGTAGAAGCACGCATTAGTCCCACGGCCCCGGTAATGGCACCTTCCACCCCCCAGGCCTAGCGCCTGGTTCCTCCTGGCCCGTGCTGTCCCCAGCCTTCACCAGGTGGCAGCCATCAGCCAGAGGAAGCCCTTACACCTCCCCAGAGAGGAGAGCTTGCCTATCGGCAGCTCCATCCAGCTCCGCCCCCCCCATGCCAACCTCTGACGGACCACGCTCGTTCCTGAACCCGGGTTGCTGGGGTGCCGCGAGGTAAAGCGTTCAGCACCTCAGCCCTCAGCGCCACTGGGCCAGAGTTCTCACAATTCTTTGTGGATAAGATGGCTGACATTAGGGCCGAGATCCGTCCAGTGCTCTCTATGGGGGTTGGCGGTAGTTGGTGTGTGATATGTGGTTGCTTCGCCCCGGTTTTCTTGGATATCTTTTGCCTGGCCGGAGATCGTGGACATCATGTGGATTGTGCAGAATTTGCAGCCAACATGCTGTAGTTTGGATCTGGGCCCTACACGCCCGTTATTGGGGCGTATGGAGTCCATCGGCCTCCTCCTTGCAAAGATTGTGTGGTGCTCTTTAGATTCAGGTGAGTTTCCTAGTACCCTGAAGGAGGCAGTGGTTACACTGCTCCTTAAGAAAGCTGCTTTGGACCCAAACTGCTGTGCCAACTACAGACCCATCTCTAACCTCCCCTTTGTTGGGAAGGTGATTGAGAAAGTGGCTGGCTGCACCTGGAGAACCATCTTACCATCCATGATGTCTACGATCCTCTCCAGTCTGGTTTCCGGAAAAACATAGTACTGAGACCACTCTGGTTCGGGTGCTCAATGATCTCTTGATGGCGAGAGATCAGAAGCGCCAGACCATTTTGGTGCTTCTTGACCTCTCCTCAGCGTTTGACACTGTGGACCATGGAGTGCTGCTCGAGCACCTGAGTGTTATCTGTGGCCTGGCTGGTCCAGTTCTCAGATGGTTTCAATCTTTCCTAGCTGGCAGATCCCAGAGGGTGGTGTCGTTTTTTTTTTCCCTCCGACTCGTTCTCTCTGCCGTTGGGGTCCCTCAGGCCTCGGTGCTGTCCCCCATGTTTTTTGCAGTGTACATGCTGCCCCTCGGAGACATTGTAAGACGACATGGGCTGAGGCTTCACTGCCATGCTGATGATACACAGCTCTATCGGTCTTTTGCACCGCACCAGAATAGTGCGGTCTCAATGTTTAACAGCTGGCTGGCAGAAATCCATGACTGGATGAAATCTAGCTGGTTGAAATTGAATTCTGGGAAGACTGAGGTGTTGGTGGTGGATCCAGGTCGCCGGATAGAGAGGTCGGTAGTGGGTTTACCCTCTGGGCTTTGCCTTGAGGGTGTACAACTATCTTCCTCTGAACAGGTGCATGACCTGGGGGTGGTTCTAGACAATGGGCTGACACTGCATGCGCAGGTGCCGGCAGGCATCAAGTCCTCCTTTTATCATCTTAGAAACTTCGCCAGAATTAAACACCTTGTTCCATCTGGTGATTTGCCTATGTTGATCCACACTTTTGTGACTTCGCGCCTTGACTACTGCAACTCCCTTTATCTGGGGCTGTCGGGGGTTGATATCTGCTGCTTGCAGCCAGTGCAGAACGCTGCAGCACATCTGTTGACTTGGGACTTCTCGTTCTAGTCATATTACTCCCGTGCTGCGCGATCTGCACTGGCTGCCTATACAGTGGCAGATCACCTTCAAGGTCGGTCTTCTAAGCCGGCCCGGTGGCACTGAGGATTGAGGCGCTGAACGCGACACCTCACACCACAACGGCGACCCAAGTCGGGAACGAGCCAGGGTCGTCGGAGGCCAGCGGGGGGGAGGGAGAGGATGTGAGATGCTGCCTTCTGGCAGCGCTCCGCCTCGGGAGGAGGACTCCAGCTCTCTTGGTGCTTGGCTGCCCCTGGTGGAGGCTGGAGGGACAGTGCCACTCAAGAGGAGCTCTGACATAGGTCGATGGGGAAGAGTGAGGGGACCCGGTCCGAAGCTGCAGTGCGCACGTGTGCCTCCACACGCATGCGCCACTGCTTCTGGGGGTCCTGGGGTAGCTCGGGGAGAAAATGGAAGAAACTGTGGGGGCCAGCATGGATGATGCCCCTGGACCGACTCTGGGGATCTGTCGGGGCACACAAGGTGCTAGAAGCCCCCGAAGGACCCTGAGTTCGGTAGGCTCGGCAGACGCTGAAGTCGACCCGCCACAGGAGGATAAAAATAGTTGACCAAAAAAAAAAAAAAAAGAGTCAGTCTTCTGACCTATAAAGCCCTGCACGGACTGGGTCTGAGCTACCTGCAAAAGCTCCAGACTCCCTACAGCTCTGGCCAGCCTCTCTGCTCAACTGACGAGAGGTTGTTAGAGGTTCCCAGGGTGCGGTTGAAAATATCTGGGGCCCGAGCTTTAATGTTCAGTGCCCTATCCCTGTGGAATTCTCCACCTCGTCAGATTAGAGAGTGCGGGACTGTGGAGAGGTTTAAAACGGGCCTGAAAACATATTTGTTCAAGCAGGCATTCAGTATTTAATATGGGATCTTTGGATAATTTTAATTGAAGCATTTAAATTGTACTGTAAATAATTTTTAGTGAGCTGTTTTGTTTTTATGATGTTTTAAGTATGTACAGCGCTTTGATTTTAAGAACTGCACTAAATAAAGCATTATTATTATTATTTATTATTATTATGTCAGTGATGTCAGCATTGCTCAGTAGCACATCTGACTCTAGGCCAGAAGGTTGTGGGTTATAGTCCCACACCAGGATTGGGCTCATACCTAAGACACTGGCACCTGAGTGCAGTACCTGGGGCGCTGCACTGTTGGGGTGTGCTGTCCTCTGGATGAGACATTAAATCGAGGTCCCTTCTACCCATCTGTAGTGCTGTCCTGGTGGAGGTCCACTTGGAAGTAAAAGAACCAAAAGCACTTTTTACAACAGTAGGGGAGTTTTTTTATTGAAGGATTCAAAAACACAAATATACAGAACAAAATCAAAAGGGCAGAAATAACTCATTTCTCATAAACTGTTATCACAACAATTTCCATAATTTCATGTAGATAAACAATCCCATGTCAGCTGGGAAAATCAATAAGACCATTATTTATATTTCAGAAAAAAGGAAAATCCTTTCCACCACATCCTAACTTCATCCAGCGGGTGAAAGGAGACATCTTTCTCGTATATTTCAAGCAGTCTCAGAGAACTGTTGAAATACTCTGTAAGGCATTTATTGCTGTCTTATTACCCACTTGAACTCTAGCTTGCCAGAGACAGAATTGTAATACAGTTAGAAAGACTGTGTGTGTCCCCTTTTGAAATTTTGAAAGAAATTGGGGATAATCACCAAGTATCAAAATATCATAAGTCAAATTTTTGAAGCCAGGGCAGTTCCCATGTTTGTGCTAGGAACTTCCACAGATTATATAACCAAGTGCATTCCAAAGCAAAGTGCTCCGTAGTTTCCTCTTGAGGCTGCACTGTATGTATCAAGAAAAGTCCTCTCTTCCATCGTTTTATGTTTGCCGTTTCCCCTTACATTACATTTACCATAGGAACTAAGCCATAGGACTTCCCACATTCTTGGGGGCACCCGTTTTTCGTTTAAGAGACAGAGGCCCTTTTCTTTTTTGTTAGAGTTACAATATTTAAATTTTGGTTCAGTTGGACCAGTTTCCCTTAGAACATAGTAACAGAGATGCTTATGAGTGGATTATGCTACAAGTGTCCTAGAAATATTCTATTTATACAATTTCTGAATGGAAGGTCTAAGATAATCCGGTACTTGTAAGTATTTAGAAAACTTAAGAGGAGCATCAACCTATTTATCTAAAAAAAAAAAATGTGGAGGTTATTTCAAATCCACCAACAAGTTAGACAGTGTTGTGCTTGAAGGGATAGTTTCAATGAGTGAACCCAAAATAAAGAGTGTAAGAATATTACCGGTTCAATCATACCAACTCCGCCTTTATTTTTACGTAAGTAACAGCGGCAGTAGTAGAGGAATTTTGTTTTTATTAAGTATTGTACATCATCACAACAAAAAGTTCATACAAAAACAAGAAGAAAACACAATCATTACTTCACGCAACAGGAACATCTGAATCAGTTATCCAAGGAAGATTGTGCCATACAGTTTGAATATACCTAGCAGTTTGGTGAGCTTTTTCTTTATAATACAAACAACGCATTTCCTTACAAACACTCCCCACAATATCATCATATGTCAGCACTTTTCGTTGAAGTGTAAACAAACAACGAGCGTTCCAAATATACAATTTAATAATGGAAAATAACACAGATAAGGTACCAGAATCCCAAGGAGACCATTCTCTGCCAAAGGTACCGTAAAGCAATGTCTCATAAGAGACCGTCCGAAAAGGTAACATGTTCCAACACGTAGCCACATAAGACCAAAAGGATTGAATAAAAGAACATGTAAAAAATAAATGAAACACAGTCTCTGATTGTGCCAAACACTGAGGCCTACTACAAAATCTTTCATTTAAAGCTTTATGTTTATTTTTTTTTTTTGAAATTACTATTTTTTCCTCCTTCTTGCCTGCCATCCCTGACCCTTCAGGAGCCTCAAGGTAGACATCCCTCTGCCTTCCACCCTGCCCGTATGACCCCACAGGAACCCCATAGAGCTTCGGTTTACCCCCCCGAGCGGGGATGGGGCAGAGCCCCCTTACCCCAACAATCAGATTTGTCGGTCCGGGGGCCATCGGGCGGGCGGAGGCACATCGAGGGCACGCTCCAGAGGCTCCATCTTCCCGGCGATGGTATGCTCACTTTCCCCACCCCTACAGCCGTAGGGACTCCTGACGCCAAGGTGCAGAGCCCCCGACGCCATGCTGTATGTCGGCAGCCATTTCCCCTTATCATTGGGGCTTGCAGTACTCCGAGCCTCCGCTCAGAGTCAGACAAGTGTTCGGGCTATAGCCTGACCCACCCCGGAGTAGGCGAGCTGTCGTGGGACGCTCAAGCCTAACTCCCCCCAGCCGGCCCACCAGCGACCCGAGTCCGCTCCCGAACCCGGGTCGTCGGCATGGAGCGAGGTGTGGCATCCAGCGCCTCAACCCTCAGTGCCACCGGGCCGGCTAAGCTTTATGTTTCTGATTAGCCTTAATATTCAATTTTTCATGGCAACAAAGTCACTGAACATCCAAAAATTTACAAGGCACTCGAGTGTTACGCAACAATCGCATAACAGCAGGTATCAAAGACGGGGGCATAAAGGCAGAGTGATGGGCTCCCAAAAATGTTTATCCGGCACTACAGAGTACAGTAATTTTTTTGAATAATGCAATAAAAGTTGAGATGTAATACCCCAACTTCTAAGGAGCACAAAAATAAATCTATAATAAACAGAAGAGAAGGGAACTGATTTAAAAACTTTCATTGTATCTGAAAACCAACCACTATACCAGGGTCGAATCTGATTTTGGAAAAAGGGGTGACCAAACAGTAAACTGCTGACTACAAATAGATGAAGATTAGTAAACAAAAACTGAATAAACAAAAATAGGACCGGATTAATCATGTTCAATCCACCATCCGCCACCTTGAGGTACAATATGTTACGTTTAATGGGGTTCAATCTACTACGCCAGATTGTTTGGAAAAATAAACCAGAAAGAGTAGCATCCCACTCTTTAGGGGGAGGGAAAAATCATACTCACATATAAAAATAAAGGCAACAAATAAGTCCTGATCAAGAGTACCCGTTTAAGCTTTCCCATAGGCTATTTAATCCAACCATCGACCAACGCCTTCCCTTGTGCAAGCTCTGAATCACAATTAACAAGATCCTGTCTACTAGTATCAAAGGCAATCCCTAAAAGAGAGATAGGACCCTCTGTCACTGGTATACCAGCCATATGAGTGGCAGAAAAAGCCAATCCTAAACTTTTAAGGACACATTTGTTTTTATTCAAATGTACACCAGAAGCAGTACCATAAAGAATACAAAACTCAAGCGCCCTATTTAAATCAGTTTCTGATTTCAGAAGTAGACAAATGTCATCTGCATAAGCGGTGGCAGTCCATGGGGCATGATGACCAGAAATCAGAACCGGGTTAAAAAAACGAATATCATTCAATAACCGGAGTAAAGGATCAATACAAAAAATAAATAACAAAGGACTTAAGGGACACCCCTAATGGACACCCTTTACCGGAACCAAAGGCCCCAAAAACCCATTTACCAATGGTTTAATAAAGATGCAATTATAAATAGCCTGTAACCAAGCAATAAACGAATCCAGAATACCATAGCGATGGAGAGTCATCCATAAAAACCCATATTCCACGGAATCAAAAGCCTTCCTCTGATATAAAGATATCACCAGGCCAGAGGTAGAAGCAAAAGAGTCGGATTCAAAAACTTCCCTCAGCACTAAAAGTTGGTCCGTTATCAACTTGCCTGGAATAGCACAAGATGGGGTTACTGGAGATGACAAGATGCAACCACAGATAAGCGGAGAGCTAATATCTTCATAAGAATTTTAAAATCAACATTTAACAAGCATATTGGTCTCCAATTATTTAAATCTTGCTTAGCACCTTTCTTATATAATAAGGTTACCACTCCCATAGTTGTGTGAATGGGAAAATAACCCTCATATAACATAAAATTATAAACCTGGGCCAATTCCTGAGAAATATGAGGAATAATTAATGCATATAATTCTGAGGGAAGACCATCCAAGCCTGGTACCTTCCACTTGGGTAATGCAGCGACTGCCTGCAAGACCTCTGCGGGAGAAATAGCTGAGGTAAGGGCAGTGACCGCAGACCCAGAGAGGGAAGGAATATCCAAAAAAGGAAACCAGTGGGAGAAGGCAGTAGTATCAGTAAGTCGTGTATCAAACTGCAGCCCCAAATACTTAGACACTACTGACATAATATCCAATTGTTTCGTAGCAGTTGACATATCAGAATCTCATACAGCTGACATAGTTTTATGCTGAATTCTGGAAGAGCAACTAAGAAAAGGGCAAACCTCCGCCAAAGATCCCTGTGTACCAAAACGCTGTTGCATAGTCAGGGATGCCATTTGCTTCTCATTAAATATCTGCATTTGCTGCTTAATAAGCTGAATCTGGTCCCCAAAATCATGTTTGGTAATATATGCTAAGCTCATCAATTGCTGCAGCTGCAGTTGCTGTCTGAGCGTCTGATATTGCAACTTCTCAGAATCCGAGACATGTTTACTTTCACATAGTAAGAGAGTCCTCAAATCAGATTTAAGACTATCCCACCAGAGAAAAGGGTTATCAAATAACTGAAACAAAGTCTTTTTCCCACCAATCAAATATAATATCTGCTGGAGTAACGAACCCCTGGAAAGTAATAATGTATTAAATTTCCAAAGGCCTGGGCCGTGAGGGGGTTCCCACGCCCCTACTACCATGGAAAGAGTCTTGTGATCAGAATAAGACACAGAGTCCACCTGTGCGGCTAGTACAGGAATCCGTTTACTGAGGAAAAAAAAAAAGTCTATTCAGGTAGCATGTGTTATCCCCTCTGAAAAGTATGTACCCCTACGGTGGAGTGACTTATAGACATCTTTTAAATGAGCTAAGTGAACTGTAGATTGTAAAGCTGACATGTCACAAAAAATCTTTCTAGTAGAGGTACCACTATCACGATCTTGAAGCGTGAGACCGCAATTAAAGTCACCACCCCAAAGCACAGATTGTGCAGAGAAAAGAAAAGGTCGAAGCTAAAAGAAAATGTCCACCCGATCAGCTTTTAGTTGTGGTGCATAAATACTAATTAAACGAAAACAGATGTCCCGTATCTTGACATCCAACAAAAGAACCCTCCCTGGCACCAAATCAATCGGTTTTATAAGCTGAAAAGGGAAACTAAATAAAATCCCCACCCCAGTACATGCACCCAAACCCATAGACCAGTAAGAAGGACTCCTGTACCAGTCGCGTTTAGCATGGCTAACCTCAAGGGCTGTGTGCAATCTAGTGTCCTGCAGTAAAACAACATCCGCACAGGTGGACATTAGGTGGGAAAAGACTCCACCACGTTTTTGTGGATTTTTAATACTATTGACATTAACTGTCAAAAATTTCAGCTGTTTGGAAAGGCTCATTTAAAGAAATCAAGGGGGTTTAAGTGACTTAGATTTTCCAGTACCTGAGGCCCGTTTCTTTCTCCCTTTAGGAGTAGGCTTTCCTTTCAGTGGGCCTGCAATTTTCTCAGGATCACCTAATTCACTAGTTTCAGAATCAGAACAAAGACCAGTACAACGAGAACTCTCCGCGAGACTTCGGAGCTTTCGTCCAGAAAATCAGCTTCCAAAAGCAATGGTTGAAAGTGACAGTAAGTTTGGGTTTCTGAGATTTTATGAACCTTGGGGGCTGTCTGTCTCCAAGTCCGGCGGTGTGTTACCCGTTGTTCGGGGTCAACGACCGGTCATTGGGGGTGGTGGCATGGCAGGAGAGAAAGGGACAAGCAAAGTCTTTGGGCCCTGCAAAGGAAGGGTTAAAGGGACAGGAGAGGGCTCAGCAGTCTCCACTGATGCAGGAGCCTCCTGGGGCATCTGAGCTACAGGAGGGAGGTCAGAACAGAATTCAGGAGAGGGGGGGCAACATCGACAGATCAGAAGATGGTTGAGAATCTGATGGCAAGGAAGGGGTCCCCAGACCGTACATGCACCCTCTGGGCAAGTGCTACCATCAATCTTTGCTCCTCTAAGTCCCCAGAACCAGATTTGGAAGAAGCAGCTTGTGTACATTCACCATAGGTATGACCAGAAAGGCCACACAAATTACAACTGACGGTTTCAGAACAATGCATGGAAATATGACCTAGTTTACCACACAGGGAACAACAGATCTTGTCACAGGCACTACTAAGGTGACCCGGAGCACCACATTTATAACAAGATTTGGGCTGGCCTGGGTAAAATAAAACACCACGGTCACCCCACAGAAAAAAAAAATGTGGCAAATGTTGTAAAGAACCTTGCAATTCCTGAAGAATAACCCTAATCTTCCAACCCCCCCATCCAAATGTTTTCACTATCAAAAATAGCCTCAGGGGCTCCCAAAACGGTACATCATTGTTTAAGCCAAGAGACTAAGTCAGTCACACTGACACCTTCATTACGAAAAAGAACTGTAACAGACTTCTGAGCAGGTCTGGTAAGAGGGATGACCTCAAAGGGAGCCCACAGTGGGGTATTTTTCACCGTCCCATACCTGCTCCAAAATGCCTCTAGGCCAGCTTGTAATTTAAAGCTGACGTCAAAGGAACGCTCCCCAGAGACATGTATGAGAGCACATAATTCAGTGGCTAAAAAGTGCAAGCTATGTTTAAGCAACATTTTCCCCCTTATTCCCTATCTGGAAATACCTCAAGTCCACCTTTATACACAATCGCACAGCATTATGGCGTCTAGCTGGGCACCTTTAAAAAAAAAAAAAGCATATCCGTTTTAGGCGCTGGTATTATCTCCCCAAAGAGGTCGCGTTATCACCCCCCAAGGAAGGGGTAAAAGAAGGAGCAGAAGGTAGAGGGGAGGCCCCGGGGGGCAATCATCAGAAAGAACATGGGGCAAAGAAACAGGACACCTAGAAACCTGAGGAGGTAATACAGTCCGTAAAGGAAAAAACAGTTTAGGATCAGGGGTTAATTCTAAATCAGTGTCTAGATGTAAGTCAGATACCTCACCCGAGGAACCTCACACAGACTGAGAAAGCACAGGTGTAGGGGATGGGGACTTTGCGGTGATTTTTACTCCACGATTACGTATTGGGGCAAATCCAGAGGTCCATTGCTGAGAGACAGGTGAACGCACCCATCCCGCTGCCCTGAGAGAATGATCCACCGACCACTGTTCCATGTCATCCGGAATCGAGTCTGCCCATCCCTTCCGTGGGAACACAGACCACAGATTCAGCACGCTCATACCGAACAAACCTACATATCTTGGAAACTTTATAAGCTATACAAAATGACCAGCAGCAAAGTTGTTCAGGACAAAAAGATCTTTACAATGAGGGTAGTCACTAAGCTGAACTCTATATAGTTTTTAAAACATAGCACCTATACTGTTGTGAACTGACTGTAAAGCAGTGCTTGCTGCTAAATCTATGGTTCCTGCTATACCACTGTCACATGAGACGGGATGCATTGTAGGAACAAGGAATGCAATAAAGTTATCACAGATGGAGATGCCCAAGGGGCCGTAAAACTACCATAAAGCTGGTAGGCTAATTAGGAAAAATTCCTAATAGCAGACAGAGAGGAGGACACACTAGGACTTCACACACAAATCAAAACACTCTGCACAACATATGTTTTCGCAAATTCCGGGTGGACTACTTCTTAATGGGTTAAGCTGCATTGTATTTAGTCCACGAGGCTACTGCCATTGCAATGCTACAAAAAACAAGCATAGAGGAAATCACTATTGTTTCATGCGGCTTTGTGACATTTATCTTGAAAGCATATTAGTCATTAATTGATCTAATCATAATTAAAGTTAGCTGTTCACATTAGATGGCTGTTTGAAATTGATTAGCACAGTTTAAATTCAGGGGAAGCACAATCCTATGCTAATCTAGACAAGTCTGTTTACACAGAAACATTCTGAAGGTCAAAGTCAACCATGGCTGCAGCCCACCAGAAGGCTTACTCAGTATTTACCCTTGCAATTCCCTACATAAAGTGGGAATGAACACTGCTCTCAATACTTTCTGGTATTATACTCACACCAAACATGGACACCTTCATCAACCTAAAGAAGACTGTCCCATATTTACCTGCGAAGCTGCTTGATTTATGATGTCAGAAGAGACGGACAGGAAATTGTCTGAGATTTATTTGAGCCCTGAAGGTTAGTATGGTGCGGTTATACCATGTGGAGGTGAAAGGAAGAGGAGAGAAGGAGAGAGAAAGAAAGATGAGAGGAAAACAACAAACCTCTCCACCTCCTAATTGTATGTTCTGAGCATCTCTGGGGCAAGTTATTGTATTTTTACTTGTTAAAGCGTTTTTACCAGGAAGGGATCAAAATTCATTTACAGAAGTCTGCTGGGGAAAGATACATCAAGTAGCAAAGCATATGTGGCAACAACAGCAATGAAAAACTGCAACCAGAAACCTAGGCACAAATACAATCGCTAAACAGCGATAAGCAACAGGATTCAGTAAACAGCTACACGGCAGTGCATGACATGACTACAGTCAAGCTAGGACTAGCTTACACAATCAAGGTAGGTCTAACCCTTTATTCACGCCTCGTAAGGCTAGTTAAGCCTATGAATATCATTAGTGAGGTTTGCAAACCCAGTGGCCGATGTGTGTTTTATCTGTACTGATCATGTTGTATCAGGGTACAGGAAGTACATTTTATACCTTTCCTGGAAACTCCTGCACATATTCTAGTACTGGAGCTACCTGCTACACACAGTTGCTTGTAGCACTGGTCACAAGCAAGGCCAGCTTGGTCCAATGAGAGCAGAACAATTTGTCCCTTACCAGTACTGCATACAAAATCATTAAAGGAGTTAAGAAATTATTTGTACATACTTAACTGCCCTTAGATCTTCCTTTCTGTGCCAGTTATGTATTATGATATGGTTGACCAATTTTTGATAAATAGACTAACTTTGGGGTACCCACAGATTTACACGGAGTTCCACGCTCCTCACCAGCTACTGCTCTTTCTTGTCATATCTACATAGATACATACATAGATAGATGCATAGACAGTGTCGGCAGATAAGGGCCTGTGGCCCACCCAGTCTGCCCATTTGAGCTTCTAAGTTCAGTTTGTTTTCCTAGAAGTCTGTTGCACCTTACCCCTGACCTCCAGAATTCCTTTATGTCTATCCCATGCATTCTTAAATCCCGTGATTGTTTCAGCCCCCACCACTTCCTCTGGCAGGGTGTTCCACTTGTCCACCACCCGTTCTGTGAAGAAATTCTTTCTCATGTTTCCTCCGAATCGTCCTCCCTCCAACTTCATCCCATGCCCTCTAGTCCTGGAACATCTTTTTCGCTTAAAAATAGTGTTTTCCTGCACCCTGTTCCTCCCTGTAAGATACTTGTATGTCTCTATCATATCCCCTCTCTCCCTCCTCTCCTCCAGGGAGTACATGTTCTGTTCCTTCAACCTGACTTCATAGGACTTGTGATGCAATCCATGCACCATCTTTGTTGCCCTCCTCTGAACCTTCTCTACCCTGTCTATGTCCTTACGTAGGTATGGTCTCCAGAACTGTACACTGTACTCAGGTGGGGCCTCACTAGTGTCTTGTATAGCGGAATTATGACCTCCTTTCCTGCTGGTAATGCCCCTGCCTATACATCCCAGCATCCTATTTGCTTTACCTGCTGCCTTGTCACACTGTTTCCCTACCTTGAGGTCATCAGAGATGATAACCCCAAGATCCCTTTCCTGCTTGGTGCATGCTATATCCTCACCCCCCAACTGATATATTGTGCCAGGGTTTTTGTGCCCCATATGCATTATCTTGCACTTCTTTGCATTGAATTTCAACTGCCAAACCCCTGACCATTCTTCAAGTTTCTGCAGGTCGCTTCTCATTCTGTCTACATCCTCTGGTGTGTCTACTCTGTTACAGAGCTTTGTGTCATCAGCGAACAGTGAAATTCTGCCTTCTAGGTCCTGCGCCATGTCATTGATGAAGATGTTGAATAGGACCGGTCCCAGCACTGATCCCTGTGGTATCCCACTGGTCACTCTTCCCTCTGTGGAGTGAAAGCCATTTACCACCACCCTCTGTGTCCTGCCACCCAGCCAGTTACCTACCCACCACACTACTGTCCTGCCCACACCCATATTCCCCGGTTTGTGTAATAGTCTTCTATGTGGCACAGTGTCAAAGGCCTTGCTGAAGTCCAGATAGGCCATGTCCAGTGCCCTCCCCTGATCCACCTCCCTAGTCACCCAGTCAAAAAAATTCAATGAGGTTGGTCTGACATGACCTCCCCCTGGTGAAACCATGCTGCCTTGGGTCCTGTACTCCATTGACAACTAGATGTTCCACCAATCTCTCCTTCAGTAGTGCTTCCATGATCTTCCCCACTACTGAGGTGAGGCTGACTGGTCTGTAGTTCCCTGCTTCCTCTTTGTTCCCACTTTTGTATACGGGGACTACATCTGCTGTCCTCCAGTCTTTAAAACATTAATCTGTAAGACATTCCATGACATCGGGTTACACCATTCCATACTATTCATCTGAATGACCTGAATGGAGTTACTGATTCATATAATGTTCAGAATGTTCTATTAAAAACGACAGCAGCAACTGCTGAGGATAGAGGGATCCAGGGCAGTTACAAAGGCAACACAATTAGATTATTAATTTAACAAAAAATGTCCAAAACACATCAGAATATTTGATGGACACTAAAAGGACAACTGGCGAGCATCTAGAGGTGTAAACATAGAGAATACTGGATGGGCAACTATACACAACCAGTGTGTTCTGTCACAGAGAGATTCTGATTCCCTCTGACCTTGAGAGCGAAGCTAGAGAGGTCCGTGGGAATCAGAACCCCAAGGTGGCAGAACATATAGAATAATACAGAACATACAGAATAAAGGATGGGGAAGAGTGTGATATGAGAATTTAATGCATACCCGAGGTATGGGATCAAAGCATCCCACACTGAAGGTGTGCATTAAATTCTCATATCACACACCTTCTCATCTTTTATTTTACATATTATACTGGTGAACAATTTTTTCCAGCCCTAGTGCTGCGACCCTGTGACACAGACACACAGTGCTTTGACGCGGGAGAGAGAGAGAGAGAGAGAGAGAGACACACACACACACTCCTCGTCTCCCTTTTTCCTCAGGATGAGGATTTTTTTGTTTTCTTATTTTATTGTAACATTCAGGATCATGATTTCCAGCCTGGGTGCGTAGCTCTGTTACACAGTGCTGTTCCTGCTCGCAGTGTCGCTGAAGGTGACGAACAGCAGGATCAACCAGATAACGTTTTTAAGGGGGGTTGTTTGTTTAAAAAAAATGTAAAGGCAAGAGCGCCCAGATAGATAACTGTATGCTTGTGTGACAGTGTGGCAGCTCATCGCTAATGGATATACAAAGTCGCCCTGATTTAGGAACTGTTCAGCCCGCCCACACAGGGAAGCAGAGCCAATGGCAGAGCGCTTTAGTATGAGTGACAGAGCACGTGTTTGCTGTAATAAGCCATGGGTTATCATGGTGAATATCAACTAGCTGAGCACACTGAAAAAATTGCCCACCAGTTATTATACACTGGTTATGCATAAAGTTGCTCATCCAGTATTTGTTATGGTGTATAATATTATGTGAAATGTGTGCATTGTGGGTTTTTTTCCTTTCACAATGAAACTGACTTTTGCGGTCTCTAGTGGTTCTAGAATGCTGTTCTACCACAGAATGGTGCAGTTACATTCCATGACCTTTGAACTGTGGTACAACAGCATTCTGAAAAGGATGGATTGTAGAACAATGCTCTACTATACACTATAAACTGTTTCTTATCTCTAAAGCTGTAAAAACACAAAGTAAGCAGGAAATGTATTGCTGAAAGCCGTAACTGACCTTTAAAAGTTATCCAGCACATCCAGTAAAGGTTTACTTATTCCTTCAGATGCAGAAAAATCACCATCCATAGCTTAAAAGTCTCCCGTTTTGAAAATCCCATCCCAATTTGAGGCCGTTCTTTTGCCTCCTCTCGAGTCTCCCACCTACCAGGACTTTCTCCCAATTTTGCCCAGAGTCAGACAGACCATGCGGGGTGTAGGTGTCTGACTCAGTTTGCTCACCAAGCCATCCCATAGTGCTAAACTGCAGCATTCACTTCCTGGTGCAGCCAACAGTTTGGTCTATGTGGGACTCCACAGTGCATGTGTGATGGCATGCGCTTGGAGCCGCGAGCCAATCCAGAACTGATGACTCAGGTCCAGTGCTGCATGACTACAAAGGAACCGGACTGTTCAGAGGTGTATTTTGTGGCTACCAGCCTCTCTCAGCTGACCAACATCCAACTCGCTGACTGTCAGAACCAGCAAGAAGACACAGTACAGGAGCTCTGTTCGGAAAAATGTCTGAAGCAGCTGCTCAGCCCCAACTATCGAGAAGATGCACATGCTGGAAAAATGACCCAACTGCGCCCAAAGAAAGCGTGCTCCTGCCTCATTTGGAAACCTGACCCCAGCCGGCGTGCCAAAACAGAACAGACAGAGGAAGGCCTGGGCAGCGCTTTCATCCAGAGATCCAGTGGCAACTAGCTATACCGCAGACCTCACCTAAAACCCTGAGCTCACTTTTACAACTTCTGATAAGTCATTTCTGTGCTTGCCTTTACTGGTTGGGGGAACAGCAGGTGGGCTCCACCAGCGGCCACAGTGTGGAAGGGTGTAAAGCACCCAGCTTAGCTCACTTCTACATCTGGCACGTACTACTTCACTCTTCTCTTCTGTGCTGCCTTGTGAATTGCAGCTTGGGGGGGTTTACAATTTTCAACTTTCTGCTCCTGTGGGCTCCTGCAATGGGGGGAGCAGGTGGGCTCCAGCACTGGCCACAGTGGATGGGGGGGTGTATAAAGAACCCAGCATAGCTCACTTTCAGAACTGGGGAGTGTTGCTTCACTTCTGTCTTTTCTGTGCTGTCTTGTGGACTGCAGCTTGGATGTGATGGTGGTGAGCATTTTTCAAGTTTGTGCTCCAGCGGCAGCCACAGTAAGGGGGCTGTAAAGCACCCACCCTAGCTCTCTTTTACAACTGCTGAGTACTGCTTCACTGCAGCTGGAAGTGGCTGTACATGTTTAGACTGTGTTCCTGCGGATGGGTGGATGTGTTAGGCAGCACAAAGCTGTGTGCGCAGCATGACTTTTTCTGTGCACCTGTGGGCTCCACCAGGGGCTGTAGTAAGGGAAGGGGTGTATGGCAGCAGCACAAAGCTGGGGGGGGGGGGCAGTTGCAAAGCACTAATTTTATTTTACACTCAGTTTCACACGTATGAAATGAGAATGCAAAAAAAGATCTCCTGATTTTAGTTTGCTCTATGAGTCCCTCAGTCATCCCCAATCTGTTTGCTGGACTCGCCTCCTGTCACAGGCCACCTGGATGTGTTTGTCCATCCCCCTCTACTCCCAACTTATCTATACTGACCCCCCCTCCCCCCGATACCAGGGTGAAGCAATTTGGAATGTGTGAGAGGGCACACTGGGAGTGGAGAGGTGGAGCCAGGGCAGGGCTGGGCCTGGTACCATAGAGCAGGCTGTCTTCTGGCATGCTGAGCGGGCAAGTTTCCCCTTTGTGGTACTGACTGCTTTCCCAGTGTATAGGTGGTGTTATTTATTTAACATTTCTTCCCCTTGTCAAATCAGCTGGGCCCCCCCCTTCTACCTGCCCTTCCCCCAACCCCATCACCCACCACTTCTGGGACTTATCTGGACCTATCTTGTTCCTCCATAGATTACACCCATGTGATGGGGCCAGCGGAGGGTTTCCTAAGCCCCCTTTGGATGCCTCACTTGTCTGGTAGACCCTTCTGCGCAGTAGGTGATAGGAGATCTGCAGGAAGCCGTCAGCATCATCTTGCTGCAGCCACCAGGATTTCCATTCATTTTCTCCCTTAGACACTCCGCAGAGGTGGCGGCATGACGTCATCATAAGAGCATGACAACATCTTCCGATGGCATCTCCCCTTAGCTGCTTCTGCCTGTGTTGCCACCCACAGTCACCTAGGGTGGCAATGCTGCAGCCTGGCCTGCTACCCTCCCTCCCGGAAGACGAGCATCTCTTCGGAAAGCTCAATGCCCCCAAAATGACGTGAGGTCCTCTTCCAAACTTGGGTAGCCAACGTTGTGAGCAGTAGCATTACCACTGCATGGATGGGCCAGCTCAAAATCCAATGTTCTGAGGTAGGAACACACTAGATATGTGGTCACCCATGTCATGCACATCCACTCATACGCAAGATGACAATAAAGCCCTTTTACAGGGGAAAAACAGGCTGTCCTCCCTGCCAGCCTCTGGTTCTGAGATCCCAGGCTCATGGTGCAAAACAGGGTCCACAGTGTGCCAAGGGGATGCCGTACCACTTGGTGCCATGCAGCTGACCCGACACCTTCTCTGTAAATCACTACTAACCTATGTAAGATAGAGGCACTGTACGGGACAGATAACGGAATAAATATGTTTAAACAAAAAGGAGGCCTGGTTCTTACAGAAGACAGCAAATTCTACTCGAGTATCAGGACACTGAAAATTAGCTATAGTGCCTGCCAGCCTTAGGCACATATCTAATGGGTAAAGTTCAAAATAGAAGTTTCCATTTCTGGACCTTGTAATGCCTTGATTTCAGTTGAAGGAGGTCTCACACTAGTCCCAAAGACAATAATTTGAACTCCCTGCATCAGATTCTGGAGGCAGTGTGGTGTCATGGTTAGAGCATGGGGCTGGTAACCAGGAGACCCAGGTTCACATCCCACCAGAGCCACTTATTCACTATAAGACCTTGAGCAAGTAATTTAGCCTCTCAGAACTTCAGTCTTCCCAGATGTAAAGCTTACTTTTTGCTCACATAATTCACCTGATATTTAAGGGGCGGGGCAGGGTCTACAATTGTACGCCGTCTGTACCGTGAACAGATAACACAAAACTAAATTTGCTGAAATAATCACGGCCCCTGCACCTTTCATTTCAGTACACCCATATGAGGCAAGTAGTATATGATTTTTGTCCTGTCTTTTGGTTTAGAGGCTGAAAATGGCCTGAACAAGCGAAAGAAACAGAAGTTGTCCATTTAACTTGACTTTGCCATATATGGTGCAACGACCACCAAAGGAGTAAGGAATGCGGCATATCACAGGTCAGAAAAGAAAGGACAGTTTAAATTTGTTTTTAGGCAAATACAGAAACTATAAATGTTGAATTCTGCTGTTCTGGTTGCATGAGGTACAGATTAGCTACTTTTGTTTACCAGATACTGAATACTACCCGCATACAGCATGCAGGCAAGACGTTCTAAATTAGTCCAGTATAAGAACATGGGGAAATAGTAACCATTAACTGCAGGCCTTCCAGCGCAGCAACAGAGTTATTGCTTGTAATGCTGATGACCTAGGTTCGGGAATGAGCCCAAGTTACTGGAGGGCCGGCCGGGAGAGTTGCGACGAGTGTCACAGAGGATGCTCTCTCACCTTGGGGAGGGAAGGAGATTGAGCTCCGTTGCCCTACCGTCACCTGAGTGACCACAGATGACACTGCACAGGAGCAGATGAGCCAGGGGAGGGAGGATGCCGATGTGCTCCAATTAGAGTGCAAGAAACTGCATGTGCCACCATTGGGAGTGTCCTTGGCATCATAGGGGAGGGAAAACCACCAACTGATGCAGGAGGACATCCAACTCTCACTGCAGGCCCCACATCACCGACCATGGCACTCTTCTCCAGATCACTGACCGAGTTTCCAGTCGGGGTAGCCCAGATGGCCCCGCCCGAGGGGGAGGGCATGACAGGGTGCACTCTGGAGGAGAGGAGAGGTAAGTTTCGGAGAAGGCAGGTGATAGGACTGGGTGAGGGGGCAGGACTGATGGGGACCGGCTGGCAACAAAGGAGGAAAAATACAGGTTACTCACCTGTAACAGGAGTTCTAGGAATGGTATATGTTGTTCATCCACACTTATTGGCAGGTTCCTTGCCGCTTTAAATCTTGCCGAAGGTCTTCGTTGGCTCCTCCCACCCACCCAGGTGGTAAAACTCGGCTCGCCCTTACACGCCAGATCTGCCCGCTGGAAGCTCAGGTTGTGCGCCGGCCGGAGGTCGGGAATGTAGGATGAACAACATATACCATTCCTAGAACTCCTGTTACAGGTGAGTAACCTGTATTTCTAGGGACATGGATATGTTGTTCATCCACACTTATTGGCAGACTCCTAGCAGTTCTCCGGGAGGAGGGAGGCAAGGTGCACACCCCCTACTTAGGGAATAAAGACTGGAGAACCGAGGCCCCAAAACCAGCATCCCGGCGTGACTCAAGGACGATGTGGTAATGGGTAATAAAGGTGTGTGCTGACTTCCAGGTAGCAGCCCTGCAGATTTCCTGGATAGGGACGTCCCTGGAGGCAGCGACCGATGCAGCAGTATGACGGGTAGAATGAGCTCTTATCCCTCTGGGAGGCTCCATGCCCGCCAACTTATAGCAGCGATCTATGCAGGAGGTGACCCACCTGCCTATCGTCCGCTTGGCTGCAGGTCTGCCAGGTGCGGCTTCAGCGCAGGTGACAAACAGCTGGCGAACCTCTCCCCGAATTCCAGCCGTGTGCTCTTTATAATCAGCGAGCGCCCTTCTAGGGTCCAGAGTATGGAGCCTATATTCGGCCTCCGAGGTGTGATTGGGGTAGAACACCGGCAGAGTCAGCCCTGGTTAAGGTGAAACTCCGACACCACCTTCGGAAGGAATTTCGGGTGGGGGCGCAGGACAACCTTGTCCCTGTGGAAGACCAGGTAAGGAGACTCGATGCAAAGCGCCTGGAGCTCTCCCGTCCTTCTGGCTGACGTGATAGCCACCAAGAAGGCAGTCTTCCACGACAGGTGAGAGAGATCACACCTGTGCATTGGTTCTAATGGCTTGCCCATGAGCTTTGCCAGTACCAGCAGTAAATCCCACGGAGGTGGAGGTTCTCGAACCGGAGGGGAAATGTGATCAAGGCCTTTGAAAAAGCGCCCGACCACCTTTTCCTGCACCACCGACTGCTCCCTGGCCCGCGCCCGGTAAGCAGAGATGGCTGCCAGGTGCACCTTTAGGGTCGTCGACCTAAGCCCTTGACTAGAAAGGGACCATAAATAGTCCAAAATGCTTGCCACAGAACAGGAGGAAGGGTCCAAGCCCTTGCCCTGACACCAAATGGAGAATCTCTTCCATTTTAAGGCGTAGCATTTTCTGGTCGACTCCTTACGGGACGCCTCAACAACATTGAGGACCTCGTCGGAAAGACCCAAGGCCTGGAACTCTAGCCGCCAGGAACCAGGCCAGGGTGCAGGGATTGAAGGTCCGGATGGAACACCTTCCCCTGATTGACAGAGCAGGTCCGGGCGAGCTGGAAGCTGCCTCGGGAGCCTGGAGCTGAGGCTGAGGAGATCTGGGTACCAGAACTGGTGGGGCCAGTCTGGGGCTATCAGGATCACCTGCCTTGTCCCTCCTTGCTTTGAGAAGCACCTTGTGAATCAAGGGAAATGAGGGAAAGGCGTAGAAGAGGCCCGGGGTCCACAGCCTTGAGAAGGCATCCCCCTGCAGCGAGCCCTGCTGAGGGGGCAGGCATGAAACAGCCTCAGCTTCGCTGCTCTCCTGAGGCAAACAGGTCCACCTGAGGTGTGCCCCAGTGGGAGAACAGATCTGTACTACCTCCGGCAGGAGAGACCACTCGAGATGCAGCCCCTATCCGGCTCAGGGCATCGGCCAGGGTGTTGGAGGCCCTGCCACATGAATGGCTAGGAGATCCGCCCAGGCTGCGCAGACGAGTGACCAAATGCGGAGAGCTTCCTGCACAGAAGCATGGAGCTGGGCCTCCCCTGGCGGTTCAGGTAGTACATGGTCGTGGTATTGTCCGCCTGACTCGGACCACTTGACCCCGGAGAAACGGAGCAAAGGCGGTGAGAGCTAGGCAGACCGCTCGGAGCTCCAGCAGGTTGATGTGGCATCGGGACTCCCGCAGGGACCAGAGGCCGTGCACTCGGTGTTCCCCCAGATGGGCACCCCAACCCATCAGAGAGGCATCGGTCGATAGAGAGACCGTTGGCCAGGGACAAACGGATGCCCTCCGCAGATGGAATGGAACGTCCACCACCGGAGAGCGTTCCACATCTCCTGGGTCACTATCACTAGCTGGTCCAAAGGATCGCAGCGTTGTGACCACTGGCTGGCCAGTCCCCACTGAAGGGGGCGCATGTGCCAGCGAGCCCAATGGACCACGCTGGTACAGTCCGCCATGAGACCCAGAAGGCGCAGGAAGTCCCGGGCAGGGCGCGATTGCCCAACCAGAAATGATTGGGCAAAGGAGGTAAGAACCTCGGCCCTGCCCGCCGGAAGCCGTGCTCTGGCTCGAAGAGAGTCGAGCTCTGCCCGATGAACAGGATCACCTGCTTGCTCCCGAGTTCCGACTTGGTCTCGTTGATGAGAAGGCCAACTGAGAGCAAACCTGGAGGGCCAGATCTCTGGACCGCTCCACCTCCCGTCTGGAGGAGGCTGCTATCAGCCAATCGTCCAGGTAAGGGTACACCCGGACCCCTTGGCGCCGCAGGAATGCTGTCACCACTGCCATGCATTTGGTGAAGACCCTGGGAGCTGGAGATAAGTCAAGGGCATGGCTCGGAACTGAAGAGATCCCTCCGCCGAAGCGGAGGAATCTCCGGCGTGACGGATGGATAGGGACGGAAAGAACGCTGGCCCTAGGTCCAGAGAGCAGAACCACACGCGTGTTCCAGAGATGGTATTATCTGTGCCAGAGTGACCATCCTGAAGGTTCGAGACCTTAGGAATTTGTTCAGGATCGTGTAGGTGAGAATGGGGCGCCAGCCCCGTCCGTTCGGAACCAGGAAATACCTGGACCACGAACCCGGGTCTGAGGGGCCCTCCACCTCGTGATCACCTCCTTTGGAGGAGGAGAGCGATGTCGGCTCGGCGAGCCGCCAGTGAGGCTGCGGACCCCGAGGCCCCCCGAGGTGCGACGGCTCTGAAGGGTGGGGCCTGCTCGAATTCCAGAGCTAGGCCTTTTCCCACCACCTCCAGTACCCACCTGTCCGTGGTAACAGCGGACCAGGCGGAAAGGAAGTGTCTGAGCCGTCCCCCCACGGGGGGAACCAGGGGTGAGGTGACAGGGATGGGGGCGACACCCCTCAGCCCGTCACTGGGCAGGCTTGGAGGAGGGACCGCCGAGGGACCTCCTGGGCCTTTACCTCCCTGCTTCCTGCTGGAGGAAGCCGACGGCTTGGGTTTGGGATACCAAGGTCGAGCCTGCTGGCCCTGACGTTGCTGGGCCGGGCGCGCCGGGGCGCAGAAGGACGAAAGGGCTTAGGCTGTGGCTTGCATCCTTGTCCTTCTGAGGGAAGAGACCGAATCCAAGGTAGCATTGGACTTCTCGATCCTCTGCAGGTGACCTTCCACCCCAGGGCTAAGAGGTCAGTCCCAAAAGGAACATCCGCCAACTTGTGCTGGTATCCGAGGTAAAGGTGGATATCCTCAGCCAAGCCCGACGACGCATGGCCACTGCGGCCGCCACAGACCTGGCACATGAGTCCCAGCGTTCAACGCAGTCTGGAGCTGCTGTTTGGCCACCGCCTCGCCCTGGTCCCGCACCTCGTCTGACCGTAGTCTGCAGATCTGCGGAAGATGAGGACAACCTCATCCAGGGAGCCCAACAGGGCGTGAGAAAATGTGCCATAAGGACGGCCAAACTGGCCTGACGAAGGCCGAGAGAGGACGCAGCATAGACTTTCCGCCCGGCATAATCCAATTTCTTGAATTCCTTGTCGGGAGGTTTGTCCACATCCCTGGCGTTCCCGGCACGCCGGAAAACACTGTCTGTAACCAACCCCTCGGCCGAGGGGTGTTCCGAAAAACTGGACAGGGAACCGGTAGAGACCGCATACTTCCTGGCCAACCTGGCCGAAGGTGCAGGGCAGAAAGCAGGACGCTGCCAAAGTTCCAAGGCTGGACCCACTATGGCTTCAGCCACCGAAAGACATCCTCCGGAGAATCCTCGGTCCAGAATCTCCGTGAGGGATACTGCCTGGGAAACGGGTTCGAGCTTCATCCTCGTGGACCTCGAGATGAGTCGAAGCAACCCTAAGAAGGACGAAGGGCTATCGTCCATTGACTGCCCTCCCGAGGACTCCAAGTCCATGCGCTTGGAGAAGAGGGAGGAACCATCATCGGACTCAGAAAAGTCCTCAAAGAGCTGCCTCGGGCCTGAGCCACCCTCCACCTGCCGAGGTTTATCGGGAGTGAGGGTGACAGACGGCCTATGGGGCAAACCCAAGGCCGACCGAGAATTTTTGGTCGGAGCCCAACTAATGGCTGTGGAGGCGGAGGTTCCACCAGAATCGGTGGGGCAGCTGGAATTGGCCGAACAACCGGCCTGAGAACAGGCTCTTCGACTACAACGAGGGGTTGTTTCGGCTGCTCCGGTGACAGCCACTTAATGGCCGGGGAAGACGACTGGGTCGGCTTATTCCCGGTCAAAAGCAGCTGTTGCCACATAAGTTCCTCGTACCTCCGACACAACTTGCGTCGAAGCCTCCCCTCATCCGAGGAGGAGGAAGAGCGGTGGCGCCGCCTGCCGCGGTACCGAGACCGCCTATGGCGGCGGGATCGGTTGGACCGCGAGGATGTCCGAGACCGAGACCGAGAGTCTTGACTAGGCCGAAGAAGGCGAGGAGAAGTGTCGGAAATCGGCACTCCCCTCGGCTCGGACGATCCCACTGAAGACTCCGGAACCGGAGGCACAGACGAGCCGACGGGATCCTCAACTCCCACCGGGGGAACCGGGGAGAGGGGATTCTCAGCTTCTCCAGCCGACAACCCGTCTAACGGGTCGAGAAAAATCTCAACCGTGTTGACGGGAGTCTCGGTCAACTGGCCTGACGGGGACACCGTGAAGCCAGTGGCCGGAGCTGAGGGGTCGACCGAAGTCGACTGTCAACAAGGGAAGGGGGATCTTTCCCGCTCCCAAGAGCGTCGACGGAGAGATTTACTTTTGCTCTTTTGGACCTGGAAAAGGTCCCGAGAGTTGGACCCTCACCTTTGGTCGAGAGGGTCAGACAAAGCTCCTTAAAAGAAGCCGAGTCGAGGCACCGAGAGAGTGGGACAAATGCATGGCCGAGGTAAAGTGGCCAGCGCCACCTCCTCTTCGAGGTGATCATCTGCTCGAAACTGATCCGCCGAGCCCGCCGCGGACACCGCCAATCGGGCCTCTTTAGATTTCACTGGTGGAATTCTTTTCTCGGGCGCCCCAGTTGTAATCGGGCAGCACGGGTCTCGGGCGACGAGGTCGGGAAAAGGAGAGCACAAGTCGCAGGCCTGCGGGTCATGCTCAAGGCCCAGGCAGTAGACGCACGTGGAGTGCGGATCCGTCCTAGACATCTTCTGCCCGCAAGGGCACCTCCGAAACCCGGGAGTCGATTTGTCCATCGCAGCCGCGAGGAGAAGACCACCGAAGTCTTTTTAGCAAAAACTTTTTGATTTCGAACTTTCGAAGAATTAGGAACCAGTCTTAAACGCAGCGTTAAGGAGGGAACCTGAGCTTCCAAGCGGTA
Organism: Neoceratodus forsteri; assembly: GCA_016271365.2. NCBI lineage: Eukaryota > Metazoa > Chordata > Ceratodontiformes > Ceratodontidae > Neoceratodus > Neoceratodus forsteri. The sequence goes on from CM028132.1 coordinate 431,428,751, forward strand.
AGGAAGATCTAAGGCCATGGGGCGGAGCCGAGAGTTTTACCACCCGGGTGGGTGGGAGGAGCCAGCTTGAAGACCTTCCGGCAAGATTTAAAGCGGCAAGGAACCTGCCAATAAGTGTGGATGAACAACATATCCATGTCCCTAGAATAGCATATTAAACTTCAAATAAATAACTGTAAAGGTCTATATTTGATTTCATAACAGTGAGTGGAACCAGTTAAGCTATGTATCTATCATCTTTTACAATTGCAGTAGAAAATTACTCTAGACAACTGGAAAGGAAAAACATATAATCTTTGACCTTTACTACACAGGCCAGAGTTAGTAATCATCGTGCTTCACAGCACTGTGTGAAATCAAACATGGTGGCAATCTATAACATTTTTAAGAAAAACTGGATGACAACTGTTAAAAAAAAACACAGCAGGGAAGCAACCTTTGACCTACACTGTGAAGGTGTGTGGAATCACTTTTGGTATAGAAACACAGACTTTGACAGCAGATAAGGACCGCTTGGCCCACCTAGTATGCCCATTTCCCTACCTACAGGATAAGTTGCAGATCCTAGTTAACCAACAACCTATTTCTTCTTAGCCCCCACAAGAATTGCCTTATGTCTGTCCCATGTATTCTTGAATTCTCCCACAGTTTAGACCCCACAACCTCCTCAGGAAGGCTGTTCCATGTCCACCCTCTCTGTGAAAAATACTTCTCACATTGCCCCTGAAACAACCCCCAAATCTTTAAATTGTGTCACCTTGTCCTTGCACATCTCTTTTTGAAAGATGCTACCCTCTTGGACTTTGTTGATTCCACTGAGGTACTTAAAATTTTCTATCATGTTCCCCCTCTCCCTCCTTTCCTCAAGGGTATACATATTAAGTTCCTTTAGTCTCTCCTCATATGGCTTCTCTTGCAGACCCTGCACCATTTTAGTTGCCCTACTCTGGGCTGCCTCTATCCTGTCTATGTCTTCCCTGAGATGGGGTCTCCAGAACTGGATGCAGTACTCCAGATGGGGTCTCACCAAATGTCTGTACAGAAGGATAACAACTTCCTGTTTTCTGCTGGTGATACCTCTCCCTATACATCCCAGTATTCCCCCAGCCCTTCCTACTGCCTTCTCACACTGCTTGCTAACCTTAAGGTCATCTGATATGATTACCCCCCAGGTCCCTTTCCATTTTTTTTTTGTTGTTGTTACTACCTCCCCCCAATTGTGTAATCTTCCCCTGGGTTTTTGTTTCCCAGGTGCATTATTTTGCACTTCTTTGCACTGAAGCCAAGCTGCCATACTTCTGACCATTCCTCCAACTTTGCCCAGTCCATGCTTATCCTTTCCACGCCTCCTTGTGTATCAACCCTGTTGCAGATCTTTGTGTCATCCGCAAAGAGGCATACTTTTCCTTCCAGTCCCTCTGCAATGTCACTTATAAAGACATTAAAAAGGACTGGACCCTTTGGATATAGCTGCAGATAAAGGCCGTTTGAAAAGTGGTTAGCAAAACCTGGGAAATAACTGAATGTGGCCTTTGACCTTAACCCTAAATGTCAACATTGACTATTGGATGTGTAGAATTACAAAGGGTAAACAATATTTTTTATTTATTTAAAATCTTGGAATTACAACCTTTGAGTCAGAGACTAATTTCCAAAGGCTCCGCGTCAATACACAATACAGACATAGGTAAATACAACAGACAGTATGATAAAATATACAATGCCAGGGCAATTTGATGGCAAGGTTACAGCATGAAACAGTATACTGAGATGTCATACAGAGTTGAGGCTGTAGGCTATGGGCAACACAATAAACCGTACAATACAGGGTACAGTGCCAGGGCACTTTGACTATGCATATCAAGCTATTCTGTTTTATGTATCCCCTCCCTATATTTTGCCCCTTTCTTCACTATCCATTATACCCTCAAGTGAGAAGTGTGTTACCAGACAGTGCAGCCCATACGCAAGGTCACCAATATTAGAAATGACTTGTACGTACTATGTTCAGATACTAAACTTACAAATTTGCTTCTACAGGGAAAAAATAACTTGGAGGTCCAATGCAGTTCTCCTTTAAGAAGCAGTACTGTTCTTTTAACATAGAAGTAACAGACTGTTAATCATTAATTAAAAAAATTATTATTAAGTTGATCTGGTGGCTTGGCGGTAGTGCTACTGCCCACTATGCCAGCCACCAAGGTTCAGGAACGGATTTGGGTTCCTGGGGTCGGCGGGGGAGAGGGAATGGAGTGTCTGAGGGACTGCTTTCCTCTCAAAGGGAGGTGAGGCTCACTGTTCTGTCATCAACTTCCACCAGGTGGAGGGCTGGTGGCAGAGCAGGTGTGAGCAAAGTAAAGGGAGGAAGCTGCGGGGCTGATGCAGCATGTGCGTCTCCACACAGCATGTGCCGATGTTTGCACACCAGGAGGGGTTAACAGAGGAAAATATGGCAGGCCAGCAAGAATGAAGCCCTGCCTGCCTTCCCCTGACTCATGCCACTGCCCAGGATTCCAAGTCTCTGATCTAGATGAGTGTCCACTGGGGGCGAGAAAGGCTCTCCCCCTCCTGTCCCAGTCATGGGGTGGGAGGAGAGATCCATGGGGGAACCCATGGGCCTGGTAATCCTTGGAGAGGTGGATGTCTGTTAGGGAAGGCAGGAACAGGACTGAGAGCTGCCCGCTCTAGCCACAGAAGATAAATACCGTTATTGTGGGGGGGGGGGAGGAAACTAATATTAAGACGGTTATTCTTACTTTATTGGGCAATGATTGATAAGCATTCAGAAGTATTTAAATAGGTGTGCATTTAACCAATGGGGTGCTAGTGTGGCCAGGTGACCCTAAAATAAAAATAACATGTAGGAGATGTCTATCCCTGGACGAAGTTATCAAACTAAAAATAACTATGGAAGACCACAACCACTCACCGAATTAAGTGAAAAATAATTTTATTTCACCGCACCTCAAGAAAGAAAGACAGGATTGCAGCAATCCACAGAAGTCAAAGAAGATAGAGCAGGGGTTGCAATGGAAACATTAATAGGAGAGACTGAGGGATCTTAATATATATGCCTTGGAGGATAGTAGAGCAAGGGGTGACGTGACTGAGACCTTCAACTACCTCCCAGGGGTGAAACGAGTGCAGGGATGGAGGGAGGGAGACTCTTCCAAAAGAGGATGATCTCTAGGACTAGGGGCATGCAATGAAACTGGAGAGAAAAATTTCAGTGAGGATGAGAGAAACATAGAAACACAGAATTTGACGGCAGATAAGGACCGCTTGGCCCGCCCAGTCTGCCCGTTTCCCTACCTAATGGATAAGCTGCAGATCCTAGTTAACCAGCAGCCTACTTCTTTTCTACCCCTACCCCCTAGAATTGCCTTATGACTGTCCCATGCATGCTTGAATTCAACCACTGTTTTCGACTCCACAACCTCCTCCGGAAGGCCGTTCCATGCATCCACAACCCTCTCTGTGAAAAAATACTTCCTTATATTACCTCTGAGCCGCCGCCCCATCTTTAAATTGTGCCCCCTTGTTCTTGCACACCTCTTTTTTTGAAAGATGCTACCCTCTTGGACTTTGTTGATTCCCTTGAGGTACTTGAAAAATAATTTTATTTCACTGCACCTCAAGAAAGACAGACAGGGGTCATGTTATTTTTATTTTAGGGTCACCTGGTCACACTTGAGGAAATACTTCTTTGCAGAAAGGGTGGTAGAAGCATGGAACTGACTGCCAGCTGAAGTTCTGAAGGCTAGAACACTGGAAGGTTTCAAACATGCTAGGGACTGACACAGGGTTATATTATGAAAATAGGGAAGGGGGAGTGTCCCCCCGTAAGTACAATATGCATAGAATCCTTGGGTATACTGGGTGGGCCTAGTAGTCCTTTTCCACTTATAATGTTCTACGTTTCAATAAACGATATTACTATGGTATAAAACAAGTTCCAAATCTGTCTGCACCGTATTTATACTGTTTTTTTGTTTTTACCTATACAATTTAATGTATTTTCCCATGTACCCTTTCCCCGGGTCGCACCTCGACATAAGCCTTGGCTCAGTGTGCCTTTTCCAGTCACCAATTTCTAAACAAAAATCTTAAATGAACCACATGTACCATGTTCACATACTGAATGATATTAATATGGTGTGAAAGTACCAGTTCTAAACTGAACCACGCGTACCATGTCTGTATGATATTGATATATGGTATGAAAGTCTAAAAAGAATCAACACAGCAGTAGTAGAGATAATGCATCATTTCAACTATATTAAGCCCAACATCCGAATGTTAGGTATGCAATACGACCAGTTAATGCCCCTTAAACTGATGACGGAGGCATAAAAAAAAAAAAACACTCTTCCATTTACACCCAAGCAACTGCATGTCGGCATACAAGATGACAAGGAGTGTAGGCATGTTCTGCTTTCTGCTGTTTTCTATGCCACAGAATTTTGACTTCACTCATTCTTCCGGCAAAACTAACTCGCTGAGCAATGCCAACGTATATTATGCTTTACTGGGAGATGAGTGGCTTCCTTATTTCGATCAGCAGTACTAAAAGAGACGTGCTGCGCCATACTGGAGCTGCTCCTCTTCTCAGAATTCATTAGGTAAAATGAGAGCAGACAACTCTGAGGCAAAACTATCAGTCACCACAGGGGCTGTCATGTCCACTTGCCCACTCCCTAATGAGCCGTTCTCTGGTCCTTATTAGCGCTGACAGTATACAGCACCCACAGCCCCCTTTCCAGAGGAGAGGAGAAGAAGGAAAGCCAGTCCCAGAGCAAGCACTTAATGGGCTTTAATAAGTCAGATACACAGTGGGACTTTGCTGGAGACTTATTATTACTACTAAAAAACAGAGAATGTGCAATGTTAAAATTCTGAAGTGCATTCTGCAGGCAGAATAAGGGTGGTAAGCCAGACAGAAAAAGAAAACTGTCCCACAGAAACACTCCACTCCAAACATCAAGCCTTCATCTATAAATCTTGCAGCTATTTATTTTCTGGCTTTCTGTATGTCCCCTCCTACCTCAGAAATCAGATCTTTGTCAAAAGGGCTGACTCAATAGAGAGATGGCAAATTCTACCCCCTCTTCACCACTCTCAAACTGCATCATCCACCAATCAGGAGGGAGCCTGCCTGCGTAACTCATTAGCACCAGTCTCTTCCTGACCATACGGCAGCACCTCTACACCAGGTACATCTCATTTCCTAAAGGGAATACAAAGCCACAGTAAAATGAAACAAATGTTTCCTTCCCCCATTTCTTTTGTCCTCTGGCATTTTAACAGTTGATTCTGCGTAGCTCATCCACGACATGACACAAAAGAAACACAGGTGTGTGTGAAACAGATTGTCTGTTCCAGACGTATGTTTTCTTTCAATAGTTTAAAGATCAGTCCTTGCAGAATATTTCACAAAAGAGCAGTTTATTTTTCTTTTCACAGATCACCACTTCCATGTTTGCAGCCTTTTTTTTTTTTCCCCTGGCACTCTGCCCGTCATCTTACGGGCTACTTCAAAAGAAAAATCTTCTGTTAAGAAATATCTGACCAGAGGAGCAGCGTAAATCCAACAAAGTAAAACCTGCTCCTGTAAATTAACCTCCAGAAATGGTTCTGAAACGTGTCCAAGATATGCTGAGCAGGAAGAGATGCACAGCGGTCTGTTTCAACTGGAAGCATTCCCACTAGAAATCTTACAAACCTACGTGTGATATTCCCAGGGTGTCACCATGCACTGACTGATTAACACCAGTTTGGTACAAACACTTCTGACAGAGCTGTCAAGAGATAATGGCTGTGCCGCTGTTTGCACAAATTTCATGGGCCATGCCGAGGCGGACATTTTACCCACCTTCAGTTTTTCTGTGCTGTGGTTTTCCTAATAATGGCTATAGTAGGTATCATATTGTTAATGGCAAAGAGTTCTTATAATCAAATTTGTCACCTATGTGTGAGTGGCTATATTTGATAGGAAGACAAGTTATTTTAGCATGTTTTCTAACGAGCAAAAAAAAATTTATTCTTTGACCAGGTGATACTATAGGTAGGGAAAAATGGGCACTCTAGGTGGGCCAAGCGGTCCTTATCTGCCAGCTAATTCTATGTTTCTATGTGTGCCATTACCTGGTCTGGACACTCTTGTGTTCAACATCAAGGGTTAACATTTTTTGTTAAACATATTACACATATAGTAAATAAACCACCAGCGGCATCAAGACAGAAACTGAGCTCAGGTGGGGCACTTGAAGCAATCGTAATTTTAGATCAACATACTCCATCTGTATTGTACAGACTGTTTCTAGGTTCCTAGATGAATATTTTTCTGATGCTAAAATGGTATTCTGCTAGCCAGCCCTTCGGCAGAGCCGCAGGTCTACATTTGCAATACCGGTGACCAGGGTTCAAGGACAAGTTCAGGTCAGACAGCCGGGCACAGGAGAAGGACTGAGCATTCCAGAAGGTGCTTTCCTCAGGCGAGGGAGGGTCGCCGACTTTGCTCCAATGCGGCTGCTTGGGAGACTGCAGGTGGTAGCACAGCGTAAGGCAAAGTGTGAAGGAGGACGTCAGCCAGGCAAAAAGCTGGTTTGATCCCGCACTATGAACCTAGTGTGCAGACGGTCTAGTGGGTTGCAAGAAACAAGGCCTAGCACCCGCAACGACCCTGGTATATCTGGGCCCTGCATCACAGCTGGCGGTGCCTCCTGATGAGGCAACAGACTGGGGTGTAAATCCCCCACCTTATCTCGTCCCTGCCAGGGGGATGAGCCATGTCTGTGGAGGACGGTGCTCACAGGTAGAAGTACAGCGGCTGGGTGTGCCCTGGGAGCTCCTGGGGGAGGCATGCTGGAGACAGGAAAAGGGCATAAAAAGAAAGTAAAAATTAAAAAACTGTATGCAGATAGAAAAATGGAAGAGAGATATTACTGATGTGACAGTTATAGGTACTACGTTTTTATTTATGTATTACAATAACAAAGAGTCAAAAGAATCAACACCCATCAGCTTTAATATGGGCTTTAATTACAACTGTTTTTAATTTTTACAATGGACTTATTTTCCCAGTAATTGCTCCCATCATCATCTATCATGGCCAATATTCATCTTAACCTTGCTTCATAGATTTAAATTGCATAAAAGGATTGTTTAGCAGTTCAGAACAGTACTGGTAAGTTTTTCAACAGCAACTTTTTTTCTGACTACCTAGATTCAGTACACTACTCGCATTTAGACAGTATGCTGGGCAGGGTGTGGCAGCTAGGAGTTTTAAACTTGTACTTAAAACTGATGCACTGTTGCCCCCCATTATGTAAACATAAACCAAAATATGTGCTGCCACTCCACAAGAACAATACCTCCCACCCCACCCTCATTTGCTATGTCTGAGTTCAAGTAATCAGTTTCTTCCTGTAATCCTCTTCCATTTTTCTACCTTCCTGGTAAGTTGCTCTTGTTTGTGTATTTGGCAGGTGGCATCAGTGCCCCACAGTGAACAACAAAAGCAAAAGGGCACAGCATGACACACACATAAGTGACTCACAATGTCCTTGCTTTCCTCTTTGTGTTTCCCCTGCCTGATTTGTTGCCCCTGTTTTTTTTTTACTGTACTCTGCTAAGTACAGTGCGTATGCCTGTCGACACCCTTGATGCTGGGCACAGCTCAGTAACCAGAGCAGTTTTCAAGCTTGACTCCTCCTACCACTCATCCTCTGACTCTACCCAGCTAGAGATTGTATCTTTTTCCCGCACTGGAAGGGACAGGACTCCTCCTTCCCAGCTCATGCTGTGAGAGATTATTCTAAAAAGATTTTAGGCCAATTTTCAGCTATATCTTGAAAAGATGTTCCCTTTTTTTGACAGTGTGTGCGCCTGGCCCTCAGGCTACTGCTTTCGAAGAATGCAGCATCTAACAGAAGAAACCTGCTTTCAAACTGTGCATTTGGTACAAGCAGAAAATGTGTGCCACAGATGGCCACGAAACATGCTTTCATGATGTAGGGAATTGTCCTGCTGCCAGGTGATGCATTCTTCATCCATCAGTGAGTGCATGGTGCTCTTCCTCCAAGATACAGGAGGCTTCAGGAAAGGATTGCTCCAAAGTTGCAGGTTCAGCAGCCAGCTCCACACGATCAAGACAGAGACAGCAGCAGGTGCCCAGTTCATCAGCCCTGGCCTTGATCCCAGTTGGGCTGACCATGCAATGGACACCGTTCCGGCTGTACCCAGACTTCAGGGAGCTTTTTCTTTCGATGCAAACTTTCGCTTAGATCACATCCTATTAACAGAAGCATAAGCAGCACCATCACCATCAATCATGGTAGGAGGAGCTGGCACAGTGGCGTTGAGGCGCTGGACGCCACACCTTGTGCCATGCCGGCAACCCGGGTTTGGGAATGAGCCCGGGCCGTCGGGGGTAGGCAGGGGAGGGAGAGGACCGAACGTGCGATGGACTGCTCTCCTCTCTTGGGAGGGAAGGGGGTTAGCGCTTTGCTGGCCTCTGGCGGAGGTCCGGGGTTCAGCAAGCATTGAGTTAGTCGCAAGGGGATGAGGAGTGGTTACGCTGGCGGTGAGGCCATGACGTTGGGTTTGAGCCACTCCCTCAAACAGGGAAAAACAGTGCACAGTCTCCTAGATGACGGAGCACTGTATGCGGAGACCCTGACTGCCCATGCACCTGCCTGACTGACCGAAGAGGTCAGACAAAATACTGAAACATCAGGGTGTACTGCCCCACCCTGAATCCTCCTGGTTGGTATAGCCAAGGCACCATGGGGACCAACCGGGAGATCATGTAGGCCGTGTGTGCAGGGATACCGCACTGTGTCTCCCAAAGGAGTGGAGACCGTGTGCAGAGAGAGGGAGTACAAAAAAGTAATTAAAAAAAAAAAAATTTTATGGTAGGAGGAATGTTCCTGCTGTTCTTGGTCTCTAGGTTTCCTACTATGGTTACTTTGGTTTAACACATTTCAGTTGGGGAACTGAAAGACACACCAGTGGTATCCTCAAAGGAGTTGAAGACTGAGCCAACCATAGTGATCCAGTAAAAATCATCACTGTCCCAGATGACGCAGAGTTGAATGGGGCCAAGTCTCTGCGCCCCTTTCAGATGCCGGTGCTGACAGTGACTCCTCTGGTCAAGTAGCCAGGCAAGACTATGCCCCCAATGAAGCCCACACTTGTGCAACCTCAGCTGGTGGTTCCTACACTGATACACTTCCACCCACAGCACTACAGCTGCCCAAGCAGGTTGTGTACTCTGTTTCACCATCATCAGACCAACGCCAGCCTTTGGACTAATGCTGGAGGTCCTGATCAAGGTCTCAGTCTCATAATAAGCAACTCATCCTCTTCGCTGGATGGACATATATGGTGTCAGCTGTGCTGCAGGTATGAAGAGGCAATGTGTCAACACTGGGCCACATCTACTCCAGAGACCCAACACAAACCAGCAAACTTCCCCTTCCTAGGCACTTACCAATCTGGCCAGGAAGTGGAAAATCATTTCACATGTATCAAAAAGTCCAAAGTCACCTTAGACTTGTGGCACTGTCACAGCAAGCTAAGTGTTCAGTAACGTCCAAGCAGGGCTCCTTTCAGAGTGCCTTTCATGGCTCAAGCTACCACCTGCAGCAACTTCAGCAGAGGCAGCAGTTACTAGTTCCAACACTACCATCCAGCATAGTCGAACAAATCTGGAGGTTAGGGTCAGATTGAGCAGGGTGGTATGTCCAGTGGTTGGTCCTCCAGAGCCCTCTGCAAAGGGGGGGGGGTGACGGGTTGCAGGGAGACACTCTGCCTCCTTACAAGTTGCTGCTGCAGCTCCTGGCTGGGGGTCCGCTATCGCACTTCCTTCCACAGTGGTCAGCCATAACATTAGACAGGTGGGTTCTGGAAATTCTGAGTATGGATCTGCATCTGGAGTTCAAGACTTACCCTCTGTGTTGATCCTGAGAGCCTCTGATGCCCAGAGGCACTCTGGACACACTGAAGAGGGAGGTTACATCGAGTGCAGTGCCATCGAGGTGGTCCCGGATGCCCAAATCTCAAAGGGATTCATGTGACATCACTTTGTGACATTGAAACAGACAGAGGCTGGCACCCCATTCTTGATCTGCATGTCTCTAATAAGTTTGTCCACAGGAAGAAATTCCCGAATGGTCACCCTCAGCCAGATATCGCCTCTGGAGCCCAGGCTTGGTTTTACATCCTGGACCTCCAGGACAACAGAGTTGACAACTTGTTGCATCAGTTCAGGGCAATCCCCTTAAGCCTGTCGTTGACTTCAAGGGTGTTTAAAAACTGCGTACTGATCACTATGGAATGTCTAGGGTGCAGAAGTGCCAGGGTCTTCCCATGCCTGGATGACTGGCTCATCATGGGCAGTACCAGGGAATTCTTGAAACGGTCCAGTGATCTGGCCTTCAAAGCGTTCCAAGATCCCTGTGACAAAGACTCGGCATAGTCGGGACACTGGTGATAGGTCCTGTAAGGTACTGATACCTCGATGCTGCAAATCACAGCACTGTAAACTTTACTTGGGTATGATTCTTAACCATTAAACAGCTGATAAACTTGTGACTGATTCTAAACACTGTTCTGCCTGCTTGCCCATCTGTCAAACTGCATTTTGCACTAATGAATTGTATGGTTCATTAACTGTTCAATAAAAAGGCTCACTACTAGCAAGCTACACTAAAGAAGCTAGGATCCAGCCTAATTTGCACTTCAGTGACTGATGCACAGTCACTATCAGTAGTGTAAGTGCAAAAGGCACTGTTTTACTTTGTTATAATTGCAACAGATGTCCAGACACATGGACATCTCCAGTCTCCTGCAGCTCAGCCCATTATTCACATCAGGGGGCTGGCTGTGAGCAACACTGGCAGTATTAGTTTGCTGGCTTGGTGGGAGTACTAGGATCAACCAGATAAAAAGTAATACTACAAAACAGTAGCTAAAAAATTTATTTATAGTCATATGGCTTAATTTAGGTCCCGCAGGATTTCTGTAGGGGAGTTGAGAGCTCCCCTTTAACCAGCAAGACTCTCCAAGCAAGAAATAAATAAATGTATTTTGTTTTAAAATCTAATCTAAAAGCGGATAAATGTTCTCATTCAGTCCCACAGTAATTTCAAGGCATGCTCCCAAAACCTATTATAATTTATACACATTCCTCTTGGATTTATGGCAAATCACTGTTTTCTTCACATATACAAGATTGCATATTAGTTACTCTAACTTTAATTTACAGGAAGGCCTTATGTGATATGGTATCTCATTTTCATGAAGGTTCTAGTGGACAGCAGGCATATCTGACTTTTAAAAGACAGAGGAAGTAAAAAAAAAAAAAAAAGGTGAATTGAAAGAGACCAGTGCAAGGTGATTAGTAACCGTAGAAAAGTTCCCTCAGATAGCAGAGTGCAACTCTCAACCTTCTGTCAACCAAATGTGGGACTCTGTCCCTAAAATCTGGGAAACGGACAAAATGTGGGATGCATCAACAAATCTTAAGAGGTAGAGACTCAGAACTGTCAAAACTGATGCTTTTACTTTCACGTCTGCTTTGTCTGGAGTAGCATGTGTAACCCCCCTGCAAATGGGGGTTCCCAAAAGACTTCCAGGAGCTTGCTTGAATGCTCCAAGCCTGAATGGTGTTTGGCATTTAAGCCATTTATCAGTGAGTGTTTTTAGAACCTCTGGTACTGTCTCTTTAAGAGCTGTCTGCTTGCAGACATAATTAGTTTGTATGGGGGACTGTGTGTTTCTTTGATTGAGTACCACTGAGCTGCTGCCAATTCACTTCATTTTGCAGTCACTAGGAGTGCAAAGGGAACCTATGTGAAAGATGTAACTGTTTGCCAGAAATTATTTAGAGTAATAATGAAATTACAGTTTGTCTAACCTGCTTTCTTTGCAGTCAGAACTGTGTGTGCTAGTTCCCCATTCTAGTTTTGAACTGCTGAACTGGACCAATCAGTGTGGGGAAGGCTCTAAAATGGTGCCTTGGACGAATCAGAACTTGACTCATAATCTGAGCCAGCCACAAGAGGATTGTATGGGCAGTGACTCTGGGAGATGTAGTTTAGACTTCAGTGCCTTTTGACCAACAGCAGCAGTCTATTGTGAGTGACAGCCAATCCAGTCAAGAACTGGGAGGAACTCAAAGGAAGTGCCCGGTTTTGTCAGTTGGAGTTCAGTTGAGCTTTGGCAGTGAAGAAGGAAGGAGCCCTGTGCTTTTCAGTGTGCAGTTTTAGTCAAAAAACGTGTGTAAGGCCCAGAGTTCCGGTCTGCAGCTTGTTAGGACTGAACTGTCCTGTGAAAAGAATCAAAGGATCTCTGAAGAGTAGAAACCAGGCTCACCCTGTAGAAGACTGAAGAATTGCTGAAAAATTGCACTCGTCTGTCAGGAACTGAATCTGCTGTGTGTTCTCCGGTATTGTGCAGTAATTGCGATCGGGATACAGATGCAGCCTGCCTGGTATAGTGCTTTCTTTTATATGGATGTGGAAGAGGTTTGTGTACCTCAAGTGAGCCCTGCTGACATTGAAGGACCCTATCTTATTTGGAGGTCGTGAGTACTAATTCAGGGTCGCCTCCTGTTGAATTGCCACATTAAATCCAAATGGAATTACTGTACTGCTGACTGTTTAATTCTCCTTTTCTCTGTGTGAAAGGGCCCCTACCAGCTGCCACGGTTTGGACTAGCCACTAGGGCTTGGGACCTAGGACAGTAACTGATAGGGATAGGCCTGTGCACAGAGCCATAGGTAGATTATTAGAGTGATAAGCTAATTAACCTGATTTCCCTGTCCTTGTTATATCCCTAAATAAATCAGAGCTGCTTGTTTCAGCAAAGTTATACTGCCTGAGGTATTTGTCTATGTTAAGTACTGTACTGTGACTGTTGCACTGTATCTCATTTCACAGGAGGTCCCAGTGCCGGAACTAGACCTGGGGTAAGTGTATACTGTGAAGGTAATTCTGATATATTGTGTGGGCCACTAGTAGGAAGAAAGGGGTTGCAGTGTCCCAGAGGGCTGTGACGGTTAGTTTAACTATTGCAAACCCTGACCTCTGGGTGGAGGCACCGCCATTGATCCAGGCCCTCAACCTGTTAGTGGCAAATCAGGCAGGGGTAGTAGCCCTGGGATAGCGCCATCTAGGGTTACATCTTGGAGGCTCACAGCTGGGATTGTGTGTCCTCTAGTGGCCATATTCACGAACCACTGTTAAGAAAAAAATGGGTACCGACAGAAGTGGCTGTGCACCGCTGGTGGAGTGGTGTACTGGGAGGAGATCGACCTCAAAATGCTATGCTTATCCTGGACATCCCCTGGTATCAATACGGACACTGTGCAGGGAGTACTTTCCAAGGTGGAAGGTTTACAAAACCCTGTGGTGGTGGGTCGGCATGCTAATCTGCTCACCCACACTTTCCTGGCCCTAGTAGAGTTTAAGGATCCCATAGATAGCTCCAAAGTGCCACAGACCATTACCCCAGAGGGAGCCCTCACTGCTTGGAGAGTGATAACTAAGGACAGTAAAGACCCGGGGGGGAATCAGCCCCCACCACTATCTGAAACTTTTGAGGAGAAATTTGCTGAATGGTTGCTGGGAGAGGGGAAAACTGTGGAGGACTTGAAGAAACTATTCTTGCCACCTGGGGGTGTTCCTCCCCCAACACCCTCTCCTGCTCCAGTGCCCGTAATGGTGGCTGAACCACTGCAGACTCCTATTTCTGCACCTGCCATTAGTCACGACTCTTACGAAGGTTGAGGATCTTCTGGCACCCTCCCACCCCCAAGGGAGGATGACTGGGAGACCTGGATAGACTATGTTGCCCCCAAGTGCTAGAATGGCAATGCTCGGAAGGCTAAGCTTAAAGAGGGTTAGTGAGAGCCCGAGGTCCTGCCCTGGCTACCATCCGTAGCTAAACGGCCAGTAACCCTGAAGCGACTGCACAGGCCTATCTTGAGGCCTTGGAGAATGTGTATGGGAGCCCAGATTCTGATGAGGACCTATGGTGGAGAGTAAGAAATGCACAACAGTACCAAGGGGAGTTGTTGTCTGTGTATGTCTCTGCTGGAAAAATTGTTGCAAGAATGCCTCAGAAAGGGTAGTTTGCCAGCGATTGAACTGGACCGAACCAGACTGGACAGAATCCTTAAGTCTGCCCCTTCTCAGAACTGCTGTTGCTTCAGTTACGCCTGGCAAATCGACTGGAATCCCACCCTCCTATGATGAGTTAATGAGAGAAATTGAGGAGTTGAGAAAAGCGACCTCGGGAGGTACCTGCACCAACAGCTGTGGCTACGACCAGTGACTGAGGTGACCCCATCAAGTGAAGTTCAGGGCAGAGGTTGACAGTCAATGAGTGCTCTGACAAGGAAAAGATATGCCACAATGGGGCGAACTGTTGAGAGAGATCCGGAATTCAAAACAGTCCTTTGTAGAAGGCCACACCTGCAATGCAGACCTGACCTATATCCGACTGCATCTGCTATGGGGGTGGGGGTACCCACCCATGTATCTCCTGCTGATAACAGCTCCAAACTCAATTCCTTGACCATGGAAGTGGAGAACTGACGAGATGTCTCCAAATGCTTATCACACCGCAGACAGAGATGGCACCCAGGTTTCCAGTTAGTAATACCCCGCCCTGGCTCCCAGTGTGGCGCCCGCCAGCTCAAACTCCAGAAAGTATGTTTTGCTATAATTGTGGAAAGATGGGCACATGAAAGGGAATGCCAGTCCCAAAAAGACACTGACAAAGTTGCATATAGGCTACAAGGAGAGCTGGAGAAGAAATCAGTGGTTAAGAGGTGCACGACATGATCCCAGTGAGGGCACCAAAAATGCTAATTCACGCCCTTTGTGGCAAAGCCAGTTGCCCAGGCCCCACTACCGCCTCCAGACTGGTCCAGAATAGTGGGTCCCTCCATGGAGACCACTGTAAAGGTGAATGGAGTGTCTACAAGAGCTGTATTAGACAGTGGCTCCCAAGTGACAATTATGTTCCAGGATTGGTATCAGAAGCATTTGTCAGACGTACCCTTACAACCATTAGAAGGACTGCATGTATGGGGTTAAGTGGAGAAGGCCTACCCTATTCGGGTATATCCGATTTGGCTGTCTTTCCCCACCTCCGTGGCTGGAGTGGCCGAACAAGTAGAGACCCTAGCCTTAGTGTGTCCCCCACTGGACTGTATGATGGTGTCCCTTTGTTGATTGGAACAAATGCTCATATGTTGGAAGGCTGGCACAGTTGTGTTATGAAAAACAGGGGTCAAAGACTAGTAGAGCTTTAAGAGTTCCGCTTTAATTAAGAAGGCCTATGAGGCACAGAGAGATGCTGAAAAACAGAACCAGAGGAACCGGTCGGAATTGTATGGAAGAAGGATCCTGAGTCTCTGATCCTGGCGCCAAATGCCCAGTGTACCTTACAGGGAGAGGTCCGTATCAGAAAGGATGTTAAGAATAAAATATTAATGTTGGATGCACCAGGCGATGGAAAATTGCCAGAGGGACTGCTGGTCAAGCCTAGTATTTTGCCCGCTAGAGCCCATGCTTATGCCAGAAGGGTAATGGTCCAAGTTCATAATGTGTCTGAAAGAGACATTCGAGTAAACAGAGGTTGCATCCTGGCTAATGTGCATTGTGCAGACACTGCAGTGCTACCCAGCAGCAAGAGTTCAAGGAAGAATGACAGAGTAACGCCTGACTTGTTTGATTTCGCACTCCCGCTGCCAGCTGAATGGAAAGTGAGGATCAGTGAGAAGCTTGCCCAGAGACCAGGTGTTTTCTTTAAAGGAATGGGATGTGGGATGCGTGCAAGGAGCTGAGCACAATATCCGGCTGCATGACGAAAGACCATTTCGTGAGAGGTCTCGACGCCTGGCACCTGCTGACATAGATGATGTGAGACGGCATCTGCAAGAGATGTTAGCTGCTGTGTAATACAAGAATCCAGAAGCCCTTATGCTTCCCCATTGTGGTAGTG
This sequence comes from Neoceratodus forsteri, assembly GCA_016271365.2. Lineage (NCBI taxonomy): Eukaryota > Metazoa > Chordata > Ceratodontiformes > Ceratodontidae > Neoceratodus > Neoceratodus forsteri. Next base: position 431,444,769 of record CM028132.1, read on the forward strand.
AGGAAAAGAATGGAACAGTAAGGATGTGTGTGGATTATCGCACCTTAAACCGGGCGGACTATCCCTGATCAGTACACAATGCCCCTGATTCAGGATGCTTTGGACTGCCTAAACGGGAGCAAGTGGTTCTCTGTGCTGGATCTCCGTAGTGGGTACTACCAGATCCGGTGGCCCCAGAGGACCGTGAGAAGACGGCCTTTATCTGTCCGCTATTTCTATGAATTCATGAGGATGCCTCAGAGGGATTTCAGGTGCCCCAGCCACTTTTCAACGATTGATGGAGCGTGCAGTGGGGACATGAACTACTAGAGTGCCTGGTATACCTAGATGATGTTATTGTGTTTGGCAGCTCACTGGAGGAACATGAGAGCAGATTATTTAAGGTATTGGACCGACTGGAGGACTTTGGCCTTAAACTGTCCATTGATAAGTGTCAATTCTTTCAAACATCAGTAAAGTATGTGGACACATAGTATCCACCGAGGGAATAGAGACCGACCCAAGTAAAGTTGAGGCTCTGACCACCTGGCCACAGCCCAAAAATCTAAAAAGAACTGCAAAGATTCCTGGATTCTGTGGTTATTATCGGCGCTTCATCAAGGACTATTCAAGAGTGATCCGCCTTTACTTAACCTTACTCAAGGGTATCCCCAACCCACAAAAATACCAAAAGTCAGCGTCCCTCAAGACTGAAAGAGTGTATTTTCATCCGAGTGAAGTATTTGGGGCCTGCTGACTCCTGATTGTGAGACTGCTTTTCATGAGATCATATATCAACTTACCCATGCTCCAGTGCTGGCCTATGCTGATCCAAGAAAACCTCACGTCCTGCACACTGATGCTAGCTTGCAAGGGTTGGGGCTGTGTTGTACCAAGAGCACGAGAATGGCCTGAGACCAGTGGCCTTTTGCCAGTAGAAGCCTGACCCCATCCGAAAAGAACTATCCTGTACATAAGTTAGAGTTCCTAGCTTTGAAGTGGGCTATTGTTGACCAATTCCATGAGTACTTGTATGGGGCTAAAATACTAGTAAAACTGACAATAATCCTTTGACCTATGTGCAGACCTCAGCTAAGTTGGATGCCACTGGCCATAGGTGGCTTTCTGCATTATCTACATATGACTATGTCTCGAACACCGAGCAGGTCTGAACCACATAGATGCTGATGCTCTCTCCGGAGGCCTGTTCCCAGAATGATTGGGTCCGATTGGCAGAACCTGACATTCGGGCACTCTGCCGGAAGTTTGACAGGGAGGAACAAATGTCCACGGACGTAGTGGACTGCATGGTGGATTGCTTGGGAGCTCTGAGAATTGCATACCTGCTGCTTATTGCCACTTTTCTGCAATAGACATTGGTGCACTGCCTCAGCTGGACAATGACAGTATTCAGGCGGGCTCAATCCCGCATCCCATGATCAAAGCAGCTTTAGAAGCCTCTATGCAGGAAAGATGTGTCCAAATTATGCTCCACTGATTTGAGAACTGCACTGTTATACAAAGAAGGTCCTAAGTTGAAACTGATCAATAAACTGTTATACAGAGAAACAGTAGACAGAGGGGACAAGTAGACAAACAACAACTAGTGCTGCCCACTGCTTTGAGACTCAGTACTGAGGTCCTTGCACAACCACATGGGGCACCTTGGTATAGACAGAACACTTGACTTGGTGAGATCCAGATTCTATTGGCCTAAGATGGGGGCTGATGTGGAGCAACACATTCGAACTTGTAGTCGCTGCTTACAGAGGAAAGCTTTGCCCCAGAGGGCTGCCCCCCTTGTTAACATCAACACCAGTGCACCCATGGAGCTGGTCTGTATTGATTTTCTGAGTTTGGAGTCAGATCAAAGAAATATCAGTAATGTGCTGGTGGTCACTGACCATTTCACGAGATATGCCCAAGCTTTCCCCACCAAAGACCAGAAAGCATCCACTGTGGCCAAAGTACTTGTAGAAAACTTTTGTTCACTATGGGGCTCCACAAAGAATCCATTCTGATCAAGGGAGAGACTTTGAGAGTCGCCTGATCAAAGAGATGCTTTCTCTGTGGGGAGGCGAAAGTCCAGAACCACTCTTACCACCCCCAGGGGACCCACAGCCTGAACGCTTCAACCGCACTTTGCTAGATATGCTAGGCACCCTGCACCCAAAGGACAAGCCTAGATGGAGCCAACAAATTAGCACCCTGGTACATGCTTATAACTGCACAAAGTGATGCCACTGGATTCTCCCCACCGCCTGATGTTTGGAAGAGAAGCTCGACTACCAGTAGATGTGTGTTTTGGGGTCTCTCCTGATGGGGTTCAAGCTGACAACTATTTACAGTATGTGCAAAAGTTAAAGGCCCAGCTAACTCATGCTACCAACTGGCTCAAACCATGGCTGCCAAAAGAAATCTGGCCAACAAAGAAAGGTATGATAAAAGGTGAAAGCACAGGAACTCCAGGAGGGAGATCGGTATTGCTAAGAAATCTGGGACTGCATGGCAAGCACAAGATTGCTGACAGATGGCACCATCTCCTCACATTGTAGTGGGCAAACTAGATGATCTGCCAGTGTACAAAGTAAGGCCTGAGAATAATTCAAAAGATGTAAAAACAATGCATAGAAATCATTTACTGCCCATTGGACAAATCTTAATTGAGTCTGAGCCCCTAGAAGATGCCCCTCTGGACCAGTGACCAGAGCTGCTGCTAAGAAAAGATCAAGAAAGTCTGCACCTACAGAAGCAAAGTTAAAGTGTTCCCTCCACAAGTCCCAGTTGAGCATGACTGTCAGTCCATATCGAAGAAAGTGAGAGTGACTTTGAATACTATCCTTCTTACTTAACTGAGTCAATTGTTTCGGGCAATTCCCTAGTCAATACTAGAGACAAAGCTGGGCCTTCTGGACTGTCTAAGCCCCAGCTTCATCCCTGGAGCCATTGCTCCCAGAAAGTGAAGTGCAAAGCATCAGATCAGATGAAATGGAATCATTGTGCATGGTTGAACTGTTTGAGTTTTCAGGGAGGAAATGATAGATTGGGGCAGACTGGTGATACACCCAACAAGAAGAGTATTTTGAGTGCCCTGACAGTCCACTGCCAGTGTCCGAAAGCTCTCCATGCGAGCCAAATGTTGTGGACTCAGAAACTGTAACTCCTGGAGCTGAAAGTGCCCCAAGTTCTAGCCTCTCTACCCCATGGAGACTCCTGACAAGTGAGGACAATGCTGAAAATGAGGCTCAGAGTGCAGAGACTAACAGTTCCCCTAGAAAGACTGGTCGAGCTGTAAAGCCTGTGGTGCACCTCAGTTATGATTCCCTTGGGAGGCCTGTGGATTTGCCTCTCAATGTTGTCCATAAAGGAGTGTATGTGTCCGAGCTCATTGCCCAAACTGAGCATCAGTGCTAACTCAAGTTACTTGTGTTGCTCCTTTCAGTATGGTGCCCTTGCCCCGCCCAGCCCCAAGGTAACTGATAGGAAGGGCCCCTCTTCAGGTTTCATGTACAAGAGGTAATAACTTGAGTTATGGTACAATGTGTATGTAATACTGTGTAAAGAGTGACGTACTGCAATGTTTCAGAAATGTGTTCTTGGTAAAATGATATATTGACTGATGATTACATGCGAGCCTAATGCAAATGTATATGGTTGCAGTTGAAACTTATGGGTACTTGCTTGACGCGGACGCCAGCTTTCCCAGGCCAGGAAGGGTGTAACCCCTGCAAATGGGGGTTCCCAAAAGACTTCCAGGAGCTTGCTTGAATGCTCCAAGCCTGAATGGTGTTTGGCATTTAAGCCATTTATCAGTGAGTGTTTTAGAACCTCTGGTACTGTCTCTTTAAGAGCTGTCTGCTTGCAGACATAATTAGTTTGTATGGGGACTGTGTGTTTTTTGATTGAGTACCACCTAGCTGCTGCCAATTCACTTCATTTTTGCAGTCACTAGGAGTGCAAAGGGAACCTATGTGAAAGATGTAACTGTTTGCCAGAAATTATTTAGAGTAATAATGAAATTACAGTTTGTCTAACCTGCTTTCTTTGCAGTCAGAACTGTGTGTGCTAGTTCCCATTCTAGTTTTGAACTGCTGAACTGGACCAATCAGTGTGGAAGCTAGCTCTAAAATGGTGCCTTGACGAATCAGAACTTGACTCATAATCTGAGCCAGCCACAAGAGGATTGTATGGGCAGTGACTCTGGGAGATGTAGTTTAGACTTCAGTGCCTTTTGGACCAACAGCAGCAGTCTATTGTGAGTGACAGCCAATCCAGTCAAGAACTGGGAGGAACTCAAAGGAAGTGCCCGTTTTGTCGGTTGGAGTTCAGTTGAGCTTTGGCAGTGAAGAAGGAAGGAGCCCTGTGCTTTTCAGTGTGCAGTTTTAGTCAAAAACGTGTGTAAGGCCCAGAGTTCCGTCTGCAGCTTGTTAGGACTGAATCCGTCCCTGAGAAAAGAATCAAAGGACCTCTGAAGAGTAGAAACCAGGCTCACCCTGTAGAAGACTGAAGAATTGCTGAAAATTGCACTCGGTCTGTCAGGAACTGAATCTGCTGTGTGTTCTCCCGGTATTGTGCAGTAATTGCGATCGGGATACAGATGCAGCCTGCCTGGTATAGTGCTTTCTTTTATATGGATGTGTGAAGAGGTTTGTGTACCTCAAGTGAGCCCTGCTGACATTGAAGGACCCTATCTTATTTGGAGGTCGTGAGTACTAATTCAGGGTCGCTCCTGTTGAATTGCCACATTAAATCCAAATGGAATTACTGTACTGCTGACTGTTTAATTCTCCTTTCTCTGTGTGAAAGGGCCCCTACCAGCTGCCACGGTTTGGACTAGCCACTAGGGCTTGGGTACCCAGGGACAGTAACTGATAGGGATAGGCCTGCACAGAGCCATAGGTAGATTATTAGAGTGATAAGCCAATTAACCTGATTTCCTGTCCTTGTTATATCCCCTAAATAAATCAGAGCTGCTTGTTTCAGCAAAGTTATACTGCCTGAGGTATTTGTCTATGTTAAAGTACTGTACTGTGACTGTTGCACTGTATCTCATTTCACAGGAGGTCCCAGTGCCGAACTAGACCTGGGGGTAAGTGTATACTGTGAAGGTAATTTGATATATTGTGGGGCCACTAGTGGGAAGAAAGGGGTTGCAGTGTCCCAGAGGGCTGTGACCAAGTTAGTTTAACTATTGCAAACCCTGACCTCTGGGTGGAGGCACCCGCCATTGGATCCAGGCCCCTCAACCTGTTAGTGGCAAATCAGGCAGGGGTAGTAGCCCCTGGGATAGCGCCATCTAGGGGTTACACATAACTTATTATGAATTTTGTCTCAAAAACCTATATGGAGAACAGTACTGAGTACTGTTACCAAACACTGCCTAGAGTATCTCCTCCTTCCCCTCCTCGATACACATTCATGTAGAAGCATTTTATTTCCATTGCTCTCTGCCTTGGTAATATCAAGCTGTAAAACCTGCTTCATATTTAGCCCAAAGCTGCCATGCCAACCGCCAGATCCTGCACCTTCTATACTAATTGGAAACTGAGCACACAATAAGGTTGTAGTAACCCAGATAGCCTCACAGAGTTACTCTAACCTCAAGCTCCCTGTGCACAGTGTGTCATTAGCATAGGTGGTGCTGAGTTCAGGTATCAGCAGGGCAGCTCGGGCTCAATAAAGAGCAGGTTTTCTACTTAATATTACCAAAGCAGAGAGCAATGAAAGAAATTTGTTGTCTATATAAATACTTGTGCCTAGCTGTGGGGTACTCCAAGCAGTGCAAGTTGAGATTCTTCTTCTACGGAGTAGAAGAGGTCAAGCCAGCATTCATGCTGGGAGGACACAGATGAAGAGAGTCCCTGCATATTTATGGACTGAACTTGATATAATGGGTAAGCCTACTAGAATTCTGAATTTGAGCTATGGTTCTAAGGAATGAGCTCAAACCATGGGTTCCAGGAATTAGCTCAGGCCATAGGATCCAGAAATAGTGGTGCGATTAAAGCAGCACGGACACCTAGAATACAACCATCCATAGCTTCAATTCTCCAAGCCATGCAAACTTTACATATGAAAGTTGAAGCTTTCAACAGCTGCCCAACCCTGCTGGAGTCCAGGTTTGACATCTTACAAATGAAAGCAAAAGTGACATCAGAAACTACAGGTATGGCACTAGTCACAAGTGGGCTGGAGAAAAAACGTCCTTCCACTGAGCATGCTCAAGCACTAGAAACAATCTTCATGCTGCACGCCACACCCCATCATGTGGTCCTGTGGCTTCACCCCCACTGCTCTCAGAACTGCATGCTGAAAACCAGTACAAAAAGCAAGCCTTGCCAGGAGAGGTTAGGTGGTGTGTGTGGATGTGAACTGAATTCTAGTACTGTGACAGAACAGGTTACTTGCATGTTCTAACTACTTAGATTTAGTTCACAAGCCAAAACACCGGAGAGGACAGATAATCTAGACCCCTGAAAAAGTGGAAGAACACTTTTTTTTGGTCCTCCCAAGGGTACAGTGACATTAGACTGGAACGCTAAGATAGCAATCGGGCATTTCAGGGACATAACTTACAGACAAGTCTTGGACATGGACCAAGGTTGTTGATAACATACTTTAACGAGCAGGAAAGCAGATGAACACCATGCTCTAAGCACCAACATGAGCACCTCCTCCACTTACAACTGTAAGTCTTAGGAGTTGTCTCCTTGCAAGATGCTTCCAGTAACATGAGAGTGTCTTTGGAAAGCCCCAAGGACCTGGAACTCTAGCCGCTCTGGAACCAAGCAGCATGGTCTGCAGGGCCATGTACCAGACAGTCCTCTTGGAATTTGTGAGGTAGGAGCAACTGCAGAAGCTTGCTGCTGAGGCTATGGGGATGCTGGTACCAGAACTGTTGCAGCCATTCTGAGCTATAAGGATCATGGATGCTTGGTCCCTCAGTGTCTTAAGGATCTCCTTGTGAACCAGAGGGAAAGCATACAAGACACCTGCCATCCATGACTTGGAAATTGCATCCCCCAGCAGCCTTGTTGAGAAGTGTGGGTGCCAAAGCAACCACTCATGGGATGCCTACCCCACATGTATGAGGGACTCTGCAAGCTGGTTGTTGGTGCACTCCACATCCACACTGCCTCCTAACACAATGGAAGGGAGTGTGCACTGCCTTGTTTATTCTGGTAGAACAAAGTGGTTGTATTGCCCTGAACAAACTATCTTTTCACCAGCAGAGCAAATTCAGACAGCGTTAGGCAAACTGCTCAGTGCTTGAAGCTCCAACAGGTTGATGTGCAATATGGACTCGTGCAGCAACAAGATGGCAAGTGCTCCCACTAGCCAACTAGTGACGAGTATGTAGTCTGAATAAACTAGGGTTAAGGCTGGGCAAATTGGATTACATCTGCAAGGTATGGAGAGAGCAACTACCACAGGATCTCATGCAGCACCAGATGGGTAACCTACACCATGTGATCTAGGTCTGAGTGCATATGGGAGCAGTGATGGCCCAGTTTCCACTGAATGGTCCTCAAATGCCATTTGGCCTGACCGACCATGGCCATGGAAGATGGTACGAAGCCCGGGAGCCTAAGGAAATATTGGGCCAGGTGTGAATATCCAACCAGAAAAGCTCAGGCAAAGGATGGCAGATCCCTGGTCCTGTCCTGGAGGTCAGCACATTCTGGCTTGCAGCAAGCCTAAGGAAATGTTGGGCCAGGCATGAATACCCAACCAGAAAAGCTCAGACAAAGGATGACAGATCCCTGGTCCTGTCCTGGAGGTGGGTGCATTCTGGCTTGCAGTGAGCCTAGTTCCCCGGATTAACATAATCACCTGCTTCAAGGCCAGCTCAGATTTCCCAGGTTAACCAGAAGACCCTTTTGCTGGAATGTCTAGATGCCCAAGCCCCTGGCCCACTGCATATCTGCACCAAACTGCCTGTGAGAAGCCAGTCGTCGAGGCAGGGAACATCTTGATCCCACTGCATCGAAGAAGACTGCCATGACTGATAACACTCAATGATGAACACCCACAGGGCCAATGACAGACATGGCATGGCTTGAAACTGACAAGTTTCTGTCCACTCAGAATCAGAAGAACAGTCTGTGTGACAGGCACATGGGGAAGTGGAAGTACAGGAGGTCAAGGGAGCAAAACCAAACCCTGAGCTCCAGGGAAAGAATGATCGGACTTAAGAGTTACCATACAAAACTTCTTTCTGTGCATAAACATGTTCTGTATCTACAGATCTGGGATGAGGTGCCATCCCCGTGTTTGCTTGGGTACCAGGAAGTACAACAACACAAATCACTGCTGAGCTTGATTTTCTAGGACAGGTTCTTACATCTTATGTACAGTTGCACTTTATGCCATAGTGCCAGGTGAGACTTCATAAACAACATATCTTCCAGAGGTGCATAGGGCCAACACTGTGAAGGAGTCTCTAATTCCAGAAATAACCCCAAGCCTACCACCCCCAGGACCCTGCTGTTTGAGGTTACAATGGAACTCTGAGGGAAGAAATAACTCAACCCACAACTGGAAGCTGCAGCAGGGACTGCGGTGGGGATGGAAAGAAGCCCCTTATCCAAACACGTCTTGCCTTTGGAGGTGGACATGCAGACCTGACTACTGGAGTTGTCACTGCCACCTTCACAACGGCCCTGCTCAGAATTATTAGGGGCAAAGGACTTGACCTGGCAGTAATGCTAATACTGCTGCCTCTGTTTCTATGGCTGCTGCTGGTTTTGAGAGCCAAAGGAACCGCTAAAGGAGCAACTGCTCTCTGGGTGCTACTTATTGGTTTTCTTGGTATTTGTAACCAAAGTGGTGGACTCCAAGGTGACATTAGACTTTGCAATCCTAGTCAGATATCCCAAGCATCCAACCTAAACAGGTCCCTTCCTGAAGGGTCTGACTGGCCCAACTGAGTACATGGCATTTTTCAGGTGTGCTCCCCCCAGCGGGGTACCCGACCACTTTCCAGACTCTGAAAATCTTGGCATATATAATTTATTTACTAACTAAACAGGGTATTCTGGTTACCGCAAGTAAATGTAAGATGCAGACACAGCCAGTACACCAAAAGTAAGCAGAGTGCTGACGTGCGTTTGTCACACCAGGACCCTCCCTTAGTGATTTTCCAGATGGGCCTCAAGTAGTAACTTTCCAATTGGGCCCCCTATGCCACAGTCTGACCTTGCTTACCTGTGAAGGGAAGGTCTTCCACCCTCTGCTGAATTTCCTGCATGAAGGGTGAAAGATGCAGCCACACCTGGTGACATATATACAGTAGAGATAGCTGCTGCTACAGCTCTGGCAAGGTATCAGTCAAGACAAGGGCCATCCATAAATGATGCTTGGCCATGGATCATCCCAAGTACTGAATGCACTTTCAGGTCCTGCTCGTTATCTTCCAGAAGAAGAGGCCACAGTTCAGAGAATCACTTAAACAACTCGCGGCTCTACTAGCTGTCAGGGCTTCCTAGCTGGCCTATCTAATTTCCAGGGACACTACTGTGAACATACTGCAGCAAAAGTGTTCCTATCTCTTGGAGTCCTTAACAAAGACAGGCTTCTGAAGTGCCACTGGCAATGCCAGAGAGGAGCAAGAGGATACGCGGGTGTGGCTGGAGCAGAAGTGGTCTGCCAAGACCTGGCCAACCCGATCATCAGCTGCTGTCAACTATGCCTTCAGACACACACATATATATCTCCATCATACACACACATACCATCTTCCAGGGCTGCAAGCAGCTTCACCGAGCTCACCGTCGACAGCCTACTCACAGTTTCCCATTTTGTACCTGCACATGAAAATCCCCGACTTCCTATGGGTGCATGGCCTGGCACCATCAGCAGTGTTACACATCATGGGTAATCCCATCAGTGGACACAAGCAACATGGCAACTGGAGTCAGAGGACCAAATGATTGCGTAGGAGTCGTCAAGCTTGAAGACAGAGTCCAGTGACTAAGCATGTTCAGTGAAAGATTGCTTAACTGTGGATAGTGAACTGAATCTAGGTACTATAATTAGAAATGGCACATATCACTTGTGAGGGGGCAGGACCTAGTTACTCATCGCTCTGCCACTCATGAGTTCTTGCCCTTGTCCCCCTCCGTCATGACAATAAAAATCATGGCATATCCTACACTTATCTTCATCTAGAAATAATCTGTGGCTAAAATAAATAATTTGCCTTTAAAAAGAGCACCTTTCTTGGTGCTAAAAAGTAGAAACGTGGAGACCCTTACCTCAACAGGAGCTCCTCCATGATGTTTAAGAAAAACAAAATTCTCTTAGCCCCCAAAGGAAGGGAAAGGATCATAATTTGTCTCCACAGGGGCTGGCAGCGCAATCCCGTTCCCCTTCCTGACTCTGTGATCAACCCATGCACTCCAATGTTTTGTGACTTCTCTATCGGGAAAGCGTGGGGGCTCGCTCCAGTGGAGCCTCTTTTTCAAAGCTGCTTTCTCAATTTCAGATTAACTAACAAGAACCCTGTTTGCTGAACCCTGGCATCAACTGGTACCAAACCACAATCTGAAATCGGGAAATCAGCTTTGAAAAAGGCACTCCATTCAACTGTGCTTTCCCTATAGAGACATCACAAAACGTTGGAGAGCAAGGGCGGATCACAGAGTCGGAAAGTGGAAAAGGACAGATAACGCAGCGGTAGAGTTACCACTTGCCATCTAGAAGATCGGGTTTGCGCCCCAAGCCCAAAATATCTGGTGCCAGCTGGTGAGGCGGGGTTCAGGCGTCCACTGGACACCTCCCACCTCGGAGAGGGAGGACACCTCCTTCCACTGCACGACCACCCCCCTGGTGATCCAGGGGAAGGGGGCTGTTGTGCGGGAAGGAATAAGTGGTCCCTTTGGGGTGCTCTTACGCCAGCATGCACCCACTCATTTGGCAGCTGACGCAGAGGCCTTAGATGCCCAGACTGGGGCCAGCAGAGGAGCACCGAAGGTGGTGTGCCCTTCCGACAGCCCCGATAGGCATCTCACCATGGTCAACTCTCAGAACCAAGCCCTGGGGTGAAGGGAGGAAAAGGGAATAAAATCCTCAGCAGCTCTGGCAGATGAAGCCACCTTGTCCCCCAGGCCACAGCAGGGTCTCCTCAACTCCTCCCACAACTCGCTGGCTCCACCCTACAGGCCTTGACTGTTAAGTGAAGTATGTTCCTCCCAGTTTGAGGGGGACCAGGGGGTCCCGCCCATCGGGGAAAAGTTGTAGGTTACAGTCACAAGACCTGGAATGTTGTCACATAAAGGCTGGTGTTGGGCTGGATCATCTCGGACATCATGTGATGGATGGAGGGCTTGGGCAGGTGGAAAGAGGTCCCTGAAGCAAAAAAAAAAAGGGACAAAAACAAAGTATTAAAAAAAGTGAAAAGGGGGTATGCTGCCAGCCCCTTGGGGGCAAATTAGGATCCTTTCTCTTCTTTTGGGGGTTGACAGAAAAAACTCAGAAACATCATGGTGGTACTGGCTCATACCAGTAGTGGGAGTCTGGCTGGAAAACAGTAATACGATTTTTCTGTACCCCACAAATCACAGCCAAATTTCACACAATGAGACACACCACATGTTTGTGGGGATGTGCGGGATGTGCCGAAGTAGCCATCCATACCCATGTCTTTTCGTCCTACCCAGTACTTACCCTCTTCTGGAAGGTGGTGAAAAGGGAGATCCAGATGTTAATACCAACGCTCAGATCACAGACCCTAGAGAAGTCTTTATTGTTGCACTATCCACCCCATCTCAAAGAAGATACTAAAACTCATCTCTTAGACATACTACTAACAGAGGCCAGAAAGTCAGTTACAAGACTACGGCTTAAACCAGCATTCCTCCCAGATTTCTCACTGGGAACATACCATCCGAGACATCTACCAAATGCAAAAAAATGACGGTCCTGCTACAAAACACCACACCGGCCATGCAGAACAGATGGAATAGCTGGCTCCTGCATATAATGGGGAAAAGGACAGACATTATCATCTGAATTCACTGACTTTGGGCCAAGATGGGGGGCTATCAACACGAGAGTTACACACTGCTCCAGGTGGGGCAAGTGGATGGTCTGCTGACAAAGTACTGGGTTGGTACATAAATGGTTCAGAAGGAGGGTAAGGGAGCCCCACCCCCTCCACATTAGGGTCCCTAAACTAGGTCCCACTCCAGGGCTACAACTCAAGGGTCTGTATAAAGTTTTACTGTTTACAGCAACAGTCCAATATAATTCCACACACTGTATGACTTACATTGTTCTATCCTATTAACTGTAATTGCTTGAGAAAACAAAATAAACTTCAAGTAAAAAAAAAAAAAACCCAGAAAATCATGGCTCCATCATGTGTTAACCGTGCGTGCATTGATCGTACACGTCCCTCAAAGTAGGCCTGGGCAAATTTGTGCTGACCATAGGAATCACTGGGTTCCAGGACTGCATAGTAGAGCATGTTAGTAATCCCTATATATAGCACGTTTGCATAATATACTTACTCCAGCACTGCTTCTGATGCTAGGGGGAGGTAGACATGCTGGATTTAAGAGTCCTTTCTGACCTAATTACTATGTTACTATGTAAATACATTATCTCTATTTTGACATATTTTGTATACAGCACCTCAGCAAAGATTTAAATGTTTTAAAAAATTGTACTGCTAGGTAGCCCGCTGACATTTTGCTGCAATCTGGGAGACCAAGGCTTGTACACGAGCCCCAGATTCCCATACTGGCGGCAATTTGGCATCAAGTGCATTGCAGAGGTAAAGCACAACATTATTTGTCTTTGGCAAACACCAAAAATTATAGTGCTTTAATGGAAAATGCTTAAAATCATGGTGTTGCTCCTATAGTGTTATTTTTGAATGGTGCACATTTTAATAGTGTGGTATAAATCAGACACGCAATGGCCTGGCTCACAATATGGCATTTTTCATTATTTTTTTAAAGGGAAGAACCTTCAAAACTCACTCATAAATTATGGCAGTGCCCCTCACTCATGATGATAAATAGTATATTTGGAGTCAGGCCACTGTGTAACCTACACATAGTGCATGAATATTTTATTTAATACTGTATGTATATATTATTTAATATTGTATGCATAAATTATTTAATAGTGATTTGGTGACTGGGAGAAGCACATTGAGCAGTGGTTATTTTCCAATTAAGATCCAAGAAAGGGAGTTACACAGTGACAAAAAAAAATACAAAATCACACATGCCCCAGAATGCAAAGCACCATGGGATGTATGTGCAATTCACCATTACATTTTAGGCTGGTTTAGCTTCAAGCAGGAATGCATGGTGGGACAAAAAAATCAAGTACAGTCAAAAAAATTGGCAAAAAAGCAGCAACTGGATACAAGACAAGTATAATGCAAAAAAAAAAAAAGCACAGAGGAGCCGAAAAAACAAAAACAGGTATATTCTCCAAAACAAAACCACAGAAATGTACAACGACTAAATGTAATATACAGTGAAAGTGTAGAATTAAGTGCAATTATATATAACATATAATAATTTCAATTGTGAAGTGCAGCTTACATAGGGGTATAGAGTAACACTGTACAAAAGTCAACTGACTAAAGCAGGAAAAAGCTGATTCACACTGACCTCAGGAGGAGGGAAGGGAGAGGTGGGCAACAGAAACAGTAGGGAGGGGGACGGGAAAGAGGAAGGGTAGGGAGGAGTGAGAGAGTAGGAAATTCATAAGAGGGGTCAAGGGATGGGAGAGAGATATATATATATATATATATATATATATACATACACATACACACACACACATATATATACACATACACAAACACACATACATATATATATATATATATATATATATCTATAGTAATTCATCTACTGAATACAATTTGAGATGGTTATATTAAATCACAATTGAAATGTATTGTCCTGTGAAGAAAATGCTGAGCTTGGTCAATAAGTCTTCATCAAGCTGCTGTCTCCAGTGTAGTCAGTATCTGCTCATTATTTGAACTGGGAACATTTTCTTAAGTCCACATGAGGCTAAGACCCACAGCTCTCCAGTGATAAAACTATGACGCCGCCATATTCAAAAGGTTGGCTCCGAACTCCGGGCAGGGCTATATTCAGATGCCCAGGGAGTGCCACGCTAGGCCAGCAGCGTAACTGTACCTGTACCTATGCAAATGAGGGAATCCCTCATGCAAAACAGTAGCAGCAGTATAGTCACTGGTTGTGATGGCACTAAAAATCCGCCTGTGCAGTGCTGCTCCTGCTGTTGAAACCCTGCCCTTAAACGGATACTATGGCTGCACACCCACCTTAGCAAGTGATCCCTGGCATCTAGTCATCCCCTTCCACCAAACAGTCATGTGTAAAACTCCTAAGTACATCCCTGGTGTCTAATGGACCCCCTTCTTTCCCCTTATCACCCCTGTATTACATGAAATAAAGATATCCCTGGTGTCTAGTGGATATCCCTTCCCCTGAAAACCAATATTTAAAAATCACAGGCGCTTCCCTGGTAGTCTAGTGAACCTTCCACCCCCCTTGACAAAGTGTCATTCACCCTCCAAACTGAGTGCCAGTCATTCCCCCCACCAACCAAGGAACCCCTCGCCCTGGTCACTAGTACGACTGGCAATAACAGTGACTGGCACAGCCCTCCGCTATTTCTATAGTGCTTGCAATCATGCGCCGTGTATGTCAGATGGCATCTGGCCAAGAAGGTGAGCAGAGGGCTGTGCTCATCACCACTGATGCCAGTCGTACTGGTGATTGATGCTGGGGAGGTATGAGGGGTGTCCTTGTGAGTGGGGCATGGTTGGCAGTCAGTTGGGAGGGGAGGTGGGACTTGGTTGGGGGGGGCACTACACTACCAGGGAAACAGATTTGTAAATATGGGTGTCGGGCAGAGAAAGGATCACTAGATGCCACGGATATCTAGATTACATACAAACAAGGTGATCGGGTGGGGAGAATGTGAGACTACTAGACACTAGGGAATTACATGGCTATGTGAAACATGAGCACTTGAGGGGCTGCTGCTCACATGCAAATCCAAACTGTACAGAGTGCATTAATGGATTTAAGACTTCTCTTGCATGAAAAGAAGACTCAGTGGATATTATCTGAAAAAAGAAACAAAGATAATATAACAGAAGTAACACGTGCTGCTTCTGGATTCAGCATTAGCAGGGTCCGCCACTACAAATATCTGGGGTTGACCCTGGTTAGTAATCTAACTTTTGAGTTGCACATAAGAAATGTATCCACAAAACTCAAACAGGGTTCTTCTTTAAGAAAATTACTTGTTACATTATTGTTCTTACCAGATTATGGTGACTTCATTTATGACAATACAACTAGTACATTACTAGGTACGTTAGACCTGTTATATAATTGTGCATTAAAGGTTCATTACAAAATTACCCTACAAACTCATAAATGCACCCTCTACAATGAAGCAGGCTGCACCTCTTTAGCAGACCGTAGGGATTCACACTGGTACATGTTTGTATACAGGTTTATTTTGAAAACTTTACCTTCGTTTTTATTAAATAAATTACAGACTCTAAACTTTTCAAACTATACATTACGATCCACAGCTCTGTATTCTTTCCAAATCCAGACAAGTAAATCCAAATGTGGGGAAAGGACGTTAGCGATAGCGGTGCCATGTACTTGGGAAACGATACAAAAAAGAATGGATGTGCACGTGTTACCATCATTGGCATGTTTCAGAGCCTTCTTAGAAAGATTATTTTAAAAACACTGCAATTGTTTTGGATAAATGATTGTTTATCTCCTCTTGAGCCTAAGTGATTTTAAAAAGTGTGTATTGGTAATAACAAGTAACTATATGTTTTGTAATAATGTCAATGTCTTTGTCTATCTTTGGACACAACTGTAAACGAAAATACCATTCTCTATTTGCTGTCCAATAAACGAATGATGATGATGATGATAAAAAAGGCCCCCTAGCATCTTATATACCCAATGGGCTTAATCTGCATACTAGGGTTGAATATGGCTCACAAGAGACCTGGTACTATCCCATTTTTTCATAGATTCTTAGAAGTAGCTGGCAGATAAGGACCGTGTGGCCCATGCAGTTTGCCCATGAAGAAAAAAATAGTGTCCTTCAGACGGGGGGCTTCAAACCTAGCTTCCTCCCACCCGCAGAATACTCATGTACTTAGCCCATGCATGTTTGAACTCCATGATCGTTGCTATCCCACCACCTCCTCTGGCAAACTATTCCAGTCATTTACTACCCTCTCAGTGAAGAAGAATTTCTTCACATTACCCCTGTGCCTGCCTCCCAAAAACTTCATACTGTGGCCCCTAGTGTTGGAGGCTCTGCTCCACTGAACCAGACTCTCCACCTGTGCCTTGTTAATCTCTTTTATATATTTAAATGTCTCAATTAAATCCCCCCTTCTTCTTTCCTCCAGGGAGTACAAGTTTAATTCCTCAAGCCTCTCCTCATAGGATAGCCCATGCATCATCCTGGTAGCCCTCCTCTGTACAGCCTCCAATCTGTCCGTGTCCCTGCAGAGATAGGGCCTCCAAAACTACACACTGTACTCCCGGTGCAGTCGTACCAGTGATAAATACAGGGGGAGAAGCACCTCTTTTTGGGCATGCTATCTCCAGTGGCTCTTCTATGGGGCATATTCTGCCTTGTGCCATTGTCAGCACAGGGCATAATCACTTTGCACTGGCAGAGCCCCATATTCAGACAGTCTGTGTGCATGCTAACTGACTGAATATACAGTAACTACGAGCCAGCCATGCGCTATGTGATGCAGAGCGATAACTGGCTTGCATGCGCTAACGGCCAGCTCTGAATAGGGGGATGAATCTATTATGAAGGTCACTAGTTATACACTGCAAGTAAGGAATAACACTCAACTGTGTGGATTATGCTAGCTTATAAAACGGGTAAGGAAAATCCTGCTTCCTGATTGGTGGAGAAGGTTCAAAAGCAGTGCAGTTCAGGAATAGTAACCACACTGCTAAACGTTACCTTCATTTTAATTTTTCTTTTACCGTGGACCAGTTTTATAGGCACAGTAAGAAACTTCAAAGTGTCGGTTACTATTCCTGAACTGCACTTCCAGGTAGTTGAAGGTACTCAGCACAAGCTCCTCGTGCTTGACAACACACCTGCGCATGCGGCTCAGGAACCATGACCCACACCCTGTCATGTCTTATTGATTACACAGTCCACAAACTCAAGTATGTTGTCATTCTATGTATAAAATGCTTCAAAATGATAAGAAATGAAACACTTGGTTTGTTAGATTCCCTAGTTTACTAGTATGTTAACCATTACAGAGCCATGGATTGATACATCTGTCCAGAACTCCAGTACATTCTAATTGTCAGCAGTCTAAGAGTTAAATATTACAGTATAGTGTAGTTAGTTTTTCTTTCTGTATTGTTTTGCAAATCATAGTAACACAGTAATTGTCGGCAGATAAGGACCTCTAGGCCTACCCTGTCTGCCTGTATTACCTGCCTTCATTATCAAAAAAGGCAGTAATTATCACTACTGTTTGGAAATTATATTTTTAAAAGAACCATAGAAAATGACAGGCAAACAAAGAAAAAAAAAAATACAAGTCAATCCAGTCTGCTTTGGTCCTACCTACTTTGTTCCAGTCTATCACTGGACGAGCATAGTTTGCTCTGAGAACCACCTATCAGCACCTCAGTCTGTTTCATAGCTTTACTCCTCCAACCTCCCTTGCTCCCACAGCTTTTAAACCCGTGCCACATTGCTCTGAATATGTGCACTATGCGTGCCTCCATATGTCACCGGGGAATGCAGATAACTGGGGACACTTGTCCCTTCACTTGACTGGTTCAACCTGCCCACCCAACTTCATGGGGAGAGACAAGTTCTGTGTTCTCCAGGAGCTGCCAATGCTTTTTTCTCAGCTTGCCCTGGATTCTCCTGGAGTGACAGAAAGCAAGGCTACAGCAGAAGTTACATAGATACATAGACAGTGTCGGCAGATAAGGGCCTATGGCCCACACAGTCTGCCCATTTGAGCTTGTAAGTTAGTTTGTTTTCCTAGAAGTCTGTTGCCCCTTACCCCTGACCTCCAGAATTCCTTTATGTCTATCCCATGCATTCTTAAATCCCGTGATTGTTTCAGCCCCACACACAGAGCACGCCTGATGGGATGCTTGATCTCCGGTCTTATGGTTCTGGCTTAGGATACAAACAAACATGGCAAGTGGTCTACCTTGTGATGTCACTGAACACAGGGAAAGCTACTCTCCGATCAATCATTCTGACTTTTTATTTTTTTCAACTTTGTTTATCCCCTGGCCACAGGTGGGGACCTCCTTCCACCAATGTGCCCTGTTCCTGTCCAACTGAGACTCTGCCAACCATCTTCCTGTGACCCCAGCCCACTCACAACTCACCGCTGTGCTGTCCCCCATGGCTGGGTATGCCTTCAGCTTCACAACATTTCTTCCCAGCATCAATCTGGCCACCCAAAGTGGAAGGAAAGACTGGTAGTATCCCTAGGAGGTGGTGGCTCGAGTCCAGTGTGGTACATGGCGGGCTAGCAGAGGTTTCATCCTCCCAATCCTGAGACATTTTTTCCCCTTTGTTTTGTCCAGCCCTTGCGCCAGGAACATATCTCATCACTGGATGCTGGTATGCTGATGCACCCAGATGACCTGACGCGTGCTGCAGGCTTACACTCTGATGCTTCCCCTGCACCGCCATCCGTGGTCACCCAGGTGGCAGCAGAGCAGCAAGTCCCCTCTCCCCAGAGAAGGAAAGCGTATGTTGGGACACTTGATTCCCCCCTCCCCGTGGCCCTCCAATGGTCACGGCTTATTTCCAAACCTGGGTCAGCGGCATGGCAAGCAGTAGCACTACAGCTGAACCGGGGCCATTATGACTTTCTAAGGGTAACACGTGAGCATCAGAAATAGCAATGAGAATCGCAGCTGCTTCACGGTACACAGTAAAAAATATTCCACTGCACATAGAAAATAGCATCATTTATTTAAGCAGCTCTGACTGAATCATCAAATGTTGAAAAATGGTGTTCTCTGTGCTATACTAGTGCTGATCACTCCCTTTTTTTGTTACTAGAGACAGTAGTAACTTTTTTTGTGTAACCTCCTGGTAATATTTTTTCCCATGGCAACGAGTGCTGGAGTAGTGAAGCTTGCAAAGACTGACTGTACTGGACTGCAATTACCTAACCAAGCTCCCTGAAGACTGGTTTACATTTAAAACTCGCTGTTCACTTATCAAAAGCTTTCAAGGATCCCTAATTTATCAGCGAAGAAGACAGCTCCTGGCACACTCCTTTAATGAGTCAGAAAAACTCCTACTCCAATGCATCAGTAAACAAAAAAAAAAAATAAAAGAGAAAAAGAAAAGTCAGCATTTTTTTTAATCCACAGTATTTATATTTTTGGATCTCTGTATTCCCTGTGTCGCAGTAGGGTATACATTCTAAGGTTAAAACTACAGACCATGATCCTGGAGATCCGGACATACCAGGGATCTGAGAGTTCAGATCTTCCAGTTGCTAAAACTGTGGAGAGACAGGACCAGCATGTGATAAAGATGCTCCGTCGCAGTTGGGCTGTCCTGGGTAACTACACTGTAAAGGACCAATTCATCTCCAGAATCTCTTCACTAGAACTTCTGCGCCATCATCCAGAGAGGGGCTGATTTTAACTAACCAAAGCTGATGGCCACTGGGCAAGTAATTAGGCAAACATTTCTGGCACACAGACAGTGGTAGTGGCCCACTGGGAAATGTATTTTTGATATTAAAAACATGACATCCACTGCAGTGTGTGATACAGTACCCTCTCACATCACTTGGCTAGTTACGAGTGAGCAAATGCAGCTCTCTCTCGCTCTCCTCTGGACTATCCTCCCACCATGCTAAGCCAAACATTTATTTATTTCATTTTTATTTACCAGGTGGATGCACAGGACAAAACACTTGCCAGGTACGACCTGGAAGGGCACAATAATGGAGGTTTTCACAACACACAAAATACAAGAGGGGTCTATACAGGTGTCTAGTAGTAATACAGAGAAATTAATCAGGAACCAAAACACTGCGTGAAACTATGATTCATGCTACAGGGCAGAATTCGACTAATAAAACACGGACAGCAGGTACAGAAGAATGTTTCATACATTTAGGACTGGTAATTAGTATTACAAAACAAGCAAATGCATGCAACTACTCAGAAATGTACTGTTAGTCCTACACAGACTATAGGCAGAGACGAAAAAATTACTCACCTTAGTAATGTTGTTTCTTCTAATGGAGTCTTGCTATATTATGACACAAAAAAGGGGAAGTTGGTGATTGTCTGAGGCTGCAAAGAGAACTATTTGCGGAGTGCCCCATCTGGCAAATATTACCTCCAGTACTAGGGGATCCAGTGCCCATTCGTGATGGCCCTGGGAAATCCTGCTGAGAGCATCCGCTAGGACATTGTCCTTGCCTGGGAGGTGAACTGCCGTAAGGGAGGCGTTCAGAGAATAAGCCAGAGACCACAACTTCATTGCTTCGGTGCACAAGGCCGTACACTGAGTGCCCCCTTGCTTGTTGATGTTCTACATTGTAGTGGTATTGTCTGTTCTGACCTGAACCACCTTGTTCTGGACAGATGTGGAAAACCTGGATCACTAGAAAAACTGCTCTGAGCTCCAGCAAACTGATGTGGAGCAGAGATTCCTGAGGGGACCACAGCCCTTGGGTGGAAAGGTCGCCCAAGTGAGCTCCCCACCCCAAGAGGGATGCATCTGTAGTAAGGTCAAGGAATGAGACTGGGGAGAGGAACCCTGTCTCAGATTGTTCTGATCCTGCCACCACTGAAGGGCCTGGATCAGGTTCGAGTCACTGGAATCAATTTGGTTAGGGGATCTGTCCTTTGAGACCAAAAGGCTCTCAAATGGAACTGAATGTCCCTCATCTGAAATCTCGCTCCCTGCACCACTGCTGTAGAAGCAGCCATGTGCCCCAGGAGCTGTAGAAAATGCCTTGCTGGTCGAGAGACCTGCAGGGTGAAAGAGGCGGCCAGAGACACCAGGGTCCTTGCTCTTTCCAGAGGAAGGAAGGCTCTGGCTTCTTTTGTGTTCAGTTCTGCGCCTATAAAGGTGAGAAGCTGGACAGGCTCCAGAACTGACTTTGGAAGACTGAGAAGGAAACCTAGAGATGTAAGCAGCTGCTGGGTTACTTGTAAATGTAGTTTGACCTGTTCTGGAAACTGGCCTACAATGAGCCAGTCGTCCAGATAAGGAAAGATGGCAATCTTTTGCCTTCTTAAATGAGCAACTGCTACTGCCAGGCATTTTGTGAACACCC
This sequence comes from Neoceratodus forsteri, assembly GCA_016271365.2. NCBI lineage: Eukaryota > Metazoa > Chordata > Ceratodontiformes > Ceratodontidae > Neoceratodus > Neoceratodus forsteri. Next base: position 431,466,124 of record CM028132.1, read on the forward strand.
TTGGAGCCGAGGTGAGGCCGAAGGGCATTGCTCTGAACTGGTAATGGCCTGAGGGCAGTTCAATCTGAGGTACTTCGATGGGAGCTTCTGATGAGAACATGGAAGTAGGCATCCTTGAGGTCCAGGGAGGCTAGCCAGTCCCTGGCCTTAGAGAGGGTAAAATAATCCCCAGGGTCACCATTTTGAACTTTGGTTTTAAAAGGTGCTTGTTTAGATACCTGAGATCCAGAATGGGCGCCATTCTCCTGTCTTTTTGGGGTAAGGAAGTACCTGGAGTACAACCCTTTGCCCTGGTGTATGGGTAGAACCCTTTCCACGGCTCTGAGAGCCAGGAGGGAAGAAACTTCTGCTTCCAGGGCAAGTGCCTCTGATGGGTTTGCAGGTGGAAAAGACCTGGCTCTCATCTTCGGAAATTTTTTGAAGCTGAGAACCAGTCCCTGGCTTACTACTTCCAGGACCCACTTGTCTGATGCTAAAGACTTCCAGTCCTGGACAAAGTAAGCCAGCCTGCCCCCTACCGGTAGTGGAGAATCGGCCCTGGCTACCCCATCAGGGAGCCTGTTTTGCAGGGTAAAAGCAGGCTTACTAGAGCCCCTTCTGCCCCTTCCTCTAAAGAACCCCCTCTGGGCATAAGCAGAAGAGGCCTGGGCTTGGTAAAACGGCCTATGAAAAGGCCTGCCCCTGCCATGCTGCCTTTGAGGAGTGACTTGCCTTTCTTTGGCCTGTGCACTCCTATAGGTGGTCCTATACTCATCCATTTTCTTCATGTAATTCTCTGTCTGCTCCCAAACAGAGAATTTCCCACAACAGGAAAATCCATAGCCTTAGACTGGGTATCCTGTGACAGGGCAGTACATCTGAGCCAGGCCATTCTGCGAAGAGACACAGATGTAGCCATAACTCTTGATGAAACATCATTAGAGTCTACAGCAGCATGAAACTGCACCTTGGATGCCTCAATACCATCCGCAGCCACCTGTTCCAGCTCCCTGGCAAGCTGTTCAGGGGCCTGTTTTTCTAGGGCCAGGACAGAATCCCACCTGGATTTCTGGTACCTAGCTGCGTAAGCCATATAATTTGCCTGCCTGAGTCCCAAAGATGCTCCCATGTACTGCTTTTTTGCCATGGCATCCATCCTCCTGGAATCTTTTTCAGGAGAGTGAGAGGCTAGAGGAATATTAGCCTTGTCACAGGCTGCAGCCTGCACTACCCCCACATGGCTGCACTGCTGGGATAGGAACTCCGTATCAGAGCCTGATAAAGCATACCTCTTGTCCATCCTTTTATCCACAGGGAGGATAGAATGAGGAGTTTTCTGAATTTTTACTGTCTGTTTCCTAAAAGATTTATGGAAGGGAATAGACAGCCTCCTAGACTCTGGAATATCCATCATTTCCACAAAATCAGGCTCTTCTTGATCATCAACAGCTTCCTCAACGGGGAGTTGCAGAGTGTCAGCAACTTTCCTGTAAAACAAAAAATGAGAAGGGGACTCAGATAACCTGGGAGGGGATACTCCTGAGGGTCTGTCTGGAGAGATGTCCGGTTCAATGGGCACATCCAGACTTCCAAAATCACACACACTCTCCTCGACCCTCCTCTCCTTCCCCCGGTTCATAAAAATCTTCAAAATCATAATCTTGAACCGAGGGAACCGACCGAGCCGGGCGCTTCCCTAATGGTGCCAGTTCGGACGGAACTGGGGAAAGAGACTGGACAATTTGAATAGCTTTGGCTATTTCCTCAGTGGTTGGAGAAATAACTTTTGGCCCTAAACTAGCTGACCTTCTAGCCCTTTTAGTTGGAACCGGCTCCTCAGAGCTGGCTCTTCGTTTGCCCGAGGAAGCATCACCCTGGTCAGAGGGCACTCCCTCAGGTTCGGTTGGAACCGAACCGGGCTGGCCATCCGGTCAGCGGACTTTTGGCCTCCCTTTCCTGAGCCTACCAACTCTTTTTTCCACGGTGGCAGCAGGAAAATTTCACAAATCTGGCAGTCTGCATTGAGGTGGTCAAACCCAGACAATAAACACAGTGTGTGTGGTCAGCCTTAGCAAAGGCTTCCCCACAGAGGCCACAGTGCTGAAACCCAGTGGGTCCGGTTTTTCTTTTGGGTTTCTCAGACATAGTGCCAGCCTAACCAAAACTTGCCCGTTAATGGCAATCCACCAAGCAAGACTCTCTTATCGGTTCCCAACCGTGTCACGGGTCGTGGAAAAACCGTAATAAAATCCGTTTTTTTAGAACCGATAAGAACCGGGAACCGCACTCTAAAGGACTAGAAGGTAATTTTAAAACTCCTCTGATCGGTTCAAACCGAACCAAAAGACGCTATAATTTCACACAGAAGAAAATAAATAAGTCTATCTATTACTTACAATACCACAGACAGAGCTTGAACCGACGATTGTGGTTAAATTTCGGTAAAATAAACCGAGAATTACACTTTAAAACCGACAAACGAACCGAGCAGCAGGAGGAATCCTCGGAGCGACTGTTCAGTGAGGCGGAGTAAAGAATCTGACAGTTTAAGTTTGAGCTTCAACAGACACTGTTTTCAACCGAGCTTGCGCTCAAGATTCCATGCCCTGCATGGAAGTTAACTCTTTCACCTCCGGAGCAGTTCTAACCTGGGGTTATACTGCATATGTCATAATACAGCAAGACTTCATGTTGTTTGAAATGTAGCAACCCGGAGTAGGAAGGAGTGGTATCCACTCTGGAAGATATGGCTAGATGGGTACAGTCGGACTGTAGCCAGTATGGAGTTCTAAAGTGAAAGGGCGGAGTAGGAGAAGGACAATTCCCCTAACTCAGTTCTAGTTATGGGGATGGCCAAAGAACTAAGGACATTTTAGACCTTAGGGAATAGGCTTTCACTAATTCAGCATAAAAAACAGTCTCTCAAAAGGCCCCACCAGTCAATCACTTGTCGCTCTAGCCCACCGGTCATGTGATATCTATTTTAACATGATCTGACCACTGCAGACTCTGCTCTCTACCAGCCAGTCCGGAGATATTAGGAGCAGTCAATCGAAGCTACAGATGCAGTTGTTCCAAGGATGACACACAGAGCACCAACTTCAATACGTGTAGACTTCCAGGTGCAATGCATGACCCCTGCTACAACTGTTGTCTTTTCACTGCCTCTACAAGACACTGGCTAATCGGACCAGCAGTGGATGGCATCCTCTAGATGGAGGCAGAAATTATTGGTCTTGGGTCAGCAGGGCACTAAGATGAGCCCCACTAGAATAAATGCTTTGTGAACCGGCTAGGACTGCAGTTGCTATTTGCCCCTCAAAAAAAATAAATATATATTCCTAAATCATTACCTAGGACAAACCCTGCATGGCAAGCTAGGTCAGAAGTTCCTGTGCTTGAGCAACTGCTCTGTTGCATATAGTTATTTCTGTGTGGTGGATCACGAACAGGAGTTGATATGAGCTTCCCCCACCCCGTAGTACTCTGAAGTCATTAATATTTTAACACAAGTCAGTGACCACAGAGTTAATTCTTGTACACGATATACCAGTTAAACAACCCAAGAACACTGCAGCAAAAGGAATGATGCCCTGTTGTGATGATGTATTGCACATGCTCAGAAACAGAAGAAACCAAACAAAACTTCCCCTGTTCTACCAGATGGTGTATACTACTTAATGGTTCTGGGCCAGTATGCTACTGACTGCGGACCAAGGACTGCCATGACTACAGCTCGACTTTCAATTCAAAGCCAGGCTCAGCCACAGCAGAGAGAGTCCTCCATCTGAAGAACTGATACAGAAAGCCAAGTTAGTTTCTACATTTTTAATGAAAACTACATTTCCTCTCGGAACAGGTGAATAATTGTTAGTTTGGCCTTTGCCTCCTCACACAGAAAAGCAAGCTGCACTCAAAAGACAGTGCAAAATGCTGAGCTAGTTTTTCTTTTCATAAAGGTATGGCCCTAGAACATCAAACTGGCCTCGTTCAGGCTGAGTGCCAAGAGCTCTGTACCCATCTATCTATAGAAAGCACTTTTTCTACTCTTGGGTGATGCACTTGTTTTCCTTTCTGTCTGGGTTTTCTTTCATCTCCGCTCCAAATTTATATCCATTTACTCTCTCAAACAGATGTCTACAGTTCTGTTCTCTCTGCTAGCAGGGTCTCGTATCTTTGTATAGCTGGTGTAAGACTGAAAGCTCCAATACTGATGGTGGGGAGGGGGGTGAGAGGCAGCCTGAGGAAAAGGAAGAGACCGAGTGGCAAGTCTCAGTGTTTGCGTTTAACTAGGTGCACAGAGAGCATTTGAATAAATGTGGACTGTGATTGTTCTGGGCCTATGGGTATAATGGCTCAAGGGAATACCAATATTTCTTACAAAAGAAAACAAAACAAAAAAGGTTACTCACCTGTGACCATAGTTCTAGGAGTGGCATATAGTTCACACCCACACACTGGCAATTCCACTGGTAGTGCTGATTCGTTGGAATGTCTAAGCTAAGCTCCTCCCAACACCTGGATGGTATATCCTCCAGCTCCACCCTGTGACATCAGATCTTGTACACTAGAAGCAGGGATCCGTGTGCCACTTGCCAGGGAAGGCCGGCTGGGTGGTGTGGATGTAAACTATATACCACTCCTAGAAAGTACAGTTGCGTACTCACCGTAACAGTAGATCTTCGAGAGGCATCTCTTGCAGCAGGTAATGCATCTGGGACCTCGCCAGAGGGAACTCTTCTGCATGGCAGCTTTCTTCTAGCAGTCTTTGCCTAGGGGCCACCCACACATGACATCATCCTGCTCTTATATAAGTGTGGGCAGCCCCAGGCATCCTCAGTTCCATGCCGGATTCAGCTCGCTATGTTAGTACAGAGGGAGAACCAAGGTACCCTAGATGCCCCCTCATCATTTTTTTTTTTTTTATCAGAAATTATTCTCTTAGGGAGGGGGTTGGAGGGAGGGATTGTACCCGCTGCAAGAGATACCTCTCGAAGATCTACTGTTACAGTGAGTACGCAACTGTACTATCTTCCACGAGGGTAATCTCTTGCAGCACGTAATACACTTGGGATGACTCCCAAGCAGTAAACCCAGGAAGGGTAGAAACATTATGATAGAAGGCCTTGTAGGAAAGCGCGAGAAGCAACATCTAAATTGTAGTGCTTCGTGAAGGTATGTCTTGTCCACCAAGTGGCTGCATTGCACATGTCCGTGATGGATGCTCCTTTGAAGCAAGCTGCGGTGGTGGCCACAGCTCCAGTAGAGTGGGCCTGGACAGGTCGTGGTAATGGTTTGTTATACTTCTTATAACAGAAGGTTATGCAATGTGCCAACTAGTTGGAGAGGGTCTGCTTAGTAAAGTACAGTTACGCAAGAACTTACTGTAATAGTAGATCTTCAAGAGGAGCTCTTGCAGCAGGTAATACCATTAGGACTAATGCCGTCAGGCATTAGGACCCCACGGAAAACTTGCAGCTAGCAGTCTGAGGTGGGGAACCACCCCATCCTCCGGCGTAGCATAAAGGGGGAAGTCCCTCATGGGAGGCCTGCCATCTCAGTTCTCCTGCCGAAGACCCGGCTAACACAGTATTGGAAAACTGAGCAGGAACTCCCCAACCTAGTATAGGTGCAAAACTCATATCTGGGGGATGGAGGTGGGAATATTTCATGCAAGAGCCCTCTCGACTACTGTTACGGTAGTTTTTGCGTAACTGTACTATCTAACTTCGAGGGTGGAGCTCTTGCAGCAGGTAATACCATTAGGACAGAATCCCAAGCAGTACACAAAGATAGGCCTAGGTCTGAGCGGGAGGTGGTAGAGAAAAACGGAAACATAGGCAGATGCAGAGCATTCTAGGAGGGTAGGCCCTACAGGATGGCTAGTCCAAAACCTGCTCTCCTCCTAGAAGCAATGTCTAGGCTGTAATGCCTGATGAAGGTATGGACTGTGCTCCATGTTGCAGCAGCACAAATGTCTACTGAAGAGACATTCCTTAGAGAGGCAAAAGAAGCAGCCACAGCCCTGGTGGAGTGGCCCTTAACTGGACCCAGAAGGGTTTTACCATGGTGCTGGTAGCAAAAGGAAATACAGTGCACCAGCCAGTGGGCTAGAGACTGCTTAGTGACAGGAGCCCCTGTCATCCTTTTTGCAAAGGAGACGAACAACTGGTCAGTCTTCCTGGAAGAGCGTGTTCTGTGAAGGTAATACCTTAGTATTCTATGGACATCCAAGGTGTGCAACAGTGCTTCACCTTGGTTGGTAAACTCAGGATAATAAACTGGAAGGTTGATGTCCTGATTCAGTGTTGGGACGGACACCACTTCCGGTAAGAACTTGGGGTTCATACGCAGGGTCACCCTGTCCCTGTGAAAAACTATATAAGGTTCCTTACACATCAATGCCTGGAGCTCGGAAACCCTTCGAGCTGAAGTAATGGCAACCAAAAGGAGAGCTTTCCAAGAGAGGTAGCGTAGCTCGCAAGAAGCGACTGTTTCGAAGGGCAGAAGGGTGAGTTTCTCCAGGACAAAAAGTAAGTCCCAAGGAGGAATGACATCCCTCATAGGAGGCCTGACATGTAAGACCCCTCTGAGAAAGGTCTTGCAGACATTCAATTATGCTAGAGTTCTCTCCCCAATCAGCTCATGATATGCAGAGACCGTACACATGTGAACCTTGATGGATGAATAGCTCAGACTCAAGTCCAAGAGGTGGAGGAGATAATCCAGCACGTGTCTGACTGGACAATCCAAGGGATCTATGGCACGGGCCAGAGACAGAAACGCTCCCATTTAAGAGCATAAGTAGCCCTTGTGGAGGGTTTCCTCGCTGCAACCAAGACCTCTGCCATCCTGCCTGACACTCCTAGTCTCTCTTCCGCTAAGACTGCAGGAGCCACGCGTGCAGATGAAGAGAATGAAGAGCGGGATGGACGAGTGTCCCCTGCTCCTGTGAGAGCAACTGGGTGGAGAGTGGCAACTGTATTGGAGGTTCCAAAGACAGCTGCTGGAGCAATGGATACCAGATCTGTCGAGGCCACAGAGGGGCAATAAGGATCATCCTGGCTCCCTCAGACTGAAATTTGAGCAGTACTCTCTGACTGAGAGGGAAGGCATAGAGGAACTTCCCTGTCCAGGGGAGGGACAATGTGTCTAGCCAGAAAACACCAGGCCCTAGAGCAAGCAAGCAAAAATTTTGCAGTTTGGCATTGCACTGGGATGCAAAGAGGTCAAACTCTGGACAGCCCCAGCGACGAAGAGGTCGTCTGTGACTTCTTGATGTAACTCCCACTCGTGATTGAGAGAGGTGGAGCAACTGAGACCGTCAGCGAGAACATTCCGGACCCCTGGCAGGTGCACCGCGATGAGGTCTAGGCTGTGTTCTACTGCCCAATCCCACACTCTCATGGCCTCTCTGCAAAGGGGATAAGAGTGAGTTCCCCCCTTGCTTGTTGATGTAGAAAACCACCAGTGTGTTGTCTGTCTGCACCAGAAGACGACCCGGTGAAAATCGGTCTCTGAATGCATGAAGAGCATTCAGAACTGTATCATTTCCAGAACATTTATATGCAGAGGGCAGTCTGTGGGTGACCAAGATCCCTGGGTCCTATGATCCCCTAAATGAGCTCCCCAACTGGTCAGAGAGGTGTCTGTGGTTAGAATTTGAGGCGGGATTGGCCTCCGGAAGGAGACTCCTCCCTCTAGATTCTCGTGGGGAGAGCCACCAGACAAGGGAACAATGGACCGCCCGAGAGATCCGGATCTGGAGATCCAAATCGTCCACCGCTTGGTCCCACTGGACCTTGAGGTGCCACTGAAGGACCCTCATGTGCCCTCTGGTGAGGGGTACTGTGGCTATGGTGGCCGCCATGTGGCCCAATAGCTGAAGGACAACCTGGGTGGAGATAGTGGGTGCACTTTGGACCCTGCTTGCCAGACCCCGAAGGTGTTCTGCTCTGTCCGAGGGCAGAAAAGCTCTCCCCTGTTCGGTGTCCCAAATTGCCCCTATGAACTGCAGCCTTTGCGATGGCCATGGGTGTGACTTTGGCCAATTCTCGGTGATTCCCTGGGAACAAAACAGACTCTGTCTCTTTGAGAGTGATCTGGAGCTGCTCTTCCGCAGAGAGAAGCCAATCGTCCAGGTAGGAGTAAACAAAGAGGCCTCTCCATCAGAGTGCCACGGCTACCACCGCAAGACACTTGGTGAATACCCTGGGGGCTGACGAACGTCCAAAGAGGAGTACCCTGAACTGGTAGTGCTATTCCTGAAAGTTGAAGCGAAGAAACATTCTGTGAGATTTCAGGACCTTGATATGCATGTACGCGTCCTGCATATCAAGGGAGCACAACCAGTCCCCCTGCTTAAGCAAGGGGAATAGGCCTGCCAGAGTAACCATTCGAAACCTCTGGTACTTGACCGAAAGACTGAGCTGGCTTAAGTTCAGAATGTGGCGAAGGTCTCTGGTTTTCTTTGGGACCAGGAAGAAACGGGAGTAGTAACCTTTGCCTTTCTGGGCTCAGGGAACCGTCTGATGGCCTTTTTCTCCAAGAGCTGCTGGATCTCCACAGCCAGGAGATTGTGTGCCGTGGAAATTTGTCCGGGGAGAGATTGTCTGCTGGAATAGAAAGGAATTCTATGGCATACCCGTTTCAAATGGTGTCCAATCCCCATTGGTCTGAGGTGATACTGCACCATTCGAGTGGGTAGAGGGCAAATCTCCCTCCTACCTTCTCGTTCTGCAGGTCCCTGAAGAGAGGAGTGGGGCAGGAGCAGTCAGGCGGAGGGGGTGGTGGGTCCTTGGAGTTTTGGGCTGCTTAGGGCCCTGGGAACCTTGGGGGGCAGGGTGACCCCTCCTCTTGAACCCTTTGCCTTGGGCAGGCTTGCTCCCCTGTCCTTTATGAAAGGGACAGGGTTCTTGAGGCTGGGATTTGTACACGCGGTGTACGTCGGCTACCACTTTACCAGACTCCTGTAGCTGTTTGACCATGGTTTCAGCCTCTGGGCCAAACAGAACGGGGCCTTGGAACAGGGAATCCAAAACGGAGTCTTGCAGATCCGGTTGGAACCCCGTCAACCTAAACCATGATTGCCATCTTAGACAAACCCCTGAGGCAGCAGCCCTGAAAGCCATGTCCACTGCGTCATAAGAGCAACGGAGGACATGTTTGCCAACATCCAGACCTGACTGGGCGCAGGCCAGCACCTCCTCCTTTGAGTCTGTGTCCGACATGGACTTGACTAGGTCCATGGTCTTCTGCCATAAGGATTGTTGGTATGTAATCACGTGTGCCATGAAGTTAAGTGACTTGATGGCACCTGTGGCAGAAGAGTAAACCTTCTGGCCCAGCTGCCCAATTTTTTGGAGACCGGGTCTGGGGGTTGAGAGCTCAAGTGTTTGGGCTGGGAGCCCCTGCCATGGGCTGCAGTCAGAACCAGGGAATTCGCCTTTGGCTGTTCTGCCAGAAAGGGTTCAGATCTGGGAGGCTTGTAAAGCCTGTCAGCCCTCCTAGGAACTGCAGGTACTGAGGAAGGGGTATGCCAAGTCAGGCGAGTGACATCCTGGAATGGCTCGACAAAAAGGTGGGGGGGGGGAGATTACCAAAGGCTTAGGTTCTTTTTCACCCAGGAACTTGGCCAGGCGCTTGCGCTCTGGGTCCAGGTGCTCTGGGTCCCACTAATAAATGGCCTGGATAGGTCTCATTATATCTAAAAATGAGGGGTCATCCGGAGGGGACCTTAGGAAATCTTTAGGTCCTGAGGAGGGAGGAAAGAATTCCCCATCTGAAATTTCTGAAGAGGACATGTGAGGAGGAGAAGATGGAAAGGGAGACTGCTGACGTTTCCTCTTTTTGCCCTTAGCATCTGGGTGTGGGCTCTCACCCCCATCAGGAGTTGGGGTGAGGGGAGGTCCCACGGGTGGTAGAGTAGGGGTGGTATCTGAGGGTCTGTAAAGGAGATCCCCCTTCACTGTATTCCACCATGTGGTGAATAAGGAGCCTATATCAGCCACTGGGACAACCGCTGGGCCGGGCGCCGGGTTCTCCGGGCTGGGCGTCTGACCAGCCGGAGCCGGTGTCTGGTTATCTTGAGGAACTGGCATCGGGTCTGGGACCCTGTCGTTAGTGGGCCAACATCCGGTGCCACCGTCGCCCGGGGAGCTGGCGTCCGGAGTAGGTTTGACCGGCGACTGACCTCTGGGAGGGTGTGTGGGCATCTGGTCATCCATCGGCGACTGCCCTGTATCAGGCATTGGGGAGCGGGACGACGGAGAAGGCGATCAGCTAGGCTTTTGCTGTTCGACAGGTGGGTGAACCTTAGCCGGAAGAGGGGGAGGCGTCTGAGCCCGGATAACCTCTTGCCTACCTGGCTCTTCGTCCGAAGGCCTCCTTTTTTTCGGATGAACTAGGCCTGTCCTTCGAAGATTTGGACTGGCCCTCCTGGGTCGACCTTGAGGAAGATTTATGAGGTCTATGAGCCAGGGAAGACTGACATCCCGAAGAGGCAGACTCCCGGTGCTTGCCCGGAGAAGAGGCGGGAGTGGACTTACTCAAGCGGGAGCGCTCGATCGCTGGCACCAAACAAGACCTCCGGCCGGAGGTCAAGGAGGAAGCGGCTTACTTATCCGGCGACTTAGGGTGGGACTCGGACCTGGCCCGATCTTTTTCCCTGTGGTGATGTTTCCCACCCGATGACTTTTCTTTTGGTGGGGAATCCCTGGCAGGAGAAGAGGAGCTGGCCCCTGAGCCATTCTGCATCGCCGCTAGTTGCTCCTCTAGAAGGAAGGCTTTGAGTGCGTTGGCTCTCCTGGCACGAGTTTTTTGAGTGAATTGCTGGCAGTGGGTGCAGACGTCAGGCCGGTGGTCTGGGCCTAAGCAGAGGAGGCAGGCTGCGTGGCCATCTTTGGCCAGGATCTGCTTGCCACACACTGAGGTTTGTACCATGGTGGAGGAGGAGATGACATACACAAGGCGAACTAAACAAACAAATGAGAAAAAATACTTTTCTTTAAGATGTCGACTGCTGAAGAAGGTGTCTGTGGTGCCAAACTATGAGGGTTGACGGCAGGAAAAGAACCAAGATGGCGCTGGGGGACCTCCCCTTTTATACCACGCCGGACGTCGGGCGGAGTCAACGTCGGGGGCGTTCCCCCACCTCAGACTGCTAGCTACAAGTTTTCCGTGGGGTCCTAATGCCTGACGGCATTAGTCCTAATGGTATTACCTGCTGCAAGAGCTCCACCCTCCAAGTTTGATCTGGGAAACCTTCCCTGGATGAGGTAAAGGAGACAAAGAGTTGAGGAGTCTTTCTAAAAGTTTTGGTACGGGGTGTATAATATCTCAGAATGCGATGGACATCTAAGGTATATAGGAGGAATTCCCCTGAATTAGAATAATCGAGGAAGTAGACCAGTAATTCTATGGATTGACTTAACGTATGTTCCGAGACTACCTTGGGTAAAAAGGAGGGATTGGTATGGAGGGACACTCTGTCTTTATGGAGGATCAAGTAAGGTTCCCTATACATTAGGGCGTGAAGTTCGGACATACGTCGAGCTGAGGTGACAGCTACTAAGAATAAGGCTTTCCAGGCTACAAAACGGAGGTCACAAGTAGCTGCCAGTTCAGAGGGTTTGAGGGTCAGTTTTTCCAGCAGGCAATTCAAGTCCCATGGAGGGGTGGCTCTTCTAATATGAGGCTTGAGGTGCAACATACCCCTTAGAAACATCTTGGCAAGATGGTGTTGGTAAAGTAATCTCCCTTCCAATGGTTCATGAAAGGCCGAGATGTAGACCAAATGGACTTTAATAAAGGAACAGCTCAAGCCTGTCGAGGCGAACAAAGACAGATAGCCCAAAACTTTGGTCAGAGGACAACAGTAAGGATTCAAAGACTGGGAAGTGGCCCACAGGGAAAAACATTTCCATTTGGCATTGTAGGTTTTGTTTGGTAGATGGGATACCAGAGGCCAAAAGAATGTTGGACACTGGACAGGAGACTTGGAGATGAGCTATGAAAGCATCCTCAGGAGCCAAGCGTGAAGGTGTACAGATTTCATGTTGGGTGAAGTAGGGTGTCCCAATCCTGTGTTAATAGGTCTGGCATGATGGGTAACGGGAAGGGATCCACTACCAATAGCTGTTGTAGCAGGGGAAACCACACCTATCATGGCCAGAGAGGGGCTATGAGAATCATGGTGGTGGGTTCGAGCTGTAACTTCAGCAGAGTTTGTTGCAGGGGTGAGACGGGGGAGGGGAAACATATAAGAAGAGTCTTGTCCATGGTTGGGACAGGGCATCAATACAGTCCCTTTCTGTTTGGGATAATGGAATAGTATCTGGGAAGATGGTGATTATCTGGGGAGGAAAAGAGGTCTAGGTGCGGGGTCCCCCACATCTGAAAGCTGGTCTGTAGAACTTTGTGGTGAAGTGTCCACTCATGAGCAGAGGATTAGCGACTGATGGCATCAGCCAAAACATTGTGTGTCCTGGTAGATGGACAGCAGTCAGCATCAGGTGTTGATGTATGGTTTCTTGCCACACCGACATTGTCTCCCTGCAGAGAGCACGGGATTTGGTACCCCCTTGTTTGTTCAAGTAATACACCACCAAGGTGTTGTCCGATTGGATCAGGAGAGGCCCATGATCGAGCTGAGGTCGGAAAGCCCGAAGGGCAAGCTGTACCGCTCTCATTTCCAGTAGATTTTTTTTTGTTATACTGAATTTCTTATTCCGGCAGCTCAGTCTGCCTATCATCCGGCTGCCGTCCTCTCCCCATTCAACTTGACAGTTCACTCATGTCCGGCTAGTACACACAGTGCCCGTAGAGGAGTCCCCACACCCTCCGCCGGACCCGGATCTAATACCGGAGAGCAATTCCTGTCGGATCCCGAGTGAAGAGGCATGCCATCAAAACGACTGCCATTTTCCTCAAGCTTTTTCCCTGAAGTACAGTTGTGCAATGGCGTCCAGGCACTGTATGCCGATGTCTGCTATGCATCCTCGACACACTGCCTCTGCCCCGACTTCCGTCGGGGCTGCCGCAGAGTGATGTAAGCTCCGGGTATTTCACCCCATGGAGAGGAGAGCAGTCCATCAGACGCGCTCAATCTTCCCTCCCCGCCAACCCCGACGGCCTGGGCACGTTCTCGAACCCGGTCACGGCGCGAGTGCGAGGGCCGCATCCAGTGCTGGCAACGCCAGTGCCACTGGGCTGGCTGATTTCCAGTAGATTTACATGGAGAGGACAGAGTGCTGGGACCACTGGCCTTAAGTGCCCTGTAAGGACCAAGGTGTGCTCCGCAGCCTTCGGTGGAGGCATCCGTGGTTAACGTTTGCTGGGGAGGAGGGGATTGGAAGGGCATGCTCTGAGACAGGTGGGTGTGATGGGTCCACCAGTAAAAGGCACAACGTAAAGTGGGAGTGACTCGAACCTGGTCTTCGAAATCTCCTGACTTTGAAAAGTCCACTGAATTGGTCTCATGTGGAGATGGGCAAACGCCACCGTAGGGATGGCTGAGGCCATATGACCAAAAAGGCATAACAGACATCTGGCTGTTATAGAATGTTCTCTTTCGATCTGGAAAGTGAGAGACAGGAGCCTGTCTTGTCTTTTTGTGGGGAGGCAAGCCCTGCCCGAGGTTGTATCCAGAATGGCCCCAATGAACTGGAGTTATTGGGAAGGATCTGGGTTGGATTTGGGCCAGTTGACTGCGATTCCCAGGGATTGGAACAGAGTAAGGGTTGTCCGAAGAGACTAAAGCAGAGAAGTCTTGGAGGCTGCCTTTATGATCCAGTAGTCCACGTGAGGGAAGACAAAATGTCTGCCCCTTCGCAGGGCCACTGCCACCACTGCTAGGCATTTGGCAAAGACCCTCAGGGTGGATGAAAGGCTGAACGGGAAGGCTCAGAACTGGTAGTGATGTCCTAGCAGGTAAAAACGAAGAAACCGTTGGTGGGCAGGGTGGATGGGGATATGCAGGTAGCGTCTTTCATATCTGAAGCGTAATAAGCCAATCCCCATGTTTTAACACCAGTATAATGGTTGTTAAAGTGACCATACAGAACCTCTTGTATTGTATAAATAGGTTCAGAGGTCTGAGGTCTAATATAGGTCTGAGATCCCCGGTACATCTGGGTAACAGAAAAAAGTGGAAGTAGAATCCTTGATGATGCTCCAGAGGAGGGACCGGATAGACAACTTTCTTGGAAAGAAGCACCTGTAGTTCCCCATGAAGGATGGGGATATGGTTGGGTGGGTAAAAGGGAGGCATGGAGGTGAGCTCCAGTGTATGTCCTGTTCTGAGGATCTGAAGTACTCACTTGTCTGATGTTATTGCTTGCCAGGCCTCTAGATGAAAGCAAAGCAACTGCCCACGGCTGCCGAAGCCAGGGCAAGGAAGCCAGGGCAATGCCCTAATGAGTCAGAGAGAGGTGGGCTGACTGGCTCCCCCAGATGGGTGGGAGCAGGAGCCTTTAGAGGTAGGGGTGGAGATTCTGGAGGCCGGCTGGGAATGCCTGCGGAAATCACCTCTATAGGTACCTCTGGATTTGCTGCCTCTTTATGACTGAAAATAGTGCAAATGAAATTGGGATGATGGCTGCGTGGAATGGTACATGCCATGCATTGTATGTAAAGTGCAACCCGAAGCCTGGAGATCATCCAGGGGGGTTTGAGTGCCCAGACCAAAAGGTAGGGACCCATTAAAGGGAGAATTTACAACTTTGTGTTGCACATCTGGAGTGAAACCTGATACAAGTAGCCAGGCGTGCCGTCTCAGGGTAACACCTGTGGTCGAAATATGGGCGGAGGTGTCCACTGCATCATACCCCAAATGGAGCAGAAGTCGAGAAATGGAGTTGCCAGTTGCGACTGTTGCTAATAATTGGTCTTTTTCCTGAGAAGGAAGAAGTTTATTGACCAGTTCAATGGCAGAGGTCCAGAGGGTGCGTGTGTATTTTACCATGTGTCCCATGTAGTTCAGAATTCTAAGATTCATGGTACCCACTTGAAATACCTTCATTCTGAGGTAGTCTATATGGCAGGAATCTTTATCAGGAGGCAAAGAACTCATGTGCTTCGGACATCTAGTGCAGTCATGGGCTGCGGTAATTACCACAGAATCTGCTTCAGCGGTGGCAGAAAGGAAGGGATGGTCAAGAGGAGCCCGATACAAGCAATCCCTTCCCTAGGAATAGCTGGTACTGCTGAGGGCTGATGCCAAGTGGCTAGCACCACATTTTGGTAAGTTTGTATGAGTGAGGGCACTATCACTACAGGTTCCTTGGGGAGTTCGAGGTAGTCTGCCACGTATTTTCTTTGTTTATCATGTTCTGTAGTCGAAAAGCTCATGATCTTTTGAATCTGGATCATCATCTCATGGAAGGATGGGTCATCAGGAAGGGAGGCCATCGCTTAATGGGAGGCATCCTCATGTAAGGAGAAGAGTGTAGAGACAGTGGAAGGAGGACGGGAGTCCTCTTCTCAGGGCTCGAAATCTTCAAAATCTCCTGGAAAGTCCGCAGGGAATTCTTCCTCCTCTGAAAAGTATTCCTTCCCATAATGACAGGAGGAGAAATCAGGGGAACGATCTTGGTCACCCTGAAAATGTTGGGCAGAGGACTTGGAGAATGGGAAGGATGACCCATCTTCTTTGGGGTCAATGACTGAGATCCTCTTATTACTTGTAAAGCCATCTGCACCACAGTGGCGATATCCACTGCAGCAGATGTCACAGAGGGTGGGGCAGGTTGCCTCTGTGAAACCAGTGAAATAGTAGAGGTGATACGGCATGACGTATACACAGGTCTAGTTCCTGGCTGATAAATGCCAGGATCTCGATCTCTATCAGGTTGGCCCCTGTGAGAAATTGGCTGTGAAGGAGGGGTTAGTGTCATAGAAAATCCCCTGTCCTTCTTCTGTATGGCTGGGCTGTCGCCGATGTGGCAGTAAATGGGGATATAATGGAAAGCCTAAAGGCAGTGGTTGTCGACGGCAAACGAGGAGCCATCGACGGGGAATCCCCAGAACCTACATAAGGTTCAGTAGAGACCACTGAAAGGGTGCCAGAAAGTGCAGTCGATGAGAGGGTGTAAACCGCCATCGACGAAGAAGCAGTCCGTAAGGGAATCATCGACTGTGGAGCCCTGGTAACAGTGGCCGTCAACAAATGTTTGCACAAAGAGGAGGAGGAAGATTTCTCCTCATCTTTCCTGTGCTTCTTATGAGAAGCCATCGATGGAGGCTCCTTGGGACAGGCCCCCTTCTCTGAAAGAGCTAACTTCTGCTCCATCAGATGAGATTCTATTTCCTGCAGTCGTCGATGACGTGTTGCCAGGTTGAATTTCTGGCAATGTTTGCAGGAGATGGCGTCATGTGTGGGTCCCAGACACCCAACACAAACAGTGTGGTTGTTGTAGTGGTAGAGTTTCCTATTGCAGTGACATGACCTGAAAAAAACAGGTTACTCACCTGTAACAGTAGTTCTAGGAGTGGTATATGTTGTTCAGCCACACTTCTTGGCATGTCCCTTTCCCCTTGAAGGATCACCGGAAGGTCTTCAAGCTGGCTCCTCCCACCCACCCGGGTGGTACAGCCCTCGACTCCGCCCCATGATGCCAGATCTCAGCCCGCTGGAAGCCAGGTTTGTGCATCGCAGCCAGGGAGGTCGGGTGGATCAGTGTGTGCATGAACAACATATACCACTCCCAGAGATACAGGTTACTCACCTGTAACAGGAGTTCTAGGAATGGTATATGTTGTTCGTCCACACTTATTGGCAGGTACCTTGCCGCTTTAAATCTTGCCGGAAGGTCTTCAAGCTGGCTCCTCCCACCCACCCGGGTGGTAAACCTCTCGGCTCCGCCCCATGACACCAGATCTAGCCCGCTGGAAGCCAGGTTGTCAAGCGCCGGCCGGGAGGTCGGTGAGTCGAGTGGATGAAAAACATATACCATTCCTAGAACTCCTGTTACAGGTGACTAACCTGTATTTCTAGGGACATGAATATGTTGTTCATCCACACTTATTGGCAGACTCCTAGCAGTTCTCTGGGAGGAGGGAAGCAAGGCGCATACCCCTACTTAGGTATAAAGACTGGAGAACCGAGGCCCCGACCAACATTCCGGCGTGACCCAAGGTCGATGTGGAAGGGGAAGCGGTATTGCCTGCTTCCAGGTAGGTAGCCCTGCGGATATCCTGGACAGGAGTATCCTTGGAAGCAGCCACCGTTGCAGCGGAAGGGCGGGTAAAATGAGCACTTATCCCTCTGGGAGGCTCCATGCCCGCCCACCTACAGCAGAGACCTATGCAGGAGGTGACCCGCCTGCTCGTCGTCCGCTTGGCTGCAGGTCTGCCAGGTGCGGCTTCAACGTAGATGACAAACAGCTGACGAACCTCTCCCGAACTTCAGCCCTACGCTCCCTGGGTAGGCAAGCATTAAATAGGGTCCCAATGGATCCTATATACGGCCTCCGAGGCGTGAATAGGGATGAACCCCGGCAGAAACAATACCCGGTTAGGGAAAGACTCCGCCACCGCCTACGGAAGGGACTTCGGGTGGGGCGCAGGACAACCTTGTCCCTGTGTCCCTGTGGAAGACCAGATAGGGAGATTTGAAGGAGCGCCTGGAACTCTCCCCTCCTTCTGGATGGCAGAGAAGCCCCAAGAAGGTGTTCTTCCACAACAGGTGGGGGAACTCGCACCTGTGCAAAGGTTCGAACAGCTTGCCCGTGAGCTAAGCCCATACCAGTGAAGATCCCACAGAAATGGGGATACTCTCCCCGAAGGGGAGGTGTGATCGAGGCCTAGAAAAGTGCCAGACCACCTTTTCTGTGCCGACTGCCTTCCGGCCCGCGCCCGGAAGACAGGGGTGACCAACAGAAGCACCTAGAGGGTCGTCGGCCGAAGCCCTAGTTCAAAAAGAACAGACCGCAGATGGTCTGGAATGCTCGCCGAGGGACGAGAGAGGGGCCCCAGGCCCTATCCCAACACCAAATGGAGAACTCTTCCATTTGAAGGCGAGCATGTTTGGCCGACTCCTGGCAGGATGCCTCAAAAACATCGAAGACCTTGCCGAAGGACCCAAGACCTGGCCTCTAGCCACACAGGGACCAGGCCTTCAGGTGCAGGGACTGAAGGTCCAGATGGAAAACCTTCCCCTGAAAACAGAGATCAGGACCGGGCGGGCTGGAAGCCGCCTCGGGAGCCTGGGGCTGAGACTGAGGAGAGCTGGATACCAGAGCTGGCAAACCAGTCTGGGGCTACCAGCATCGCCTGCACCTAGTCCCTCCTCTCCTTGCCCGTGGGTCAAGGGAAATGGGGGAGAGGCGTAGAAGAGCCGGGGTCCGCGGCCTCGACGGCATCCCCTACAGCGAACCTTGCTGAAGGGGCGGGCATGAGACAGTCTCAGCCTCGTATTCTCCCTGGAGGGAAGGAGGGAGAAGATCCTGTGCTACCTCTGGCAGGGGAGAACACTCGTGAGGCGCAGCCTATGTCCGGCTTAGGGCATCAGCCAGGGTGCTGGAGGATCCTGCCATCGAATGGCTAGGAAACTGCCTCCCGGCTGCGCGAAAGACCCAATGCGGAGAACCTCCTTACACAGAGGCAAGGGGCTCGTCCGAACCTGGCGGGGTATGTAGCACATGGTTGTGGTGTTGTCCGCCTGGACTTAAACCACTAGACCCCGCACAAACGGAGCGAGCGGTGCGAGCTAAGCGGACCGCCTGGAGCTCCAATGGGTAGGAAAGACATCGGGACTCCCGAGAGGACCAGAGGCAGAGCACTCTGTATTCCCCTAGATGGGCACCCCCACCCATCCGAGAAGCATCGGTCGGAGAAGACCGTTGACTCAGGGCGGACGAACAGGATGTTCTCCTGCAAGAGCTGGAATGGTCCGAAGGAGAGCGTTTCCCTAACTCCTGGGCTGTAGTCATGAACTGGTCCGAAGGAACGCAGCACTGTGACCACTGGCTGGCCAGTCCCACTAGGGGGACGCATGAACCGGCGGGTCCAAACAGACCACGCTGGAGCCGGCCGCCGCGAAGCCCAGGAGGTACAGGAGGTCCCGGCAGGGCGCAATTGCCCAGTCAGACCTGACTAGGTAAGGGAGGAAGAACCTCAGCCCTGTCCGCCAGGAGCCGAGCTCGGACTCAAGAGTCGAGCCTCATCCTGAAGAAGGATCACCCGCTAAGACACGAGTTCCAACGTGGCTCCGATAAAAGGAGACCAGTCTGAGAGCAACCTAGAGGGCCAGAACTCTGGACCGTCCCCTTCCGCCTGGAAGGGTTGCAGTCAGGCCGCCATCCGGGTGGGGTTACGCCCGGACCCCTCAATGCCGCAGAAAGCTGCTGAGCAGAGACCGAAGGGCCTGGCCTGGAACTCGTAAAGAGATCCCCCGCTTAAGAAAGGGAGGAGTCTCCCAAGAAACGGACGGAACGAAGTGGAAGTACGTCCTAGGGGTCCAGGAAAAAAGCCGCACACCTCGTTCTGAGGATGGGATATCTGAGGCAGAGAGACCATCCGGACGTGCGGATAAAGAATGGGGCGCAAGCCCCCCATCCGTTTGGAACCAGGAATACCCGGAACACAAACCCAGGGTCTGAAGGAGGATCCGCAACCTTCCTGATCACCTCTAATTAGAGGGCCAGGCAAGTCGGCTCAGTGGGCTGACAATGAGGCTGCGGACCCCAAGACCCCCGTGGGGCAACGGCTCGAAAGGGTGGTGCCTGCTCACAATCCCAAGACAGGGCCTTCCCCTAGCGCCTCCGACACCCAGAGGTCCGGGAAAGCAGACCAGGTGGAGGAGGGGTGGAGCCGTCTCCCCACGGGGGAACCCGGGTAGGAGCGACAGGGCCGGGGACAGCGCCCCTTAGCCCGTCACTGAGCAGGCTTGGAGGAGGAATTGGCCGAGGAAGCTCCTGGGCCTTTACCTCCCTACTTCCTTTTAGAGGAAGATGCTGGCTTGGAGTCAGGACGCCCAGCGCCAGCCTGCTGGCCCTCATGCTGGGCCGGTCGAGCCACAGGAGCCGGGGGCAAAGGGGCTTACGCAAAGGCTGCCGGCTGCCCTTGTCCCTCCGGGCAGGAGTGACAGAGTCCGGAGTGGCATCGGACTTCTCGGTCCCCTGGAGGTGTCCCTCCACTCCAGGGCCGAAAAGGTCAGTCCCCAAGAAGGGGATGTCCGCCAACTTGTGCTGGGTTTCCGATGAGAAAGAGGATAACCTCAGCCATGCCCTCGTGCGCAGGCCACCGCGGCCGCCATCGACCTGGCACAGGAATCACCTAAGTCCAGAGCAGTTCAGCTGCTGCTTCGCCACCGCCCTACACTAGTCCTGCACCTGCCGGACCGTGGTCCGCAGGTTGGCCGGGAGATGAGGGAGCACCTTGTCCAGGGAGCCCAAAAGGGCGTGGAAGAAATGTGCCATCAGTGCAGCCGAGCTGGCCTGTCGGAGGCCTAGGGAGGACGCAGCGTAAATCTTGCGCCCGACGTAGTCCATTCTTTTGGACTCTTTGTCAGGGGGCCTATCCACATCCTGAGCGTTCCCCTAACACTGGAAAACATTGTCAGTAACCAACCCCTCAGCCGAGGGGCGCTCCGAGAAACCGGGCAAAGAACCGACAGGGACAGAGTACTTCCTGGCCATCCTGGCCGAGGGCACAGGGCAGGAAGTAGGCCACCGCCAGAGCACCAAGGCCGGGCCTACGATGGCCTTGGCCACTGGGAAGGCCTCCGAGAGTGAACCCCTTCAGTCTAGAATCTCCGTCAGGGGATAAGGGGCCCATCTGGACACGGGCTCCAGCTGCATCCCGGTGAACTCCAAGATGAGCTGAAGCAGACCCATGAAGGACGTTGGGCTGTCGTCCACAGATCGTTCCGGAGAGGACCCCAGGTCCTCCCGACTGGGGAACATAGAGGAGTCGACTTCAGACTCCGAGGGGTCTGCAAAGAGCTGCCTCAGGCACGAGTCACTCTTCGTCCGCTGAGGGGGGCGGGAGGAGGGGACAGACAACCAGGGACAGGTCGTGGGTCTGACAGAGGTTCCACCGAGGCGGTGGGCAGCAAGGTTCGGACGAACAACCGGCCCGGGAGTGGGCACCTCGACTGCAGCGAGCGGTTGAGTCGGCCGATCGGGCGGCAGCTGCTTGCTGGACGGGGAATGAATTGGAGTCGATCGATTCCCGGACAACAACAACTGCTGCCACATGAACTCCTTGTAACGTCGACGCCACCTGCATCGAAGCCACTCCTCATCCGAGGAGGGAGATGCGGACGAACGATAATGCCACTTAACTCGGTGCCCCGACCAAGAACGCCAAAGTCGGCGTGAGCGGCTTGACTGAGAGGAAGACCGAGACTGAGACCCGAATCCTCGGGGAAACAGAGGGCGGGCCTGGGAAGGAGCGGGGCGCGCCCACTCCTGCCTCGGCTCAGAAGAAAGGGCCGAGGCCTGTCGACCCGAAGGTGCAGGCAGAACCTCAGCCTCCGCTGGGGGAACCGGCGAAGGGATGGGGGCTCCAGCAGAATACAGCCCAGATGACGGGTCGAGAGACTCGACAACGTCGACGGGAGTCCTGGCCGGCTGACCTGACGGGGACACCGTGAAGCCAGCGGCATGAGCCGCACCCTCGACCCCGGTCGAGCCTGCCAGCAGGGAGGGGAACCTCCGCCTCCCTCCAGCTACCGACGATGGGACTTAGCCCAAGTACTCCTTCTGGGCCGAGAGGCAGGTCCCGGTTCCCTCCCTTCGAGAAAGGGACTGGCTAAGCTCCTGAACGGCTGAATGAGGAGAACTCAAGGAGAGCGGGATAAGCGCCGCGACCGAGGAGGAGGGAGGGGCAGCCGCCCCTTCCCCGGAGGAAAGAAGATCGAGCTGCTCAACCGAGACAGCTGACGTGGACACTGCCTGACGTGTCTCCAAGAAATTTTCCAGAGCGGGAAAATTTCAGGTCGCCGAGCTCCCGAACGGCCACACGATCCTCCAGAGAGTCATTCTAAAGAGCACAGCAAAATCGCAAACTTGCGGATCATGATCCCAAGTCGAGGCAGTGAGCAGCGTGGAGTTGAGGTCTTTCCTGGAGGAATTAACCAGGCGCCTCGAGGCCGGAAAAGCAGATGCTTCGCCATACAGCGAGAAGAAGATCAAAGTTTAGAAAAACTTCCAATTAAATTTGGAGAGACCGAAAATATCAGGAACCAGTCAAAAACGCAGAGCGCTAAGGAGGGAACCTGAGCTTCCATGCGGTAAGGAAGATCTGGCGTCATGGGGTGGAGCTGAGCGTTTTACCACCCGGGTGGGTGGGAGGAGCCAGCTTGAAGACCTTCTGGCAAGATTTAAAGCGGCAAGGAACCTGCCAATAAGTGTGGATGAACAACATATCCATGTCCCTAGAACTACTGTTACAGGTGAGTAACCTGTTTTCTAGGGATGTGGATATGTTGTTCATCCACGCTTCTTGGCAGACTCCTAGCAGTTCTCCGGGAGGAGGTAGGCAAGGCGCACACCCCCTACTGAGGGAATAGACTGGAGAACTGAGGCCCCACAACCAGCATCCCGGCGTGACTCAAGATCGATGTGGTAATAGGTGATGAAGTTGTTTGCCGTCTTCCAGGTGGCAGCCTAACAGATTTCCTGGATAGGGATGTCCCTGGAAGCAGCCACCAATGCAGCGGTATGGCAGGCAGAATGAGCTCTTATCCCCTGTGGGAGGCTCCTTGCCCGCCAACCTATAGCAGAGATCAATGCAAGATGTAATCCATCTTGCGATCCTCCTCTTTGCTGCAGTCTGCCAGAAGTGGCTTCAACGTAGGTGACAAACAGCTGGCAAACCTCGCCCCAGATTTCCACCGTCCTCTCCTTATAATAGGAGAGTGCTTGTCTCAGGTCCAGAGTATGGAGCTTGTACTCAACATCTGAGGTATAGTTCGGGTAGAACACAGGCAGAGTCAACATCTGGTTAAGGTGAAACTCTTGACACCACCTTCGGGAGGAATTTTGGGTGGGGCGCAGGACAACCTTGTCCCTGTGGAAGACCAGATAAGGGGAGTCCACCAAGAGTGCCTGGAGCTCCCCCTGTCCTTCTGGCAGATGTGACAGCCACCAGGAAGGCCATCTTCCACAAGTGTGACATCTCACACTTGTGCATCGGTTCGAATGGCTTGCCTATGAGCTTTGCCAAGACCAGCGGTAAATCCCATGGAGGTGAAGGATCACACACCGTAGGGGATATGTGATCAAGGCCTTTGAAAAAGCGCTAGACCACCCTCTCCTGTGCTGCCATCTGCTGACCAGCCCACGCCCGCTAAGCAGAGATGGCTGCCAGGTGCACCTTAAGGGTCGAAGACCGAAGACCTCCTTTGGACAGGGATCAAAGGTAGTCTAAAATGCTAGCCACAGTACAGGACAGAGGGTCCAGGCACTTGCCCTGACACCAAATGGAAAATCTTTTCCATTTGAAAGCATAGCACTTTCTGGTCAACTCCTTCTTGGATGCTTCCACTACTGTGAGTACATCTTCGGACAGACCCAAAGCCTGGCACTCTAGCCACTCAGGTACCAGGCTATCAGGTGCAGGGATTGAAGGTCTAGATGGAGGACCTTTCCCCAGATTGACAGATATCAGGTCCGGGCATTCTAGAAGACACCTCGGGAGCCTGTTGTTGAGGCTGAGGAGATCTGGATACCAGAACTGGTGTGGCCAGTCTGGGGCTGCCAGGATCACCTGCGCCTTGTCCCTCCTCACCTTGAGGAGCACTCTGTGAATCAAGGGAAATGGAGGGAAGGCACAGAAGAGGTCTGGGGTCCACAGCCTCAAGAAGGCATCCCCCTGTAGCGATCCCCGCTGAGGGGGGCGGGCATGAAACAGCCTCAACTTTGTGTTTGCCCTAGATGCAAACAGGTCCACCATCGGTTTGCCCCAGTGGGAGAACAGGCTGTAAGCTACCTCTGAATGGAGAGACCACCCGTGAGATGTCTCCCCTATGCGGCTGAGGGCATCCACCAGTTGATCTGAGGCTCCTGCCACATGGCAGCCAGGACTGCGTGCCGCCCTGCTTGTTGAGGCAGTACACGGTCGTGGTATTGTCCATCTGGACTTGAACCACTTGACCCGAAGCTGCTGAGCGAATGCTGTCAGTGCCAGTCTGACCATTTTGAGCTCCAACAGGTTGATGTAGTAACGGGACTCCTTGGGGGGTCCAGAACCCATGGGCCCTGTTGTCCCCCATGTGGGCTCCCCAGCCCATGAGAGAGGTATCGGTTGTGAGGTGAGGACGACCGTCGGCTCAGGGCGGAAAAATGGGATGCCTTCCTGCAACTGGTCTAGGATGGTCCACCACTGGAGTGTCTCCCACATCTTCTGGGTCACAGTGATCAGCTGGTCAAAATGACCTAGGCACCATGTTTACTGAGCAGCCAGCTCCCATTGAAGGGACGCATATACCACCTGGCCCAACGGACCACGATGGTGCAGGCCAGCATGTAACCCAGATGGCACAGAAAGTCTTGGGCAGGGCACAATTGCCCAACCAGAAATTACTGGGCAAAGGAAGAGAGAACCTCCCCGCCCTGTCCGCCGGGAGCCGAGCTCTGGCTCAGCAAGAGTCGAGCTCTGCCCCGATGAAGTACATCACATGAGAAGGCATGAGCTCAGACTTGGCCTTGTTGATCAGGAGGCCAAGTTGAGAGCAGATCTGGAAGGCCAGGTCCCTGGATCTCTCCACCTCTTGTTGGGTGGAACCTGCTAAGAGCCAATCGTCAGGGTAAGGGTATACTCTGACCCCTCGATGCCTGAGGTGGGCTGCCACCACTGCAATTCATTTGGTGAAGACCCATGGGGCCGATGACAGACCGAATGGCATGGCTCGGAACTTGTATAGGGTTCCTTCTGCTCTTAAGCGGAGGAACCACTGATGAGATGGAAGGATTGGGACGTGAAAAAACGTGTCCTGGAGATCCAGTGAGCAGAACCACATGTTCTGCTCCAGGGATGGTATGATCTGGGACAGAGTTCCCATCCGAAAGGTGCACAGCCTGATATACTGATTCAGGTTGTGCAGATCTAGAGTGGGGCACTAGCCCCCTTCCCCCGGTCTGCTTCAGGACCAGGAAGTACCTGGAAACGAACCCTGGGTTGACTGGAGGATCTGCCACTTGGACCACTGCCTCCTTGAGGAGGATCTGGGCTATGTCGTCTCTCAGAGCTGACTAGAGTGTTGGCTGATACTCTCTCTTCCCATGGGGCGCGGGATCGGCTGGGTGGGTACTGCTCAAATTCTACAGGCAGACCCTGTCCGACCACTTCTAAGACCCACCTGTCCGTTGTAACAGGGGACCAGATGGAAAGGAAGTGGCGGAGCCAACCTCCCACAGGAGGACCCAGAGCTGGCGTGACGGGAATAGGGGTAGCCACCCCTATCCTGTCACTGGGCAGGCTTGGAGGAAGAGGGTCCAGTGCCTGAACCCCAACCTCCTCTGCTGGCCTGGGGAGGTCCAGGCTTGGGCCGAGGGCACCAAGCCTGTGCCTGCTGATGCTGTGCTCCCTGAAAGGAGGACTGCTGGGCCACAGAAGCAGAGTGCCAAAAAGACTTCTTCTTCTTCTTCTGCTCTTCTTAGAACCAGAAGCGCTTTGAGCAGAAGTAGCAGAGTCCAAGGTGGCACTGGACTGTTCAGTTCGCTGAAGATGACCATCCACACCTGGACCGAAGAGACTGGTGCCCAGGAAAGGAACATCAGCAAGTTTGTGCTGGGTATCCGCCATGAAGGTGGAAAGCCCCGGCCAAGCCCTGCGGCATGAGGCAACCGCGTCTGCCACCGAACGGGTGCATGAGTCCCCAATGTCCAGAGCCATCTGAAGCTGCTGTTTCACAATGGCACGGCCTTAGTCCCGAACCTGCTTGACTGTAGACTGAAGGTCCACAGGGAGATATGGGAGAACTTCATCCAAGGACCCTAGAAGGGCATGGGAGAAGTGCGCCATGATGACGGCTGAGCTTGCCTGACGGAGGCTTAAAGAGGAGGCCGCACAGACCTTCCTGACAGAGTGGTCCAGTTTCTTGGACTCCTTGTCCAGGGGCCTATTGGTGTTGGCAGAAATGCCTGTGCATCTGAACACAGAGGTGGTCACAAGGCTGTAGGGCGAGGGATGTTCTGTGATCCCCGAGAGGGAACCCATGGGCACCGCATACTTGCGAGCCATCTGGGCAGATGGTGCTGGGCAGAAGGCAGGATGCTGATAAAGCTCCAAGGCCAGGCCAACAATGGCTTCAGCCACAGGAAAGGCTTCCATTGGGGTATCCCCTCTCTTGAGAATGTCAGTGAGAGGGTACTCCACCCATTTCTGGATTGGTTCCAGGGGTATCCCCGTGGATTCGGAGGTAAGGCGAAGAATCCCTTGAAAGGATGAAGGACCTTCCTCCGTCGACAGATCCACAGCCAACTCGTCATCCCGCAGGTGGGAGTGAAGGTCGGTCGGTCTCGTCCGAATCTGAGGTATCCAGATATAACGGTCGGCTGCCAAAGTCGCCCTCAACATGCCTGGGGCAATCAGGCATGAGGGTGACCGAGATCCTGTGAGGAAGACCCGGGGTTGACTGAGCTTCCTTCATAGGAGCCCCTCCCAAAGGTTGTTTGGGCGGCGACTCCACCACAATCGGTGGACAGACTGATATCGGCAGAAACAGAACGGCTTTAGCCGGTTCCAGAGGAGTCTGCTTTGGCCTAGGAGGCGAAAATAGAGACCGTTGTCGGCTTCTGCCTCATCAGATCCTCGTAGCATCGGCAGAGCTTCGGCCGAAGCCTTTCCTCATCCAAGGGGGATGAGGATGACCGATGGCGTCACCTCTTTTTGGAGCGCTTGTGCACCTTCCTTGGCCTCTCGGTCAAGGGGGTCAGAAATCTCGACCTGGATCGGACTGGCCATGTCGGTCGCTTGGGAGACACCGGTGGGACCGGTGACCTCCTGGGATCAGAGACCGGTTCCTCGACGGGATCCCCAGCTGGCTGGGTCTCCTCATCGGAAAAAAGACAGGACCGGAGTTCTATTGAGAGAGTCATCAAGCGGAATGGGAGACAACGGATCAATGGGATCGAGAACGATCTCAACCTCGTCGATCGAGACCTCGGTCAACTGGCCAGACGGCAAGACCGAGAAGCCAGCAGCCAAGGAGGCAATTTCAACCGAAGCCGATACTGCCAGCTCCTGGGACCGACATCGCTCACGATCCCAAGAGTGTCGCCAAGACGAAGACTGATTGGGATCCTTATCCCTCTTACGGGACTGAGAGGAGTGAGAGCCCACAGGTCCCTCGTCCTTAGCGGGAAGAGAGTGGCACACCTCTTGGAAGGAACCTGAAAAGACAGAGCCCAAGTTGAGAGGAATGAAAAATGACCAAGAGGAAGACTCTGTGGCCCACGACGCTTCTTCTTCGAAGGCCTGTATTTGCTCCAGCTGTTCAGCGGATCCTGCAGCCGTGGAAAACCGCCTACCAGGCCTCTTTAGATTTCAATGGAGGAATCCGTTTTTCAGGCCTGCCCAATTTGAGGCATGCGAGATGATCATCAAGGACATTCGGGTGAAAAGCGAGACACATCTTGCAAGTCTTGGTGTCATGGCCGACACCCAGACAATAAACGCATGTGGGTATGCGGATCAGTGTGTGACATTTTGTGGCCGCATGGGCACCAGCGAAATCCAAGAGAAGATTTATCTTCCATGATGGAACAATGATAATCGTCATCGCTAACTCGAACAAGTCGAAGTTTCGGAATAACTGAAGGTTTTGAAGCCAGGACCTACAAAAAGTGAGAGCAAAGAGGAGGCAACCTGAATCTTCCAGCAGAAAGGAAGATCTGGTGTCATGGTGCGGAGCAGAGGGCTATACCACCCATTCCGGCGATCCTTAAAGGGGACCGGGACATGCCAAGAAGTGTGGATGAACAACATATCCACGTCCCTAGAAAGTAAGTTTCGTTTGTAGAGTCTTTGGACATTCATCAATGAAGATCGGGAATAGAGAAAAAACTGTTCCCAGCTCAAGTTCTTTATGACTGCTACACTAAGCGCTCAGCTGCTGCGTGTGAGCTGAAGACAGCGGGAAAATTACCTGAGGATGCCTGGGGCCACCCACAATTATATAGGAGCAGGAATGATGATGTCATGTGTGGGCAGCCCCTAGGCAAAGACTGCTAGGAGAAAGCTGCCATGCAAAAAAGCATCTCTGGCGAGGTCCCAAATGTATTTATTACCTGCTGCAAGAGATTACCCTCGTGGAAGATCTATGGTTACAGGTGAGTAACCTATTTTTCTAGGAGCATGGAGATCGATCACTATCCACACACTGGCAGACTTTCAGCAGTTTTTCAGGAGGAGAGGCAAGGCGCACGCACACCCCTCCTTCACAAACAGAGACTGGAGAACTGAGGTTCCAAATGCAGAATCTCAATGAGACTCAAGGTAGATGCTGTAATGGGAGATGAAGATGTATGCCAACTTTCAGGAGGCAGCCCTGTAGATGTCCTGGATAGGAATGTCCCTGGAGGCAGCAGTATGTCTGGTGAAATAAGCCTAAGCCCTATAGGAGGCTCCCTACCAGACAATCTATAGCAGAGGTTGATGCAGGATGTTACCCACCTGCCATCGTCTGCCCTGCTGCCAGGCACGGCTTCAGCGTATGCTATAAACAGCTGGGGAGCCTCACCCCAAACTCCAGCCATGTGCTCTACACACTAAGTGAGCACCTGCTGCAGGTCCAGGGTATGGAGCCTGCTGTCTGCCACCAAAGATGGGTTGGTAAAATATACCGGGAGGTTCATCACCTGTTTAAGATAGACCTAGGATACAACCTTTGGAAGGAACTTCGAGAAGGGGAGAAGGACAACCTTGTCCCTGTGGAAGACCAGATATGTAGATTCCCCCAGGAGTGCCTGTAGCTTACTGATCCTGCTGTCTGACATGATGGCCACCAAGAAGTCAGTCTTCCATGACAGGTGTGACATCTCACACCTGTGCACAGGCTTAAATGACCTGCCCATGAGCACAACCAGCACCAGCAGTAGGTCCCATGGTGGTCATGGTGGTTCACACACCGGAGGCACAGGTGGTCCAGGCCCTTGAAAAAGCACCCGACCACTTTCTCCTCAACACCATCAGCGCACTTGCCAAGCCTGGTATGCCGAGATGGCTGCCAGGTGAACCTTGATGGTCGTCACTCGCAGCCCCAGCTGGGAGAGGGACCAGAGGTACTAGAGAATACTAGCCACAAGGCAGGCAAGGGGATCAAGCTCCTTGCCCTGACACCAAATGGAAAACCTTTTCCATTTAACGGCGTAGTACCAGTGAGTTGACTCTTTTTGGGAGGCCTCCATGATGTGAAGCACATCTTCCAAAAGACACAAAGCCTGGAACTCTACCCACTCAGGAAACAGGCTCTAAGGTGCAGGATCTTACCCTGTTGTCTGTTCAGCAGGTCCTAGCAAAGAGGCAACCGCCATGGAGGCCTGTTGCTGAGGCTTAGGAGATCCAGGTACCAGAACTGCCATGGCCAGTCTGGTGCTATTAGGATCATCTATGCCTTGTTCTTCTGGGCCTTGACCACCAACTTGTAGATCAGGGGAAGGAAAGGCGTACATGAGGCCTGGGATGCAGGGTCTCGCAAAGGCATCCTCCCATCAGTGTCCAGGACTGTGGGGGCATACACAAAACAGACTCAGTTTTGTGTTCTCCCAGGAGGCAAACAGGTCCACCAGAGGTGTGCCCCACAGGAAGAACAGGTGGTTCACCACCTCCTGATGCAGAGACTGGACCAGTCACGGAACATCTCTCCCACCTGGCTGCCAGCATCTGTCAGATGATTCTCTGCTTCAGCGACATGAATCGCCAGGGGAGCTGCACCCAGGCTGTACATGAGAGTCCATGTGCGGAGGGCCACCTGACACAAAGGAAGGGAGTGTGTGCCGTCCTGCCTGTTCAGGTAGAACATGGTTGTGGTGTTGTCTGTATGGACTTGCATCACCTAACCCCTGACCAAAGAAGTGAATTCTGTCTGAGCTAGCCACACTGCATGGAGCTCCAGCAGGTTGATGTGGTGACAGGACTCCCTGGGTGACCAGAACAAGTGGGTTCTGTGGTCCTCCAGGTGCTCTCCCCACCCCACAACAGTTCTCGGTGGACAAACAGGACTCTTTCCTCCAGATGTTCTGTGCATAGCAACCACTAGAGGGCATCGCACATCAGCTGTGTCACTGTTACCGGCCAGTCCGAGCAGCCTAGACGCTGGGATCACCAACAGCACAACTCCCACTGCAGATGCTGCATCTGCCAGCAGGCCCATAGGACCATGATGGTGCAGGATGCCATGTATTCAGCAGCTGCAGGAAGCCCTGGGCAGGTCGTTACCTCCTTCATTGGACCCGGACTGTCTCATCAACTACAGGCTGGTCTCTAACCTCCCATTTTAAGGGAAGGTTATAGAAAAAGTGGTGTCAAGTCAGCTTGAGGAGTGACTCGCCTTGTCCTCCACCTGTGAGAGTTTCCAGTCTGGGTTTAGGGCTGGGCATAGTACAGAGACTGCCCTGGTGAAGGTGCTTAATGATCTACTAATGGCAAGAGACAGGAGAGAGCGTTCCATCTTGGTCCTCCTGGATCTTTCAGCAGCATTTAACACTGTGGACCATGAGGTGCTGCTTCACTGACTGCGGTCCTGGTGTGGTCTGTCCAGTAAGGTCATCAAATGGTTCAGGTCATACCTGACAGGTAGAGTGCAGAGGGTGGTGATGGGTTGGCCTCATCTAACCCGAAGCCTCTAACCTGTGGAGTTCCACTGGGGTCGGCCTTGTTGCCCTTATTGTTCACAGTGTATATGCTGCCATTGGGAGACATTATCAGGTGGTATGGGCTGGGTTTTCACTGCTATGCAGATGATACCCAGCTATACCTGTCCTGTGCACCAAGTAACCAGATGGCGGACTCTGTATTTAACAACTGCCTGTCTGAGATTCAGACTTGGATGTCCCTTAACTGGTTGTGACTCAATCCAGACAAAACAGCGGTGCTGCTGGTGGTGGATCCAGGTTGTCGGGGGAGGAGGGGGTTTGTGGAGACCCCCTAGTCTTGTACTGAAGGGGGGTGACACTGACCCCATCCAAATGGGTGAAGAATCTGGGTGTGATCCTTGACAGCAGCTTGAAAATTTGATGCTCAGGTGTTGGCCGTTGTTAAGAGTGGATTTTACCATCTGAGGAATATTTCTTAGATTCGGAACCTGTTACACCCCCCGCCGAGGACCTAGCCTCACTAGTACATGCTTACATAACGTCTAGACTGGATTACTGCAATGCCCTGTACCTAGGGCTATCTGGAGGTAACCTCTGCCGACTGCAGCTGGTACAGAACGTGGCAGCAAGGTTATTGACGTGTGTATAGGTATGATAATATTACCCCCGTCCACTGTGAACTGCACTGACTGCTGGTTAGGTGAAAGATTGCCTTCAAGGTCGGGTTACTGACCTACAAAGCCCTACATGAATGGGGACCAGTCTACCTGCAAGATCTCTTTGTGCCCCACTGTCCGTGCCAGGCTCTCCGTTCCGCCGAGGGTTGTCTCCTCAGTGTTCTTCGGGTTAGGTTGCACCACTCTGGTGATAGAGCATTTTTGGTGGCTGCACCTACCCTATGGCACTCACTACCCAAACAGCTGCAGGAGGCACCCTCGGTGGACACCTTCAAAAGAGGATTAAAGACCTATTTATTTAATCAGGCTTTTAATATGTAGAATGTGAATTGGATTTTAATTGATTTAATACACAGTTTTTAATAATTATGCTGGATATTGCTGTTTTAACTTTGTATTTTATGAATATGTTAAAATTGTTGTATATTGTTTTAAATTTATGAAATGGATAGGAATTTTCAAAGTACGTGATTGGCTGTTAGGTATGTGCTAATATTTCTGATGCACGCAAAAAAAGTCTGGTAATGCCAAGCTGGGCACTGATACTAGTAAAGATGCCCATTTAGAATGTTAACAAAACAAAAGTCATCCATCTTATTTCCCCACACAAGTGCCATCAGACTGACAAATGTCACTTCTGCCTGAAGTTAGCTTTAACCTTTCGGTATCGGAGCAGCAGCTAGACTTTTTTGTACAGCCTTATAATGTGCCTGCCTACAAAGAAAAAAATACTAGCCAACCTTCAATTGAAATGGCATTACCGGCAATGGCGGCAAGCAGTAAGACTACTAAAAACAAAATCTTACTGCCGTGATCTCTTCCCGTTGCGCTCAACCGTCCACTTGCTTGCTCCCACCTGCCAAGATCATTTCTCATTCTTGCCACCCGTCTGCTCTCTTGGTCACAGTCCTACTCAACCATAGCTGCCACCTGCTTGATACGTCCTTATTTCACCCGTTACTGCTTTCACGGGGAAAAACAAAAAAAGGGAACAGGAGTGGGGGGGGCAATACCATGACAACTGCAAAACACTACAACTACGGCAGCCTGCCTAGGTCAAAAATCCTCAACTCAAAAAAAAAAAAAAAAAAGCACACAGTAAACTGGCGGAGGAACTATTTTATTTAAATTAAAGAAAAAGATGTCATGTTTTATTACTTAATATGGTTATTTTTACTTTTTACATCCTAAGATTTAAATGACCATTTCATAAGCGCAATAAGCCAGTCCAGGGTGTGTGTTAGACACTAACACACGGCTAGGAAGCCGGACTCATTCGGCCGGTGGTCTCGTGCCTCACTACGCCTCCTAGCCATGTGTTAAAATATCTAACACACACCCTGTCGTGTCTTATTGCTTACGTGAAGTGCTCAGAGTCCTTGGAAAGGGGCGCTACAGAAATAAAGTATCTATATCTATCTATCTACCCAATCTGAAATAATCGGGCAAAAGAGGCAAGATCCAGTGCCCAATCTGCAGGGAGGCAGGCCTTGGCCCGCACAGAATCTAGCTCTGCCCCGATGACGTGAACCACCTGTGAAGGGATCAGCTCAGATTTGGCCGAGTTGACCAAGAGGCCCATGTCTCTGCAGGAGTGGAGGACCAGATTCTTGGACCACTACATGTCCTTCTTGGGCAGCCCAGCAATCAGCCAGTCATCCAGGTAGGGGTATACCCTGATGCCCTTGCGCCGCAGGAAGGTTGCCACCACTGCCATGCACTTGGTGAAAACCCTGGGTGCGAATAAGAGGTTGAAAGACATGACCTGGAACTGATAAGCAGCAGAACCACATGTCCTGCTTCAGAAGTAGTATAATCTGGTTCAGAGTGACCACCTGGAATTTGCATTCTCATATGAACTGATTCAGATTGTGCAGATCCAGTGTGGGATGCCAGCTCCCCATCTGTTTCAGGACCAGGAAGTATCTGGACATTACTCCTAACTTGCCAGGGCACCTGGAACATGGACTATAACCCCCTTTTGCAGGAAGAAGCTTAGCAATGTCCTCCATGAGGGCAGACAGTGTCCTGTGACACTGAGGACCTTCCTTGAAGCATGGGACCGGTAAGGCGGGAGAGCCTCGAAATCAAGATGCAACCCTCTGCCTACCACCTTTAAAACCCACTTGTCCATAGTAATAATGGACCCGTGTAGCCAGAAGTGGCAAAGTTGACCCCCCACAGGGAGCTGGGTCAGGGACTGGACACGAAGGAGGTAGACACCTCCTGACCTGTCACTGGGCAGCTCTGTAGGGGGCACCGGCTGCTGGGGCCAGAGGGGCACCACTCCCCCTACCCCTGCCTCTTTTGGGCCCCTGGCCAGAGAACTTGGCCTTGGGGTACCAGGCTTGGTATTGCCCCTGCTGGGGCTGACGCTTCCAAGGCTGTGTGTCTGAAAGCACTGAAATTGAAAGGCTGCCTTTTTCTGTTCTGAGTCTTTGGGTCCTTCTGGGACAAATTCAGAGAGTCCAGTGTGGCGCTGGACTTCTCAATCCTTGTGAAATTACCTTCTAGCCTGGGCCACAGAGGTCAGTGCCCAAGAAGGGAACACTGGGCAGAGTGTCCACTGTGAAGATGGAGAGCCTCAGCCACACCTTGTGACACATCATGACAGCCGCTGCCATGGCATGGACGCAAGAGTTGCTCATGTCCAAAGCCGTCTGAAGCTGGTGTTTAGCCAGCACTGAACTCTGGCCTTTGACCACTGTTTGTTAGCAGGCAGGTGAGGGAGGACATTATCAAGCACTCCCAGCAGGAAGTGCCCAAAGCTGGCCATCATCATGACACAGCTCACCTGATGGACACAGAGAGAGGAGGTGGCATAGACCTTCTTGACCGCATGGTCAAGCTTTTTCAACTCCTTGTCAGGGGGCTTTGTCCACATCCCGGTAATTCCCAGATTTCCAGAAAGCTGAGTCTGAGACCAGACCCTCAGTCAAGGGGTGGCCCAAGAACCTACAAAGAGAGCCTGTAGGGGGCACGTACTTGAGGACCATATGGGCAGAGGGTGCTGGGCAGTAGGTTGGATGTTGCCACAGCTCCAGGACTGGTCCCAAAATGGCCTCAGCCATGGGAAAGTCAACTCCTGGGGGATTCGTCCCTGTCGAAGATCTCTGTGAAAGGGCACTCAGACCTTTTCTACACAGGCTGCAGAGGGACAGGCATGGACTCTGAAGAGAGTCTGAGTAGAGCCCTGAATGACACCGGTCCACGGTCCGTAGTCAACTCCTCGACCAACCCACGGTCGAAGATAAGTGTCCTCGATGACTGCAAAAAATACCACCAACAGCTTAATCTGGTTCAAGGTCAGTTGGCATTCATCTGTATCCCCCTCCCCCGGGTCGTGCCTGAAAATAGACAGGATTTGTCTAGTGCACTTACCTGGTCAACAAAAACTAAATAAATACAAAAAGGATGAGCAATGCAAGTCATCCAAGGACTCCTCAAAAAGGTCCTCGATTGTATGCCACCACAGACCACCCTTAAGTCATCCGACTGGGTGATTTCCACCGACAGCCAGCTTGGCAAGCCAGTCACAGCACAAGAGTCCTTCGTCAGGGCTCCTACCAAAGGCTGCAGTGGAGGCGTAAGTAGTAGTAGTAGTAGTAGTAAAAATCTTTATTTTTTAGACAGGATCAGTTGACATTATTACACCATTAGGGCAGGTCCTGTTTACAAGGTGCTCAAGTTTTATATATTAAAATCTAAAAATCTAATGTTATATAGGTAAAAACAGAGTTACGTATACACAACTCAGCACTGAGGGACACAAACAATACACAGTATCTTTCAAACATACAATGTGTCATATTAACTTTTGTTGCTGAAACGTAACATTTTAATCAAAACATGTACATCTTGTTGATAGCACTTGTCTCAGTGCTGTATTAAATTTCTTGGAAGGCCCCACCAGCAAGGGTGGAGAGACAGGTGATGGGGACAACTGTCCTAGGCAGACTGGCGTGGGTTGACAGGCACAGGCCTGTCGACCATAGGTGTCTGGGGTACAGCCCTACCCTGCCTCGCCATGGCCCACTGCTGCCAAAGCAGTTCCTCGCAGGGTCATTACATGTAACAGTGGAGCTTCTCCTTGTCAAAGGAGGTGGTGGTCAAGGAATGTCAATGGCACTGCCTCCCAGTCAAGTGCGAGTGGCGCCTCTACTTGGGTCTCCACTTCAACTGTTGACCCAAGGGCTGGCACCGAGGTGAAGCCACCGGGGGTGCAGTATAAATAACATACACTGGCTTCAGTGGAACAAACTCTAGTGGAGGCTGTTCTTGAGTGGAGCCGACTGGGGACACTGGCTGTCCTACGTCCTCATAGATGAGGACCGGGACACTGACTGGTCCATGTCCTCCTGGGTGAGGACCGGGAACACTGGAGTCTTGGAGACTGACAAACCAATGGGGACACCACAGAGGTTGCAACCTAGCCCTCGACCAAAAAGGCTCAACGGAAGTCAAGTGATTGGGGGAGTTGAGGGAGTGGGAGAAGCATCATCTCTCATAGTCCCATGACTGGTGCCGGTGGTGCTTATGTTTCCTAGTGTAGCAGGCCAGACTCTTCCCGAAGATTTGGAGGTCCCAGCACATCTCCCAGAATTCACTGGTGAAGGATGTTCCAATGCTAACCCCAGCTGTGAGCAGCGCTAAGGCTGATGAGGTGCCCACCATAGTACTGGCTGCCACCTCTTCCATGGCCATAAGTTGGACAGGGATCCCGCCACAACAGACACCTTCTTGTCGCCCTTTCAGCCATAGTTTGGAGTCCCAATCGGCTGACTGAGGAGAAGCCAAGCCGTACAATTTTCCAATGAAGAAGGGAGTGCCATCTGGTAGAGGCTGCAGCCCAAAACATCATGTGCAGACCCCAGACAGTAGAGGCAAGATACCTGTGGGTCTGTCTGCGACATCTTCTGGTGGCACATGATGCAAAACTTGCAGCCGAGATCTGGTTTCCCTTCTTCATGTCCCATCTTCTGTCATCGAGGCAGGAGCAGAACCGAGGAACTACAGCTATACCAAAGATGCTCTTTGAAAAAGCAATAGATTTGCCAATTATGCACTTTAGGTTCTACAATGCGCAGAGCTGCTTAGGAGGAGACCAAACTCTTGCAGTGGAAAGGAAGCTCTGATGTCACATGGTAGTCCTGGAGGGTATACCGCTCAGGTGGTAAAAGGAGCATAGCTTAAAGATGTTCCGGTGAATCAGCACTTCCAGTGGAACTGCCAATGTGTGGATAGTGAACTATATCCACACCCCCTGAATAAATGATTTTGGGAACGGTGGGAGGGAAAAACTCACTAGCACTGAATAAAGGTTGCCAGTATTCAAGTGAAAAAGGAAAAAAAAACAGCCTGAAAAAAATGAAAAAAAGTATCTCCCCTCATGGATGGTAGTTTTACTGACTGAATAGTAACTATGGTTAGCCCCATTGCACAGAATGTCTCGGTTGCCCCCTGCAAAATCAATCAGTGGAAGGGGCATGAACACCATAACTAGATGCCACAAAGAATTTTTTCAGATACCTGCCACAAAAATCAGTGAATTCTTCATCTCTCATGGCCAAGTGTGACTCTACTGAAGAGACAAAGTTTCTCTTGCCCAATCCAGAATGCAACCTGCTCAACCTTCGAGACTGCATGCATGAACATGACGCTGCAATTGCTGAAGTCCCTAACACTAGTGAATCATTATCAGGCTCTGGTACTAATGGAGTCTACTAGAAGCTCGGATGAGCCCACTGAGTTCACTTCACTCGTGACCCATGTCATATTTCCTCTCCAGTCTCAGTAGATAAAACAGTAGGGTATTAGGCCTGTGCACCAATCCGTCTCCTGGATGCTCAGCAAGCATCAACTGTTAATTCCCGGACTCTGTGCTGTTCTAAGACTCCCAAATGTATTAATTATTTGATTCAGCCGCTGAGTTGCTCTTC
This sequence comes from Neoceratodus forsteri, assembly GCA_016271365.2. Taxonomy (NCBI): domain Eukaryota; kingdom Metazoa; phylum Chordata; order Ceratodontiformes; family Ceratodontidae; genus Neoceratodus; species Neoceratodus forsteri. The sequence continues at coordinate 431,503,480 of CM028132.1, forward strand.
TCAGATGCACATCACCTAATGATCTCCTTTTAAGAACTTAAAACAAATCCAAAACAAAAAATGCCTCTTAATTCACTAAAAAAAATACCACCAACAGCTTAATCTGATTCAAGGTCAGTTGGCATTCATCTGTATCCCCCTTCCCAAGGTCGTGCCTGAAAATAGGCAGGATTTGTCTCGTGCACTTACCCGGTCAACAAAAACTAAATAAATAAAATAGTCATGAATCAATGAATTGGAAGATCAGAGGCAATGCCTTTCAGTTAGTCACAGATTCAGACACTGAGCATCATCTTTCAGATCAGTGAGCAGCTAAGGGCAAAGCCACCTTCTGCACAGACCTGTGGCCTGATCAAGTGTTGACGGCTGCATTTAACAGGCAGGCAAGCAAAACTAGTTGTCAGGAACCACACAAATTAAAAAAGAAATTAAGAAATGGCTGAAGCGCCCCTGTAGGTCACCTTTAACCTCGAAAGAGATGAAGTATGTGAGTGCTAATTTACTACCACCAGGGGGAGGAAACCTGTAGATAAACACTGAACTTGGGACAAAGAGCTGCTAAGCACAGGACCCATTCCTACAGCTACATTATAGGTAATTTGCTTTTTGTGGGGAAGGAAGCATCATGACGGTCTCAATACTGCAGAGTTGCTGCAGTGATCTGAGGAACATTTTTTTTAACTATTTATTTATCCAGGATGGCCCACTGAGAGGCAACAGCTTGTTTCCGGCGGGGGGGGGACCTGCTTCTACCCATTTGCACAGCGGGGTGGACTGGATCACTGAGAGGTTAAGAGACTTGCCCAAGGTCACACAATAAATATTTTTGACTCATGTGGGGTTTGAACCTACAATCGCCCAGATCCCAAGCTCTAAGATGGGAAGACTGAGGATGTGAGAGTTCAATCTGAGAAGTGTCCTACTTAATTTTGGTTGTTAAAAAAACTAAACAAAACAAAAAAAAGAGTATCTACATGATTCAAGGCAACTAGTGGGAAGTAAAAGGGAACATTTAAAACATGAAAAAAGTATGGAAACAAAAACAAGCTAAACCGGAACGGCCACGCCACACTCATTCTTGATGACAGATAAAAAAAATACACAAAAGTTCTGAATCCCCACGAAACATGGAAATACACCCTACCATTCCCCGTTTTGAAAATGACAATAACAGAGATAAATTCTAAAGCAGATAACACTATTACTGTAACATTACCACTTCTGATGAGATTATCTGTGCACTCTTATCCTACTGCCATATAAACTGCCTTTACGTACAGTATTTAGCAGAGTGGCATCACAGAGCTAGTAGGGGTATGTTTAATTGTGCATCTCACCTCCTGCCACACTGGTGACCCAAGTTTGGGACTAAGCTTTTGCAGCTGGGGGGGGGATCAAGCGTCTGGACTGGTCTCCTCTTGGGAAGGGGGGTGCCATACTGAGTCGGCCCTTGGCTGCCCCCGGGTGGAGGCCTTGGAGCAGCGCTGATGTCCGAGAGGAATGAAGGTGTGGGGCCACAGTTTATGGCATATACGTGCCTCCATGCACACATGTTCATGTGCAGCAGTGGCCTGGGACAGAAAACAGACTCCGGCGCCTTTAAGTTCCACCTACTCGCCGGATCCACACTGGATCTCTCTGGGTGGGGAGGACAGCCCTCCATTTTGTGGCCTCACTACTGTGGGTTGGGGGGGGGTCCATGGGAGTGTCCGGATCAAAGTGAGTACCAGAGGAGGCGGTGGCCGGTCGAGGGGGTAGTGGGAATGGAACAGAGGTAACCACCTGAGTAAGCCAGGGAGGAAAAAGCAATATGAAGAGAAAAAAAATACTAGCTCCTCAGGTCAAACTCCCGAGTGGTTTAAGAACAAAAAGACAAAATGACATACACCACATAAAAGCTGAATGACTCCGCCAGGCATAAGTAGCACAAAGCGATGCATCTGCTTATGTCACAACAGCCACGTTTCCCAATAACAAGGCCCATGGGAAACCATTACAAAAGAACGACAAGGACAGCGGAATCCTCACTTAACCACAGAACAAGGCTCAAAATGCCCAAGCAGCAGACCTGCCATGTCTGCAGACTTAGAACTAAAACGCATAACAGAGAGCTCTCCAGAATCCCTCAAAAGAAGCAAAGAGTCTAAGCTCATGTGAGGAAAAAAGCTTCCTTAATCTTAAGACTCTACAGAACTTACTATGTGTGCACAGGATTTTTCCTTTATATGTTACTGCGGGCACCAGCTGAAGAGGCTGTAATGTACTTTTCAGCACAGTAGCGTAGCAAATTCCCAGCAGGCCCGGGTGCAAGGTGATGTTACAGGGCCCCTCCCCAGTTTTGAATAAACATCAAAATTATGATTTGGGCCCCTCAAATCTCGTGGGCCCGGGTGCCACTGCGCCCCCTGCACCCTTGTAGCTATGCCCCTGTTTCAGCATGATTTTACTATATTTGTGAACAACTCCACTACTACATCCTTCTTCAAGTGCTCCACTCTGGGGACAGGGCTACCCGTTTTCACTCCCATTTGGTGCCTGGCTATTTTGCATCTTATTATTGTTTAAATTAAAGCAATGTGCTACACATTTTTGCCTTCTGTTAAAAAATTTATCGATCAAGGCTACCAGTTGTTTAAGTGTTGCCAGGATGAGAGATTTGCCTGGAGAAATCCAGACAGAAATCTGCAGCCTGAGCCAATCTGTCCCCTAAAAAAAGCTTCCACGTCCCAAATTTGTCTACCTGTTGGTTAACATTAGGCTATCACATCGCAGCCCTGATGCTGGGTTACAGAACAACAAGATATTGGTTTCACCTCTGCTCTTGATCACAACTGGCTCCTTTTAGACTACCATCCATCACAGCATAAACCTGAAATGCAATCATTCCTCCAGCAGCTGCAGAAATCTCATCCCCACATTTGCAGGTGGAGATTGTGTTACAGGCATTAAAGGACAAAGCATGGCAGCAGAGGGTAATGAACCTACGCCAAGACGTTTACAGGGCACCACATACTTCCACAAACAAACTGCATTTATTTTTTTTTTTAACCCATTTCTGCTGCCGCTCCACAAACTGACACTATCATTATACACATGGCCCCCGCTGATTCTGTATTTCTTGGTCTCAGTGGCTCAGTTGGTAGTACACCGACCGACCTATGGGGCCAGAAGATCAGGTCATGGGTTCTAGTCCCACAACGAAAATGGGATTAATACTCAATGCAGACACTGTAGTGCAGCATTGGTATATACATTTTGTTACAAATTAGATATTTTGTTTTAAAAAAAAAAAAATTTAATAATTTCAAGCGTAGTCCTGCTCTAAAAAAAACTAATGAACTAAACCCCTCCAGTCAGTAGTCGTGGAGGCTCTAAAGGCCGAGCAGCTCCAGGCTTACTCAGAAAACAGTGAAGCTGGCTCAAAGTGCCGTTGCTCCCCAGCTGAGAAGGGAGTTACCTCCCAGAGAACCAGAGTGCGTTTTTTGAATTTTCATTATAAAACCTTGAGATTAGCCTTCTCTGATCTAGAAGAACTTGCCTGGTTTCCTGCACTTCTACTGGGCAGGGATACATAGCCATTACCAAACCTTAGGCTGTCAGCTGAACACCAGCAATGAAGACTCAATGCTGTTCCATGACTGGTCCCACAAGGGCTCTGTCCAGGCTATTCGGAAATTCTGCTCCAGTCTGCATGCAATACTGGATCATGACTGTGCATCTGGGCAGGCTAGAAACTGAGGCACTGTGACATATGGGTGCAGCAAGGAAAATGAAATTTGTACAGCACAAACACATCTGTTGCTCCCCTCTGCCATGTATACATAAACCTGTTTGTTGCCCCATGGCTCTGCACCATCAAACTGTTAGGTATGTTGGGAAAACCCAGAGCAGCACTGTTTGCACTGCATTTTGCTCAAAGAAAAACAAAGAAAATATAACACCAGACGGAGGGAAAAAGTGATGCCCCAATAAAAATAAACATGTATACCACTGCATGCTTGATGCATGTGTAACCAGAGCCCGTGACTGGGGCCATACACAGTGGAATACAAGGTTCACTGAATTGGAAATGACACAGAACACCTTCCACATCAAAAGACTGCTGCAATCTCTCAGATTCTTGTATCTCATCAAGCATAGTATTCTGCGACAGTTAAATAGTCTCTGCGCCATCATTTCCTATTACTTTGCGCTGCAGACACAAGAACTGTACACAAGCTCCAGGAAAGTAATGACAAGGGCAAGCCACTGTGCTAATGTGTTATGTGGCTGAGCCTCACACGTAGTTAAGATTTATTTTTTAATTTTTTAAATTCTATTTTTGGGCCATGCTTCTCCAACTAGGACCTCCTTTGATCTTCATCAATGCTTCCTGCCTGGCTTTGCAACTCCGTCATACTGCACTCCTTTCCAGTGCGTCATGCCCCTAATGCAGCTCTGCTACTGTACCCTCAGTTTGCCCCCTGAAGTAAGCCCCCCCCCTTTCAGTGCATCAGAAAGCATAGGGTGAAAATGAATTCCTTGGGGGACATCCTACGAAGCAGAGGTTCCTGTCCTGAGGCAGCCATGTGGAGCAGAATACCAATTGGCCAATCATCTGCTTCCTTATTCCCTGGTTTACTACACGCCCCCACCCACCGAGAGTGCTCAAGCTGCCACTGTCAGGTGCTGGCTGGCCTGACATATCGACATCTGTGCTCTCTTTCCTCCCAGCTTGCGCTTCTTCACCCTGTTGCAGTTCCCCCTGTGGTCACCCAGGTGGCAGTGTAACAGCAAGAAACACAACCCTTGCCCCATCCCTCACGAACAGCATCCCAGGAAATGCTCAATCATCTTCCCCTCACCAGTACTCTAACGACTCTGGTTTGTTCCCAAACTCAAGCTGCCGGCATCGTAAATGCTGTTACTGCACTGACTAAATGGCTGATAGATGGGTTTATTTTCTTTCATCATTTGTTTCTCCTCCTGGCTAGACATCCCCCTTCTGCCAGACCACCACCCAGACCAGTCAATTCTCGGGCCCATTCTAAGGCCCCGATGGCTTTCCCCTGTGGTAGCAAGCGTCCCAACCTCCACAAATGGAGAATAATCCTAGTTTAGGAGCAGGGTGGTTGATCTGGGGTCTTTAGTGTGCCTCTACCATCATTCAGACAGATTTCATTTTTGTAGTCTGTTGCCCCCCCCCACCCCGAATCATCCTGCATGATGCTGAGCAGTGCCCTGAAACTGCTTGCATGCACACGGTGACATCCTGCAAAGAAGAAAGCTCCCTGGCCCACTGCAGAGGTTGCCATGGCACTGGAACTCTATACCAGTCCCATCTCAACAGGAAGTACTGCTGCGTAGTAATGCCATGCTACCCCCTGTGCTGCCTGAGCCAGCTCCCAAATCTGCCCCCAAATCTGTGTAGCCATCATGGCAGCAGCCTGGGCCATCAGATGACCCATCACTGGGTTTATTAAATGAAACTCAGGATGCGACCATAATATGGCACAGGAATAAGGGAATCTTTGCAGAAAGTTTGTGTGTGTGTGTGTGTGTGTGTGTGTGTGTGTGTGTGTGTGTATTGGGGGGGCAGCACTCACCTGTTTTGAACAACGCAGGTCACTAATAATGGTGATACCCACATCCCTTTTAAATGCCATCAAATTGGGTTTCTATAGACATGCAGCCTGCATGGCTATTGTGTTGGCATCTGTGGCTAGCTTTCTCGTCTGGGCTACTAGTCAATCATTTTTGTTTACTGGATAGGTGCACTGATCCAATTTTCAGGCACAACCCAGGTCATGAAAATGGCACATAATGAATACAGAACAAATATAAATTACAAACTTAAGAATAGTGCTGGTGACTACACAAGCTAGAAATACGATGAAATGCTTTGCACACAGAAACACAGAAAAGGCACCAAATGTATACAAGAAAATAAATACAAGTACTATACTGTACACGGATTGTTTACATTAATCTTCCCTACTATTCAGCTATGGACTTCAGCTAAAAAAAAAAAAAGGATCTGATTATATCTAAAAAAAATATTCAGAATGTTATTTATTTATTGAATCTAGGATTAACAACCTTTGAGCATAGCTGCTCCTTTGCAAAGGGTCCACTTCATAGGATCACAGGTAATTAGGCAGAGGGAATCACAGGTACATATCAAAAGATAGAGTAGTAGAGAATAACAATATTTCAGGCAATTATACAAAGGAACTCGTGGTGCATTACAAACAAGAGAGGAGACTTGAATAGCAGTATTGCAGGGATTACAAGAGTAGGCATACAAGTTAAGCAATGGATTTACAATGGTACAGAAAATAAATAGTTGCAAGAACAAACACAAAGTGCTGGTATCTATAATTTGAGGAGATAACCCAGACTAGGAGATACTGGGTGATGGGGGGCTGTGGGGAGGCTGAAAGGGTAGTGAGGGTAGGAAGAGAGGAGGGTATGTGGGAGATGAGGGCAAGGGCAGGCACTGTGGGAGGGGGAGGCTAAGTAGGGCAGGGTGGGGGGCTGAGGAGTAGGGGGAGGAAAGACAGAGGGAGAAAGGAAGGGATACGTGGGAGAATGGGGGGGAGCAGGGCAGGTGCCAGGGCTTCAAGATGTTGTGGGAGGAGCAACCCAGAGGGTGTTGTCAATACAGTAAGAAGAGAAGGAGATCACTGCAGGAGTAGAGATGGCACAAAGGTGTGACTGGCTCACAGGGGAGGTACAGAGGAGAGACTGGTCTGAAGAGCTATCCACCCAGGCTTATGGGTAAGGCATGAGGAGCTTTAAGATACCCATGTGACAGTTTTAGGAGGTGGGATCACAGTCGCACTCACTGCTCGAGGTAAGATATGCGCCAAGTTGATGCTTGAAGGGGCCAAGCTTAGATTCCGAAATGAGTGCAACATTAAGGGAATTTAGTCGGGGGGGCGCTGCCCTTGTGTTGTGTGATGAAAAGGGACTTGGAAGGCAGCTTTACTAGACCCTCTGGTGAGTTCTGAGCTGACAGAAGGACTGAGGAGAGCCTGCACCCCTGGGGGTGCAAGGCTATGGGTGGCTTTTTTTGCTAGCAGGCATACATGGGAGCAGGATCCAATTCCAAGATTGAGCCATCCAGTGTTAGTGTGTACATGTATGAGTTGAGCGATGGGCCCCAAGAACGAGCCTACAGGCTTTGTTGGGGGCAACTTTTATTCTCTTAAGCGCGGTGTTAGAAGCAGCTCCATTAACTACTAGACCCCAGTCTATAACTGACAAGACTGTGCTGGTACCTGCCAGTTTGATGGCGCTATCAGTGAGGCAATGCTTGTGGTGGCTGAGTTGTCCAAGTCTGGCATTTGCTGCCTTGGCAGTGAGGTCAATATATAGCCCATAAGAAAGGGAGCAGTCGAACGTGACCCAGAGGTATTTGAAATTGCTGACAGTTTCAAGATGGTCGTTGCTGCAATTAAGTATCTTGATGGCATAAGCATTTTGACGGTTATGGGGGGAGGCGAATAACGTCGCCTTAGTTTTCTTGTAGTTTAGTAGAAGCCTGGCATTATGTAACCAAGCCTCAACCGTGGTAAAGTCAGCTTGCAGCTGTTTTTCAAGCAGATCAGGTGCAAAGTGCCGTGCGTACAGTACGTCGTCGTCTGCATATGAGAGTACGTTGTATTAGCAGACTTTGGGAAGGTCATTTAGGAATATATTGAAAAGCAGGGGGCCCAGGATAGAACCTTGGGGTAGCCCTGTGGAAACAATTTGATAGTTGGATAGAGTACCTTGTATTATGACCTGCTGAGTTCTCTTGGGGAGGTAACTCCTGAACCAGCCTAGGGATACAGTGGAAATCCCCGTGCGGGCGAGCTGACCAAGTAGTAGGTCATGATTAACTGTATCAAAGGCCTTGGTGAGGTCAATGTAGATGGCCCCCGCCAAGGACCCCTGGTCCAGCGACTCATGAATGTAGCTAGTGTACTCCACAAGGGCTGTAGTTGTACTATTCGCCTTGCAGAACCTGTGCTGCTGCTGACACTGGAGTTTGTGTTTGGTGAGGTAGTCAACTAGCTGGTCATAAAACTATTCTTTTGAGGGCCTTTGATAGGGGTGGGAGGATTGATATCAGCCTGTAGTTAGAGAGGTTTGTTCGGTTGCTGCTTTTGAATATGAGGGTGACAGTTCTCGCTTTCCAAAGAAGTGGAAATGTACCTGTGATGAGTGATAAGTCAAGGACCCATGTTAGTGAGGAAAGTAGGATATCCAGGGTTTGGGCAACTAGTTTGAGGTTGAGCATGTCACTGCTGAAGCTGTTTTTTTTTTTTTTTTTTGGAGGACTTGTTTTTCGTATTTGTAAGCTTCGGCTAGCGTGATGGCCTTGAGGTAGAAGGGGGGTGGGACATGGTAGTAGGAGAGTGGGTGTTACTGTCAATGTTTGTTACTGGAGTGGACTCCATGAAAATCAGGGGGAAGTATATTGCTGAGGTCAGTAAAGGCCTTGTTAAAGGCATTAGCAATGTCTTCAGGGTCTTGGGTGGAAGTTCCGTTGGTGTCAATTACTGTGGGAGGAGCTTTGCTGGCTTTCCCCGTAAGGGATTTGATGTTTTCCCAGAACATACGACTGTTGCCCCAGGAGTTGTTCAGTTCATTTTTAAAGTGCGCACTCTTGGCCAAATGAGTGGCACTGGTACATTTGTTCCAGGCGGCTCTATAATTTTGAAGGTCGGTTGAGGGTCCAGTACTTTTGGCCTTGTGCCATAGATTGTCCCTAGCCTTCATTTGTTCGAGGAGCAGGGGTGTGACCCAGGACTTATTGGATCCCTTAATTTTTCTTTTCCTGACTGGTACAAATAAGTTGCAAGAAGTGTTAAAGATGTTGATAAAGTGCTCGAGTGCTGTGTCAACATCAGTTGTGTTGTATAAGGCCGACCAGTCTTGTGAGCGGAGGTGGGTTTTGAGTAAGGCAAGTTGCCCCTTTTTCAGCACACATGACGAAATTGTTATCTTTAGGAGCCTTGTTGGAACAGGAGCAAGTGACAGGGGAGTAGTCACCAATGATGTCAGGGAGCATAGTGGTTCTGGATATGTTACTGGTATGAGTGCAAAAATCTGATTGCATTTTATTGATAGCCACGTCATCAGTCTGAAAATCCACTTTAATTTTGGTTTTCCTTCATGTATAACCAAGATTTCTGCCAACACAATTCATACAACTGCTTATACAGTACTCTCCGTCAATTCAGCAAGAGCAGTAACATCTGTAATTGTTGTAAGTGGAATTAACCTTTTTGGTTTCAGAAATGCATGATCCAATGGTTTGTAATAATACTGGCCTTCCCCAACTAATCATAAATCTGAGCAGAAACCAGACCGTTAAGTCTTTGGTGGTGGGTGTAACCTTAGTCCAGCGTCACTGGAGGATCTAGGGACTACTTGGACGTGGTCCAACATTAGCACTAGTTGCTCATCAAACTTAGCAAGTTCATCAAATGTTATAGGACCTGCAAAATCAAACAAGAGACAAAACATTGGATTTTACTGCCATAAGACGAAATGAAACTGGACATGTGGCTAACCCAGGTTCAAACCCCAAAAAGAAACGGAACAAAAAAAAAAAAAAAAAACACGCCAGATGTTGGTGTCAAATCAGGTAGTAAAACTGGGTTTTGTGGCTAAAACAGAACACAGCTGTCAATTTAAAGAGAAAAATACCTCCTAAAAACACTAACATACGCCATACGCCTCCCACCCGCCCCCACCCCCCACCCTCGGGATACATAATCATGCAGAAAATACATAATTACACTTACTCCTAGTTATGTATCTTCTGTAATTAGGAACCCAGCCACCATGCCACATGGCAAACAGTACGCTGCCAATGTTAACTAGTGCTAAAGGTGGTAATGACTAAGGGAAAGCCAAGGAACGCTCGTGGAGTTACTACCACCTAACTGTGGGCTTCATTTCACTTCAAGATGACTAGATTCAACAAGTGGGAACGGACTTGCTGGCCAAGAGAGAGAGAGAGAGAATTGAGTATCCCAGGGACAGCTCTCCTCCCTCAGGGAGAGGGTCTCAGCATTTCTGCTGTTAGTTTGCCAACTGGCAGATGGCACAGTGGGACCACAGGGGCAGCCACTGGATGCTGGCACACATGCATCACTGCACACGCACGAACACATTACTGCACACTGGCATCACTGGGGAGAAAAGCAAGCAGCTGGAGGCCCCCCCCCCCGGCCCATCATTGGCGCTGGCACCTCTTGCAGGCCCACACCACTAGCATGCTCCTGAGCAAGTAGAAGATAACCCGTATGTCCATAGGAAGGTTGGTGACAAGCTGGGAGGTGCTGTCTGGTGAGTCAGGGACCAAGAAAGGGAACATTGTTTAACCAGAAGTAGCACACTAAGTCGAAACTTATTTTCAGATGTGACCTGGGAGCACAAGGAAGTTAAGTGACTTGCTCAGGATCACACAGTATGCATCTAGGCGGCTGTGGGATTTAAACCCAGTTCTCCAGATCTGCAGCTCAGAGCCTTAACCCACTGCACTATACTGCCTCCTTAAAAGGAAAAGCTGAATTAAAAAAATAATATTGCAGACAGCGGACAAAGTGCAGACTGGACAGAAGTTTAAGGAAAGTATATGAAAGAAAAATGCAGACAGGAGAATAGATGCCAGAATTCAAGGAGTAGAGAGAAAAAGAACAAGAGAAAAAAAGCTACACGACATGTGAGATAAAAAGATGACATAAGAGGGAAAAAAAGAGCTGCAGGAGAGGGAGAAAAAGAAGGGGGAGGGGCAGAAGCCTAAAGATAGAAGAGACTACAAGACATGGAGATTCATTTAAAATAAGGAAGGAAGGAAGGACAAATAGAATTAAACAAAAAAAGTGAAAATGTCTAACAGGAATGTAACAAAATAAAAACACAAGAGAGATCCATTGGTCAACTGTGAAGTTATATTGATCTGTAATATGTGTTTAAATATCAGTTCCTGATAGGCTGTCAGTGAGGTGCCCACTTGGCAGGCTGGTGACCCAGGTTAACTCCTCCCACCTGGGAGGACTGGAGCAGAGGCTGGTAAAGGGCAAAGAGGGAGCATATGCTCTCCTCCAGAGGACAGCATGGTGCACACTGTTCCGGAGTGGTTCCTACTGGATGTCAGAGAGCTGGCACAGTCTGCTTTCTGCGTGACCACGCACCGCCAGGACACAGTGATATGCACTGTTTCGTGGGGGGGAGAGGGAGGACAGCAGGAAGCCATCTGTCTGGTGCACCCTCCCTCCCCCCTTCTTTCTTGTTTCTATTTTCTTTCTCTTTTCATATTATCATGTCCCCCTTTTTCTTTTTGGTTTATTTCCCTCTAGCTGTTTTTTTCTGTACCGATTTGATAATATGTAGTATTCATGTGCAAAATCATGATTTCACATTTATGACTGGCATAAGACTGAGGATGGAGTTTAATTCTCAACACATTCTCCTCACTGGAGAAGCATCTGACTACTGAGCTACAATTTGTGATCTACATAAATGATTGGCCAAGCGATTTGAAGAACTATGTATAAAAAAGCATGTCTCATGGACCAAACAGAACCCACAGATGGAGAGGCATTGCTCCTCAAAACAGTTTGGTTGAGGTCTGTTCGTCCTATGCTTAGTGCTGTCACTTTATTGAGAAAATAAATCTTTAAAAAGCAACATTCCCAAGTATATCACTTTTCTGCACCAGATGATGGGCCTTGGCATTTCCTCCCACCACGGCTAACCCCCTCCCTGGCCGCCTCTCAGGTTACCAAAAGTGTTCCCTCTTTAGTGACAGTGTAGAGATCCACTGGCAGAGACAAGACTCTTGCCAAGGTGCCTGGTTGGAGGACAATGGCAGTGACCAGCAAGTCCGAAGATCAGCTAAAGGGATCCATTGGGGAATCTGAAGAAGTGAGGCATCAGAAAACATAGGAAATCGTGTATACAGATCCTACAGCAAGATACAGACATCCACAGACAAAAAAGTTTTGTTACTTACCAATAAAAAGAGGGGAGTGATGCAGGAATAGAGTCCCTCACTGAAGACAGAAGTTCTGCCACCAGGAGAGCTCACTCTTTAATGGTAACGTGACATAAATCATGTAATCCAGGGGTTGAGTAGCCAGGTCTACCGGACATGGAACATCTACTGGGTGAGCCAGTGAGAATCTTAGTGACAATGGACATGAGATTTAGAAGTCCGAACATGCGACCCTGATGCTGAAGGAAATCAAGGTTGCCTGAACGATCCATGTTGAGGCATGGTCCTCTAGGAGGAGGTTGTTGCCTGAGTGGCATCCAAGACTGCATCTATAAACTGCAGTCATTGGCAAAGGGCAGAACAGTCTTGGGTTCCTTGATCAGAATGCCCAGTTGATCCAACAACTAGTGAGTCTAGTGAAATCTTTATCACCAAATCCCTGGAGGAGCCACTTGTCTAGGTATGGCAGTACATACAGGATCTCTCTAATGCAGTGGCTACCACAGCTAAACAGTTAGTAAAGACCTTCAGCACCGAGGAAAAGCCAAAGGGCAAGACACAAAACTGATAGTGCTGGCCTGCCAGACAAAAAAGCAAGTACCTCATAGAAACATAGAAACATAGAAGTTGACGGCAGATAAGGACCGCAAGTACCTCCAATGGCATATGATCACTGATCACAGGGTCAGGACCTCGTTAGCCCAAAGATCGATCCTTTTCAAAGCCCCATCTTGGTACAATGCCCTGCCATTGCCGCAACCCCCAAGTTAGGTCCTTTTAAGGCGGCCCTTAAATCCCATATTCTATCGGGGCGTAGCTGCCAGTGCGACTGACAGCCTTATACTAGGCACTGCCCTATCACTATATGCCACACCTGGCACTGACAATGTCTCGAACGAGGCTGCATGCATTTCCTCTGCCTCCGGGGCCCTGTGCCCTAGGCCTATCCTAACTAACTCATAGCACATTCCTTTTTTAGGATCATGACAAATGCCTTCTGGGAGGTTGCACCTTGCAAACATCCTTTGAGACAGCACCCTGCAATCCAACTGTAACCTGTATTGCTGCATCTGTCAGTTACCTCATGTATAGGAAATCCCCCTAAGTATGTACACTGCACATCTGTAGATTCTGTATGCATGTAATGCTGCCTTTATTTTGTTTTTTTTGTTTTAGCTACCAATTACATTGGCAGTTACCTCATGTATGATGTATTCACATTCATATTACCCGTTTGCTCCCTCACTTGTAGGACTCTTCCAAATTGTTAACTGTAATTACCTGTTGTTCTTGTTCTTTGTAATACCTTGTACTTGACGTGGAGTCTTTGGAAATGAGTCTATGACTCAAAGGGCTGCAATTCCTATACTATAAATAAGTATGCAGTTAAACATCCTGCATGTCCAAGGCACAAAGCCAATCTGCCCCTCTGACAGCTGAGGGAGAAGCAGCTGAGGAGTACCATGTAGGTACTTTTTGTATGCAATAAATTAATTTGGATTATAGGGGTCTAAAACAGGACACAGATCACTTGTCTCTTTTGGTAGCAGAAAATACTGGAAGTAAAAGCCCCATTGTGCTCTGTCAGAGGCACACCCTGATTTGCTCAATTTGTCACAAAGTGTACAATTCAGACAGTAGGAACAAAAGATGTTTCAGAGGGTAAACGCGAGGGCTGGGAGGACGCACAGTAGGTTGTGATTTTAATTCTAGAGCAAGGTCTTCCTGCATAATAGCCAGAATCCACCTGTCTGATGTGATTTTCTGCCGACTTGGAGATGTGCCTCTCACCTGAATCCCCAGCAGAGGAGGCAGAAGTGGGAAGAAGGGAGTCAAGAAGGAGGTGAAGGAAGTGTCGGGAGCACTACCCTGTCCGTAACCTTTGAGGGCCATAAAGAAATGCTACTTTTGGAAGGCTGAAGGGGCGGCCTGCCAGCCCACACCCCAGAGTGGGTGTACTGGGTCACCTCTGAAAGGTGCCACTACCCCATCCTTGAGGAGGGCTTGAGGGAACAGAGTCATTTTGGAAGACTGCTGCTCCCGGAGGGTCATATGTTTCCACATCATGGCCAACCAGTTTCGGGCCAAGGAAAGGAAAGTTAAGCACCAACTGTTGAACGTCAATGGCAAAACCAGTTATAAGCAGCCAAGAAAATCTATAAAAGCAAGTTCCAGAGGTGCAACCTTAGGGAAACATCACAGACAACATATAACAAACAGTGCACCAAATGCGTGCCAGTTTCCAAGCCTATATATAATGCATTGCTTGACTTCAGCCTTGGATGCACCATCAAACATTGCATCCACAATGGCAGGCACAGACTTCCACAGCCTGTTCTGATATTTAATCATATAAACCTGGTAGGTGGCAATATGCAGGCCTAACGTAGAGTCAAAAGTCATTTTGCCCATAATATCCAATTTCCTTTGTCAGGGGCGCTTTTTGCTCGTATTACAAGCTGCTTCGGACCAGTCATGGGCAGCCACAATGGCCAGAGTTAGTTTCAGTCTGGGTGGCACAACAGGAGTTGGAGGGAGGTGGGATATTGTTCATCTGCCTTCTGAGGGCCTGCTGGCAGAGTACTGGGTCTATGAAAGAAACCAGTGTAGCATCCTTCAAAGCAGGGAATCTAGAAGGGTCGAGTACTGCAGAGGTAGTAGAGACTTTCAGGTATTCATTAAAGAGCTAGGGTACTGCCTAAAACTAATATTAAATTTTAAAAGCAGCCAACCTTTACCTTTTATATCCAAGGTACTTTTTCTTTTCCCTTTGTTTAATTAGAAGATTGTTTACCTGATATTAGTAGGGGTGATGTGTGGAACAACTCTTAGCCTGGTAGCAGACATATCTTGCTCTACTGCCCCACACTACATCATCAGCATTGTGACCTCACTGGCTGTGACATCACTGCTACTTAGGGACAGCAAGTGAGTGACTGCCAGGTCATTCACCGGTTATGTCACTGTCAGTGAGATCACAATGCTGATGATGTAGTGTGGGGCAGTGGAGTTATGGATACGTCAGCTGCCTGGCTAAGAGCTGTTCCACACATCCAGTACAATATTATCACATAAAAGACTTTCTGATGAGCAAAAGGAAAAGGAAAAATACTTCAGAAATAAAAAGTTACAACTGACTACTACTTAAAATTTGTATTATTTTCCTGTCTGCCTGTTTTGGCTCCACTAGCTCTAAGATTATTTTAGTGGAGTCCTCCTCATCAGAAAAGTGCAGCCTATCCTGCATGAGGTACATCAAAGACTGAAAAAGGGCCTCAGAAGGAGACCTGGGAGTATATACATAGAATCTGACAGCAGATAAGGACCAATCGGCCCATCCAGTCTGCCCTTTTTCCCTACCTACTAAAAATGCCGGAGAGCCTACGTTATCTCTGGTTTTACCTTCTCTTTTGAATCGCTACGGTCCCCCTATGTCTATCCCATGTAGTTTTGAATTCCCTCACTGACTTTGCTCCAACCACCTCTGCTGGGAGGCTGTTCCATGCCTCAACCACCCTTTCCATGAAGAAGCACTTTCTCACGTTGCCCCTTAGTCTACCACCCTCCAGTCTCATGTTATGCCCTTTTGTTCTAGAGCATCTTCTTTTCTGAAAGATGCTGCCCTCTTGTATCTTATTTATTCCCTTTAGGTACTTGAAGATCTCTATCATGTCTCCCCTCTCCCTCCTCGAGGGTATACGTACCGAGCTCCTCCAGTCTCTTCTCGTCGGACCTTTTGTGCAGGCCCTGTACCATTTTTGTTGCCCTTCTCTGAACTGCCTCTACCCTGTCTATGTCCTTTTGGAGATGCAGCCTCCAGAACTGGATACAGTATTCCAAATGAGGTCTCGCCAATGATTTGTACAGTGGCATCACCACCTCTTTTCTTCTGCTGGTGATACCTCTCCCTATCCACCCCTACATCCCATTGGCTCTCCCTACTGCCTTGGCACATTGTTTGGCCACTTTTAGGTTGTTAGATATGATCAACCCCAGATCTCTTTCCAGTTTGGTGGCCGTTAACTCCTCACCCATCATGTAATCCTCCCCTGGGTTCCTGTGTCCCAAGTGCATGATTTTGCACTTCTTTACACTGAATCTAAGTTGCCACACTCTGGACCATTCATCCAGTTTCACCACGTCCTTCATGCCCCCCGGTATCTACCTAATTTCAGATTTCAGTGTCATCTGCAAAGAGGCATACCTTCCCTCCGGCCCTCTGCAATGTCACTAATGAAGATATTAAACAGTACTAGCCCAAGAAATGATCTCTGTGGCACCTCACTGGTAACCCTCCCTTTCTTGGATTTAGCCCTATTTGTTATCCCACCACCCTCTGTGTTCTATCCCTCAACCAATTCCTAACCCAGTTCACTACCTTGTGACCCAATCCCAGGCTGCCCAGCTTGTTTACAAGCCTATGTGGAATAGTGTCGAACGCCTTGCTGAAGTCAAGGTAGGCCACATCCACTGCTTCCCCCAATCCACTTCCCTGGTCACCCAGTCAAAGAAATCCACCAGATTTGTCTGATATGACTTTCCTGATGTGAATCTGTGCTGCCTCAGATCTTGTGCTCCACTGGATTCAAGGTGTTCCACTAACCTTTCTTTTAACAGCGATTCCTAAGTTTCCCCACCACCGAGGTCAGGCTGGCAGGTCTATAGTTTCCAGCCTCCTCCTTTCTCCCAATTTTGTGGAGGGGGCTACATCAGCCCTTCTCCAGTCCTCTGGAACCACTCCCGTATCCAGTGACCTGTTGCACAGGGCTGCCAGTACCTCCTGTAACTTCAATATTCTAGGGTGTATCCCACCTGATCCCACTGCCTTGTCTACCTTCAGTTTTGTGAGTTTTGTGAAAGTGGAAGCTGAGGTTTAATGCAGGGAAATGCAAGGTACTCCACCTGGGTGCCAGAAACCCAGGCCAAGTGTACACCCTGGGGGGGGGAATACTACAAGTCTCAATGGCTGAGAGGGACCTGGGGGTGGTGGTGGATGTCAAGATGAACAACTCTGAGACTTGTAGGAGAGTAGCAGCAAGGCCAACAGGATGCTGGGATGCATCGCTAGGGGATCACTCCAAAAGGAGGAAGTGATACTCCTCTGTATAACTGCTTGGTGAGGCCGCACCTGGAGTACTGCGTGCAGTTTTGGAGGCCGCACTAAGAGGGACATTAACCTCCTGGAGAGGGTCCAGAGGAGGGCAACCAAAATGATTTGGGGCTTGGGGACAGGACCTATGGAGGAAGGCTTGAATAGCTAAATATGTACACTTTGGAAGAGAGAAGGGACCGGGGGGACATGATAGAGGTCTTCAGGTACATGAAGAGGGTAAATAGGGGAGGAACAGTGAGGGTGCTTCGAAGGAAGGAGGAGGGGCCACTAGAGGGCATGGGTGGAAGCTGGAGGGGGGAAGATTCAGGGGAGAAAGGAGGAGGTGCTACTTCACTGAGAGGGTGGTAGAGCCATGGAATGCACTACCTAGGGGGCTGGTGGAGGCAGAGACAGTGGAGGGGTTCAAGAGGGGGTGGGACAGGTACAGGGGAAGGGTTCAGGAAGCAAAATCCAATGCAGCAAGAATATCCGGAATTGGGAAGGGAGAATCCAGAGAAGGTGAGGGGGACAGCAAGGTCAGCACCCAGGGTGGGGGCTGACCAAACGAGCAGACACGAAAGACCATTAGGCCTATTCTGCTGGCATTTTAGTATGTTAGTATGTTAGTTCCTTTAGGACTCTCTCCTCTGTAAACAGACTGGTGACTTCCTCCCTTCCAATCCAGTTTCTCAGCTGTGGTCCATCCCCTTCCCCTGTGAATACTGAGCAGAAACATTTCTTCAGGATTGATGCTTTTTCCTGGTCTCCTTCCACGCCCTCTCCTTCCTCCCCTTTTAGCCTTACAATCCTCCCCTGGGCCTTTCTCCTTTCGCTAATGTACCTATAAAAAGTCTTGTCCCCTTTTTTAACTTCATTTGCTCTTTTTTCCCCCGTCTTCGCCTTTGCACTCCTGACCGCTTTTCTAGCCTCCCTTTGCTGTTCTAGATACACTGCCCTGTCCTCCTCCTTCTGCGTTTCCTTGTATTTCCTGAAGGGCAACTTCTTGACCTTACTTTCTCAGCCACGTCCCTTGAGAACTACAGTGGTTTTACTTCCAGGAGATGTAGTGGAGCTAGGATCAAACCCATAAATGTGAGACTCATACTCCTTGTCACCATTTAGAAGACCTGGATAAAAATAAAACTCATCCTCAAAAAAAAAAAAAAAAAAAAAAAAGTGGATTGGGAAGAGGAACCACAGGAGCTAGACTATGGGCTACAGGCTGCTGTAGTATACAGATAGGGAAAGGAGGTTCAGTAGGCTCAACTTCCATCGATGAGAGAGACAGGGGGCAGAGTGGGCATAATTGTCAATGGTAGTGAAGGCAACAGTCTCTGGAGTAAGACTACAGTGCTAGTGTTGACGGTGCCAGCTGGAGGTGTCAACAATGTTTGCGTCACAGGGACAAGGTATGACAACGAACGTACCAGTACTAAGCAACGAGTGTGAAGTAATGCCAGAGCTTAGGCCTGCACTTGACCTTGGTGCCTTCATGGTCTATCAGGATGGCAACTGAAGTAAATGAAGCCGCCTTAGACTTACCCTCACAATGCACCAACGGAGACTGGGACCTATGGGGAGAAGTCTCAGAATGGTGGTTAGGCTCTGAAGGCTACTTTTTGTCTTTTCCTTCAATGATTGGACACTTGGCTTCCGATGGTGGCAGCATAGTCACTCACTGAGGAGACCAATGGGGTTCCTTAGAGCTGGAATAGAGGGTGGAGCTGGCAACCCCCACATAGATTCCAAATCTGCCCACTTACTAGTTTCTGTAGAAAGCTCTCTAGTGAGTTAATGGTGTCTCCTGGTTACCTACTCGAAACATTGGCAAATATTGCAGGATTTAACATCACGTGAAAGTTCCAGGTTGTGAACACAAACTTCACGAGCACTGTTACAGAAGATTTTCTCACTGCATTGGCAGAGGCAAAAAAAAAGCAGCAGCTTCTTCAACAGAACTGGCAAAAGGATACAACATTTTCATCAGCAAAATAAAGTTAAACTGCACTAACAGTAATCAAAGACATTTTCTTGGTCCAACGAGTGGTTGATGGCAGGAGAAAACACAAAACTAAGGAGGTATGGGTCTGTCTGTCCACATTACATATATTCACATGGATGTCCCTAGCTAAGCAAAAGTTTCCGAGTGACCCTGATGGCTTACAGGTCAGTATGTAATAAGTGAGGCTCTATGGAGGGAGATGTCCTCCAAGAAGACCTGGCATTAGTTACGGTTACTATAGCTGAAGCCCATGCTGCTACCACCACCTATTAAAATTTGGTATTAGCATGCACATGTTCATTAAACAATGTGAAAGTTGTAGATGGAATGTAAACTATTTCTAGATTAATTAATCCAGTTTATTATTATTATATCTGATAACTTAAAACAATCTTCTCAGTGCAATAAGGAAGGAAGCATGGTCAACAGAATGCTGGGACGTACAGGCAGGAGATGACAGCAACAGAATCAAGGAGGTGATACTACTACCCTTGTACAGATCCCTGGTGAGACCACACAGGAGTACAGGGTATAGTTCTGGAACTCTCACTTGTAAAAGGACAGGGATATAGTGGAGTTGGTCCAGAGGAGGGCCACCAATATGATTTAGTGATAGCATGCTAGATCCTGTGAGGCTGACAGACCTTATGATGTATTTAATGGAAACTAGGAGGCAGAGGGGGAACGTTACTGAAACATTCAAGTTTCTTTGGGGGATATATAAAGTAGATAGCAGTCCACTGTTCACCTTCAGTAAAAACATGAACACTAGAGGAAATGTAAAGAAGCGGGTAGGGAGAAGTCTTAAAAAAGACATTGGGGGTATTTCCTTAAGGAGAGGAAGGTGGACCATACAGCCCAGTGAGGTGGTCTCTGCAAAGTCAGTAGTAGGATTCACGCACAGGTGGGACAGACACATGGGTTAGGTAGGGGGCAACAAAGAGGAGGGACAAAAGAGGGAGGAATGAGACAAGTGACCACTAGTGGGGGGCTCGGTCTTATAGCTTATGCAGGAATTAGGGCAGACTGGATAGACCAACTGGCCTTCTGCCATCAGCTTCTATGTTTCTGTTATAAAGTGCATTGCTCAAACAAACCATCTCCATGACAGATACCCCTGTACCATACTGCAGGACAGTATATACAATGGGGTCTTCAAGACAATTTTGTTTTAGTCACCTAATCAGCCTGGTGTGAGACCAAAGTGGTCTCGGCATACAGCCCTGCTTGGAGAACAACTACTGCGAAATGAAACAAACTTAAGAGTTACAATTTTAAACTTCAATTCATAAGCCATCTGGAGGTGCTCTATGAAAGCAGGGCATATGCTCATGAAATGTTGACCCTATTACTAGCTTCTGTTAATCATAATCTGTGGCAGTACAGTTTTTTGGCTTTATTACACTGCTTAACTACAGCGCCTTTAAGAGGTAGCGGGCTTCTGGATTCTAATTACTTCATATGGCAATCAATTTTTTTTTTTTTTTTAATCACAACTGTTCTTTTTCCACCTCAAGTGAGCGCCCCCTCGATCTCCGCCACCACACTCTGCGCCCCTAGACCTGTCATGCTGTAGGGCCACACAAACTCACACCCACAGGGGCCAGCCTTTCATTGCTCCTGCACTCCTGGGTAGGCACCTCTTTCAAGTCCTGGGGAGCAGGCGCGCCATTAGCCATGGAGATTGCCTCCGAATTTTCCACTTTTCCTCCTAGGAGCCGGATATTCAATAGCGTCTAAGCATGTAGTGCTGACGCTTCCTGCCATGCTCCCCCCAATGCTGCGCACATGCTGTAGTGCCACTGGCCTCCGCCAGTTACCGCAGGGCGATGCGATGCCCTCTACCCACCCCAGAGGAAGGACAGCAGTCATCAGACACTCGATTCTTCCTCTCCCCTGCCATCCCCCAGCGGCCAGAGTCCATTCCTGAACCCGGGTCGCCAGTGTGGCGCGAGGTGTGGCGTCCAGCACCTCAACCCTCAGTGCCACCGGGCCGGCTATGGCAATCAATTTCTATCCCCAGGACATTACATACTAGCTTCCCTTGAAACTGCTCACACCACTGATATAGAGATACACCTCATTTAACCAACAGTACTTGAATGAAATGCTTTTACTGCTGCAGGCAGCTGGCTATGGGACATGCAGCCCTTCAGGACAAAACAAGGAAGACAGGGTGCCCACATAGTTGCCCCTCAGATCATGGGTCGTGGGCTTCACTGATGACCAGGGATCTCCAATAGGAAACAAAGCTTTAGGGGAAGCACCACCAGTCACATCTCTTCTAGTTCAAGTGCACGGCAGAGTAGATACCAACATGAAGTAAAGGAATTAAGGCTCTGTTAAGCGCACCTCTGTATCTTCCCTGACAGCGCTGCCACAGTTCTGAAGTATATTTGCAACTACATGTAACAGTGTCACCTTGTGTTTGTGATCGCCACCCTAGTACTGGGGGCGGAGCAGCATTATGGTCAAGCTGCTGCTCTGCAACTTTGCTCCGTGTTTTAACACTGTTTCTATTGTTTTATCACTCTGTTTTGCCACTGTCGAGCTAAGTATCAGTTTTTATGTTTCTGAGTTTAGCCTTTGGTTTTGGTGTGTTCGGTTGAAAGTGGCTTTCTAATATTTTATTAATTTGCAGTTGAAATGCAAGAACTCAGAGGCAGTGAACAAGCTGCTTAGCATCTGCTGTGAGTATAGCGCTTGTGTGACAGAAATGATTGTGGTGCAGAAAGGGCAGCATTCTTTGTGATCTCCTGTACGAGCCTTTTGTGAGCCCTGAATACTCTGAGCCTTTTTCAGCCTTGAACTGTTATAGAATGGCCTGGCTTTTGCCCGGAGTCGTGAAATGGTTTCCATGTTCTACAACTACAGTGCTTAATGAAGTTGTGGCCGATTAAACCTGTGCTTTCAAGCAGTGCCGGCACTTGGATTTACTGGGCCCTGGTGCAAGACTGTGAAGTAGCCTCCCATCCCCCCCAAAAAAAAAATAATAATCACAGAGCACAGCTGTGGCACTTACAGTCCACAGCATGCAAATAGAGCATGCAAGCAAGTCCGTAGAGCATACTGACGATTATTTATTTTTTTTATTTATTTCAAATTCTGATTAATACCTTTGAGCCGGGGCTCATTTACAAAGGCTCCAAGTCAACAAGGAATACAAGACATTTACAGGTGATGAAACATTGCAGAACAGAAAGAACATCAACTAGCAAGTAGTATTAGTGTGCAGTTACAACATTAAGCAGGGTACAACAAGTGAGGAGAAACAGGACCACACTTGCGGAGAAACATACTAATGCAGCACTAATTAAGTGCGGTACAGTGTTTAACAATCATGTTACAGTTCAGACGGGGCGCTCTCATTCTACAGAAATGCAGTTTTAGCAGCCAAGGTGAGACTTTGTCAAGGGGAGTTAGGTGATGGGAGGAGGAGGTGGGCAGCTGTGGAACAGGAGGGTGGGACTGAAAGGGTAGTGTTTGATGGGTGCAAGAACGGCTGTCAGAGGCCATGGGTTAACAGAAACACTGGCAGTCAGATTTGCTGGCAAGAAGAGATCGAAGCCCATTTTTAAAGTGGCCAAGTCTGGGGGAGTCGGCAAGGTCTGCAGGCAGATCACTGAACCATTTAGGCCCACAGTAGGAGAGGGATCGTTGGCCAAGGGTGGTTCATTTGAAGGGAACAGTTAGGACAGCCCTGGAGGCACTCCTTGGGCATTTAGATGGTTGTGCAGGCTCAAAGAGGGCTGAAGTACCACTAGGCATGGACCACATCAGGGACTTTTTGCAAGGAGGCAGGCCTGGTATTGGAATCTGTGGTGGAGTGGGAGACAGCCAGTTTCCTTGTATAAGTCACAAGAGTGAGTCATTTTGTGTACTCCCAGGACCAGGCAGCAGGCGAGAAGGGGGATTGGGTGAACAGACTGCTGACTACTCTGTTTGGGGAGGTGCTTTACTGTTTAAATCTCTGCACCATTTGCTAGCAGAGTTTACTGTGCACCAGTCACTTTACTTCGTCTGCCTGCCTCCCGCTGCAGCATCCCCCCTGCATATTTGTGCTGAGGAGGAGTTGGAGTGAAACAGTTTGACTGCAATCTGTGGAAGCAGGGTGAGAGACTGCACTACAGTGTGCATTCTGTGCTCTGAGACTGTGCAACGAGGGCAACAATGACAGCACCCATGGGCACCGCACAGAGCCCATGGCGCCGAGCACGGTGCCGATCCACGTGCCAACTCCTGGCGCTGACCCAAACACCAGCGGCACTGCCTACGGCACCGATGCCAAACCAGTGGCCACGGCGCCGAACCTGCGGCACCACCAAGGCGTCGGACATGGCGCCAGGAAAAACACCTTGGAAAAGCCAATGGAGAAGATGGGGAGAAGGAGAAAGGTGGTGCTCAGGCCGGCCCCAGCATGAAAAGGAAGAGGGATAGGCACCATGGTCGATGATGATGGCAAAGGCACCCAGAGGTACCGCCTGCATCCTGATCCACTGACCTGGCCCGGTCCAGTGGCTCCGAGAACAGGAAAACAGCCAGGAAAAAAGGAAACTAAAACCCCCGCTCCACAGGAGTGGCCCAGAGGTGAAACTGCTCACCGGAACTCCAACGAGGACAGAGATGGAATCTGGAGTCGAGAAAGTAGCCGTTAGGAGCGGGGCCAAGGGGAACCCACAAAAGTCGGTTCAGGCCTATCGCCCCTTCCAACGAACAATTCTCGTGCAGACATACCAAAGGGCAACCTCGAGCGGCACCGATTCTTCTTCCCCAAACGAAGAAGAGCTCGAGGCTAAGCGAGCCGGGATCCCTGAACCGCTTAGAGTCGCAAGGCTCGTGGACTGCCCTCCCAGCACAGGACCGTCCGTGGTCAGACCCACCTCATATTAAGGGCAGCGGACTGGCACAGCCCCTCTGCCATAACAACTTTCAAATTAAGTCTTCCTACCATCACCGCTACCATCTAAGGAAGACTCCGTCAATGGCAGGAAAGAATTTCTTTTTCTTCACAATCTTCTTTTCTTGTTCGTAAAATAAGAAATTACTACTAAATAGTTAAATTAAATAGTTAAATCAAACACTAAAAGCTGCTGTCGTATAGATAAAAACTTTGACTCCGGCAGAAGAGCGACATCGACATCCACGCTCACTCGGCGGGAGAAAAGGAACTGAGGAGGCTGGAGGGTCGATGCCAAGATAGCCTACACAGACGCGAGTCAGTCTCGTGGTGCCGCGCATGCATGGTCCTACCTCGCCGTTGACCCTTCATAACATTTTTGGCTCCAGCTTAGTCCTAGTGCCTCCGGCACTATCCCACTAGTATGATGAAGACTTAGTCCAGCAAGATCCATAGGTGAGATAACTACGGAACCAGGTCACAGAGTCCACTGACAATCCTGCAGAGAGGAGACATTTCAGTAGCAGTTGGTGACTGACTGTGTCAAAAGCCTTGGTGAGGTCTATGAAGCTAGACCCCACCGCCATCCCTTTATCCAGGGTCCCATACAGCTGAGTGGTGTTCTTTACTAGCATGGTGACAGTGGAGTGGTTTTGTTTTTAATCCATGTTGTTGCAAGCAGAGAAGGGTATGTTTTTCTAGGTATTGAGTTAGTTGTTCTGCGATCACCCTTTCAAGTGCTTTGGAGAGGGGGTTAAAATTGATATGGGCTGAAAGTTTGCTAGATTAGCTCTGTCTCCCGATTTAAAAACAGGTGTGACTAAAGCCTCTTTCCACCTGTTAGGAAAGATGCCAGATCTCAGAGAGGCATTGAATACCTTGGTGAGTGGTGCTACAAGTTCATTTAATGTGAGTGCTACCATCTTCATATTGATCATGTCACTTCCCATCCTGGTCTTTACCAAGGACCCGTTTGGTATATTTGACGGTCTCACCTGGGGAGATTTGCCTGAAGTAGAACGGTGGGGTAACATTATCCCGTGGTGATGGTGTGTTGAGGTTGTGCTACTGGCCTGCGAGGGTGTGATTCAGGTATTCAGGTAGCAACACATTGCTGAGGTCTGTAAATGCAAAATTAAAAGCATCAGCGATTACCTTTGGGTCTTGCAATGTGCCAGAGGTGGTGACTATAAGGTCCGGTGGGGCCCTTAAGGCTCTACCCGTGAGAGATTTCAGAGAGTCCCAGGACTCCCTCCCTCTACCCCAGGTCTTTCCTAGGAGGTCACTGTAGTAAGCTGCTTTCGCCAGATGTATGAGTTTTGTGCAGGTATTTCTAGCTGCCTTATATGCTTGGGAGTCAGCTAGATTCCCGGTGGCTTTGGCCCTATGCCATAGGTGATCTCTGAGCCGCGTGCATTCAATTAGAGGGCTGGACAGCCAGGGGCTGGGGATTCCTCTGGCTTTCTTTGTTTTGTAATGAGCAAAGATGTCGCAGGCTTTAGTGAAGATACTGCAGAAGTAATACAGTGCTTGGTTTCTGTCCTTGACTCTGTCCAGTTGGGACCAGTCAATCCCTTTTAGGTAGTGCCTGAAGGAGTCCAGCTGACCAGGCCTTAGTGATCTGTTCCTGGTGGTCTTAGGCTTACCTTGGTGAACTTCTGGAGTACTGTGTGCAGTACTGGAGGCCACACCTTCACAAGGACATTAACCAAATTGAGGCAACCAAAATGGTGCAGGGACTGCATCAGAAAACATATGAGGACAGATTAAAGGAGCTCAATATGTATACCCTAGAGCAAAGAAGGGAGAGAGGTGATATGATCGAAACATTCAAACATCTTAAGGGCATCAACAAGGTGAAAGAGTCTAACATGTTTAAATATAAGAAAAATAGCAGGACAAGCAGACACAGCATGAGATTTGAGGGAGGCCGATTGAGGGGTAATGTGAAGAAGTTCTTTTTCACAGAAAGGGTGGTGGATGCATGGAACAGCCTACCTCAGGAAGTGGTGGACATGAATACAGTTCAGGGCTTCAAACAGGCATGGGATAGGCATAAGGCAGCAATACAGATGAGTATGAATAGATAGGCCATTGACAGAGCAAAGGCCAATGGCACATTCATAAGGTAGAAAAAGAAATGGGCAGACTGGATGGGCCTTGCGGTCCTTATCTGCCGTCAACTTCTACGCTCTATGTTTCTAAGTAACTTGTT
Organism: Neoceratodus forsteri; assembly: GCA_016271365.2. NCBI lineage: Eukaryota > Metazoa > Chordata > Ceratodontiformes > Ceratodontidae > Neoceratodus > Neoceratodus forsteri. The sequence continues at coordinate 431,529,663 of CM028132.1, forward strand.
AGTCCAGGTAAGTAGTACAGGGATGTGGTCACTGATGGCGTCAGGTGGGACTGTTACCTCTGCGATATGTTCAGGACAGGAGGAGAGTAGCCAGTCGATGAGGGTGCAGGTTCCTGTACGGTAGTGTTGTCTGGTGGGTTGTTGCCATGGGATGCTTATAAACTGCTGCATAATCCAACTCACTCTAATGAAATTAGATCCGCAAGCAGAGCAGTAAAGTACAAGAGATGGCAATTTGAGCAGTCCACAGTGGATTGAGGGGCACCATTTCAAATTTCAGCTGGGAGGAACAACCAGTGGAGGCCAGCAGCCAAGTGCCAGTTAGACCCCTAGAAGGCAAGCTCTGGAACGTCTTTAAAAGGTAAAACTTGCCGGCCCATTGGTGCAGTGGTTGGATTTCTGCTTTACGATGCCAGCGACCTGGGTTCGAGGAATGGACCGGTGCTGGAGATAACTATGACCGAGCACCAGATGACTGTCTCGCCTTCTCGGGGGAGACAGGGAAGCGACCAGCGCTTGCTGACCCCTGGAGGAAGCTGGGATATGGCAACGTGCTGAGTCCCAGTGACTAATGGGACATGCTGAACATTGACATATGCCTTGACATTTGTAGCATGCCACGACCCCCCCCCCAGAGAACAAATGGGAAAAGAGCCCAGGGCCGACCGGATGACAGCCGCCAGCTCCTGTGAGACCCCGAGCAGTCCATGGACCACCTCGGCAGCACCCAGGCCAAGAATTGTGCTGGCTATCCCACCGGTGCCTTCCCCCTTGAGGAGAGGGACCCACCCAGCGAAGGGTTTCATCTGGGTTACCTGCAGTGTGGGGTGATGGGTAGCTGCATCGGGGCAGTGTGGCAGCCAAGGGGCATAGGAAGGCCCAAAGGAGAGGCCGGCCCGGAGCTGGGGGAGCAAAAAAAAAAAAACCATCTCTAATGCTAACTCCAAACTACAGCTGCACAAATAAAATGCAGTAGTTTCCTTTCCACTGTGTTCTGAACTTGAATTTAACGTTTTGATTTTGTACCCACATTTTGAGGTTCGTTATCTAGCATTTCAAAGACAGAAGGTTTTGAGTTAAGCCCCTACTGAACATTACATTTGTCAGTTTAACCACGGGGAAAGTTTGTGCATTCGTGCAGGCACTGTGTGTGCGCACGTTCGAGCAGGCAGGTTCTGCTCACATGTGGGAGCCGATTCCAGCTCGAATGTTCAGCTCTGCAGTTTGCAGACTGGGAGAGCCTGCCTGGCCCATTCTGCTACTGACAACAATAATGCAATGGGTCAAAGCAAGGTACGACACACACTTTTTTTATTTTAGTTTTTGTTGACTGGAAAGGAGGACTAGACAATTTTTTGCCTATTTTGCTTGCAGCCTTCAAATATCAGACACCAAATAGTAACAAACTTTAATTAGTTGACCAATAACCTTCAGGCATCAACCATGAACCACTGCACCAACCTGCTCTCTCTTGCCAGTCGCTGTCCTTTACTTTACTCAGTCACTCACTCTCAGGATTTTCTGATTTAGTCATTTAATTATAATTAGCACATTTCTCTCTCTGTTTCTCTCTCTCACACAGAGACTTCATGACTGGCCCCAGAGCAGTAGTACATTTTCATTTGGGCTAAAACCCACAAGTTACTAACCATGTTTTTTCCTGGATGCCCCCAAAGAAAAGAAAAAAAACTCACCCCACCCTGATCTCTCTCTCCAACTCCAAACAAAGTCCATTATTTAATACCTGTCCCATATGGATCGTGAAGCTGCCCAAAGGTGCAAAAAAGTGAAAAGCATTTCAGTCCTTCTCCTTTCCTAATCAATCCCCTAAAAAAATATTTACTTTTAATTGCCAGGCCATCCGGAACCTGCAGGACCTGGTCCAGCTGTGTTGTACCACCAGCCCAGTTTTCAGCCAACTCCTCCTCCATCCTTCTGCCAGAAGCAGGATGCTGCTGGAACCAACCATCCTGGGTCCCAACCATGGTCTGCGAATGGCTCGAGTCACCTCATGGCTCACCGTCCGAACTGGACTCACCCAACCTGTGCTGCATGCTTGGTTGCCACGTGGTGCCTGCTGCACTGATCAAGGCCTGTGAAGGCCACAACACTGCCGCTGGGGTTGCTGCCAGCTGCTAGGCCTAGCTTGCTGCCGCAGGCCTGGAACTGTGGCAAGGAGAACCTAGTCCTGGTGGTACGTAGGTAAAGCAGCCTAGTCATGGTAGCTCACTCCCTTGCCCTCAACCACGAGAAAGACTCAGTAGACCAATATGCTGCTGTGTCAGAGCTCAGCTCTGCCTCAGTGCTCACCGGACTGCTCTGAGCTGCAGACTGTGCAGCAGCCTGTCTACTGTAGCGGGAACGATAGCGTCACACTTGTACAGCTTACGCACTCTTGCTCACAGCTCCTCCACGTCATGTGCGATGGTGCAGCCGTCAATAGTGGAGAGATAGTTGAGACAGGAGTTGAGCCACAGCTTCAGCTGTAAACTGGGCTCAGAGAAAAAAAAAAAAGGAAATGGATTCAGGCAAGGCCCAGGTGCAGTTGCATCCCTTGCACCCCCCACCCCCCAACGCCAGCACTGCTCTTAGGAGAAGTTGGCTATGGTTAATGTTGCAGCTGCACTGCATGTGCTGATATGTCTATACTATCTTTTCAAAAGGTATGCCAGCACAGACTGGAAGGTCTCTATATTATTATTGAGATATTTAATAGACTATACTCAGCCGAGCTATTATTGGCTTTATTCCTCAGATGAACTGAGCATGGACTAGTTCAAGGAAGCATGGAGGGACAGACTGAGGAGGTCATTAGAGCCTGGGGACAATAAGCCTCCATAAGTAGAATAGTATGAGAAGACCCTACATAGAATAGCAGCGTAGAACAATTGTGCATAAATTAACAGACTCCCAGACCAAGAGAAGGGAACTAGGTTTGTTTGTCAGCACCATCATGGTTTTTCGCTATCAAGTATATTGCACACAGTTACGGTGCTATGAGGAGACTGGCCCTGAGATACTTCTCTTACCTAAGAGGTACTTTTTCTTTTTGTTCCTGTTTACACCTGATGGTGCTTGGATTTTTATGCGGGACGATCTGATCCCATGCTGCTATCTGAACAGGGTCAGTATTTCTGGTCTGTAATGTTCCAGATTTCCAATAAAAGTAAGGTCTGTGGGTATAAATGCTCTCACTTTTGGAACTCTACATATGATGAGCAATATGAAACTTGTACTCCTTTTATTATTTCCTTTACGAGAATGGACTACTAGAACTACCCTTCTTAAAAGTGAATAACTTAGAATATTTGTTTTTGCTAAAATAAATGTTGGATGTATTGAATTTGAAGATATTGTCTCAAGTGTTAAACAATTTAGAATATTTGATTTGGCTAAAATTTAAGTGTGAGAATTTTTTTTGTAACTCAATTTATTTTATTGAAAATTCCTCCACAATACAAATGTTACAAAATTGCCAGAAAGGGTAACAGTATCTGAATATCCTGTCACAAGTGTTAAACAATGTATTTGTGTAATTTACTTTAGTTAGGATTTTTTTTGTTAGTGGTAACCTTAAGACAAATGACAAATATGAACAAAAATGCATCATTCAATTAGATTTTAAAAATATTAGCCCCTATAAAGGCAATTTTTAACTTATATGACCCTTGATGAACTGTTTATTAGGTCTCCGGAACTATTAACATCAGGGGCGTAGCCAGGATTATTTTTGGGGTGTTTAGATATGACATTTTGTAAATGAGAGAAGCAAAAAGGGTCTGGGGGCCGCCAGGCCCCCATAAGCTCTGGGGGGTGTACATGCTCTGTGGTGAGTTTTGGGGGTTTTCTTGAAGAAAACACTCTTTTGTTACATGTGCCCCACCCCTACTTTATTTGGGATCCCCCCCCCATGGAATCAGGGATGTGGAAGTCAAACTCTGGCTGGCTTTACAGTCTGCAGAACCTCCAATGGTTGTGGACAACTGGCTGTCCAACAGTGCCATCAGCCAGCCACCCACCCCTTATGCAATGTGATATGCAGCTATGCCACAAGTAACTGTGGTGAGCAACGGACTGACCAACAATGCCATGATCAACCACACCACTAACAAAACCCTTACAGCTTGTGAGAGGCATCTGGGATAAAGTGAATGTCCAGGGGAAAAAAATGTTAAACATGTTGATGTGAGTGTTAAACATTTTACTTACCATGTTGTGTCTTATTGTCTTCTTTTTCATCCTGGGCAATTGCTCCAATGACAGCGGTAATGCCTATGTAATACCAACTCGTGGGTTGATGCCTTGTCTGTGCATAAGTAAGGGTGCTCTGGTTTTCAATATGGCATGCTTGGACTGGGGACAAAACTGAAGTCTAGCATTTTTTGGCCATAAAGGGTTTTATACTCCACAGGCCAGATGGGCGGCTGTTCATCCCTGACCCTGCACCCCCTCATTACCAGATGGGCCTCCCTCTGTGGCTGCAGTAACTCAGTTACTGCAGTCACAGAGGTAGGGCCCTCCCCAACAGACCACAGCCCAGAAATTCCCCAGGGACCAATGGCAGTGCAGCCAAAGGAAATAGACTGGGGCCTCATTAAGTGCACCCTCCTTCCATTTTCCATCGCTCTCCCAAGTGCCTCCCTGGCTGCAGTGCCACAGAAGTGCATGCACACAGGCATGCAAACACTGCATAACTGCAGCTTACTCCTGCTCCCTTCGAAACCCTTTGGGAGCCGCCACTGCCCACGGGCCTCCACCCAGTGGCAGTCAATGGACAAGACCGCTTTGGCAACCCTCCCTGGGAAAGGAGAGCAGTCCTTGGGACCCTCAGTCATGTCCCCCACCTGCCCACTAACAACCCGGGGTCATTACCAAATCTGGGTCACCCTAATTGAACAGCAGGTGAGACTTAAATGCCACAGTCTTCTTCCGCACCACAATGCCAGACCTGAATTCTACCATTCAATAGATAAATGGAACAATGTCATAGGAACAGCATTCATCTGATGTTTTGATACATTAAAGAGATCCACAGAGTGACGAAGATGAGCCCTTGCACCTGAATTATTAATCTGTGACTTACCGCCACAGGAATCCAAAATTGTAATGCTTTCCAAAAGATAATGCAGCATTAAAAAAGGCAAAAGCTATATCCTCTGTAAAATTAATGAAACTGGGTCCCAATATAATCAATGGGAGATGGCTTTACAATAAATTTTTAATAATATCACGGTCACTTGGACTGTCAAGGGCCTTGCTGCATTATCTTTGGAAAGCTTCACAATTTCTGACTCCTGTGGCGGTAAGTCACAGACTACTCAGGTGCTACAAGGACTGATCAGGATATATTGGTGGATCTCTAACTTCTAAAAACCACAAGAAATGTCCCATTAAGTTGCAGGAACCCCAATCTTCTACACAAAACACACATACAGTGGTCAGCCTTACTGTTTTTGCACTAGCAGCAACACATGTCGATTACAAATTGCTCTAGCCCACAGGTGATTGCACTACTAGGCCACAATTATAATGGTGAATTTTTATCACCACAACCCAAGGGGCTTGGGAAACAGAAAACTTCCTGACATTTTCATCTGTAAATTTATTGATTGAAACATGTTCTGCCACAACAATAACATTTAAAACAAAACATTTTCTTTTCATCAGCACCAAGAGAAAAAGTACACAGGTCTAATCCTGTACAACCCCTTTTTCCATATAGAATGAACGATGCACACCAAGAAAGGCAGGAATGCCTATTTTTACCCTTTAGACTACATATGGATGGTGTTGGCTGGTATGGTCCACTAAGAAGGGCTGGGGACCCCATACACTTGCCAGTGATGGCTGGCTGGCAGCTATGGATCGATGGATGATCATGTCAGAGATTGGTCTGAAGTGGTACCCAGGGAAAGTACAGAGCTGAGAGGTTTGGAGGAGAGAGGGAGGAGCTACGGTGATGCTGGGAATCGAGATAAAACCCACCACCTACAGGGCAGACCCTGTACCTCTTAGCATTTTGTCACCGAAATGTTAGATACAAGCACTCAAAATGTAGGGAAATATTGTCAGACACAGAGACACATTCAGAACAATGGGAGCTGGTGTCTTAACAGCACTCTACCCTTCTACCCGTGATCACACTGTGGACACTAGCTGAATGTCCTAACAGTAGAGTGGTGTTTTTTTTTGTTTTTTTTTTTATTTAGTATACTTTTTGGTCGCAGGTTGCTCTTCCCCTCAGCCCCTTCACCAGTGACCTGCCTTGCTCTCCTACAGCAGCTGCCACAGACACTCCCTGGCTTGCCCCCCCCCCCGGTGGGGCTACGGCACCACATCATGCCCGTCTCAGATGGGGAAAGGTGTCGGCAGTAGCCGACATTGCCTCCCTGGCTTCCCCCAGGGCAAGGTTATGGGCATCGGTAGTGCCGTGAAACTGGGACTTAGTCCATGACGCTGCGGAGAGCCATAGAGGCTAGGTGTCAGGGTGGCATCATTCTGAGCAGCCGGCAGAAGTTTTTTCTGCCATTTTTCCTGGAGCAGGGACGTGCAATGATGTCCAGTGTTTACCCTGCCCCTGAAACATTCAGGGGCCGGTAGCTGTGATGCCCCTGGCCTACGCCAGGGGTCCATCAAACGCTGGACACTTGCCCCCCCTCCCCCCTGGAGAAGGAGAGCAGTTGTTGGATGCTCCATACTTCTCCCACCCCCCGGCTGGCCCTCCGATGACCTAGGTCTGTTCCTGAACCTGGGTCGCCACAAGTGGAAAACCAACCACTGCTCCGATGGGCCGGCGTTAGAGTGGTGTTTTTTGTGTGAAGCCCTTCTTCAAGTGCCATGTAATTGTTGTTCTTAATGAGCTGTCAATTTCAGACTCACACCAGGTCATCTGGAACATTAAGAGGGATTAGTATGAGGAGTAGAGCCTGCTAAGGTAGGGACTTTAACTTCATTAACAGCAGTGGAAAAACTGCACTACTCAAAATGGCCAAGTAGAGTGTTATCTGTACTAGCCCTGGCCAGTTTGCACTAGGGCTAGTAAAAGAATATTAAAATCAAACCCAACATATAAATATACAGAAGAGGCACATGCTTGCACACTTAGTAACATTGGGGAGACAACAAGGAATCCATGACGGAAAACATGGGTGAGTTATGGAGGGTGACCTGGTGCTGGTAGCATGACATTGCACCATCATCCATGTACGTGGTGGTACAATGCATTGTTACCAGGCATTACTAACACAGCAGGTAGAAGAGGAGACTAACCACTTGTTGGGGGCACATCCTATTCATTTCACAATAGTGTCTGTGTATAAATGGAAAACCCCCCCCCACTCCCCAGTGCAGGACAGACAGACACCATACATGGCGCCCTACAGTCATACAGGGCATACTGGGATTCTGTCCAGTTACACTTTTTTAAGCACATATCTGCAGGCACCATCAAAGACAGGATTAACAAGAGAAAGTGCACTCCTATGTCAGATGGTGCCTGCAAATGTTCCAGTAAGTAACCACCACACCCAAAAGCACAAGATACTATGTGGATTAACACAAGACATTAATTCTCATATGCCTGACCCTTTTTGAGAACACAGTTCTAAATAGTGTATGGAGACCCCTGGATTGTTCCACACTGAAATCCACTGTGGTCAAAATGTTGTTGTACCACAGTTCAAAGTTCATGGAACGTGGTTATACCACACTCTGGTACAACACCACCTTGGCTGTTTTTCAGAGGGCACAAGACAGCACTTTCAGACATAATGGAAAAACTGCCACACACATCTCAGTATTCAAACAGTCAATACTGTGACAGGATGGCACCGGCTTTTTCCAAGGTGGCTGAGGAGTGCTTGAAATTCATTGACGAGCAGCAAAATAAGCATTCAAGGGGCCGGGGCGAGCAAGGTGTCTCCATACACTATATATAATAGTACTGGCTGGGCTACTGTGCCCAGCCAGCCAGTGATGCCACCTCAAGATTCTGTTTCCGTAAGACCTCTCGAGCTTCGCTCTCAAGGTCAAACAGAATCAGAGCCCATCGGTAGCACTGTGGCAACACAGGCTGGTTGTGCACAGTGGCCAGGCCAGTATTCTCTATATTTATTCTTTCAACATAATTTAACATAATTTTCCTGACTGCATACCATTCACTTTGGACACCATTCTGTTTGCAAAAGGAAAGATAGAGGATAATGTATGGTCATCAATTGTTAACCAGTTTAACAACTGAGAGGTTGCAAGGGCAACCATGTAAACCTCGAAAGTGAAGCTCAAGAGGTTTACATCGCCATGGCAACCTCAAGATGGCTTAAAAAACTGGTTGACGATCAATGTACCATACATTATATATTACAGTGTATGATACTGTTTGTTTAAAAAAAAAAAAAAAGAAGAAAGCAGTTCCTTCCTGAATTTTTTTTTTATGTTATCGCCACTGTGCTCCACGTCATGCTCTCATGGCTGCAGCCATTTCAAGGCCGCCAAATCAAGCTCCACCCATGCGCAGACTGCTCCAGGTTATTAACCCATTGATGTGACGTACAATCGATGGGTTAACAACATCACAACCTTGCATCGACAGTATATAGGGAGGAAGTATAGCACAGTGGTTTAAGGCTCTGAGCTGCAAATCTGGAGATGTGGGTTTGAATCCCACAGCCCCCACTTGCATACTGTGTGACTCTGAGCAAGTCACTTAACTTCCCTGTGCTCCCAGGTCACACCTGTAAACAAGCTTTCAACTTAGCATACTATTCCTGGTTAAACAATTGGAAACAAAAAAAATAACGTTGTTATAAAAAGGTAGATTTCTACCTATAACAACGTTCTACCATACATCATAAGCCATTTAGTCACACTTAGTATTATTAATACTAATTATGACTAAATGGTTTCTTTCCTTTTGCAAATACATATAATATGGACATTATTCTGGAAGCAGTCCTGTCACAGTGACAGGACTGCTTCCAGAATAAAGTCCATATTATACAGGGTTTTATTTAACTCCAAAAATTGATTAGCGTTTTGCTCATAAAAGTGCTAAAACATTGTGAAAATGCATAGCACTTGCCTCATTGTGTTTAACAAACATAAAACTTCTAGAAAACCTATATAAACTCTTTCTGTACAGTTAGCATTGTCCCAAGGAAAAAAACTGCTAATCAATTATTTAAAACCCTGTTATACGTTTGCAAATGTCACACTCTTAATGGTGATAAGGCTACACTGCCCAGTACCTCACTCACTCCATATCTTAATGTAAAGAAAGCAAAATGCTATACTAATTGTGATTCTGGTCTGTACTGTCTTCCAAGAAGGTTGTTTAAGGCTTAAGAAGACATATACATTTCAAATGCACTATGCAATTGGCACCACTTGGTCTGCCCAGCAAATTCCTTACCTCCACCTCCAGGATTCTGTCTGAGATGATAGGAGAGATCTGGATTAATTTCCTGCCCTTCTTCAGAAGATTCTGAAGACAAATCAGAAGGCAAAGGGTCTTCACGTAGTGCTTGCTAACAAGTCTGTGTGTGTGTGGGGGGACCCTACCCGACGATGTGCGATGGGATTCTGACAGTAACAGGCTGGCCAGGTATCTGGCCTCTAGATGGCTAGTCTAAGTAATCCCTCTCTCTTCTCTGGGTGTTGTGTGCTCTCTCTCTCTCTCTCTCTCCCTCCTTCCCCTCTTCTCCTGCAGCTGGCTCCGACCCACAAGTGACTCTCAGACAGTACTACTACTACTACCGGCAGCTATAATTAATTTCTCTCCCGACTCCCGTTTCTCTCGATTCGACGCATTCAGTTAGACCACCACTCCTCCTCGTCTTCTCTCTCTCTCACTCTCAACAACATGAACGAGGCGCAGTGCGTGTGGTGGTGCGCCAAGCCACCAATTCCACATCGGGTGGCTTAATTGGCTGCTGCTGTGTTGAAAGGAGGAACCAAGCCAAAGAAGAGCAAATGGCAGTGGAGCATGGAGCCTCAGCAGCCTAGCAGTGCAGAGACACCAACGGATTTGATCAATGCTGGTGAGTGAGAGTGAGCCCATACATTACCCAGCCCCTTCCCCCGCAGCAGCCTAAGCAGACTAGCAGTACAGAGAGACACCAACGGATTTGATCAATGCTGGTGAGTGAAAGTGAGCCCATACATTACCCAGCCCCTTCCCCGTAGCAGCCTCAGCAGACTAGCAGACACACCAGCCCCAGCATACTGCACAGACAGCACTGCCTCGGAACGTGGAAACGCACATTTAAAGTATCAGCATGCTCAATCCTGCTTTGTCAAATTTCTCAAATTCCATTTTTTTTTTCCCCGGAGGTCATTTCGGGGGATGTTTGAACACCCTGAACACCCCCCTGCCTACGCCCCTGATTAACATAGGGTCTAGCACAACTTAAAATCCCTTAAAAATCCCTTGCCTGGTTATTGCGGCTTCTTAGAATTTGGAAATTAACCAAAACTAAGAGTGGGCTCCTCAGATAAACTCCTTAGTACTGAGCATAGAATTTTTAGTATGATAACATCTAACGGTGATTTTTAGTCTGTGGTGTCAGAATGCTGAGTTAGGACAGGACTAAGTGCTACCTGGCATCTGGTTGGCAAATGGGCACTGATTCTGACTCCCTCCTGTAAAGTTAGGTGGTCAGGGACTGTTAAAAGCCCTAAATAGACCATCTGACCCGCAAGAAAACCTCACCGGGTTCTGGGTGAGAGAGTACAAGGGTCTAGTCTGATCAGTACCGCTTGAATGAGGTTGGGAACCTATTGGAGCTGCAGCTGACCAACAGCTGGCGGCTTTATTCACTGGAACCCTTGCACAGTGTGTGACTATGACAAGGCTGTCCCTCCCCCTCGATGATTTCAGGAAAGTTTTCACCGCTTAATCAAGGTGCGTGTTTCTGAATAATTTTCTGAAGACTCTTTTTTTCCATTTCTTCCCTAAAACCTCTCGAGTAATCAGTATGTGGTTGCGATTTTTTAGGACAGTAGCCAGAAGTAAGAGGGGGCTCCTCAGATTAATTCCTTAGTTGTGAGCATAAATGTTTAGTATTATCAGTTTTTGAGGAGATTTTTAGTCTATGGTGTCAGAATGCTGGGTTAGGAGTACAGAATCAAGTGTTACCTGGCGCATGGACAACAGAGGCGGGAGCACTGATCTAGATTCCCTCCTATATACTTTGGGGGGTCAGGAACTGTTAAAAGACCCAACTGGCCTAAATGGCCTAAAAGGAAATCTTACTTAGTTTTGGTTGAGACAGTACGAGTGTCTAGTTCTTTCTAGCACCACCTAAAAAGGGGTTCGGAGCCTTACAGGAGCTCTAGCTGACTGACAGCAGGTGGCTTTATTTGGTGGAGCCATTGCACAGTCCGTGATTACAATGTGTCTAGGATCCTCCTAGACGAGTTCAGAAAAATTTTCATTGCTCGATCAAAGTCTGAGAATTCTTGGGAGTACCTCTGTGAAAATATGTTTTTTCCATTTTTGTCCTAAAAGCACAAAAGTCAGCCTTGCTTAGGTATGGCATAATAAAGGGACGAGTTTTCACTTTTGGACATGTATTTGTCTTAAACTGTTGTAATAATGCCACAGTAGAGAGGACTGATTTACTTGTGTACATATATTAGCCCAGAGGCTGATAGGAATACTGTTAAGGATAAGAGGAGGTCGACATTGTACTATAAAGGGTATGAATATATTTTTATTCTCGATTTGTTTTCAGATGTCTTGAAAGCACATGAAATGTTCTGCTAATGCTAAATCAGTATTATCGGGAACTGCTTTGTTAATATGATGCACTTACACTTGTTCTGCAGTTTCTAGCATCTGTTAGTCATCTGTCTGAGGTGCCCATTATCTTAATGTGGAAAATGGAGGCAATCTCTCTGAGGGTTCCAAATGTTTTTAGATTATTTTTGTGACGGCCTGAAACTTAAACTTATGAACTTCTACCTGCCTTATGTTTTGCTACCACACAGCAAGACCCTTTCTTGTGCTGGGGCAGAGCCACACCTCCCCAGAACGATGCCCCTTCTTGCCAGAGAACGTTCTCGCTTCCTGCAGGAATCAACATATCTAAGTAGTCATGCTCTCTTGAGAAAGTATTTATTTAGCTTTTGTTAACCGCGTAGGTACACTAGACAATACATGTGCCTATTTTCAGGTACGACCCGGGAGGGTACAGGAAATGCAAGTTAAAGTACATTGGACAACACAGGTACAGAAACAATCAGTTTACAGAGTCAGAGCACATTACATGATCAAGTGGTTACTCACAGTAGAACTTGTGTGTTAAGAACTGAGCAGTGCAGTGCATTGCATAACATTAGAGGTACAATAAGTACTATTATATATACAACTGCAGGACCCCCAGAAGGAAGACCCCCCAGAGCAGATTTTGTACAACTGTTGGACCCTGGGAAAGTGGTGCCATGGACATGAGTCAGGGTGGAGGCAGTCCATACCAAGTCACACCCCAGAGCCAGGGCCAGAAGAAATCATGGAGGCTTGGGGCAACCACACACACATACAGAGGAAAGCTTCAGGTGGTTCCATAGGGAAGACCTGAGGCAACCATGTGGCAGTTAGAAATACTCTTATCTACACAGCATTTATTATTAAAATGATCTTTTATTAGCAGAAATGTTCACATAGATTCAACAATTTACGACTTGACTTTTGTCTTTTTTCTAAATCCAAGTGTTTGAACTAGGGCTCTAAATCACTCACTCTGAGATTTCCATCCCCACCTGCCTTCTCAGACTTACAATCCAACTTTTTTCTTTTAAACTTGTATGTTATTATTTATCAAACAAAAGACGTCATTCCATAATAACAGAAAAAAATGTGCATACAGCTACTACACAAATGCATACATAGCAGATAGCTGATATTGTAGGTGACCATCACGATTACATTTCTTAATCCTGCAAGTCAGGAGTTAGGGGAGAAAAGTCACAAGATACATAAACTGCATCAAGTAATCCAAATAATATCGATACGGCATCACGGTCAGCTGCTCGGGTATGATCTTTACAGGGATTAAAGTAAAGGTATAACATACAGCGATAAACAGTTGCTTTTTAAACCACCAACCAATGTAACTTTAAAGGAATTACAGGACCACAGTCCCAGAATCTGCTCAAACTGCTACCCCCACCCCACCCTGCCATCTCCACACAGGGAAAGTGCCCCAGACCCCATTAAGATCAAAACTCCATTTAAGCTCAGCACTAAAATTTCTTCTAGTACAAAGCTGGCTATAAGGAAACATGAACATTACTTGCATAAAGTCACAAGAAGAAAATGCAAGAACAGGACCATAGTGAGTCCAAAGACCTTGAATAGCAATAGCCACACTGCAATGAAAGCTTTTTTGTTTTAGGCGACAGACTGGCATCTCTGGAAGAAATGCCCAGGGTCTACTGGGAAGTGACAGCACCAGTGAAACTGCGAATCTGAGCCATGAGGCCGATGCCATACTTGAAAATGCAATTATCAAACATTTGTGCCACCGACCTCATCCATTTCAAACCCCCAAATACAGACAGTGAACCCTTGGAAAACAGAACAACACATAAGCAACATTGGCTGTTTGTCCACCAGTCCACAATAAATGTCCAGGAAAACACTACATTGTCCTTCAGGGGTGTAACCCCCCCCCCGTCCCACCATCAAGTATGTGAAAGTGTGTAACCACCCTCACCACCAGATTCTTCAGCCTCCTGTGTTAGTCCTTGTTGACTAATAAAGGATAATTAAGCAATTTCAACTATTTGGTCTGTTCAATGCTCTAACAGCCTGTGATGTATTTCAACTGGTAGTAGCTAATCCCAATAGGCTCCAAGCAGCCTCGCACAGCTATGACCATCTTACTCAGCCACAAAGCACAGCACACATACTGTACACATAGGCCTCTGGTGTGAGTCTTAAAGGACAGTCATGGTGCTAATCTCACAGAATTACTCTGGAATTCCTGGGAGATCGAGGGTATGAAAATCTTGATAACATTAATAATGCATATACACACACACACACACACACACACACACACACTGCTTTAAAAAAAAAAAAAAAGTTCGGCTTTCCACCCCACACTCCTTCTAATGCACTGAAAATCTGCTGCCTCCATCTTCATGTGACATTATATATCAGTTCCATAAGCTCGCAATTATCACATCTGCATAAATACTGCCTGCTACGTACACTGTACATAAGCAGCATATGACCAATAAACACAGCTGCTTTCTACCTCTCTTAAACACAAGAGTTCCAGAGTTTTTTTTTCTTACTATTTCACCTCCTCCTCCAACAAGGACAATCCATGCTCAGCCAGCAGAGGGTGTGTGAATGCCAGTTCACTGGCTTCCCTCTCCCCATCATCTGTAAATATCACCTCCGCATTATGCTTGGTTTCCAGCTGGCTGTAGTGAGACACACTAGGGCTGATACAGAAAAGGCCCTCTGCCAATCTGCCAGCCAAGAAAAGAATTAAAACAAAAGGTCACCCGATGGCCCAGTGGAAAACCAATGCCTTTCCATGCCAGGGACCCAGATTCAGAAGCAAGCTTGATCGGTGCAGTCCTGGGTTGGGGAGTGCTTCAGAGTTCAACGTCAACCAGCCCAGGGAGGGGGCACCCGACATCCAGGGTTACAGTGACCCCTCGCAGTGAGACAGGGAACTTGCTATTCTGCGAGAGATGGTGCATGCCCACAGTGTGCTGCGGCATACAAGCTGGGGGACATAAATAATGAAAACTACCGTAGAGCACTGGCCTGCCAGAATCATGGCACCGGCACTCAAGCCAGCAGTGCTGGGGGATATAAATAATGAAAACTACCGTAGAGCACTGGCCTGCCAGAATCATGGCACTGGCACTCAAGCCAACAGTGCTGGGGGATATAAATAATGAAAACTACTGTAGAGCACTGGCCTGCCAGAATCATGGCACTGGCACTCAAGCCAACAGTGCTGGGGGATATAAATAATGAAAACTACCGTAGAGCACTGGCCTGCCAGAATCATGGCACCGGCACACAAGCCAACAGTGCTGGGGGATATAAATAATGAAAACTACCGTAGAGCACTGGCCTGCCAGAATCATGGCACCGGCACACAAGCCAACAGTGCTGGGGGATATAAATAATGAAAACTACCGTAGAGCACTGGCCTGCCAAAATCATGGCACCAGCACTCAAGCCAACAGTGCTGGGGGATATAAATAATGAAAACTACCATAGAGCACTGGCCTGCCCGAATCATGGCACCGGCACTCAAGCCAACAGTGCTGGGGGATATAAATAATGAAAACTACCGTAGGGCATTGGCCTGCCCGAATCATGGCACCGGCACACAAGCCAACAGTGCTGGGGGATATAAATAATGAAAACTACCGTAGGGCATTGGCCTGCCCGAATCATGGCACCGGCACACAAGCCAACAGTGCTGGGGGATATAAATAATGAAAACTACCGTAGAGCACTGGCCTGCCAGAATCATGGCACCGGCACTCAAGCCAACAGTGCTGGGGGATATAAATAATGAAAACTACTGTAGAGCACTGGCCTGCCAGGATCATGGCACCGGCACTCAAGTCCTGCCCCATGCAGATCTCCAGCCACACTGATGGGGTGAGTGGCAGACAGGATGGGGAGGCTGCAAGGAGCAACCCAAAGGATGGCGCAGATGGCAGGCCAGGGGCCAAACACCCGATTTATTTTTTTGTTTGTTTAAATGTGTGTTTCATGACGTTTCAGATGCCTGCCTTTTTATCATGATCATCTAGAAAGTTTGCAAAAGCAAAGAGGATTAAGTGATGGCGGGAGGCAAGAGATAACATTTTTGTAATGTGAATGCATGTTGATGAAAGTGTGCAAGATATGACAGTGTCAAATTAAAAAAATAACACAAAAAACTTTATGGTCCTACAAATCATACAGGATCATGTTTCCTGTGTCACCACCCACTGCTGGCATACTTCCAGGAGACAACATTGTTTTTTCAGTGAACTACACCTCCCACATGGCCGTTTATCACAAGTAGGCCCTCTTCCTAACCTCTAATCTACGATTGGGGTGGGGGGGGTCAAATTCCAGGTAGACCCAGTGGATCCTTCCCTTGCTAACCCACAACATGATGGGCATAAATCATTTGGTCATGTGACAAACAGCAAGGGTGCCAGGGGGAAATGAGGGAGCAGTCTCACAACACTATCATAGTTGCATATAGCTCCGAAACATCTGCATCAAGGCCACATCAGACAAGCTAAGGCAGAAGGCACTGCTTCCATCTTCAACAGCACCTTGGAAGTATTTTTTTCATTTGAAAATATAGTGATCTGGTACAATTCAATTTCTATTTCATTCATTTTCTGCACGCATCTCCTCACTCTTCATTATTGTAGGCATTTACATAAAAACAGCATCTATGTCTTACACACTTCATTACATCCTCCTACTTTTTCCAAAGTGGAGGTCATAACGCCCTGTATGTGACATCACAATCTGCTGCTCTAGAAATGACTATAACTGCACAAACAGAGGACTAGGACTTCAGCAGGGGAAAACTTTAAGGATGAGATGAAGTCTGAGACCCAGGGAGACGGTTTTCATGTGAATGTCCTTAGTAATATGCCTGGTTAAAGTGATTGATTGATTAATAAATTATGGAGACAGAAAAATACAGGAACTCAATGAACTGTAAGTCAGATTGTGTCTGAAAATTTTATTTAAAAAATATTATATTTAAAAAGATTTTTTTGACTGTCCTGTGTCACAGCAGTAAGGCTACGACTTGCAACACTGGCCACCTGAGTTCAGAAACGAGCCTGAGCCATCGTGGGGAGGAAAACAGAGCGTCATAAAAGATCCTCTCTTCCACTGGGGAGGGAGGGTAATCGCCACCACTACAATGCGGCAACCTGGGTAACCATGGGTAGCAAAGCAGCAACAACGCAGGGAGGATGCTGGCCAGGCTCCACTCTATCATAGCTCAGCATGCACGCAAGAGACCTTAGTGTGCTGTGCTGGTGAAACATTAACACAGAAAAAACACCCGAGTCGGGCAGGATTATCCCAGCCATGTTTGGCCCCTAACCTGGCTACTGTCTGCTCTTCTGAACCCCTGCCTCTGTGACCACGAAAAGGTGGGTGATTATATTTGGTTCAGTGGGCATGCACCATCAGGGGGCCCTATGGGGTTGGAAGCAGAAGAGATACATAAATTAAAAAAAAAAAAAAAAGTTCAACAGAATACCGTAAAAATACTTTAACTAATCCATGGAACAACAATAATTCCCGCTCCACTGCTTGTAATGTGTCAGGATCCAAAAAGCAAATTCAATGACAAAGCAAGACCAGCACCAGAACATCAGGTGAAATAAAAGGCTTTATTTAAGTTACAGCCAGAGTGTCAATCAGCTTGGTGAAAAAAGTGAACCCTCTACCGGTTTCGCTCAGAACAGTGTCATCAGGAGGATCCATCCAAGATCTGGGGATTGTTCACTCCAACCCCCACCCCACCCCCAAATTCAATCCTTTCGACCCACAGACACAATCACTCCTTGGACTTTTTTCTTTTTTTTTTTTATAAATATCATCTTTATTGAGTTTACAAAACGTACACAGTCGACAGGTCATCTTTACATCAGTTTTGTAATGCATCATTGGGGAATTCTCCACTAACATTTAGATTAATTGCAGTTGGTTATCTGTGTAAGAACATTATACAATTAGGTCTGTAAATCCTTCTGGTACCCGTGGAGTACCGGGGTAATCACAGATTCTGGGGGTCCACAGGGTGTAGTAATAAGGGCAAGACTGCTGTGGGACTTCTCCACGCTCCTGCTCTAACACATCGAGCGAGGTATAAAGCTATGGGCATAGCCCTAGGGGGTGAGAGACTGATCCGGGACCCCACCAGCGCCTCTCCTTGCACCAGTCATTCTAGCTGGCCTCCCAGGGAGGAGGTATAATATTGAGGAGTGAGGGAAGGGGAGGGGAGTGGTGAGCCCTGGGGAGCAGGGTCTAAGCCAGGTAAGGATCTGAATAAGGCATTTTAGGGAGTTCTAGGGGATGAAAGTTTCCTCCTGTAGCATAAAATATATTATCCAACGCGTCCATCTCGAGTTACATTGCTCTTCTCTGTCGTTAAGTTTATGGATGATTTTTTTCATATGGTATATTTGTTTGGTGGTCTGCCACCAGTCTTGGATCGTAGGGATTCTTGGGGTAAGCCATACTTTGGTTATAGCTTTCTTATCGGCTGTAATTAGAAGATTAAGGAGATATTTAGTGTTAGGGTCTCAACCCACTTGGGAGAAGTAGGTAGAGGTACATTTTTTCTGTGAGCTGGAGTTGTATCCTGAATAACTCCTGCAGCTGAGCCTGGATTTCTAGTAGGAAGAGGCTGAGCTTGGGGCAGAACCACATGATGTGCATGTGGTTTGCCTCATTTTCCCCGCACTGGTGCCAGCAATCGGCTTTGGCTGTGGGTGAGTAGTGCTTCGTAATGGTTGGGGATTTGAAGTATCCGATTATGTTTTTTTCCAGGCATACTCTCGCCATTGGTGAGAGCAGGTGATTCTCGACGCATTCTGGCAGGCTGAATGCCACTCCTCTGGGGAGATTGTCTGACCTAGTTCCTCTTGACACCATAGCCAGGTACTTTCTGTGGGATTCTGTTGTTGTATGAAAAGTGTTTGATAAAATCTGGCGATCAGATGACCCTGGTTTTGACTGGTGTTTAGCTGTATCAGTTTGGAGATCAGGGGTGGGCGCCGCTCAGGTGTTCTGGCTCCTACTAGTTAACTTCTGTAGTAGTGCCAGAGCTGTAAACAGCAGTAAAAGTCCCTACGTGGTAGCCCAAATTTTGTTTGTATGTCCTCAAATGTCCACAGTTCATCCTGGGTCATTATCTGTGTTAGGTATTTTAGACCATATCTTTCCCAAACTTGGAAGCCATGATCTAGTCTGTTTGGTGGGAAGTGGCTGAGGTTAGAGACTGGGCATAGGAGGGCTAAGTAGGGAGTAAGGTGACAGGATTTCCTTATGGCATTCCAAATAGTTAGGAAATGTTTTAGCCAGGGATTGATAAGGTGCACTGGAGGCGGTTCCATCACCTGCTGATATAGCATCCGTAGGTATTCATTACTATCTAAGAGGGTTTGTTCTATTCTGAGCCAATGTGCGGAAGTGGTTGAAATTTGTCTGACCATTGGGTGAGTCAGGAGGGCTGCCCTGTGGTATGTTTGTAGGTCCGGCAGTGACAGGCCCCCCCACTGATCGTGGAAGGCGCTGTACTTTTAAGTGTACTCTGGGTCTCTGCCCTGCCCAAATAAACTTTGAAATGGCCAGATTCCACTCCTGGAACGTCTTCTGGGTAATGGGGAGTGGTACATTCTGGAAGAGAGAGAGTGCCCTGAGCAGGCTGACCATTCTGATGAGGTCTACTCTTCTGGTGAGACTCACGGGTAAGTGTGTTTCAGGAGGCGTAGTTGTTTTTGTAGGCCATGGCAGGGGATTGGGACAAGTAGACCCCAAGTATTTTAATTTTGTGAGCCCCAGTTAAAGGGGAAGACTACTTGTATATCTGGAGAGGGAGAATAATGGAAGGTGAGTATTTCTGTTTTGGGTATGTTCAGCCTGTATCACAAGACCCGGCCAAAGTCCTCTAATATCTGCTTAACCTTAAGTAGTGTCTTCTCCGGGTCCTGCGGGTACAACAGAACATTGTCCGTGTGCACAGCAATGCAGTGCTTTGTACCGCCCATCGCAACTCCCTGGAGATTCTCCGCCTCTCTTATCCGCTGTGCTAGCAGTTCGATAAAGGCTGCAAATAATAGGTGGCATCCCTGTCTGGTACCAATTAGGACAAAGGGAAATATATGGAGTGGTGGCCAGCCACCTTCACACATGCCCTGGGAGTTACATATATATTTTGTATGACCTGTATTAAGACCTGCGGTATCCCCATCCTCCACAGCACCTGGTACAGGAAGGTCAATGCCACTCTATCGAATGCTTTTTCTGCACTGAGGCCAATTAAGGTTGAGGGGGTGTTAGCAGTCTGCATCTCTTGGATGATATGCAGGGTGCGTTTGATGTTATCTGTGGTGGAGTGAGCCCTCACAAACCCAGTTTAGTCATTTCCTATTAACAAAGGTAGATAGTTGTCTGAGCGGTGGGCAACAATGCTCATGAAGAGCTTGTAATCAGCATTAAGGACCGAAATTGGCCTGGACAAGCTGCAGAGTTGTGGGTTTTTCCCTGGCTTGTAGATGACCGATACGGTGTCATATGACCAGGGTGGTGGAGGGGGTTCTCCTTCTAGGGTTGAGTTAAACATTGAGAGGAGTCTGGGGAAGATTCGAGATTTAGTTGTTTTTCAGAACTCTGTCCCGTAGCCATCTAGGCCTGGGGATTTGAGCATTTTTGCCCTAGCTACAGCTGCTGAGAGTTCTAATGCTGTTATTGGGGATGTTAGTGTTTCTCCCTGGGCCTCTCCGAGTCTTGGTAGGGAGACTGTAAGTATTCTGCTATTTGCCTAGTTGGGGGTGCATGTTCCGGAGTGTAAAGAGTGGCATAGTAGGAAGTAAAGGCCTCCACTATATCATGGATCTTGGTAAGTGGTCGCCCATCAGTCAGATGTCTGACTGTGGTAATGGTTGAGGTCTTTTTTTTTTGTCTCCGGATTTGGTAAGACAGTAGCCTTATGGCTCGTGGGCCAACTTCATAATACCATTGTCCGAGAAAGGTCAGGGCAATTTCTATCTGCTGGAGGATTAAGCAGTCCAGTTCCGTTTTGGTGTGTTGGGAGTTGCAGGAGAACAGAATTATTCCCCTATTTATGGGCCATCTGGAGGAATTGAAGAGTGTCCTCCAGCCTGGTCCTTTCCTCCCTGCGCTCTCTATTCTGGGTCACTGTGTACTGGATTATGTACCCTCGGAGTACTGATTTGACAGTGTCCCAGAGTATGGCTGAGGTAGAGTCAATTGAGGGGTTATCCCTAAGAATTCCAGTGATCTTATCCACTGCAAATTCCCTGAACTGCTGGGATCTGAGGTGGTGGGGGTTGAGTCTCCAACATGTTTTCTTACGTTGTAGGCCAAAGTTCCATGTGGTGAATGGGGAGGGCATGGTCAGAGGGTATGATGTCGCTGATACGAGAGTCTTCCAGGAGTTCTAAGTTTTTGATTTGCATGTAGGTTTGATCTATACGGGAGTATGTGTGGTGTACAGAGGAATAGTAAGAATAATTTCTAGAGCATAGGTGGAGGTGTTGCCAGGTGTCACTCAGGACTTAGTATTCTCACTGATGTTTGAGATAGGTAGCCTCAAGATTGAGCCATTGTTTGGTCAGATCACTATACAGTAAAGTTCTCATTTGGGGCCCCCTCTGATAGTCCACCCCCTGTGGAGATGGTCCACTACTGCCTGTCACAAACCCACTCAGCAGGTCAGCCCTCTACTCCCAAAGTGCCAACCTTCGAGCACAGTCTTGTGAACAGTCAACAGAAACAGGGTAACCCGCCTGTCTGTTTTATTGGATTCAAATCGACCTTTGTTCTCAGTTCTGGAGGGATTCAAACTGTGAACCTCTTGCTAGCGTACCCAATGCATAGGCTCAGATAATACTGTCTTCAGGAGGCCAGATATCTTTGCCTATGGGCACCTAACTAGGTGTACAGAAATGAACCCTTAAAAACTATAATAAGAGATCTCAGATTTCTCTTACCTTTTTCCAGTTTGGTATCACCATTCAAACTTATGTACAGTGTCTGCTTTAACCATATATATATATATATATATATATACACCACTTGTAAAAAAAAGAAATCAAAGACAGACCAAATAGGCTCTAAATAGAGCTTTACTAAAATAGATAAAAAATATATAAGACATAAAATACAGAACTATATATCACAAAACATACAAATCTTTTAAAAGAACGAGGTTTTAAACAGTGCAGTTCCTACTACAGTACTTAGATTTGTCTCTCTCTCTAAATATCTGCTTAAAGTGCTCAAAGATGTTTCTTTGTCAGAGTGTTGATAAAAGTGTGTCCTCTGAAGGAAAACAGAATATTGTTTAAAAGCTGGCCTTGCCTACCTCTTTGCACGAGGTCACCTAGTTCCTCCCTGTCAGAATATTTAAAAAAAATATATATCTATACAAAAACAGGATTTTTTTTCCAGAAGGTAAATTAATATTCTGTGATCTCAGCACAACTCATTTTCTTTCTCAAATGACATTTCTTTGATCTATTGATCAGCTTCCCCTTTTCAGGACATCAAAACATATTTTATGACTTCGTACTAAAACGTCATAACCTGCTCATCTTCCTCTAAGTGTTATAAAAGTTTACTATCTATCTTGGCAGTTAGGTATCTTCTAGCCTGCAATTAGCTCTTGGCCTTCCAGGTAACACCTTGTATCTAAAAACTGTGTATGTGTGATACTCGCATGATGTTTCAGCATTTCTCATGACAGACAGTTCATAACACATTTTTATATTACAAAAAATCATACAGCACTCAGAACTGGCTGTCCACGTCACACTGCCCTTTAAAGGTGTTGTCCCCAGTAGGACTCCAGGTGATGATGGACCTCATGGGTGTGATAGCTGCTTGTGCAGTAGGTTTGGGAGGGGTGGTGACGACTTATAACAGGGCTGTTGCCTCATCTCTCGACTCTGTTACACCAGTGCTTATACAACCCAAGTTTTGTTGCTTGAGATCCTTGTGGTTTGATGGGAGCTCTTAGGGAGACCAAGACCAGAGACTGGAGCATTGTTGGTGGAAATCCTGGACTGTGGAGGACAGAACTGACTGAGCACTCATTATGCTGAGTATCAAACAGCAATCTCCTATAAGAAGGCAGAATTCCTGTTCAGGGAGATTGCTCCAGGGAGGAACAGACCGGCTCAGCTCTTCCAAACTGCAGGCAGGCTACTTCATTCTGCCTGTCAGCAGCAAATAAGAGCAGTTTCAGCAATCGGAGGGAATACATATGGAGGATTCGAACCAGATTCTTCCGTACCCCAGAAATGTTAGCAAAATATTTGGGGGAGGCATTAGGCGAGTGTTGGCGGGGATGTGGGAGTAGAGAGGCAGACCAGAGACATGTATTGTGGGGGTGCCCTCATTTTAATTCTTACTGGCAGGAAGTAATAAGAGAACTGACAGAAATCTATGAATGCCCAGACTTATTCCACAAGACATATATATTGACCTTCACGGTACCAGAAGGTGTCCGGCTCGACAGAGAAGTCTATAGGCAGATCACGGCACTCAGTTTGGTAAACAACAAGACCATCACACGCCTATGGCATACCAAAACAATCCCTACCAAAGAGGCCCAGATGGGGCTGTCTAGAGAAATGTATGCATTAGAACAACTGCCAGCCAGATTGTCTGATCGAGTAGAAAAGTTTGACACCTGCTGGCAAAAGTGGATGATGTATCAATTAGATCACTATCCGGATTTCGTCCCTTAATAAAAAAAAAAAAAAAAAGGGAGAGTGACTGACTGTAGAACAGATAGTTGAAAGGAAATGACACATGCTATTGATCCGGAGTAGTGAAGACTCGGGGAAGGGAGGCAAATAGCTGGCAGAGCCCCGCCTGGAGTAATCTCCTCCTCTGGTGTCATGGGAATATTCACTGAGGTGATCTCTCTCTCTCTCTCTCTCTCTCTCAAAATCTCATTAAAGAGACTCACCACAATACTGCCCTGCACCATACCCATCGTTGCCTTGCCCTCAGAGGATCCCAATGAAGTTAGTATGTCCAAAAAGTGTTCAACACGTAAAAGATCTGTCCCTCGTAAAATATAAAAATCGGGTCCCAAGGCGTCCGATTTTTCCTCTGCCCAGCTCCACCCCTCGCTCACTAGCATGATGGCGAGATGCCAGTGAGGTGTGGGAGTCTCGCTCCATTATATATAATGGGCAGCAGCTTCTCTGATTTTAAATTATACACTGGCCGCTTGGCAATAAGCGTGGGCATCGGTCAGCTAACAAGGACCTTGTTAGTAGGCCAGTGCCCGTTTCGTATAGGCCAGTGCCCACGCTTTCATTGCCGAGGCGGCCAGTATAATTTAAAATGAATAGAAAGCTGACGCCCATTATATATATGGAGCGTGACCCCACACCTCACTGGCATCTCGCCATCATGCTAGTGAGCCGTAGGGGTGGAGTGGGCAGTAGGAAAAAATCGGGACGCCTTTTGGGACCCGTTTTTATATTTTACGTAGGGACAGATCTTTTAAGTGCTGAACACTTTTGGACATACTAACTTCATTGGGATCCTCTGGGGCAAGGCACCGATGGGTTATGGTGCAGGGGCCGACTCCATTAGCTTGGTCAGTCTCTTTAAGCATCTAAGAAACTTTTAATTCAGTAAATTTTATAAACAAAATGAATATATATATATATATTTTCAGAAAGAAAGGACAGCCTGAAATATGTGTTTTGACTTTTAATTTAACTCCTTTTTTTTATTTATTAATTTTTCCCCCTCCAAGGAGGGAGTTTGTTAAGCTAAATATACGTTTAATCATGTCTGTTAGATCCTGTAAAATTTATAAGTATTGACTGAGTGCTGAAGTAGAATCAGCTAACCAACAAAGCACAGTATTTGGAATATCCCAAAATGAACTCTGGGCATGTTGGCAAACATAAAAGACATAGACTCCAGAAATACAGCTCGCGGAAGAGTTTCTTTAATACAATGCTTGGATGAACGTTCTAACCCATGGGATAGTACGGGACACAAAACAAATATATATATGTATCCCATTGACTGAGAAAGGTCAACAGACACTATATATTATTGTTTTTTGTATTTTTTAATGTATTTGTTTTTGGGGGAAGGATATTCGTCTGTGTAATTATAGGTCATTAACTGATATACCTGTAAATGTTAATTGCTGGAGAAATGTTATATTTTTAAATAAAAACCTTGGAATATAAAAAAAAAGTTAGTGGTGGTGTAGTTCATCCAGTTTGCTGTATATCTGTTAAATTTAGAGTAAATATTAAACATTATATTTAATATATATAAAAAAAGAGCAGTTTCAGCCACCAGGTGTGAAGGATCCACTCAGCTCTCTTCTGACAGGGTGTCCCCTATCAGGTCTGAGATTGCCCCAATGTCACAGCCCTGCAGTAGGGAGGTGGCCATCACTGGGAGCACTCCTCTTGTCTGGAGTGAGTTTAGGCCAGTGGGGGTGGAAGAGGTTTATGAGGTAATCTCTAAGCTGCGGTCCACTTGTTGTGAACTGGACCCAGGCCTGACATCTCCTTGTGGACTGTGTGGAGTCTGTAGGTCCAGTGTTCACTGAGACTGTCCAGTGCTCACTCTCTCTCGGAGGGGTCTTTTACTAGCGCTGTGATAGAGGTGCTGGTGATGCACCTTCTGAAGAAACCATCTTTGGACCTGGACTGCATGGCAAATTATAGACCAGCCTCTCACCTTCCCTTTTTGGGAAAGGTTGAGAAGATAGTGTCACTACAGCTCGAGGCACATCTCACTACCTTTAACATCTATGAGCCTCCCCTGTTGGGATGTAGGGCCAGGCACAGTATGGAGACCATGTTAATCAGGATGCAAAATGATCTCAAACTAAAGATAGAGGGGGATGGTCAATACTTGTTCTACTCTGTCTCTCCTCAGCATTTGACAGGGTGGACCATGGTGTCTTGTTGGATCGCCTCAACAGCCTGCTCTCTAGCTTGCTCTTTTATTTTCTTTTTCATTCTTGCAAGGCCCCTCATTTGCGCAGACATTGAACACAGAGCCCGTCAATCAAATAACTTTTCTTGTCTCTGGGTGGACAAGCTGTGAATCTAGAGCCTTTCAGATCCAAACTACCTTAGAACTCTTAACTCTTTAGTAATCGGGCTCAAATCTGGACAGGGGGTGAGAGGGTGGTTACAACACAACAGTCAGAGCAACAGTGGGGCTCCCACTTGCAACGGTGGCAAATGAGGTTTGAGAATAAGCCTAGGTTGTCAGGGGCAGGCCTGGGGGAGAACTGAGGATCTTGGGGGATGCTCTCTGTCTCTGAGGAGGGAGGGAGGCAGAATGACTCCGCTGTAAAACTGCCACTTGTGAGATGCTGGCAGATACTGTGAGGAACTTGCACTGCATGCATGTCAGTGCACGGCAACCCAGCCACTGGTGTCTTGCAGAAGGGACACAGAAAACCAGAAAAAATTACCCCAATACTCATAACAAAAGACCCTGGTATGTCAGAGCCCCACACCTCCGCTGCCTGATGACCAACCACATTCCCCCACCTGATCCAGCCTTGGTTGTAAAGGAGCACCATCTTGAGGCAGGTGAGTGCTGGTGTGTAGGGTGCTGGGAGTGGGGTGTGCCCTGGGAACTCCTGAGGAAATCAAGTGCCAGGGACAGGCTGGGGGCACCAAATATGTATGTATTAAGTATGTAAGTATGTATTAATCAATCAATAGAAACGGGTACAGTAGGGTCACCATCTGAAAGGAGGAGGAAGTATCTTCTATCTTTTTTCCACACATAACGAAACTCGGGAAGCTGGACTGCCAAAGCAATGGCATAGACATTCCCCCACTGTAGTTTTGTGTGGGCTTTTGATCGGATTAAGCAGGAGGTGAAAAATATTCCCTCTGCCATGATTCTAACTAAACTGAGTCCCTGAAAAAGAGGGGCAGGTAATACGGTTTTCGGATGACTGACGAGGTGGCAAGTCAGTAAGCTCTAAGCAACTATTGTAATATGTCAAATGATAGGGTCTCACGTGATATTCCATTTCAGTGAACAAGGTATGATGCTTCCAATGACTCCCAACCATACATTAAATGGTGACTTGCACAGTATTTGTTAACTTCAGGCATTTGGATATCATCAAGGCATTGCTAGTAGACTTTTGATTTAATCTGTTCAAAAATTGCAAAAAAAGTATCCTTTTTGATACTGCACCACTGCACTATAACTTGCGAATGCAGATTTTGTCGTGTTAGACATTTTGATGTAGCAGGCTATATTGAAACTACTTAATATCTTTTGTGCCCAAAGTATTTTTTAAGCTACTACAAAATATGCTCGGTCTTGCTCTGCTACTACTGGTTACAGAATAGACAGAAACAAAGGACATTCATGACTTTCATCTTGGACGTGCCATCATTTCTGTATCTATTAAATCCATAAACAGCAAATTCTAAAAATGTTCTCTTATTTTAAACTCAGTTGTATTCCGATTATAGGCGGAAAAGAAGAATCATACAAAATCAAGTGATAAATACTTGATACATAGCACAAACTGATCTACTTCTCAAGCAGTTCCTACATATATGGATTACACATCCGACAAAACTACTGAGTGGAGAATAAAACATCTAATGTAACTCATGACAGATGCAAGTTAGAAGAACCATGAACCGTAAATACATGAAATAAAGGTTTTCTCTGAAGAAAATATGGCTGCAAGGAGACTAGAAAAGCAAAAGCAATCAGAAGAAAATATTACGCCATGGGCCGGGTTTTTACAATCTATAAGCACGAAAGGGAAAATATTAAATTACTACATCACCAGCTAGGTCTTTATTGCATTATAGAGAGCTCAAAGGAGTAGACAGTGAACCTTTTACGTCACAATTGGGATCTGCCTGCACTAGTATACTGGGCGCAAGGGGTTATGAATTCACTGCGTTGCTTCATGACCTCAAGTTTTCACTGCTCTACATACAACTCAGTGCGATTTGCAGTAACTGCATTGTGTGCTAGGTTTTTACTGCAACACAGAGAGGGCATGGAAAATAAATCTGTGTTCACTCACAGCTGTACGTAAAAACTTCTTAGGAATATGTATACCCTTGATATTTTTAATTAGATTTATACTATATTCTTCAAGCATGAGTACAATACATTTTGTCAAAATAGTATTAACAATCCTGTGGCATCTCTCTTGCAACTTGCCTTCTTCTGGGCAGACGTCTGAGCTGTAACTGTCATGAGACCTGCATCTGAATAATGATTATTGCTGCCACTTGTTCACCTTGGGACCACCTTGCAGACTACAGGATGCACTGAAAATAGAGCCATTTCAGTGAATAATGCAAAACCTAGATGGAAATATCGTTTTACAAAATGAGTTGGAAAAATCCTGCACTGTAACTGGTGGAATTGGATCGCATGACTGTAGTACAGCCCATGATATACCCTTTGTTGGGATGTTCACAGTTCTATTTTCTTGTCTAGTTTCACTGTTTTCTCATTACAAACCCATTTTTTAAATGAGAGACCCACTTCAAGAGTATGTATGTGCTATGTTACACACACACACACACACACACAACTCCCGGGGGTTAAGGCACTTAGCTACACTTTGTGCCAAACATAAACATTAAAAACACTTGAAGGGGGGCATAGCTAGTAGCCAACAAGAAGATGCACCTCACGAGGATCCCACTCTAGGTAAACTTAAAACCTTAAAAAGTTGATTTTAACTCTTATTTTTGGTTATATAGTAACCATAGCAGATAAAACTCATTATCGAGAATAATCTAGTGGAGTTTGAGGCAATTCTGATCATGGTACAACCTAAAAATTACAGTTCTAAAGAAGCAGGGAAAGGACCTGCACCCACCACAAGTGGAGTCAAGAGCAGGCAAGCAGCAGATGAAAAACCCCAGGGATCTCATGGCCACAGTTTGGGCAGTACTGGAGACAGTCAGGCAGCTCGAGAAGAAGGTTGAAGGTTTTAATACCAGACTCACAGTAGTAGAGATGAAAGCCACCACAATCGAAATAGAGCAGAAAATGATGGCAGAGACTCTGAACAAATCCATGGTGGCGGTGGATAGTGTCCTAAAAGGGAGCAAGCTGCTACAGGCACGTCACGAGTATCTGAAGGATGGGGCCCAAGCAGCTAACCTCCCGCTTTCTTGGCATTCCAGATGGACTTGAAGGACATGGTTCCCTAGGATATATGATCAAAACATGGACATGTTCCAAATCCTGGCTGATACCATGGTGCTCAGAGCTACTGCACCCCCCCTCCCCACATATACACACACACACACACACACACACACACACACACACAACACCCCGTTGCAAGCTTAGCAATCCAGGTATAACCCGCACTTTTGCAGTAACTGCATTGGGGCGTGCATGCAAGGGATATGCTCCTCCAGAAAGCCAAAGCAGCAGGCTCCCTATCCCTGCTCGATGAAACTACCATGCATTCCTTCCCTGACCTCAGCTATGCCACGCACATGAGGCACCGTGATTTCAATGCAGTCTGAGTGGGGTAAAGACTGTCCAAGAAGCCAAACCCACAAAGCAGCAACAGACCTGGCTGACCTGCCCCTCGCTGACCCACAGAGCAGCAGGAGACCTAGCTGACCCACTCCTTGCTGACCTCCCCCAGGTTCCCAACAGACTGGCACTGCAACACTTACTGCTGCTGTTGCTTGCTTCTCCCATCCCGATCATGGCATCCACTCAGTTCTCTTTCTCACAACTTCCTGTACTGGCTCATGGCCTCTTCCTGATGGTAATGGCCACCCACCCTCCTCTTATCTCTGGCGGCTGCTCGCTGAGCTCCCCTGGCCTGGATGGACTTTTACTTTGCATTGAGAGGGAGCTGGGTTGGGGAGATTCAGGATCAAGGCAGGTAGGTGGCCAGGAATGGTGAAGGAAAGTACAGTTACGTAGGAACTTACCATAACAGTAGATCCAAGAAAGGAGGTCTTGCAGCAGGCTATTACAATTAGGACTATGCCGCAGATACTAGGAACCATCGGAAACCTTTAGCTAGCAGTCTCCAGTTGGGGGCCACCCCCGATGTCGACTCCACCCCGATGTCAGCCAATTGTATATCAGGGGTGGTCCCCAGCCCCACCTCAGTTCACCAACCGAAGACCCGTGAATAAGGCCCAGCAGGTGGACCAGGCGGAAACTTGCCGTAAAATGATGCAACAGCAGCTCACAGGGGGAAGGAAGGAGGGAGGGAAAGCAATGCCTGCTACAAGAGCTCCTCTTGAAGATCTACTGTTACGGTACGTTCCTCCGTAACTGTACTATCTTACTACGAGTGGGAGCTCTTGCAGCAGGCTATTACAATTAGGACTGAATCCCAAGCAGTTCTGCAAAACGGAACAGGAAACCGGGAGGTGGCTGAAAGCACCAGTGCTAACAGGGCAGTTCAAGAAAGGAGGCTCTGAAGGACTGCTAGGCCAAAACCAGCCCTACGCCTAGAAGTAATGTTCAGACTGTAATATTTTAATGAAGTTATGCAATGAGCTCCAGGTAGCCACTGCACAGATGTCTCCTATAGAGACATTTCACAAGGATGTGAATGAAGAAGCCACTCCCCTGGTAGAATGACCCTTGACCGAGCCCGGTAGGGTTTCGTTATAGTAGTTATAACAGTAAACAATGCAATTAACCAGCCATTTTGAGAAACAGAATTTGACGGCAGATAAGGACCGCTTGGCCCACCCAGTCTGCCCATTTCCCTACCTACTGGATAAGCTGCAGATCCTAGTTAACCAGCAGCCTACTTCTTCCTACCCCCACCCCATAGAATTGCCTTATGACTGTCCCATGCATGCTTGAATTCCACCACTGTTTTTGACTCCACAACCTCCTCCGGAAGGCCGTTCCATGCATCCACAACCCTCTCTGTGAAAAAATACTTCCTTAAATTACCTCTGAGCCCCCTCTATCTTCAAATTGTGCCCTCTTGTTCTTGCACACCTCTTTTTTGAAAGATGCTACCCTCTTGGACTTTGTTGATTCCATTAAGGTACTTGAGCGTTTCTATCATGTCCCCTCTCCCTCCTTTCCTCGAGGCTATACATATTAAGCTCCTTAAGTCTCTCTTCATATGTCTTCCGTGCAGACCCTGCACCATTTTGTTACCCTCCTCTGGACAGCTTCCATCCTGTCTATGTCTTTCTGGAGATTGGGTCTCCAGAACTGCACACAGTACTCAGATGGGGTCTCACCAGCTGTCTGTACAGAGGGATAACAACTTCCTGTTTTCTACTGGTGATGCCTCTCCCTATGCATCCCAGTATTCCCCAACCCTCTCACATTGCTTGCCCACCTTTAGGTCATCTGATATGACTACCCCCAGGACCCTTTCCATTTTTGTTGTTGTCAGTATCTCACCCCCCATTGTGTACTCTTCCCCTGGGTTTTTGTTTCCCACGTGCATTACCTTGCACTTCTTAGCACTGAATCTAAGCTGACATACATTTGACCATTCCTCTAACCTTGCCAAGTCCATTCTCATCCTTTCCACCCCACCCTGTGTGTAGTAGGGGGTAAAGGAGTGTGCCCCTGTATTGTGGCCTAACCTTATTTTGGTCTAAAAACATTTTGTGCATGTATAACAGATACTAGCCTATAAAACTGAGATATATATACCGTATAGCCATAAAAAGAGCTGAGCTACAATTGCAATCCCAATGTGCCTTTTAGCATTATAATTTAGCAGAAGTAAGTAATATTTGGCCTATGTGACTGCAAGCACAGACACAGACTAGTGTCCAAAATTCCCCTTATGATTAACCTTTAGAGCCTGTCCTTATATGGACAGTCCAAAGTGCTTGTTGGAAGCTTATCTCTTTCTTCTGAACTCTGGTAGCTGGTGGTGACGACAGCCGTTACCCACCATATATGGTAGATAAAATGTACACTGTCCATATTTGTGCTGACCAAGGGTGAGGTCATACACATACCAAGAAAAGATATCTTATTACCTTATAAGTTGATGTGTATGCTGATTTTGACCAATTATAAGTTCTAAAAATATACACGTTGCTTTTACTATATAAGTAAGCTTGTACATCCTGTTATTTTGAAGAATGTACCACCTGTAATTTCTCGCTGTGATTATTATTATAATCATTAAATTCTTCCGCCATCAGTCTCGTCTCCGTTCGTCTCCTTTCTAAGTACCTGTAATTGATAATTTACTAACTATAGTTTTTTGACAACGCTTACACTGTGCATCAACTCTGTTGCAGATCTTTGTGTCATCTGCAAAGAGACATACTTTCTACAGGTCAACTACTACAATGTAAACATAAGACATTGAAGGAGGATTCTACTCTGAACCCTAGGCATCCCACTAGTAACCCTCCTTTCTTCTGAGTGGACTCCATTTTACTATTACTCTCTGTGCCCTATTCTCCAGCCAATTCTTTACCAGGCTGTCATCTTGGGACCCACTCCCAGGCTGGCTAACTTGTATATTAATCTTTTGTGTGGGACTGTGTCAAATGCCTTGCTAAAGTCTAGGTAGGCCATGTCCACAGCCCCTCCTGATCTACTACTTTGGTCACCCAGTCAAAGAAATCTATCAGATTAGTCTGGCGTGACCTTCCCTGTGAATCCATGCTGCCTTGGGTCCTGTGCCCCTCTGGCCTCTAGATACTCGACAATTCTTTCCTTCAGAAGTGATTCCATCATTTTCCCTATCACTGAGGTTAAACTAACAGGTCAGAAGCTTCCTGCTTCTGCCTTGCTCCACTTTTGTGAAAGGGAATCACATCTGCCCTCCTCCAGTCCTCGGGTACCACCCCATCCTCCCATGATTTGTTAAAAAGGGTAGTCAGTGGTGTCACTAGTTCTACCCTTAGCTCTTTTAGAATTCTGGGATGAATCCCATCAGGCCTCATTGCTTTATCCACCTTCAGTTTTAAGAGTTCTTTCAGAACCCTTTCTTCTGTAAATGGGCTGGTATCAACTTCTGTATCCAGAGTGTTTCTACTGTTTGTTGTATGTACCTCACCCTCTTCATTTGTAAATACTGAGCAAAAATATTTGTTTAGTATCTCTGCCTTTTCACAGTCTCCCTCTGCCCACCCTCCTCCCCTTTATTAAGCCTCACTATCCCTCCCTTGGTCTTCCTTCGCTCCCTGATGTACCTATAAAAGGTTTTATCCCCCTTCTTAACTGAGTTGGCTATCTTTTCCTCGGTTTGGGCCTTTGCTGTTCTGACTGCCTTCCCAGACTCCTTTTGCTTTAACTGATACAGTTCTCTGTCCTGCTCCTTCTGCGATTCCTTGTACTTCCTGAATGCTTTCTTTTTCTCTTGAACCTTCACTGCCACTTCCTTTGAGAACCATAGTGGTTTCTTACATCGTCTTGTTTTGTTTGTTTGCTTCACACAAAGGCTTGTTACCTCTGTGATGGCAGTTTTTATTATTCCCCATTGTTCTTCCACCCCTCCTTCCTGCCCATTTGCTAGTGCATTCCTTAGGCACTCACCCATTTTGGCAAAGTCAGCCCTCCTAAAGTCCAGTACTTTTGTCTTTGTATGGTTTGACTCTATTGCTGTGTTTATTGTGAACCATACTGTTCGATGGTCACTAGTTCCCAGATGGCTACCCACTTCTACATCTGTGATCCTCTCTCCATCGCCATTTGAGAGAATCAAGTCTAATATTGCTCCCTCTCGAGTGGGCTCCAGTACTAGTTGTCTAAAGCATGCCCCCTGTAGGGCATCTAGAATAACTGCACTCTTGGAAGTGGCAGCTGCAACTGCACTCCAGTTAACATCTGGCATATTCAGATCACCCATCAGCAATATCTCCCCTTTTTCTGCCATTCTAAGTATACTTTCTATCATTTCCTTGTCCATTTCCTCCCCCTGAGAAGGGGGTCTGTATATAACCCCTGTGCGGATTGTGGTGCCATTGCCTGTCTCCAAATTTACTCACAGTGCTACTTCTCCTCCCTGTTTACCCTTTTGTTCTGTTGCTTTTATTCCTTCCCTTATGTAAAGAACTACTCCTCCTCCTCCTCTTTTACCCTCCCTGTCCCTCCTGTAGATAGTGTATCCTGGTATGTTTATGTCCCAGTCATGGTTTTGTGTGTACCATGTTTCTGTGACTGCCACGATATCAGTTGTTCCTCCTCCATCAAGGCCACTAATTCAGGAAGCTTGTTACCCAGACTACGGGCATTGGTACTCTTTGCTCTCCATTTTTTGATGGCTTTACCTTCTGTTGCAGCATCCCCCACTGACCGTTCTACCTCAGTCTTTTTCCCATTTAGTACCCTGTTTTGTAGGGAGAGGCTGGGATTTTCCTGCTGCTTGTCAGTGCCTCCCCCTTGACTGGTAGGAGAGTTTGCTTTGACACTGGAGTGCCTTGGCATTGAGGTGCAAAGGCCACAAACAGCTGCTCCATTTTACGGTGTGGAGCAGTGCATTTCAGATAGTACCTCAGCGCCCTGTGGACGTCCAGGGTATGCAGAAGCGCTTCTCCCCTATTTGAGTGGTCCGGGTAATACTTTGGAAGGCTGACATCCTGATTTAACGTCAGTTCAGAAACCACTCTGGGCAAAATCTTAGGATTGGTTCTCAGGACACGCTGTCCCTATGAAAAACTACATAAGGCTCCTTAAACATCAGGGCCTGGAGCTCGGAAATTCTCTGAGCAGAAGTAACTGCAACCAAAAATAACACTTTCCAAGAAAGAAAGCGAAGCTCACAATCCACGGCAGGCTGAAAGGGGGAGAGGGTCAGCTTCTCCAGCACAAACAGGAGATCCTGACCGGCCCGGTGGCACTGAGGGTTGAGGCGCTGGGCGCCACACCTCGTGCCACACCAGTGACAGGTTCAGGGGCAGGCGGATCACCAAGGGAGAGAAGAGAGAGAGAGAGGATAGGCGTCTGAGGGACTGCTCTTCTCTCTCGGAGAAGGGATCAGGGTAGCCTGGTCAGACAGCCAGTGGAGACAGCGCTGCCTACTGGCGCAGGGGCTTTCAGGTTTGGGGCAGACATCTGGCGGCTGCCTTCCGGATGTGAGTGGGAGCACTCACGTCGTGGGCTGGGTGGCATTGCACAATCCACGTTGGGCGTGTAAGCATTACTAAATACCTCTTCAGCCCGGATAGGCGATGGCCCTCCCAGAGCCTTGCCACCACACGCCCAACACTGGAGCCCTGCCACTGCTCCTTCGATCTCCTCGGGACCCTATGTCCCCCCGGAGGTGCCTGGGGAGAAAGTAATGACCTTGAGGATGGCGGGGTTCACAGTGGGCGGTAAAGCAGCACCGGCCAGCGGAGAGGTCTGAGACAGTTCTGGAGTCGTCGGAGATGAACAAAGTTAAAAAATATATATATCCGGGGGATTGGATCTCGGTGGGAGGCTTGATATGTAGATGCCCTCAAAAGTACAGGACATGTCCAGTTGGGCAAGTGTCTTTCCCTCCATTGGTACACAATATGCAGAAATTGCTGAAAGATGCATCTTTATGGAGGAGTAGCTCAAGCCTTGATTTAACAAGGAGAGGAGATACTGTAGTACGGAGTTCACTGTGCAGGTGAGAGTCTCCAAGTGATGGGGTAAAGCCCAAACGCAGACGCACTTCCCCTTCATAGCATAAGTGGATCTAGTAGAGGGCTTTCTTGCTGCCACGAGAACATCAGCCACCTCCTGGGAGACCCCAAATCTGGATTTGACTAAGTCTGCAGGAGCCAGGTATGAAGATGCAGGGATCTGAGGTCCAGGTGGACCAATGTTCCCTGATCCTGTGACAGTAAGTGCGAGCTCAGCAGCAGCTGAATTGGAGGTTCCACTGCCAGTTGCTGAAGTAGTGGGAACCACATCTGCCAAAGCTAGAATGGGGCGATGAGAATCATCTCTTCTCCTTCAGCCTGAAGTTTCAGAAGAACCCTCTGAATTACCGGGAAAGGGGGAGTGATGTACAGAAACCTCCTTGTCCAGCAGAGGGACAACGCGTCTGGCCAGAAAATGCCAGGTGCGGGCTCTTGTGAGCAGAAACTGGGCAGTCTGGCATTGAGTGGAGACACAAAGAGGTCCAACTCTGGATGGCCCCACCTGTCGAACAGTTGATCTGCTACTGACTGGAGGAGCTACCACTCGTGAGCCTTGGACCACGACTGGCTTAGGCTGTCGGCCAAGATGTTTTGGACACCTTGAACATGAACAGCAGTGAGATCTAGGCAGTGTTCCAGTGCCCAATACCAGACTCTGATCGCCTCCCTGCATAGGGAGTAGAAATGTGTGCCTGCCCCTTGCCTATTGACGTAGAACACTACCGATGTGTTGTCCACCTGGATGGAGAACAGGTCCTGGCAAAAGATCTGTCTGAAACGTCTGCAAGGCATTCAGGACCGCTCGCATCTCAAGAATGTTGATATGGAGCTGTTGCTTGTCTGGAGACCATGTCCCCTGGGTTTGTCTGTCTCCCAGATAAGACAGGAGGAGTATGTCATTAGGATCCGTCTCAGTGGCTCCTGTTGAAAAGGGGCCCCTCGTGCCAAGTTGGAGGGGTCCAAGCACCAACAAAGAGTTGTCCTTACTGGGTCGGAGATCCTGACTAGTCTGTCTAGATCATCTGACCTTTGGTCCCACTGCACCCTGAGCATCCACTGTGGGACTCTCATGTGGAGGTGAGCCAAAGGAACTGTGGGAATAGCCGCCACCATGTGCCCCAAAAGTCTGAGGAAGGTCCTGGCTGGAACCTGTGGGGCCATGGATACCATCCGGGCTAATCCTGTAGATGATCTCCCCCCCCCCCCGTCTGTGGGAGGAAGGCCACGCCCTGAACTGTGTCGAGGACTGCTCCTATAAAGATGAGTCACTGACCGGGCTCCGGGGAAGACTCTGGGAGGTTCAAGGCGATCCCCAGCTCTTGGAAGAGAATAAAGGTGTCTGACAGTGCGTAGTAGCCACGGCCTGGATGTCACTGCCAGAAGTCAGTCTTCTAGGTAGGGGAAGACGTAATGGCCTTGGCGTCTTAGAGTCGCAGCCACCACTGCTAGGCATTTGGTGAAGACTTGAGGAGCAGAGAGGCCGAACGGTAAGTCCCAAAACTGATAATGCCTCTCCTGGAAGTGTAATCTTAGAAACTTCCAGTGGGGAGGGAAGACCTTTATGTGCATATAGTCATCCTGCATATCCAGGAAGCAGAGCCAATCCCCCTGGTGCAAGAGGAGAATGAGGCTTGGAAGAGTGACCATTCTGAACCTTTTGTACTCTATAAAAAGGTTTAGAGAACTGAGACCCAGGATGGGACGAAGGTCCCTGGTCTTTTTTGGAACCAGGAAAAAGTGAGATTAATAACCTCTTCCCTGTTGTCCCTGGCTCTATTTCCCATTTCAGCAAGAGGGTCTGTATCTCTCCTTCTATTACGGGGATGTGTGAAGGAGGAGAACGGGCAGCTGTAATCACCATCCAGTCCACCTGAGGGTGTTCCGAAAAGAAGAGCTCCTCCCTCGGGGCTCTATGGAGCCTGCCTGATTTTTTTTTTTTTTTTTTAGGAACTGCTGGGGTGGTAGACGGATGCTTCCAAGTAATCCTAGTAAGGTCCTGGAAGGTATCCATTAGAGGAGGTACCACCAGTGCCTTCTGCTCCTTCTGCCTCAGGTATTTTGCCAGCGTTCCAGATCCAAGTTGTCTGTCTCCCATCCATTAGAGGACTGGATATGCTTCATGACGCCCATGAATGTGGGATCGTCTGGAGACCACCTTGTGGTGTCCTCCTCATCAGGGGGCATTGGCCTTTCTCTGGAGAGGAACAGTCTGACCCAGAGGAACTAGGGTGCGAACCGTGGTCCTCAGAATAGTAGGAGGCCAATCTTGAACAAGTGTAAGATCTGCTCCTGTCACGTGATCATCGGTTGCTGGTAGACAGACGTCTGCTATGAAACCTATGATGGCTAATGGACCGGTGATGGCTGACCGAGCACCTAGGATGGCTGTCAGACTGGCGCTGGCTACATGAACATGTTCTGCTTGGAGAACAATGGTAGCTGGAAGAATGGTAGACTGGGAGCATCACCGTTGCCAATATTCCTTTTGCTTAGTCCAGCCACAGGTATCCACCAGAGTGCTTTTAGGCATGGGGGAAGGAGGACATTTGGCCTGGCCTTTATCCTTATTTTCCTCCGGAGCCAAGTCTGGCTTTGGCGGTAACATGTCCTTTTTAACCTGGCCCTACCAAAATTTGAAAAGCTCAGCGAGTTCCTCTTTGTTACCCACAGCCGTGGCAGAACCCACCAGAAGACTAGGTTTGTCCAGCATGTGAGGAGGTATAAGCGAGGATGGGAGGTCAAGGAGGTCCCTGGAAGATGAGTCATCCCCCTGATCCTCAGGAATGGAGGCCCTATGGGCTGGCGAATGGTCTGTGACTGGCAACGCCTTGGCTGACGTCTGTTCCGTTTCCTTTGCCATCGACAGTTTAGATCTGTCCAGCTTAAAAACCATTGGCGGCTTTTGTTTGGATGGCTGGGCCATTAAGGGGTGGTGAACTGATGCTGGCTGCAAACCTGCTTCCCACGTCTTCTGATCTGAGGCCCTTCCCCGAGACCCAGGAATTGCTGAGGTCAGGACCTTCTTCGACGGGGCCGAGGCAGCTGCAGAAGAGGAACCAGAGGTCCTGACTCCCGAGGTGGAGGGTGGCCGCAAGGGCGTGGCCTTCACCTTCGGGATAGGGGGCACCAAGACTGGGCTCTGGCTACCGCTACCTGACACTGGTGTCTTGGCGGGTATGGTAATATCACACCTTCCTGTAGAGTACAGTGAGTGGTGGGAATGATCTGACCCGCTCCACCCACAGGAGGACTTCTTGTGGGGTGACTGGGAGCACAAAAGCCCCCAGAGACCGGCTCCGGTCCTTGTCGCGGGACTTATGGCAATCCGGGTCCCATTTCTTCTCCTTGTGTTTTGAGGACCAGGAAGAAGAAGAAGACTTCTCCAAGGGAGAGTGCTGCATCACGGCAACCTGCTGCTCAAGTATATGGGTCTTTAAGGCCTTAAGGCGGCGAATCCTAGTACTTCCTGCGAAGTGGCTACAGATCAGGCAGGCCATGGTATCATGGTCCAGCCCGATACAGAGGACGCAGGCCTCATGGGTATCCTTCGCTGGGATCTGGTGGCCACAGGCGCACTTCGTCCTTTTTTCTAGAGTAGGAGACAGACGATGGTGAGGTCGACATGCAGTACAAATCGAAGTTGAATTCAAAAAGCGGACTTCGAGGAAAACAAGAAAAAATGGAAGCAATTTCGCTAGAAAACTACTATTACTGGTGCATATAATAACTCGAAGTTATCAATTAAGTGCTGTACCACTGAGAGGACACTAATTCACAGTAGGGTTTCGTAATGCTGCAGAATATGCTAGGTGCATACTAGTTCTTTTATCTTTTTTTCTCTCAAAGGTTTGAGGTTCTGAAGGTTTTTCATAATTATGTGTATTATACTTTGACTGTGTTATGCTTTCGGGGGGGGTCATCACTTGAGGTGTGTACCCATTTATAAAAGGGAATACTTCTTACAAAATGGACTCCAGGAACAGGCCGTAGACAAGGGCTATCTACATCGAAGGGTTTCATTCAGTAGACTTTTTTGCAACTTGTTACTGGATTCTCCCCCTCCCTGGAGCAGCTACACATGGCTAGCACTACTTCTCTGTCGTGGTAAGGTTTCACTACATTTTCATGATATACCCGCTGCTTGTGCCTATCTGTAGTTTCATACCATAATTGACCTCATTTACCTTCCTTGCCACACAGTACTGACCCTACAATCCTGCCTATAATTTTTTTTTTTTTTTTTTGTCAAGGCAGGGTGAAGCACTGTTACTTATTATTCCAACCTCGTACTCCTGGGCTCTGGCCCCACAGATGTACCAAGTTTTGTGGTGCTGTTGTGCTGCAGATTGGCGATCCTGGATGAGCTCCATGAGCTGCAACTTGAAGTTCAGGACATCCTACACAACAGACTACCATTGGCAAAAAAAGTTCATGCACATATTCATCTTGTGCTACATTTAGGGCCCCTCCCTCTGTGGCCAAAGAAGAGCTTGAATGGAGAAAACCCTGTAGATTCCGGAGAAGCTTCCCTATAAACAAATAAAACATGGGATAAATACTTGTCCAAGTTCCTCTCATGTTGGTCTGCAAATGCTCTCCACATTATTTTATGAACAGCATTAAAGTGTTTGACCAAACCATTAGTTCCAGGGGGACACTAATCAGCCACACTCCACACTTCTCCCACACACTTGTCGTAAGGGCTGACAAAGTTCATGCCCTGGTCAGCCATATCTCCTAGGGGAAATCCTTCTCAGCTAAATATCACAAGAAGTTCATCAGACACTTCTCCCACCACTATGAAGGACATGGCCAAAGCCTATGAGTACCAGACTGCATAGTCCATGACTACCAGTATGTACCGCTTACGTGTGTAATTCTGGGGAGTCTCAGCAGCCCCGCAATGCTCATGGCTATCCACTGAAAGAGTTCCTCAATTACAGGTAGGGGAACCAAAACCACTTTAACCTTACCCAAACCTTTCCGACCCACTGGCAGTGTGAACAGGTTCAGAAGCAGTCTGCCACACCTTTAAAAATCATGAGCCAGAAAAAAATGAAACAATATATAAGCCACCTTTTAGTTCAGTTTACTCCCAGGTGTCCTGATAAGGACTAGGGCCAGGAGCTGTTTTCTGCACGCCCAAGGGATCATGAACTGCCAGTAAAACCCATCCTCTTGTCCTCCCTTGGGCACCTAACTCCCAATAAAGCAACCCACTCTCCCCATATAACTACTTCTTACCTTCTCCCCGAGTCAATGTCTTCTCTGGCTGCCAACTCTCTCAACTTCTGCATAGATGCGTCAGCCAGCCAATGCCAAGCCCAGTATGATTACCCCTTCCCACAGTAATCGGTCCCTGAGTGGGAAATCTGCTTATAGCTTGGTTTCATACTGTCTGTGGCTGTGGCAATGAACTGCTATTCCACCAGCCATGCTGGCTACTTCCTCTGCTGCTGTGGTAGGGAGTGCCTCAGACTGCACTACCCTCTGTTTCTCGGTAGCTTTTCTCCTCACCTGACTACAGGTAGGGGCGCAGACAACAACAACTCTACTGTCTATGTCACTTCCTATAATTATGTTGAGGAGGAGGTCTGGTGTCACCCACTCCTCCTATGCCCCCTGACCACCTTCCCAGCTCATGAAGACCAGTGCCACTGAGACAACAGGGCCAGTCACTCCCCAATTCCTTGAGAACTAAACAGTCTGTTACTCATTTATCAGATCCTGCCCAACCACTAAAATAGACGCCCCGTGTCTCAAACCCTGTTCGATTGTATCCTTCACAAAAACAGGCTGAATACGAGTTGTGGAGTTAGTGAAGACTATATTCCCTTCAGAAGCCACCAGCTGCTTCAGTCCTAGGGTCCATGATTTTAGCCACAAAGTCCCTCTCGGCTGCCAGCCCTCCTCCCCATATTCCCACTGCATAGCCAGTTGCCATTCCAGATTGGTAATATGCCTCTGGAGAACATCAACCAGCTTGCAGCGGCTATAGATGTATCCCACCCTGACCTCTTCGGCCAGGACAGCATACTTCTTAACATAGAAACATAGAAGTTGACGGCAGATAAAGACCGTTAGGCCCATCCAGTCTGCCCATTTTTTTCTACCTTATGAATGTGCCATAGGCCTGTACTCTGTCAATGGCCTATCTATTCATACTCATCTGTATTGCTCCCTTATGCCTATCCCATACCTGTCTGAAGCCCTGTACTGTATTCTTATCCACCACTTCATGAGGTAGGCCATTCCATGCATCCACCACCATTTCTGAGAAAAAGAACTTCCTCACATTATCCCTTAATTTGCCTCCCTCTAATCTCATGCTATGTCCTCTTGTCTTGCTATTTTTCTTATATTGAAATATGTTAGACTCTTTCACCTTGTTAATGCCCTTAAGGTGTTTGAATGTTTCGATCATATCACCTCTCCCCCTCCTTTGCTCTAGGGTACACATATTGAGCTCTGTTAGTCTGTCCTCATATGTTTTCTGATGCAGTCCCTGCACCATTTTGGCTACCCTTCTCTGGACTGCCTCCATTTTGTTAATGTCCTTGTGCAGGTGTGGCCGGCCTCAGTACTGCACGCAGTACTCCAGATGGGGCCTAACCAGTGTCTTGTAAAGAGGGATTATTACCTCCCTCTTACGACTTGTGATACCCCCACTAATACACCCCAGCAACCCCCTCGTCTTACCTACTGCTTTAGTGGTCTGCTTGGATGATTTCAGGTCATCTGTGATAATGATGCCCAAGTCTCTCTTCCCTTGCGATTGCCAGCAACTCCCCTCCCAACCTATAGGTAGCTTCAGGGTTTCTTTTTCCTATGTTCATGATCTTGCACTTCTTTGCGTTAAACCCTAGTTGCCACTCTTCCGACCAGTTTGCCAGTTTTTTCAGCTCTCTTCTCATTCTGCCCACCCCATCTGGATCACCTACTCTGTTGCAGATCTTGGTATCATCTGCAAAACAGGCAAACCTTGCCCTCCAGTCCATCTGCAACGTCACTGATGAAGATATTAAAGAAGACTGGCCCCAGGACTGATCCCTGAGGTACCCCACTTGTGACTTGCATCTTTTATGACTGTATACCATTTACCATCACTCTCTTTTCTGCCAGCCAACCAGTTTGCCATCCAGTTGACCAAACTCTGACCCACCCCGAGCCTACCCAGCTTATTAATCAATCTTCTATGTGGAACAATATCGAAAGCTTTGCTGAAGTAAAGGTAGTCGACATCAACTGCACTCCTTTGGTTCACCACTCTGGTTACCCAGTCAAAGAAATCTATGAGAATAGTTTGACAGGACCTTCCTGTTGTACACCCATGCGGTCTTGGATCCTGTGCTCCTATGGATTCCAGGTGTTGCACTATCCTTTCCTTAAGGAGCGACTCCATAATCTTGCCCACTACTGAGGTAAGACTGACTGGTCTGTAGTTCCCCGCCTCCTCTCTGCTGCCACTCTTGTGGAGCGGGATTACATGAGCCCTTCTCCAGTCTTCTGGGACCTCTCCTTTGCTCAGAGACTCATTAAACAGTTCTGATAATGGCTCTGTTAGTTCCACCCTTAGCTCCTTTAGTACCCTGGGATGTATGCCATCAGGTCCCATTGCCTTGTTCACACTGAGCTTAGTGAGCTCTTGTAGGACCCTTTCTTTTGTGAAGGGACTTGTGCACACCTCCCTTCCCCATGTGTCCATGGTACTGAGCTGTGGACCCTGCCCTACCTTCTCCTCAGTAAATACTGAGCAGAAGTATCTATTTAGGATAGATGCTTTTCCTTGGTCCTCCTCCACACAGTCCCCCTTATCCCCTTTGATCTTAGCAATACCCCCTCTGGACTTTCTCCTTTCACTAATGTATCTATAGAAAGTCTTGTCCCCTTCTTTTTCTGTTTGTGCTACTGTTTCCTCAGTTTGGGCCTTTGCCTGCCTTACTGCCTTCCTTGCTTCCCTTAGGGAAGTTTGGTATGCCTCCCTATCTTTATCCCACTGAGGTCCCTTATATTTCGTGAAGGCCAACCTTTTGGCTCTGATCTTTTCTGCTACTGTTTTTGAGAACCAAAGTGGTTTCCTCCTCCTTTTGCTCTTGCTTTTCTCCCTAACACAATGGGATGTTGCTTCAAGTATTACATCCGTAATGCTTGCACACTTTGCCTGTACCCCCTCACCTGTATTTCGTCTTGCCAGGGCTAGCTTAACTCTGTTGGCCATCTTATCAAAGTCAGCTCCACTGAAGTCCCATATTTTTGCCTTGGAGTGTGATGATTTACTTCTAGTGGACAAATTGAACCATACCATGTGATGGTCACTGGCCCCCTGGTGACTTTCTACCTGGAGATCTGTGATCCTTTCCCGGTTAGGCAGTACTAGATCCAGGATAGCCCTGTCTCTTGTGGGTTGTTGTATCAATTGTTTGAGGCCTTCCCCCTGCAGGGAATCCACTATGTGTCTAGTTCTGGCGGATGTTCCTGCTGGTATTGACCAATCTATATCTGGCATGATGAAGTCACCCATTAGCAGAACCTCCCCTTTAGCTGTCATGTTTTATATATCTTCCAACAGTAATGTGTCTATGTTCTCCCCCTCCCATTTTTGCACCTCGGCCTCTTCTGAACAGTACATAGCTGGGTACTGAAGTCTCCCAAGTGTGGTTACTAGTGAACCATGTCTCGCTAATGGCTACTATGTCCAGTTTAGCCTCTGTCATTGTTGCCTCAAGGTCTGGGATCTTGTTTCCCAGAGTGCGGGCATTTGTGTACATGATTTTCTACTGGCCAGATTTGGGTGCGTTAGTTGCTGGGCGAGGTCCAGTATTTTCCCTGTGCGTTGTATGAGGAGCCAGACCTTTTTCCTTACCTGGTGATGTTCTTGCAGTCCTAGCAGTGCTCCAAGTGCACTTTCACCCTTCCCTGGTAACCTACACTATTGGAAACCGATGTTAGCCCCCTGGCCTACTGCCCCTTTAGTGCAACTCCAACTTCAGCCCAACTCTCAGGCCTTGCAGATCATGCAAGTTCATACTGGCCATCAGCAAATCCACCCGCCACTCTCTCCTGTACAACAACCTTGGTTTCCTATCGCCAGATAAGAAGAATGAGCAGAGTTGGGCTACCCTGGTTTATAAATGTGTCCAGGGGTGATGTCTGATTACCTCAGCAGTCACGCACAAAAACCTAACCAGTCATACACTCCAAGATCCCAAAACAAGAACTTAATTTTATGAGACCCTGCAAGACCACTGGAACAAACCTTTTTGCAGTAGCCATATCAATGTCTGAAATGCCCTCCCTAACAATGCCAAGAAAGTCATGGCCATCAACACCTTCAAGAAAGCCATGCTCAGCAATCTCAATACCCCATACAGCTGCGTTTGTGCCCTGATACTCTTATCATTCCAATCATCAAGCTTCCCACTGCCACCCTATTCAACCCACTACCAACATGAGTTACATAACCCATGTCTGTAAATATGTGCATATTTAATCTTTCATTTGTTTTTACCAACTATTAT
Organism: Neoceratodus forsteri; assembly: GCA_016271365.2. Classification (NCBI taxonomy): domain Eukaryota; kingdom Metazoa; phylum Chordata; order Ceratodontiformes; family Ceratodontidae; genus Neoceratodus; species Neoceratodus forsteri. Next base: position 431,574,536 of record CM028132.1, read on the forward strand.
TACTCTACTACTAGTCTTTTTTTTTTAAGTTGTTAGTAAGATCTGCTGCTGTAACTGCCCCCCCCACCCCAGCCACTGGACCCTCTTTAAAACTAGACATGTAGCCTAAATGTGGATTAATAAAGTGGATAACTAAATGCAGAACAATTTTAAGGACATCTGAGAGGAGGAGTCCATTACAACTGGTCTAATGCTCACTGTAGCTGCTACTTTTATTCAAGACTCTTATAGGTGTCGGCCCGGTGGAGCAGAGGGCTGAGATACCTGGTGCCTTACCTCGCTCATGCCAGGACATCATCGGGCATCACATGCTTGCTTAAGTCTGTGCTTGGCATGCCCCCACACCTGGCTACCTAGGCGCAATCTCCAACACTAGATTGGTCTGTGGCAGAGGTAAGGGGCTCCACCCGCCCACCCCAGAGAGGAAAAGATCTGGGGGCATATGGGTAAATCCTAGGAGATACCGGGTGGCAGGGCTGGTGATGAGACCATCCAAGAGCTGAGAAGACAAACAGATGAACCAAAAAAAAAAAAAAAACAACTCTGACAGAAAAGAAGTGAAGCATATGTTTAAAAAAAAATATATATATAATATATACACACACACTATTTTTTAGAGGTGCTTATCAAGTGTGTTTCATTCAATAAGATATGGTCTTGCGTGTTTGTACCTGGGGATACTCCCAATTGTTCATATAAGCAGGATATTCATGCTTTTTTTTTGGCTTTTATTTTATCTTGAATCAGTTCTTTCGAAGTTCAGAGCTGTTCTTGGTTAGGCAAATTACAAACTACAAGTTAACAGAAACTGCCAAGTGCTAATCAATTTCATACACACATCCCCAACCACCTCCCAGAGTAAATTCAAAAGCAGAACTACAGGCCCCCCTCGGGCCATGCTCTAACCTGCAATAATCCTCCCACAATGACTGCATAATGTCAATTTCTTCAGCAGCAAATGGAGCAGTTTGGGAAGTAAACACAGGTTTCTGTGTGCACACAGCAATTTAAGCTCACTTGGCAAAGTAGCACGGAGAGTTTGTATTGTATCAATCTGGAACACCAGAAGAGCAATTCAGTGGAACTTAGCAAGATTATTGAAAATTCCCCATAGAAATTTGGCTCTGTAGAAGAGTGCATCGGCCAAATACCCATCATACTGTGCCTGACAGTAAGTAGAGAGAACATGTGTCGGATGGCTGTCACTTTGAACCCAAGATGTGACACTGACGGACAGAGAATGGTATCAGCACAGCTTAGCACAGGCTGGTCTGTCTGTTAAAACAGCGGCTGCATTAAATCTTACAAGCTGTCAAGAGTGCTTCTCTCTCACTGCCATCTGGAGTGAGACCTGGTTTACAAGAAATCCACTCCAATGCGGACAGACGTAAGTGAATTTCAGGGACTTTGGATAAGATAACATTAAATAACCTTTTAAATAGCCTTTTCCAATCTACCCCCCCCCCCAAACCAAAAAGACAAAAAACAAACTAAACTTCTGATCACAAGCTCCAAAATCCCTTAACACAGTATGTTTGGAGTTAAATGGTTTTCAACAGTCCATCAGTTGTACTGGGCCAAACTTGCTCTCTTTTCCACAAAATGGACAGCAATCCTTTTCCACTGTAGGGTACCCTTTTCTTCCTTTTGAGTTTGCTTTTGTATTTTCCATATTCAAAATAATTTAGTTCAAGGGAATGGCAAGGGATTCTTGCAGTACAACAGTAACCACAGCTAGCTTAGTTGCTGTACCATGAGAAAAGTTGAAGGTGAATAAAAAGGACCCAGTGGTATGCTTCCAAGAGTAGTGACGGAGATACAAGATTGTTCATAGTGGGTGTGCTGGTAAGAATTTTTCAGAAGTAACTGGAAGCGGGTGAGGTGCCTTGGGACTGGAGGAGGGCAAATGTGACTCATGTGTTTATTAAGATCTGGCCAGAGGTGATACAGCTGCAGCCGAGCTTACAGGTCATGGCAGAACATGGCACTGTCCACCATGTTCAAGATGGCCACCAGACTTCGGTGCACATGCACAAGTCGTATACATGCACGCACACTCCACCGTGTCCAAGATGACTGCTGAAGTTCAGTGTGCATGGGCGATGTCTCACATATGTGCACTGGGCTCCAGCGGCCATCTTGGACATGGTGGTTTAATACTATTCCGCCGACCAAAGATAGTCTGCGCTCACAGCGGACCATTTTGCATTTATGGAATGACTGCTCTGCAACCCAAAATGGAAGCACTCCACAGTGTCGGTCCACTAGCTCGCTTTAAGAGCTACCAGAACAGCTACAGGCTCCACCCACTGCAGCCATAAAGAGAGAGTAAGTGACACAGGGAACTATAGGCCAAGACCCTTACCCTCAATTGTGGAAAATATACTGGACATAGCGATCAAGGATCAGATTATGAAACATCTGGACAGATTCTAGGTCAAGGTGTTAAAAACAGAGTTAACATAGGTTCACGAAAGGGAGCTCAAGCACGAATTATGTGTTGATTTTTGAGGAAATTACAAAGCTACTAGACCAGAAAGGTAATCTGATAAATATATGTAGATTTCAGTAAAGCATTCAACACAGAGAAGCTGGTTCTGATGCTACGGAAATTTGTAAGTACTGGAGCTACAGCCTAACAGATGCAGTTGGTTAAGCAACAGGGCTTCACAGGTAGTGGTGTATAGAACAACAGACCAGTGGGGTTCCCCAAGGGTCAGTGTTGCGATCCCTGCTGTTCAATATTTTTAGTGGAGACCGGGAGCTAAGCGACTCAAGTGAGGTAATTAAATTTGTGCATGACACAAAGTTGATGAGAGTGGTGGATTGTAGCTAGGGAAGAGGAAGACTGTACAAAAAGGAACTGCAGTGCACAAAGTGAGTGTGGGCCAGTAAGTGGCAAGTGAAATTCAGTGGGGTAAGTGTAAAATCCTTCACTTCAGCCCAAAAAGTTCTGTTACTGGTACTATTTAAATACTAAACATCTAGTAGCAAGAGACCATGAAAGAGACTTGGGTATCTTCATTACCACCCCAATCTTCAAAAGAGGTTTAGCAGCCTGGGGTGGGATCCAAAGTGGGAAATTGGATACAACACTGGTTAATGGATCATAGGTGACAGTAGGTGGTGGTTAACAGCACTCTAATGAGGGGAGAGTGACCAGCAGGGTGCTACAGGGCTAAGCACTGGGATCTGTCCTCTTTCATGTCTTCACAAGTAACATTACGGAAGACCTAGAAGGGAAGGTATGCCTTTTTGCAGATGATACTAATCCCCCTGCAAATGGGGGTTCCCAAAAGTCTTCCAGGAGCTTGACCGAATGCTCCAAGTCTGGGCGGTGTTCGAGGTCTGAGCTGTTTAAATGTGGTTCCAAGTGAGTGCTATTTGAGCCTCCACGTACTGTCTCTTTAAGAGCTGTCTGCTTGCAGACAATTAGTTTGTATGGGGGACTGTGTATTTAATGCTTGAATCCAGCCCGAGCTGCTGTCAATTCGCTCCGTTTCTGCCGTCGCTACATGTGCAGAGGAAACCTTGTTGAAAGATATAACTGTTTGCCAGAAATCTGTTAAGAGTAATAATGAAAATACAGTTTGTCTAACCTGCTTTCCCTTCAGCAAGAACTGCTTCCGTGTAGCTCTCATTTTGGTCCTGAATTGCTGACTTGGACCAATCAGGATGATAGGGAGATCCTAAAATGGAGCCTGAGGACAAATCGGAACTTGGACTCAATTTTGAGCCAGCCATAAAGGGATTGTATGGGCAGTGACTCTGGGAAATGTAGTTTTAACCTTGGCACCTTTTTCCACCAACAGAGGGAGTCTTATTGTGAGTGACAGCCGAACCAGCCAACGGGATGGTGTGGAGCTAAAGGAAATGCCCTGCTCTGTGACTGGAAAGATCAGATCAGTTGTGACAGTGAAGAGAGAAGGAGCTCTGTGCTTCTGCGGTGTATAGTTTCGCACGGGGAAGCGCATGTGAGGCCCAGAGGTTCGGCCTGCCGCCGTTGTAAGTGCCATTTCAGACTGAATCCAATTTGTGAGGAGAAAGAAGGAAGTCTGAAGAGTGGGAACCAAGCTCACCCTGTAGAAGACTGAAGAAATTGCTAAATCGCGCTCGGTCTGTCAGGAACTGAAGCTGCTGTGTGTGCTCCCCGGGTATTTTGCAGTAAGTGCGATCTCGATTGAGGAGCAGCCTGCGTGGTATAGTACTTTCCTTTTACATATGAATGTGCATAGTGCTTGTGGGGAATCGCTATTTCTAATCCCCTGTGCTGTGTGCTTTGTGTTGAAGCTGGAAGCAAACCCCAGCTTGTCTCAGACTAAATCAGTTTGCTGTCAACTGCAGTGGGGTCCAGTCACAAGGACCTTGTCTCCATGACCTGTTGTTCTGGCAATCTAGAAGAACATCCACCATCCGGTCCTCAGCTTGGGTATTGTGAGTACAAATCAGGGTATTCCCCTGCAGCCTGTTTTCAATCACAAGTGTGTCATCTAATTCTTGTTGTTTCACTGCTTCACAAACTGAGCCATCCGGCTCCGGATTACAATTGGGTGTCGTGCATATATTTTCTTCTACAGGGCCCTATCCATCTGCACCTGCTGGCTAGCCCCCCCCCCCCACCACCACCACCACCTGGGTACCAAGAGTGCGACTTTTCAGACCCTGTATGTGTGCACAGTGCTGTGATTTAATGCAACCAATTAACCTGATTTCCCTCTCCCATGTTACTGTCCCCTAAATAAATCAGATTTGATGTTGTTAAACTTTAAACTGTCTGAAGTGTCAGTACCGTCATGCCAAGCACAGTATTGGTTTGTGTATGCTGTTTAACCTTATTTTTCAAGGGGTCCTCAGAGACGAACCTGCAAATCAGTCTCGAGGATAAGTGGTATCTTATGATTGAACAGTGTGTACATATGGGGTATTGGTACTGTAACTCCTGTGCATCGTGTGGGTCATTAGAGGGATTAGAAGGGGGTCTCAGTGTCCCAGAGGGCTGTGACCAAACTAGACCAACCATTACAAACCCTGACCTCTGGGTGCAGGCACCCGCCATAGAACCTAGGCCCCTCAACCTGTCAGTAGTCAAGCAGGCAGGGGTAGTAGCCCTTGGGATAGCGCCACCTGGGGGTTACAATACCAAAATCTGTAGTAGGGTGAACAATGAAGAAGGGGTGGAAAGAATTGATTAATTTATTTTGTTTTTGTTGACCAGGTAAGTGCACTAGACAAATCCTGCCTATTTTCAGGCACGACCCGGGGGAGGGGGATACAGATGAATGCCAACTGACCTTGAACCAGATTAAGCTGTTGGTGGTATTTTTAGTGAATGAGGGAAATTTGGACAGGACACCAGGGAAATTCTCCTACTCTTTTCGATAAGTGCCATGGGATCTTTAACATCCACCTGAACTACCACCAATCCAAGCAGATGGGACCTCGGTTTAACGTCTCATCTGAAAGAATGTGTAGGGGGTCAAGGGCAGCTGGGGTGCAATGCCAAAAAGTGCAGTACAGAGGAGGGCAACTAAATGGTTCAGGGGTTACCTCAAAAGCCCTATGAGGAGAGACTGAGGGATCACAAAACCTGAGGAGAGTAAGAGGGGACATAATAGAGACAAACAGGTACATCACTGTGGTGAACAAGGTACAGGAGAGGAGTCTCTTTCAAATGAGAAAGACCACCAGAGACAGAGGGCATGAGCTGAAGCTGGAAGGGAGAAGTTTAAGAGGGATGTGAGCAAGTATTACTTAAAGTTGTAGTCACCTGGAACAAACTGCCAGCTGAAGTGGTGGAGGAGAAAACAGTAAGGGGCTTCAAAAATGCATGGGCTAGACATAAGGATGGCTGTCATTTATGGGTCTTAGTCCCCTCTACCATTTCCCTACTCTTCCATTACACATATTCTGCCCTCTCTTGAAGCCCCCTACTGTTTTCTCATTCACTTCCTCTGGCACCTTGTTCCAACCCTCCACCACCCTTCACGTGAAACAGTACTTTCTAATATCCCTCCTAAACTTACCCCTCCCTATTAAGTTGCTGCGATTCCTCTAGACACATGTCATTTCAGTGGGTCTAAACAAATCGCTAGAATCCACTTTATGCCTTTCACATACTTGTAGATTTCTATCGTGTACCCCCCCCAGTCTCTAACATGTTCCAGCTCTCCAACCTCTACTCATATGAGTTACTGCTCTGTCCCGTTTTCATTTTAGTGGCTCATCTCTGCAGTTTCCAGCCTGTTAAGGTCCCCCTCCTTAGATGGGGACTGCAGAAATGGACACAGTATTCAAGGTATTGTCCCATTAGGGATATGACTTAGGGCAGTATTACCTCCTTTCTCCTGCTACTGAGCCCCCCGCTTATGCATCCCAGCATTCTGTTGGCTTTTCCCACCGCCGTGCTGAACTGTGCAGATGACCTGAGGCTGCGCCTGTTCGTGATGGCTAATCCCAAGTTCTTCCCATCTGACAACGTGACAGCCAGCCCCACCACCACCCTGTATTTGGCCCTCAAGTTTCTCCTCCCACTAGTAATGCTACACCTGGAGTACTGTGTGCTGTTCTGGTCACCACCACAGTACAAAAAGGATACTGCAGCAATCGTAAGAGTGAAGCAAGCAGAACTAAAATGATTATGTGGATGGAGAGGTCAAGCTATGACCTCCAGACATGCTAGGTATGCTTTCTCCAGAAACTAGGCAGCTATGGTTTCATTAATTGAAACAAAAAAGGACTAAATAAGATGGATATGGGGAGAATGTCTCAGCTTCTTCAGGGCAATCGATTTATCCTTAATCTGAAGACAGATCGCTGTAGCAGGAGAGCAGCACCTATTGCTTATTGTGGCTGATCAATATCATCCTTTCCCCTCACCTGCACTTCCCTATTCGTGCAGCACCAGTCTGACTCCAGAATAAAAAGAAGGCACCAAAGAGTAGGGGACATTCCCGGTGTCCTGGTCAACATTCCCCTTCCCACAAACTGGTTCATAGAAACATAGAATTTGACAACAGATAAGGACTGTTTGGCCCACCCAGTCTGCCCATTTCCTTATCTAATGGATAAGCTGCAGATCCTAGCTAACCAACAGCCTACTTCTTCCAACCTCCACCCCCTAGAATTGCCTTATGTTTGTCCCATGCATTCTTGAATTACACCAGTGTTTTTGACTCCACAGCCTCCTCAGGAAGGCTGTTACATACATCCACAACCCTCTCCGTGAAAAAATACTTCTTCACATTACCTCTGAGCCATCCCCCCTATAGCTTCAAATTGTGCCCCCTTGTTCTTGCACATCTCTTTTTCTCAAAGATGCTACCCTCTTGGACTTTGTTGATTCCCTTGAGGTATTAAAGTTTCAATCATGTCCCCCCTCTCCCTCCTCGAGGCTATACATATTAAGATCCTTAAGTCTCTCTTGATAGGTTTTCTGGTGCAGACCCTGCATCATTTTAGTGGCCCTCCTCTGGACTGCCTCCATCTGGTCTATGTCTTTGCGGAGATTGGGTCTCCAGAACTGCACGCAGTACTCCAGATGGGGTCTCACCAGCTGTCTGTACAGAGGGATAACAACTTCCTGTTTTCTATTGGTGATGCCTCTCCCTATGCATCCCAGTATCCCCCCAGCCCTCCTTGCTGCCCTCTCACATTGCTTGCCCACCTTTAGGTCATCTGATATGACTACCCCCAGGTCCCTTTTCATTTTTGATGTTGTTAGTATCTCACCCCCAATTGTGTGCTCTTACCCTGGGTTTTTGTTTCCCAGGTGCATTACTTTGCACTTCTTAGCACTGAATCTAAGCTGCCATACTTTTGACTATTTCTCCAACCTTGCCAAGTCCCTTCTCATCCTTTCCACCCCACCTTGTGTATCAACACTGTTGCAGATCTTTGTGTCATCTGCAAAGAGACATACTTTTCCTTCCAGTCCCTCTGCAATGTCACTTATAAAGACATTAAAGAGGACTGGTCCTAGTACTGAACCTTGCAATACCCATTAGTAACCCCCCTCATGCAATTGTCCAGGCTGTATGTGGGTGTTGATGTGTGATATGGCTGCCACTACACTACCAGTCTAGCATTGCTTGTAAAGCTCTTTGGGATTCGCTATGTACGAAAAGCACTATATAAATGCTGATTCTTCTTTTTTATCCACTTCTGTAGGTTACTGTATAAACCTACTCTATTCAGCAATTACAATTCGCAAGAGAATCCTTATTTTAAAATATCTAGTCATCTTTCCTGGATTTCACAACGAGGCTTTTCAAACCCCAAGAAATCTTACTGTATTCTGGCAAATGCAGTATGGTCTCACCATAGGACTGACCCAGAGCTGAAATGGTTAATAGAACCTATGCAAATAGTGGAATGCTGGGCTCAAGCTCGGTTTTCAAACCACTGTCCCTGGTTGCACTTCCTGCAACAGTCAGATTCTTTACTTCGCTTGCCTTAGTAAGACGTCTTCGAAGAGCTCTCCTTCACTTTACCTGAAGAGTTTTATTTGTCTCAGTGTTTCGAAGTCCATTTATTTATTTCTATTTTTGAAGCACTGTCCTTGGTTCACAGGTAGAGTGTCTAGATTTAGTTAATTTTTGGTGAGTTTTTCGGTTCCTTATCGGCTCTTTTAAATGAGAAGGAACCGTTACTGTTCACTTTAAGGTCTTTAATCAGTATTTCTACCATCTGGTAAGGCGGTATACTTTTAAAGTGTGAAATTTAACTAAGTTACTGAGTTAATTCTCGGTTCATCAGTTTAATAGACCGATAAATGTCACAAACCAAGAAACAAACGGGCCCCACAGGTTTCCAACAATTGTACAGAGTGTGACGAACTGTTCGCTAAAGCAGATCCTCATTTAATTTGTGTGTTTTACTTGGGGTTTGACCACCTTAAGGAGGACTGTAAAATCCATAAGAACTTCCTTCAGTCGATGCTTGAGAGGTGACTTAAACGACTGCAGGAGATGCCTGAAAAGGCTGCTGAACCAGCTAAAGACAAACCGGCCATCAGCCAAAATGAACTGGAGGAACAACCCTCTGACCAGGGTGACAGCCCTTCTTCTAAAAAAATTCCTACAGATACTGCCACTAACCTGGCAACCACAGGGAAAAGAAAAAAGGAATAGCATTCAGTGGTCGAACCGCAACGAAGAAGTCATCAGTTTGACAGCCCGAAGTGATAATGACGCTATCAGAGATTATACAGAGCGCTCAACCGAGTACTCTGGTCCCAGCTGAGAAGCGGCCGTGTCTGTCTACCTCTGGCTCTACTTCAGTCCCCGGTTCCTTGAAACACGAAGAGGGTAATTTTGATGAGGATGAGGACAAGAATGCTAATGATGATGAGGACTACGAAGAACCGACTGAACCAGATATTCCCCAGGGTCCTCATCGCCCTGACTCCCCTGACAAAGGGAATGAAGACTACACTTCTCATTTTGCCTTTATTATACAGGTAGCCCAGTCCCTGGACCTTCCTACCCAGGAATCAACCAATGAGGAGGAGGAACAGGGCTACATGGAAATGATGGATGTGCCAGTCTCTAAAAGACTGTTACTGCTCATCCATAAATCCCTGAAAAAGTAAGTTAACAAGGTCCTGCAGACCCTTACTTCTGTGCCACCAGTTGACAAAGGTGGATAAGAAGTACTGGGTGGCTAAGGGTGGAGCAGAGTTCCTGTTCTGGCACCGTAACCATGAAGGAGTGGTGGAGGCTGCTGCCTGTGATAAGGCAGGCATCCCCCTGGCATCTCACCCTCCAGACAAGGATTCAAGGAGGATGGATTTCATTGCAAAGAGGGTATATACTTGGGATCCTCTCTAATCATCAGGCAGGCTTCATACATGGCCTATGCTGCCAGACATCAGAGAACACTGTGGACCACTGTGATGGAAATCACAAAATCTGTCCCAGCCCCTATGACAGCTGATCTTGAGGAAGCTGTAAAGAGGGGCATAGAGGCTTCAAAAGCCCACTTCAGAATGGTTGTGGATAACAAGGACACTGCAGTCAGGCAAATGGCTTCTTCTGTGTCACTCAGGAGGTTAGCTTGGCTCAGGACTACTAACCTGATCCAAGACACACAGTCCAAGGCTTTGGACTTTCCATGTGAGCCTACCTCTGTTAATGGGAAACAGACAGAGGCTTACATGAAAAAGATGGATGAGTATGACAGCCTATAAGAGTGCTTCTGCTAAAGAGAAGGCATTTACTCCCCAAAAGCAACAAGCCAGGGGAGGTAAAGGTAGGGGTCAGTAGAGGCTATTCTTCCAGCAGCAGAGAGGTTTCTTCAGGGGCAGGAGATATGGTAGCTGAACTAACCCCAGCACTCGGGCAGCATCCCAACCCAAGCAGGCTCCTGGAGCTGTCTGCTCGGGTCGCCTCCCCAACCCCGGTAGGGGCAGGCTGTCCCATTACCTCCAGGAATGGCAAACCATCACCGCAGACAGGTGGGTCCAGTCCTGGAAGTAGTAGGCCAAGGTCTGGCTCTCAGCTTCAAGCTCAGACCAAAGCTGAGAGCAAGGGTCTTCAGACCCTCCTCCCCATCAGAAATAATGTTGCTGGAAAGGGAAGTTACCTCATATCCTAAGGCGCAACAGAACCAGTTCCTCTGGCACAGAGAGGGAAAGGACTCTATTCAAGGTACTTCCTCACAGTAAAGAAAACAGGGGAGTGGTGACTCATATTGTATCTCAGGCATCTAAACAGGCATCTGGTAAAGCCAAAGTTCAAGATGGTGACCTTGACAACAATACTTTAGACCCTAAGACAAGGGGATTGGTTGGCATTTCTAGACCTAAAGGATGCATATTTCCACATCGCCATAAGGCAGTCCAACAGAAAATTCATCAAATTCAGACTGCCATCAGGCCACTACCGGTTCAAGGCAATGCCTTTCAGATATACTTCTGCTCCAAGGGTGCTCACAAAATGCTTGGCTGTGGTTGTGGCACACCTCAAGAAACAAGGAGTGGCACTCTTCCCTTATCTGGACGACTGGCTAGTCGTAGGGCAATCCCCTCAACAGGTAAGGGAGTCTCTGGCACTAACACAGGAACTACTATGGTCACTGGGGTTCCTGGTCAACCTGACAAAGTCAGTGCTACAGCCGGTACAGCTCCTGGAGTTCATAGGAGCCGAGCTGGATTCAGTGAGAGGAAAGGCTTTTCTTCCCCAGACAAGGGCAGACAGTCTGGTACAGCTAGCAAGCACCTTCAAGTGCCAAAGCCTAAGGCCAGCCAGGCATTTCCTGCAGTTGTCAGGCCATATGGCAGCTTCAACAGCTACGGTGTCAGGGGCAAGGTTTCAGATGAGAGATGTTCACTATCATCTCAGACTTTACTGGTACCAGAAAAGAGATTCACTATCAAAGCTGGTCCCAGTCATACAAACGCTCCTGCAAGCACTTCAGTGGTGGTTGGACATGGACAACCTCAGAAAGGGAATGCCATTCCTACAGGAACGACCCTCCTTAGTGCTGACCACAGATGCTTCCCTACTCGGGTGGTGAACACACTTAAGAGGAGCACACTGCTCATGGCACATGGCTCAAACAAGAGTTATTACTTCACATCAACCTGCTGGAGCTCAGAGCAGTCTTCCTAACACTTCAGGCATTCGCCAGCATGCTGCAGGGAAAGGTAGTACAGGTCAGGACAGACAATACAACCACAATGTACTACATCAACAAACAGGGGGGCACAAGGTCAACCCCACTGTGCAGGGAAACTATGAAAATATGGAGTCTAGCTTATTCCCTGGGACTTGTCTTGTCAGCACCTCAGGAAGTGGTGGCTATGAATACAGTGCAGGGCTTCAAACAGGCATGGGACAGGCATAAGGGAACAATACAGATGAGTATGAATAGATAGGCCACTGACAGAGCAAAGGCCGATGGCACATTTGTAAGGTAGAAAAAGAAATGGGCAGACTGGATGGGCCTTGCGGTCCTTATCTGCCGTCAACTTCTATGTTTCTGTATAGCAGTCCACCTGCCAGGAAAGGACAATGTGCTGGCAGATGCACTGAGCAGGATAATCAAAACCATCAGGAGTGGTCACTGACTATGCAGGTGTTGCAGATAGTGTTCAAAAGGTGGGGCATTCCTGAGATGGATCTCTTCGCAGTCCCAGACAACTACTAGCTTCCCCAATTTTGCTGCAGGCCCCCGGTGAAGGGCTCAGTCCCACTGGATGCACTGACCCTGGATTGGACAGGGACGTTCCTGTATGCCTCCCCCCCTTTCCCTCTGCTAGTGAGAGTCCTGAACGAGCTCAGATCTCAGCCGACTACAATGATACTCATTGCTATACATTGGGCCAAGCAGCCATGGTATTCCTTGGTTCTGGCACCATCAGTTGCCAAAACAATCAGCCTCCCCAGAAGGCACAACTTGCTGACTTCCTCCCAGGGCAGGATCCCGTATCCCAACCTTCAGTCTCGCAGGCTCAAGGCCTAGCTCTTGAGGACCTAGAGTATGCCAACCTGCATCTCTCGGAAGGGGTTATGGAGGTCCTTAGGGTTTCTAGAAAGCCCTCCACTAGAAAGACCTACACGTCCAAGTGGAAAAGATTTTCTCTTTGGTGCCAGAACAAAAGCCTGGACCAAACTCAGGCGGGTTTGACAGTTGTCCTGTATTATTTGACTCACCTTCATTCCCTTGGTCTGACACCATCCACCCCGAAAGTGCATCTGCAAGCTGTCTCAGCTTACCTGTCAGCAGGCAAGGCAGTATCTCTGGCCTCGAATTCAGCATTCAGGAAATTCTTTAAAGGGTTGCTACATTTGCACCCTCCATACTGAACTCCCACTCCAGTGTGGGATCTGAGCATATGCATTGCACCGCTCATGCAGCCACCTTTTGAACCTATGACTTCCGCTGATCTCAAGTATGTAACTTGGAACACTATGTTCCTAGTTGCCTTTACTTCAGCCAGGAGGACCAGTGAGTTGCAGGCCTTGTTTATGGAGACTTACTACATTGCATGCCACAGGGATAAGGTGGTCTCTTAGGACCAACAACAAGTTTTTCCCTAAAGTGGTTTCAGACTTTCAGATCAATCAGCCCATCACACTACCAGTCTTTTTCACTGGCCATTCATCCTCAGGAGCGTAGACTGCATAACCTGGATGTGAAAAGAGCCATCAGCTACTATTTGGAGCACACAAAGGGCCACAGAGGGGACAGATCCCAGCTCTTTTTGACCTTTGGAGAAGTAGAAAAAAATAATCCAGCCACGAAAAGATCCATAGCCAGGTGGATTGTGAAATGTATCCATTTCTGTTATGCCAAGGTGGGCAAACGGGCCTCACAGGGACTTAGGACCCATTCTACCAGAGGAACAGCTGCATCAATAGCAGCTTCGAGGGATATTCCTCTGCTGGAAATCTGTAAAGCAGCTACCTGGAAAACAGTCCACACATTTACCAAACATTACCTTCTGGATACCCAGGCTAGGAGTGATGCCAGGTTTGGCAGAGCAGTCCTGCAGAGCCTGTTTCCTAAACGGGTCCCCTGCCTGCCTCCAAAGGCACTGCTTGGGTAGTCCGCATTTGTCAGAATACAGTAAGATTTCTTGGGGTTTGAAGAAAACATTACTTACCATAGCAATCTTATTTCTTCCATGGGAATCTTACTGTATTCTGAGCTCCCACCCTTCCTCCCTGCTAGGGCCTACAGGGCACTGCATACTGTCTGTACAAATGATGTTGGAAACCTGTGGGTACCTACTACTTTCTCGGGCATCTGTTGACTTGAGTCTTAGGAGATACCTTATGATATTTAAGAGGTGTTTTCCCCTTAAAGGGGGATTTAGTTGTTTTTGTTAGTTTAGATTAGTTAGCTAGTTTGTTAGCTTCTGCATGCTTCATAAGAATCTGACGGTCGCAGGAAGTGCAACCAGGGACAGTGGTTTAAAACTAAGCTTGAGCCTAGCATTCCACTATTTGCATAGGTTCTATTAACCATTTTGGCTCCGGGGCAGTCCTATGGTGAGACCATACTGTATTTGTCAGAATACAGTAAGATTCCCTTGGGAAAAACAAGATTACTATGGTAAGTAATGTTTTCTTCCAGTTTCTCTGTGAAGTCCGCATAAAAAGCTTTCACAAGAATTTTCTGACTTTGTAGCTATAACCTCACAGGATTCATTATGGCAACAAGTTGTGATGACACAAACAGTGCACATGTGATGTCAGTCATATGGTTTTGAAACAGGCAGTGGAAGAAGAACTAGAACCCAGGAAACTTTCCAGTTAAATGCAGCTGCTATAAGCATAATGTTTTATTTTTTTTCCTACCCACATTTTCTGCTACTCAGCCCCTAGTCTGCCTTGCCCTCCACAATCCTGTCACTGACCTTCTCACAGACTTACAGTTAACCCACCACTTGAATAGGACCACAACACTGGTGGTTGGCCTGCTGATGCAGTTGTGATTGGGCCTACAAAAGCCAGAGTCGTGGTGGTGCCAGCCTCAACCTCAGGGTAGACCAAGGCTTCTTCCTCCTTTTTCTCAGAGGGTGCTGGTGTGCAATGATGTGCATGACTCCTTCCCAGTGGCGTGCACTGGCTCTGCTGCCACCAAATCTCTGTTTGGTTGCAGTCATGTGGTGGGGCACAGTGTCCCCTTCCCCGAGGGAGGAAATAGGATGCACAATCCTCCCTTCATGACAGAGTCTGACCAGCCCAAGTTTGTTACTGAATTTGAATCTCCAGTGCAGCAAGCAATAACACAACCGTTGCGCTACCGGGTCAGCATTAAATAATGGTTTTAATTAATATATTTAGTCGATACCTGCTCTTGAAGCTCTTGCAGTGTGGCCAAGATACAGTGGGCAGGTATCAAGTAACCAAGGCAGAGGTCAAATAAGGTGAATACCTAGGGACCCACCATTACATATCAAAAGCCGAGGATCCAGAATTTCTTTGTTAGAATTCTAGAGCAGAAGTGGTGAATCGAGGCGTGGTCTACAATTATAACTGGAGGAAAATAAAATTCTGAATCCATTTCTGGACCGGTCCAGGTTCAAATGCATACCTTTCAAGATAATAACAAAAGCAAACAAACAAAAAAAAAAACAGTACTACTGCATGTGATGGGCCAGAGCTTACACATAAATTATCAGTGAAGGATAATTAACCTCAATGAATGGGGCCACATGTTCTTGCACGCCCATAAATATTCCTGGACATTTCTTTTTTTGGTCTCAAAAGAACCCAACACTGGGTTTCTACAGTCAAAAACAGGAGTACTCATGATCTTGGAAGCTGCAAACAAAGCTGGGACAGAAGATGGCATTAGATAGCCCTACTTCCTTATAAGACATTAAGGTAGCTGATGCAATCCTGTGATCACGTAGGACCACAGGAGCAGAATAGGACCACTCAGGGATTTATAAAGCCTTCCGAAATGTAACGTGTCCAGTCCTCAGCCTACACAAGAGCATGTGAAGGTATTCAGTTAAATATCCCTTCTCATTTTGGGATGTCCTATTCAAGTGTTTACTCAAAAAGACAAGGCCTTGACTGCCAAGCCAGCTACCACCCTACAGCAATTACTGATGCAAGCCCCTCAAAGAAATGCAATAAGCTTGGTTGGAAGGTCTAGCCTCAAGGCAGTCAGGAGCACGCAAGGGAGGGAAGGTCAAGATGCATTTGCACAACTCTACATCCCCAGGGAACTGGACAGGAGTAAACCGAGGAAAATGGATCCTCAGCCGTGCATACAGCCACCGGACCCACTAAACACCTAGATCTCAGGCCCCCCTTGTCTAGATTCCACCCAAAGTGGCAGGGTAAGGAGCTTAATGTTTAAGAGTTTTTATAAGCTCTGTTTTCTTTGGGGTTTTTTGTTGGTCCCGGTGTCTTCCTAGAGCAACGTAGAGTCACAGAGGACTGTACTTAACCCTGGAAGAACAGCGTGACAGGCAAACATCACTGGGGGCTGTTCTACCCCCACTGCTGTAGCCCTGCTCTGATGTCAGCTGCAGGGGATTTGGGAATTTCTGGTTACAGAAAATGTCAGCTTGGAAGTCAGCAGAATCAGCCTGATCCAGTATACTGCAGTAAAAAATAAGTACAAAAAAAAAAAATAAGTGCAAATTGGGACCAGCCTCACACTTGAGTGTGGGGCTCTCAGTGCATACTTTTCCCCATTAAAACTGGCCTGGGAAGAGACCCCTCCAATCGAGGCTCGGAGGCCCTAACTGGATAGGGTTATCAGAATCTCAGAGCAGGAATGACAAACTTAGGCAGTGATGATCCCTTCTGAGGTGTAGACGACTAGGGGTACTTGGGGTGAAAAAAAGACACAGAGACCCGATGAAGGAGACACAAAATATCTGGTGTGAGAGAATGATTGGGCTGCAACAACTTGTACTTAACATGAATTCATGTTACATATCTGAACCACTAACTCACCCATCAATGTCTATGTGGTGGTGGGGGGGGTGGCAAACTGCTTCCACAGATCAGAATAGGATGTCAAAGGATTCAATGAAGGGCCACTGGTGCCCCTCTCGTGATACTGCCTAGCACACTAAACCCCATTGAGCAAGTTTCCTCCTACAAGTATCTGGGCATTACCTTTGATTCAGCACTCTCCTTCCATTCCCATATCAATGCCCTTTCTGCTGCCACCAATGTCAGGATTGGACTGTTATACTGCCATAGGGACTGCCTACCACAAGAGGCCCATAGATTGGCAATCACCTCCTCTATCCTGTCACTAATTGACTATGGGCTGCCCATCTATGCTGCAGCTGACAACACTGCGCTTGCAAGAATCCAGCTCTCTATAAACAAGGCCTGCAGGCTAATGCTGGGAGCCCCTAGGCGCACCCATACGTGCCTGCTGTACTTCACCATCAACTTGCTCAACCTTGAATAAAGACTCCGCTTCCAAACCTGCCTTCTTGTAAAACAGACCCTGCTAGGGCTCTCCCCCCTAGGGTTGCCACCTCCCTGCAGCATGCCTCCCCCTCAGTCTCCACCCGTAGCACTGTCAAAACCTCCCTTATTGTCCTCAGGTAAGGACCTCTATGGCCCAGAGATCCTTTTGCTATTGAGCTCCCTCCTGGTTCAATTCCCTCCCAGCCAATATAGCTGACTCCACTAAGCTTGGTCCTTTCAAGGTCTCCCTCAGAAGCCATTTGACAAGCACTTGCTACTGCAACTGCACATAATCCCCCACCTGCCCCTTACCTTCACCCCTAGGCTGGGTCTGCCTTGTCTACCTTTGCTGTATATACCTTGGGTCTCATGCAACATCTGCTGACTACTGTAATAAAATATCTCTGGTTGCTAACTGACGTGGCGCTCGTGTACCTATATTATGACTACTGTGATCTACCTATTACCAAGCATGTACAGCCAGTGAATGCCTGTAACACTGGTTGCTTTTTTAATATAAGCGTTATGAACCGTACTGTTTGTTTTGCTGTGATGTATTGCCTTTGTAAATGAGTCCATGACTCAAAGGTCTGTAAACCGATGATCTAATAAATAAATAAATAAATGATTTATAACAGAAAATCCCCTCTGCGAGACCCCCCTCCCCCCCCGCCAACAAAAGTCTAAGTAATCATTAAAATCTGTAGCATCAAATGACCATTTGAATGTTAGTTCTGGTCACATGACACTCACAAGTAGTCATTTACCTACTAAAAACAGATTTCTTCTTTTGAAAATGTTATTGGGCCTTTACGAGTTAGAGGTTACTTGCCAAGCTGGTGTCTAGGAATGCTTCTCTCTGCATCAGAATGAAAGCTTCTTACAATGCTGTGCTCCAACGCAAGCAAGGGCCATCTAACTGTAGCCTCTTAAGCATAGTGAATATAACACCCTATGTTTGCACCATGAGGCACTCAGCAGGAAACCCAGGCAAACATAACTCTCCTTCTCAATACCAATCTGATGTCTCTGATCTCCTGCAGTGACAAGTCACCTGAATGCTCCATGCTCATCTATTTCAGGCTGTTTTTATACAAGCGCACAAAGGTTAACAAGTTGCAGTCTTAGTGAGTGAATAGGGGGATTTCTCCAATCTGCCCTGCAAGTAGTTTTCTTTATGAGAAGAGTCTTTTAAAACACTATTTAGCAGACCTTTCTCTTAACCCAATAGGACAAGTATAATCCCTTGCAAGCCAAGATCTGGCAGATAAAGGATTACATCCCTGCCGGCAACCTTGCACTGGCATTGTGAGGGTCTGCGTCTGCTTGACGGCCCCACCCTGGGGGGCATGCCAGGGTGATCGGATGAGGCAAATCCTGGGGGCAAGGTGGGGGACCAGAGAGAGCGGGGGCTGAGCCTGCGACAGCTTGCGCCACGAAGCATAGTAAATTGAAAAAAACATCTCCCCTCCCTTCAGCTAAATTTTACATTTTAATGTTACTTATTTTAGGCAGAACAACTAAGGTTCTACAAATTACAGGATCCAGCATATTTAAGAGGAACAGCCCCCTTTCTAAGAATTGACTTGATTAATGCTTTGCATGTGTTACACTGTCACAGTCGGCATGGTCATAGTAAAATCATCCTAAGCTCGTCAGGGCAGGTTTTCTATTTAAACACCAGGTGTTTCAATTCGAAATCCGAGCTAACACCAAGGAGAAGGGACATTTGTAGTCATATCTGAAATATTCCTTTTAATTTGCCATTACTAATCACTGGGAAAGACTGGACCACCCAGTCTTGCTACTTTCAGTGACTCCATGTGACACGTGACCAGTGACCACAGACTTCTGCTTATTTGGCCATATACAGTTGTATGCTGGGCTGATGACACAGAATCAGTGTATTTCTGAGCGATGTTACTTTTTTTGTTGTATATAATTTGCTGCTTCTACCCTTTGTCATGTCTTAAAGCCTATCTACAAAGGTCGGGTCTGGCCCCAGCCACGAGGTCCCTACTGCTTACATGGTTACTGGATTTCAACCCCATGGACCTCCCTCTCAGTGGCAATGTCCAGTCAAGCTGGATCCAACCTCCCATGTCCTCCTGGACACAGAGGAGAGAGATCTGCAGGGCTCCAGATCTGCAAGTAGTGACTGGGGCCCCAATTACCTAGGCTACTCCTGCTCAAGGCAGGTTTTTCCTTTTTTTTTTTTGGTTCCAACCTCTAGAATGTCAGTGCACTGGCAGGCCCAAGCAGATGCATGCTGAGCGTACTTCATGTAGGCCCTGGTCAAAATCCCCCCCCCTCCCAGTCATGCAGCCACTGTACTACCACCTGTGGTCACCCATGTGGCAGTGTAGAAGTTACAGCATCAGCCCTCCCGCCCCACAGAAAGAGAGCAACCTCTGGGACGTTCAGTATTCCTCCACTCAATGGCTAGTCCTCAATGGGCCGAGCTCGTTCCTCAACTCGAGTTACCAGCATAGTGGCTAGTAACGCTCCTGCTGCGCCAATGAGCCGGTCTCTGAGCGGTCTTACTTGACATAACTGCCCAAGCCCATCTAGTGGCCGTTTCCGAGTGATGTGGACATCGCCTTACGAGTCCACTACCTCCCTGGGGGCAGTTTCTTAGCAATGCAAGTCACTGTACAAGCCCCACTGTAGCAGTTTCTAAACAGAGTTAGCATGTCAGCAGTTGAAGCATTCGCGTCAGTGTCTCACTAGGGTAAGGTACAGCATGGTGATTTGCTCTTGAGCATATCACTGAATCTGTCCTCAATTAGGAGGGACATCCCTTATTTTACCACATGGAAGGCATCCGTCCCAAATTTAGATGGTGCACTCCAGACCAACACACTGGTGCAGCTCTAGGGCTACCGCTTGTGGTGCAGGTCACCAGGATTCGGGAAGCCAGCCTGGGGTGGGGGAGAGAAGGAATTGGCTTCCCAGGGGGTGCTTTCCTCCACCGGGAAAGGGGGGGAGGGAGTGTCACCATCCTTGCTGTGATACTGCCACCTGGAAGATGTCAGCTGGGGGACATGCACTGCATGCATGTGTGCATTTGTCCTCCCCTTTATTCCAATGCCTCCAAGAGTATGCCATGAGAAAACTCTTGGCCCTGGTGCTGGCTCCTCCAAGGGACCCCGGGATGTCTGGGACGGTCCATGCCACTGTCTCCGCACTGACAAGATGCGCTATTGGGGGTATATCCCACCAATCTTCTACCCCTGGGGATATAAATAGAGGCTATGTGGTGGCGGACAGCAGACAGGGAAGGCAGGGGATGGGGAAAAGCCAGGAGAGGCCGGACACAAGGGGGGGCTTAAAATGTAAATTGTAAAACATAAAAAAAAAGTTGGTGTAACTCCATGAAAGTGTGAATGAAAAATTATTTTAATCTTTAATGCTCTAGTAACTGAAAAGTTTATTAAAAGTGCAAGTTTTGGGGTTTTTTTTTTGTTATCCGGGAGAGACACTATGCTGAAGCTTGTTTACAGGTGTGACCTAGAAGCACAAGGAAGTAAAGTGACTTGCTCAGGATCACACAGTATGCAAGTGAGAGCTGTGGGATTCAAACCCAGGTCTCCAGGTTCGCAGCTCACAGCCTTTTAACCACTGTGCTATACTTCCTCCTACAGAGATGTGACTTTGAATTTCCATGTTTGATAATGTGTTTTATACAAGGTTGAGCAGTACTGCATGCTGTGGGCCACTAAGGAGGGTGTCAAAGGGAAAACATAGGAGTGCAAGATGAAGTAAGAGGGAACTCAGAGTCCATAGTCTTTGCATCTCCAAGTCACTGCCCTGTGTAGCCATCACCCATCATGTACACCTCTGCAGCGCAGACTGGCCTAGTGATGTGGAAGAGCGAGAAGCTCAAGGACCACCTGGGTGTCACAAAAACAGAAAAACATCTGCTGCAACTACCAGATTTATTTATTCTGTATAGCCAGCATTATGAATATTTGTTTAATATTTTGAATAGCTGGTCTTAAAAAGCAGTCTTCCCCAAAAGACACAAAGGACGGTGCAGATCAATGCACACCTCTGAAAAGCTTCAGATGACTTTGAGCAGTGCCTTAGCTGCCACAGCACTGTGTCCCAGCCATGCATCAGCCCTCGACTACAATAACAAATTTCACAAGCACAAGGGGAATACAAACGGGCCAGTGCCATAAATATGCAAATCGAGGAGTAAGTGCTGGTGTGCTGTTGGGGAGGCGGCTCTGCCAGGTTCCACCTGACTGCTTTGTGATATAGTTTTTCATGGCTGACCCTTGGGGGCCAATTAGTTTAGTTAATGCATTGCACTGTCCACCACAGTCAAGAAGCAGTCTCCCTCAGCACTTAATAATTAGGAGAGATTTTCTGAAGTCTGCATTTATACTTAACTCTTCCTGCTCCAGAGCTAACTGATGGATTGAAGAGAGGCTCCAGTCCCAATAAAAAAAAAACTACAGTTGGTATCAGCAGAACTGCATTACTCGAACAGAATTTCAAGTCATCTGGTTCTTTGTTATTAAGGATATATATGGGAAAAGTGTATCGACGTTCCTTGCAATTAACTTATAGCGGAGGCTTATTCAAAAACTGAAGTCATAATCCCCCTGCTTGTGACATCACAGTTGGAATCTTTGGAAATCACTGGGATGTCATATAAGCAGGGCACTATGACGTCCATTTCCGACCAAGCCTTAGCTGTGGAGGAACAATGGTGACAAAAATCCAGTTTTCCTGTAGATGTCCTTCAAAATGAGGAATGTGATGGCTTAAACCAGCAGTGCACAACAGTGGTGAAAATTTTGACCCTTACCTTTGTAACCCTCTTGTTACCCCGGGGTTACTAGAATCCCAGTAAGACCTAGTGGTAGGCAGGGAAGGCAGCTTGTGAAACTCCAGTTAAATGGATTTCACACTGTCTCACTCTGTTCTCAGTCTCAGCTGAGACTGAGGGATGACATCACCATAGAACTATCGCAGCTGCATGAGCCACACTGGAATCTGCAGAAGGGAGTTAGATTAGAATGTTGGTAGTTTTGAACAGTCAGTTGGAGATTGTTGTGAGAGAAGCACAGCAGCTCTGTGCACAGGCTCTTGGAGCTTCAGCTCTGAAATAGAGCTACATTTAGGGAAAGGTGTGTGTTTCCGCCTAAAGAGGGACACAGTAAGCTGTTCCTTAAAGTGGGGGAGACCGCTGATTCGGGTCTCTGTGCCCCATCCCTCAGGGGATGGGGGGGAAGGTTTGCCTGCTATTCCAGGGGCAACCCCCTGGCTACTGCTAGAGAAGAAGCTGCCTTATTTTTCCCAAGTGTGTGGGGTACAAGAAGATTTCAAGATTCGTCTGTGGGGCACCTGCAACCGAAGGGTGAGTTCTGCTCTTTCTAAAGGGCCCATGTTTCATCCTGAACTGTGTTAAAGTGGAGATTGGACTGCTAAAGTTGTGGGAGGCCTAGAGTAATAGGCTTAGCCAAAAGTAAAAGTATGTTCAAGTCCAGCACAAGGGGAAAGTCAAGACATGTAGAGGAGATGTGACATACGTCTACCCTGTAATCTACATTGCCAGGCTTTCGAAAAGAGTTGTTTAGTGTCCAGAGAAATGGCCGGGTATGGATTGTGAGAACTGGAGGTGGGAGACCCCCCATCTTTAGTAACCAGGTCCACCTCTACGGATTTGCACTGTGGATTTCTACTTTGCCTCATGCACTTGGCCAGTGATGAGGGAAGTACCCAGACGTGGGATTGGAAGGAAAATTTCCCTTAATGAGTCGAAGGCTCTAAGGTGGTTTGCAGAGCCACCAGCAGGAAAATTGGTTCCTTCCCATATGGACCGCGATCAAGTGGCCGGGGGGAGCTGGGCCATGGGAGAACCCCAAGGAGTGTACAAGTCGGGCTGTGTACCCAAAGCTGCGTGCAAGTCCGGGCTCTGTGCCTGGTGGGTTCAGAGCCTGAGGGCTGGAATAGTGAAGAAGTGTTCTGTTGCTCTAATCTGCATTACCAGGAATGTAGCCCCGTGGGGGTCCGTCTATGCTTTGTTTGTTCAGTTTGGATGTGAATAAAAACCACACTTTAGAATCCCATTCCTGGTTTTGGACATTACAGTTATTGCTTCCTGTGTTCGGATTTACTTGGGTGCCCCTGTGCAGAGTATCCAAACCTAGGTCCCCTGTGCCGAGTAACCTAGTCCTCCCCGACCCCAGTCCCCACCAGGTACTGCTGTCAGCTTCAACAGCATGCCACCTGTCGTCTTGCAAAAAGGCAGGGGTGAGGGCGTTACCCCTTTTTATTCTATTTTAGGTTGCCCCTTATCTCTGACTTGTATGGAGACCCTACCCCCCATTTTGAGACTGCCTTAGCTCTTCTGTTCATGTTTAAAATAACAAAAAGGAGAACACCTTTTGATAAGGCTCGCATCATCACTGTTCTGTTTTTGAACACTGCATGCAGCAGACCCTTCTCCCCGATGTAAAGAGACTATAGGTGTACTAAGACAGCTGAGAAAACTGATGTAAACCTGGTATAAGCAAATATTTCAAATGCAAAAAAACTAAAGTGCTAAAGCAGACTCAAAATAGGGAAAGGGTGTCCTACATGACAGGAGGCGAGGGGCAATCTAAAATGGATGAAAAAACTGCATAGCTCAAAATCTTCACCATAACATTCACTGTGTAAAGTATTTCACTTCTAAGAAACCTTATATACTGCAGGTATTTCTCCTTCCGTGTGGTCTTCATTAAGAAATACATTTTCATAAATAAAGGACCCTTGTCCTCATATGATTTGCTGCTGCTGAAATGGTTGTGAGGTCATAGAAAACTGTGACTTCAGCAAAGGATTAAACAGCAGGAACAGACCAACTGTAGGGGACAAGGATCCAGTTTCCATGTACTGAAGAATAAAAGGAACTGAAATACAGTATTAAATCCGAGCTGAATTTTATCTAACATAGCAACATAAGGACTGATGCTCCAGATAAGGTTGGCATTCAAGAGTAAAGAACTCACCGTTTTTGACATTAGGTGAGTAAATAAAGGACTTTGGTTGGGCAATCATTCACAACAAGCATGTGTCTGAATCGAGAGGTATCCATGGCAACCAGGAACCTTGACAGCACAGCTCCAAATGCCTCATGGTTGCCATGGATACCTCGAGCTTGGACACGGGCTTGTTGTGTATGGATTCCCATATACATTTTTTTTTTTTTAACACAGTGCATGGGTAGCCAGCCATGTCTTGGAAAGGAAGAAAAATAAAATCATGAAAAATCAAATTTAGTCATATGGATTGCACTCTTTTTCAGCGCTGAATTCTGGAGCATACCAGTAGCGCTGAACACAGTGCGTCATTTCACATGATCACAAACACTTATCAGGCCATTCTGTAATGCAATTAAATAACTCGGATCACTCTTATGTCCCGAAGGGAATAGGCCTGATCATCAAGACGTGGAGCAGAACAGTTGCACTGTCCAACTGAATACAGTAAAACTGGAAGTGAAAAGGTGGGCATGTGGGGCTGTATCTTGTGTCTTCTAGCACTGTGTGTCTAACTGTGGCACTTAATGACAGGCAAACAGTGCCATAAGACTTTAGCGTCAGCAGCTTCAGTTAAGTAAAAAAAAAAAAAAAAAGTCAGCTCCTGGTATGCCTGTTAATGCAGCTGGAAGGCAGTGGCCATACGGCAGCCTTCCAACTTGTTGCCCTGCAGTAGTGACATCTTTGGTACAGCACAACAGCCATCATATAATAAATAATGAGTGTATTTCGATTTATAAAAAAGGCAAGCATTATGGACGAAAGTCTAATCTAGCTTGAAATTACCTATGAACCTATGACATCATTCCTGCAACACAAGGAAATTCTAGTAATGGATTCCTATCAGTAACAGCATTCCACCATACACTATAATATATTAGAAAATGGGCTTTTTATTTCCTGGTCTCTGACTGGTTGGTACGCCTTACAGGGGGTTACATTAACTTTCAATAGACGACCAGGAAATAAAAAGTGCCAGCCTCAGTGCCCCTTTACTCACTGAGGTAGCTTTCTGCCCAGCCTGCTTTTTGATTGGCTGAAAGCACCTAATTTAATTTAAAATTACCGCCATTTTTTTCTCTCGCTAAGTGAGAGATACTCTCCCAACGCTCCCTATTTCAGTGCCAGCTGTCAAAGAACTACACATCAACCTTCACTGGATGTATTGCTGGCTACCTTTATTTTTTTTTTTGTTTCGCATTTCAAATACACCATTTCCCCAGAGAGCTAGCAAGGAGCCCCCTGGTCCTGGTACAGCATTCTCGACTAGCATTTCCCGATCTGCTGCCAAAAAAGAATAAACTTCCAATCCATAGATCAAGAAATAGGCATCAGTACCTAATGGTTTCTGTCCATATACAGCTCTGTTCGTCCTTGCAGTTTCATACCTTCCACAGAGAGACCACATCAATAAAATGAACGGCAATCCTCTTCACACTCAAGCAGCGAGGACTGGCAACCACTAAAAATGAAAGACTAAAAAAAAAAAAACCCTGGAAGAAGTGAGCCCAGGTCATCAACATATGTAGCGAGGACTGGGAAAACTACAAAAGCCACTATTAAAATTCGGAAAGCAAACAGAACGCACTTCCTGCTTTCACGCCCAGGGTCAAATAAGGTCACGCTCCACCACGACGTTCTGATGCTGAAATGTTGGTTGAAAAACCAAAAAACGTTGTTTAAAACCATGTCACAGAACACTTGTCTGTCTTTTTTCTTTTCTGCATTGCGGGGTACTTGTTCCAGGAATAGCGGTGGGGAGAGTGAGGGAATAGCTGTGAAACGCTAGGCAACAGGACACGGAATACCTTAGAAAAGAGGGACTACTTTACAATCAAATTACTAAGCCTTCTGAATTTTTTTTTTTTCTTTTTTACAAATCTCACATTACACTGCCACAGTTAGCCCATTTTCTAAGCACAATAATGCCCTTCAGGGTGGGCGGTATGGGCAATACCGGACCTTCCAGGGGCTGCGGCGTCGGGCCTCACTACGCCCCTGGACAGTCTGTTATTGCCCAATACCGCCACCCTGTTGGGCATTATTGCTTGCATACTTGGATGGAGAATTTTCCCCATAGTCATTGTTTATTTTCCTGTATACGTGTAACTAGATTATCAATTAAAACTATTAACCTACACTAATCAAACAATTAAAAGTATATACATATGCTAATAACTAATAATCATGTTAGACAGGGTGTGTAGCCGAGTTGGATAATCGCCACGCCTCAGGCCGAGTGCGTCCAACAACTGAGGCATGACGTTATCACAAACAACACACACCCTGGAGGGAACTATTGTTATTATACAATGGCTCGTTGTTATATATAAAGTAAAAAAATAATTTTAAAGAATGTTTTTATTAGTGTGGAAAAATATTTTTGTTTCTTAAGAGGAGATGCAAAAAAAAAAAAAAAAGCTCAGCCTCCAAAAGATCATCAAGCTCAGCATCAAAAAGATCATCTGCAAGTTCACAGTGAGGCTGAGACTAGACCCATGATGTTGTACTGGGATAATATCACGGGTCCAGCCCAAGACTGACCAATCAAGAGTCCAGGATTTTTTCTTGCCATTGTATAATAAAAAGTATACGCCTACACTACATTATACCCTACGAGACAATACTAATAACACAATCAACACATCATTAGGAAGCCAGCCAAACCAATTAACAAGCTGCAAAAGAACCTGGTAAACACAGCCACTTAATAAAACACTCCCAAATTCAGAAATCCCCCAAACTCTTACATGTACTCATTACACACCATTCCCTCCTTGCTGCAAGAGGCCTTCAGGTGCCGTGACGTAATCGCAAACTGGAACTCCATAATAATAACCATCCTGATGTATTATAGTCAATAAACAATGGTTAAGGGTTGGAATATTAGGAAGTATACCCATCTTGGGGGCTAACTGTGGCAATAAAGCTACTTGCCCTTCGGGCTTGTCACCCTAATTAACCCCCTTGATGGGTACACATCCTTGTATACCACCCTTGCCCATTATTTATTCACTATATATATATTTCTTTTCCCCATAATGTCTTTACGCTCCTTGGCTATCGTGGACTTGGCTCCTGTCTGCCCTGCCCCACCATCCCCACTGTCCATCTCCCCGGCACACCACCCTGATCCAGGAGAGAAGAGCTGCCAGGCAGCCGCTCAATCCACTCCCAGCCCTCCACATCCCGCGCCCCCAGCCTGAGCTCATTCCCAACTCAGATCACTGGCATGACAAAAGTCACAATGCCTCAGCCCACTGCACCATCGGACCAGCTGATTATAATATAATTCTGATAAGTACAAGGGCTTCAGACTTAAACAACAGCTCTCTTTTTTTTTTTTTTTTTAAACTATTTTTCCCTCCGGTCACGGCTCGTGGAACCTTTTCTCGGGCATCCTGTCCATTTCCTGCCTGCCTGAGGCCCCTCCGGTCTGTGCCTCCTCTCTCCCCCGCCTCCCTGCAGCCAGCACCCCCCCCCGGTTTAACCCGCCCGGGGTGGTCGCCCCTCCTCTTGGGTGCTCTTCCACATCAGACTCCGGCTGCAGGTAAGGGCCCAGGTGGAGGACCTGGAAGGCTAGCTAGAGTGAGCCTGATGGTGGGAATGGATGACAGGTGCAATCACCTGTCCCATGAGCAGGTATTTTCCCTGTTCTGTGCCCCCGCGTGGCGCACTCCCGACACTCTGGTGCACGGCAACCCTGCCAGCATCAGCCACGCTAATTATGTGCCACCCGGCTTGTTGCAGTGCCACCGGTCTCCAGCAGGGGCCGCTGGCATGCCAGGTCATCCCAACCCTGCTTCCCCGGGGAGCAGAGCACCACAAGGGCACTCATCCTCAACCCTCCCCAGCTGACCCCCAGCGCCCTGAGTTCGTTCCTGAACCCGGGTCGCCAGCATAGCGTGAGGCGTGGCGTCAAGCGCCTCAACCCTCAGCACCACCGGGCTGGCCTACAACAGCTCCTTTTGAAATTTAGTTTATTCATTTCATCAGGAAGAAGCTCCGATGAGTAAGCTTATTTACAAGGAGGTCCTGGGTAGAACAGCATACAGTGTAAAAGGTACAGTGTATAAAAATATATACACTAGAATACAAAAGAATAGCGGTACAACTGCAGTGCAGTAATTAAAATTACATATGGTAGAATACATATAGAAAAATAATACATGAGGTGGGAGTGCATAACGAGAATTTAATGCACACCTGAGGTGTGGTATACTTTTTTTTTTTTTTTTTTTTTATTTACTCCCCGAGCCTGCCAGCCGCCATATACCTCAGCCCGGTTACGGGCCGCCTGCCTCTGTCCCCCAGATCGGCCGCTGTCCCCGATGCCCGTGGCTTTCCCACGGTGGGGCCTGCGGCACACCCCCCTTATGCACCGCAGGCACTGGGATTAGGTCGGGGAGCCCGGCCTGGGGAACACATCGAGGCCTGGCGGCGGGCTTCACTCTCGGCGGCAGGCAGGCTCCTTCTTTTTCGCTTTTTCCGGGGAGGCGGGGTCGTGCCATGATGTCACCATCCGCCCCGCCTCCGATGAGCTTACCAAGCCGCGGTCTGCGTAGGAACCCCCGGTCTCCACCAGGGGTTCCCATGCACCGCACGCTGCCCGTACCCTCCCCCCGGAGAAGGAGAGCTGTCTGCGGGCCTCGATCCTCCTCCCCGGCGGCCCTCCGGACGACCCGAGTCCGTTCCCCGAACTCCGGGTCGCCAGCCGCAAGCGGAAATTCAACCGCTGCGCTCGACAATAAGCGAGGGTGTGGTATACTACATAAACCCCAAGGGTGAAGCTCAAGGGATTTATCAAAGCATCCTACACCGGTGTGCATTAAATCTCAGCTTTGCACCCCCAATGTATTGTTTCATGTAATTGGGGAGACATTTTTCTCCAACCACATAAAAAATGCCTGGGTGTTGTTTAAGAACTGCTGCAAATATAAAGAACTGTGCATAGAAGATTAACTTTAGGAAAGATTATAGTCTTTTTCTTGTTCCCCCATTTGATTTTTTTTGGTTGCTTAAGGTCATCATTGTTGCCTCAGCAATATTTTAATCAGGTGCTTAGGTCAGTGATCATTCCCATTTCTGTGGAGATAAAAAAGAGAGAGATGAGATAGAGAGCGTGTAAATGTCTGAGCTAGGAACAGGAGCAGAGTCGCAAGGTTAGTGAATGAGAATTTAATGTTTTGGGTTTCTTGAAGGGTTTTTGAATGGTTTTCTCTGGCGAGAATTGTTCAGTGAGGTGTTTACAGTTTTGCTGACTGAAGACTGCATTTTACTGTGCTGTAAGTGAGTGTGTGATGTGCTGAAGAGAAGCTGGAGTGTGTTCACTGTTATAAGCCATGGGTTACAATGGCAAATTATAATCAGCTTCTTACATGAGAAAAAACGTCCCGTTATTACAAGAGAAAAAAGATACAAATTGCAGTGCAGTAACTGACGACACACAATGGATACAGTGAAGAACAGGTGATAAATCAGTGAAGAGTATAATACAACTTTGTATAGGCATTTATACAATAACATAAGTCAGGAGAAGTTGGGATATTTCAAAGCTTTCTCACACAGATACAAATATGTATGTTAATCACATTGTACACATTCTGCAGTAAGTTATAGTTTATGCTTTCTGGTAACTGCAGGAGCATGACTCTACAAACATTTTCCAAGAGTGATTTGAAGACGCCTTTACTTACTATATTGGGGAGCTTAAGTGTATCTTGCAATTTGTTCCATGCCCTAGGGAGGCTGCTACTAATAGCCATTTTCCATTGAGGGAGGAGAATCTTGGTGTTTCAAGTAGGATATAGGAGTTTCTTCTCAATGTATCAGTGCTACTGGAGCAGGTAATGAGCTCTGAGATATAATGTGGCAGCTTAATAGCTAATGTTTTATATGCCCGCATGTACAGATTTTTGAGTCTCCTCATGGCCAACAAAGCCCATCCCATGGAGCTGTAAAGAGTATAATGGTGAGTTCGGGGTGGAAAGTTTGTGATAAATCGAAGGGCCCTTTGATGTAGTATGTCTAGTTTGCTTAGATGTGTCAGGGGACACGGACTATAAATCAATTCAGCATAGTCCAGTAAGGGGAGGAGGAAAGTTGCTTGTACCGTCTTCCTAACATTTAATGGGAAGCAATTCTTATTTCTATAGAAAAACCCTAACATACCTATGGAACATTTCCAAAGTTTAAGATGGATATCGGTACTCATCCCAAAAAAAAAAATTCTTAAGAGTATTTCTTAAAAATCGACTAGGTCTTAGGTCCATCATCCCCGCCTGCTTCATAATCCAGTACGAATAAATATGCTGTGCACACATGTACAAATTCACAGGAACTCTCTATCCAGGGTATCCATTGATTCCCTAGGGAAACAGTAATGTGTCCAGGCTTACCCTGAAAGCTTTTGAAGTCTTCATGCCCACTGTATCTGTTGGTAGGCTGTCCCATGTGTAACCCCCTTGCAAATGGGGGTTCCCAAAAGTCTTCCAGGAGCTTGCCTGAATGCTCCAAGTCTGGGCAGTGTTCGGCGTCTGAGCTGTTTAAATGTGGTTCCAAGTGAGTGCTATTTGAGCCTCTGCGTACTGTCTCTTTAAGAGCTGTCTGCTTGCAGACTTAGTTTGTATGGGGACTGTATATTTAATGCTCGAATCCCGCCCGAGCTGCTGCCAATTCGCTCCGTTTCTGCCGTCACTACATGTGCAGAGGGAGCCTAAATGAAAGATGTAACTGTTTGCCTGAAACCAGTTAGAGTGTTAAGTAAAATGCTATTCGTCTAACTTACCTTTCTTGCAGCTGGAACTGTGTGTTGTTACCCTTCCATTACGGACCTAAACTGCTGTGCTGGGCCAACTGGGTTAAGGGTTCCCTAAAATGGAGCCTGTGGACAAATCAGAACTTGGACTCTTAATTTTGAGCCAGCCACAAGGGGATTGTATGGGCAGTGACTCTGGGAAATGTAGTTTCGACCTTGGTGCCTTTTTCTACCAACAGAGGGAGTCTTATTGTGAGCGACGGCTGAATCACCAACAGAATAGTGTGTAGCTAAAGGAAATGCCCTGCTCTGTGACTGGAAAGATCAGATCAGTTGTGGCAGTGAAAAGAGAAGGAGCTGTGTGCTTCTGCGGTGTATAGTTTTGCGCGGGATGTACGTGTGAGGCCCCGAGTTTCGGTCTGCAGCCTTTGTGAGTGCCAGCTTGGACTGAATCAGAGTTGTGAGGATAAAGAAGCGCTAGAAGTGTGGAAACCAGGCTCACCCTGTAGAAGACTGGAGAAATTGCTGAATGGCGCTCGGTCTGTCAGGAACTGAAGCTGCTGTGTGTGCTCCCGGGTATTTTGCAGTAACTGCGATTGGGATTGAGGAGCAGCCTGCCTGGCATAGTACTTTCCTTTTACATATGAATGTGCGTAGTGCTTGTGCGGAATCGCTATTTCAAATCCCCTGTACAGTGAATTGTGTGCTGAAGCTGGAAGTAAACCCTCAGCTTAATTCGGACTACATCCGATTGCTATCAACTGCAGTGGAGTTCAGTCACAAGGACCTTATCCTCATGCCCTGCTCTTCTGGCAATCCAGAGGGACATTTTCCATCCGATCCCCAACTTGGGTGTTGTGAGTACAAATCGGGGTATTCCCCTGCAGCTTGTTTTTAATCACAAGTGTGTCACCTAATTCTTGTTGTTTCACTGTTTCATGGACTGAGCCCTCCGGCTCCGGATTACAATTGGGTGTTGTGCATATATTTTCTTCTACAGGGCCCTATCCATCTGCACCTGCCGGCCAACCCTGGGCAACGGACCTGGCTAGCCCCCCCCCCCCAAAACCTGGGTACCCGGATTGCGACTTTTCAGACCCTGTATGCGTGCACAGTACTGTGATTTGAATATTTCCAAACCAAATCAACCTGATTGCCCCCATCCTTGTTACTGTCCCCTAAATAAATCAAATTTGTTGTTGTTATACTGTATACTGTCTGTGGGTGTTGGTACTTCTAGAAACAGTACTGTGTTTTGCTGTGTATATAGTTTAACCTTACTTTACAGGGGGTCCTCAGACGTGCTGCAGAATCAGTCTCGAGGGTAAGTGGTATCTATATGAGTGAACAGTGTGTATACGTGGGGTATTGGGGCTGTAACTCCGGTGTACTGTGTGAGCCGCTAGAGGGAATAAAAGGGGGTCTCAGTGTCCCAGAGGGCTGTGACCAACCTAGTCTAACCACTACAAACCCTGACCTCTGGGTGGAGGCACCCGCCATAGGACCTAGGCCCCCTCAACCCATCCGTAGTCAAACAGGCAGGGGTAGTAGCCCTTGGGATAGTGCCACCTAGGGGTTACACATGGGTACCCCAACCGCTAGGAAAATAAGTGCTTCCCAAGGTTACTCCTGAATTTACTGTCTCTTAGCTTCAGGGAATGCCCCTGTGTCCTGCTGGAGGACACCAGATTAAACAACTCTGTTCCATCTTGTCAGTACCCTTGATTATGCCAACAACTGAGATCATGCACCTTTCAGCCTCTTTTTCTCCATCATCAACACGTTAAGAGCCACCAGCCTGTGTGTGGAAGGGTGCCTGGTATTTATGTTCATATGCGCACTGTTTTCTAAAAAGTCTGCTGCAGTAGCATATCTGTCTTTTCTCTGCCTGTAGTGCCCCATTTTCAGGTTGGCCACCTGAGCGCAAAATGGGTGCTTTACTGTATTCTTCATTTTCTTGCGGTCTAGCGCTTTTATTTTTTCCTTTCTGCTCTGCATAGGAACAAATACGAGCCTTCCCTTGCCTCATTCACTGAGGTATAGTGTGTTCCAAAATCATAGCTTAAGCACAGGAACTTGGGCTGGAGCTACTCGAACCTGCGCATGAGACCGCGGATGTAGCTGCTGGTCTTAATGTGTTTTGTGTTTGTTCAGAAAGCCCTGCTCCCAGACTATTAAATAAAGCACACTGGGATAAGGTCTGGGAACAGGTAGTTAAGCGTAAGAACCATTAAAAAGTATAGTAGTTTGAGTGTTTAAAGTATAGATACACTGCAGCTAATCCTGTCTGCTATTGCTTCAGTGTGCAGTACTGTACAGAGCACCATGGACACATTGATTCAGTCTTGAGTGCACATTCCCTTTGTAAATAGCTCAAATGCAAATGTTATAAAGGGGTTTTAAAGCCACTGTGTTGAAAATTACAGTTGTGGTTATAAAAAGATATGAGCACACTTTTTAGAGTTTAGAGCATGACGTTTACAGCATGAAGCACCTTACTGGGCAGTCAGAATTCAGAAGTTGTGTGCTCCATGCTGTGTGACTGCTAAATATTGCACACTCTGAGACACTGTGTGTGGCAGTCTGCAATATTATCCCCAAAGCTCATGCTGTCCGTGGTTTTGGTTAGTTAGCATAAGATAGATTATCCCTTTTTATTTTAGGGTTGCTCTCATTGTAAACAAACAGCCTTTCACACTATTAGAACCTGAAGTTCACGCCTACCTGAAAACACAGGGACTGGGTGTGGTGCTCTCACTGAGGCTGTTTCTGCTGTCTCCTTAGGAGGCAGCCGGCCCTTTCCTTCTCTTAGTTATAGTTGGGGGAAGGGGAGGAGCCACCTGTTCCTGCAGCAATGCTGTTTATCTGTTATATTGTTTTGTTTTATGAACTTTAACATTAGCAAACATGTATAAAAGTAATTCATTCAGTTGAGCTCATGGTATTAAAATAATAAAATGACTGTGGGCTTTTTGCTGTAATAGTTGGTTTGAGGGAGGAGTCCGCAATAGCCACATGTTTATGCTTTACTATAAATGAGGTATCCTTTCAGGGAGACCTCAGATTCATCTTGGGATCAGCTGGTTACTGACCCCTCTGTTTAAGTCTGCTCCTTTCCAGACCTGTAGCCAACTCTATGTGCTGGTGAGGTGACTACTGCTGCCTGTACCTCAAGAAAGCAGGAGCTGAACACTAATTGAAGTTGTTTTTGTTCATTTTGTATTTTATTTGCCGAAATGCAGTTGATTTTGACGGCTTTTTAAGGTTTTTTTTTGTCTGCAATAAATTTCTGGTCTGGCAATTGCCTTTCCACCACCTTGCATCTCTGTGTCAGCGTCCATCAGTACACCCACAAACCACAACACTATGCTCACTGCTTTAGTCTTCCATATCCCTGATCATTTTGGTGGCAATGAGATGCACCCTCTCTACTACTGCCTCAGTGTTCCTTCTGTATTGAGGAGGCCAGAACTGCATGATGTTTTTGCTGGCTTGCAAGTAATCAATCTCTTTCCAGCAATCTATGGCCCTGTACACACTGGCAACTGATTATTAAACGTTATTAAAATCATTTTATAAATCGGTACCTAGCACGGTTGTCAGAGCGTCCACATTGCATTCCGACAACTCTGCTAGGAGAAGCAGGTTCCCAGGCATGACTGCGGTACCAAGTGTAAGCATTATGGGTACCGCACTGTGCCTCAATGCATGATGGGATACCCGTGAATGGGACCAAAAGCGATCGGGGAAAAAAAAAGCACATAATAGGAACCGGTGCTTCAAGGACTACTAGGCAATACAGGTATCACTTTTTTTTTTTTCAATCCTGTTTAAAAAAATACTTTTCCCGTAGGACAGGTTGCCTTAACCCATATTGCATCACGGTTTGCGTACACACTGCTGTTAACACAGATTAAGGCAACCTTGTTTAGCTAAAACCGTGCTAAAGACCACCTCTTTAGCAGGGTTTTAGTATGGTTTTAGAACACGGTTGTAACACGATTTTAACCGTGTTACAGTGTGAACGCAAACTGTGTTCCAGGAGCTTAAAACGGTTTAAGGCAGTTAAACCATTTTAAGCTCTCTAGTGTGTACAGGGCCAAAGGCTTTCTGTTCAGGATCAGTTTCCACAGGTCCCTTCTGAAATGGGGGATGGCGGGGCCCTTTCTGGCCCTTTTACCCTTATTACTTGCAGAAATGCAGATTTCAGTGGCCGCTTCAAGTAGCTTTTTCAACATATTCCATATAAGTTCTGAATTACCAGCCTCCTGCAGCTGCAAGCTCCTTCATCTTGGAAAAGTCAGATTAGACCTACTAAGAGCCCCAGACCTTACAAGACCTTCAAAGGTGTACCCGGTGCTTTACGATGACCCAGTGACAGCACTTTACAAAGAAGATTGCCACACATCCATAATGACAACAGTCGCTGCTTAGTTAAATCTGATGTCGGGAGAGCAAACACTTTTTCAAATTTGTTAACTTTCACAAGCCGTTGCAGTTGGATGCTGCGACTATATAATAACTAGGAAACTGGGCTCTTAGTAGGTCTTACTGACATCACTCCCATAGGCATTCTGGGAAAATTCCAACGGATCAAAGGCAATGAAAGAAGCCTGCATGGCTACTGCCAGGGGCCATAAAACTGGCATGGGAAAAAAAAAAATATTAAAAAAAACAATATTGACACTTGAAACAGAAAACCAGGAACAAACAGAAAAACAAAACCCCAATGCACAACATGTGTTTTTATAAGTTTTGCATGTAGTTTTCCTTTAAGGCTGAAATGCTGGGGGGGGGGGGGACCCTAAATCCCCACACATACACAATGCACAATTTTGGAGAATTTTCTTCAGCTTGAAATAAATGCTTAGATAGCCATAACTTGGCCAATTTAAAACATTTTGGGGCTCAAACATAAGGAAATGCTTAGTGAGGACCATCACCCCCACCACCACCACATTAGTCAACTGTAAATCGCCCCCAAAGAACAGGTTACTCACCTGTAACAGTAGTTCTAGGAGTGGTATATGTTGTTCATCTACACTCTTTGGCATGTCCCTTTCCCCTTTAAGATCAGCCGGAAGTCTTCAAGCTAGCTCCACCCACCCACCCGGGTGGTAGATACCTCGGCTCCGCCCCATGACGCCAGACCTTAGCCCACTGGAAGCCAGGTTGTGTGCGTCCGCAGCCAGGGAGGTCGGGTGGGTCTGTGTGGATGAACAACATATATCACTCCTAGAGCTACTGTTACAGGTGAGTGACCTGTTCTTCTAGAATCGTGGATATGTTGTTCGTCCACTCTCTCTGGCAGACTCCTAGCAGTTCTCCGGGAGGAGGGAGGCAAGGCGCACACCACCTACTTAGGGAACAGAGATTGGAGAACTGAGGTCCCAAAACCAGCATCCCGGCGAGACTCAAAGTCGATGTGGTAGTGGGCAATGAAGGTGTTTGCTGACTTCCAGGTAGCAGCCCGACAGATTTCCTGGATAGGGATGTCCCTGGAAGCAGCCACCAATGCAGCAGTATGGTGGGTAGAATGAGCTCTTACCCCTCTGGGAGGCTCCTTGCCCGCCAATTCATAGTACAGACTTATGCATGATGTTATCCATCTTGCTATGGTCCATTTTGGCTGCAGGTCTGCCAGAAGTGGCTTCAGCGTAGGTGATTAACAGCTGGCGAACCTCTCCCCGAATTTCTGCCATCCTCTCCTTATAATAGGAGAGAGCATGCCTGAGGTCCAAGGTATGGAGCCTGTACTCGGCATCTGAGGTGTAATTAGGGTAGTATACCAGCAGAGCCAGCACCTGGTTAAGGTGAAACTCTGACACCACCTTCGGAAGGAATTTCGGGTGCGGGCGCAGGACAGCTTTGCCCCTGTGGAAGACCAGATAAGGGGAGTCCACCGAAAGCACCTGGAGCTCCTCTGTCCTTCTCGCAGACGTGATAGCCACCAGGAAGGCCATCTTACACGACAAGTGTGACAGCTCACAATTGTGCATGGGTTCGAATGGCTTGCCCATGAGCTTTGCCAAAACCAGCAGTAGATCCCACGGAGGTGGAGGTTCACGCACCGGCGGGGATGTGAGATCCAGGCATTTGAAAAAGCGCCCAACCACTGTCTCCTGTGCCAATGTTGGCTGACCGGCCCGCGTCCGGTAAGCAGAAATGGCAGCCAGGTGCACCCTAAGGGTCGATGACCGTTTTTGGAGAGAGACCAAAGGTAGTCGAGAATGTTAGCCACAAAACAGGATAAGGGGTCAGGGATCCTTATCCCGACACCAAATGGAAAACCTTTTCCATTTGAAGGCATAACATTTCCTGGTCGATTCCTTTCGAGATGCCTCCATCATGGTGTAGGCATCTTCGGAAAGACCCAAAGCCTGGAACTCTAGCCGCTCAGGTACCAGGCAGTGAGGTGCAGTGATTGAAGGTCCAGATGGAAGACCTTCCCCTGGTTCAGAGATATCAGATCCAGGCGTGTATAAAGCCACTCCGGGGGCCTGCAGCTGAGACTGAGGAGAGCTGGATACCAGAACTGGCATGGCCAGTCTGGGGCTACCAGAATCACCATCTCCTTGTCCCTCCTCACCTTGGGTAACACCTTGTGGATCAAGGGAAATGGAGGGAAGGCATAGAGGAGGCCTGGAGTCCATGGTCTTGAGAAGGCATCCCCCTGCAGCGAGCTCTGCTGGGGGGGGGAGACATGATACAGCCTCAGCTTGGTGTTTTCCCTGGAGGCAAACAGGTCCATCACCGGTTTTCCCCAACGGGAGAACAGGCTGTAAGCTACCTCTGGATGGAGAGACCATTTGTGGGATGTCTGGCCTAAATGGCTGAGGGCATCTGCCAGTTGGTTCGAGACTCCTGCCACATGGCTGGCTAGGAGATCCACCTCCAACCGGCTTCGGGGGTCCAGATGCAGAGCGCCTCCTTGCATAGCAGACAGGAGCGCGTGCCGCCCTGTCTGTTGAGGTAGTACATGGTCGTGGTATTGTCCGTCTGGACTTGAACCACTTGACCCTGGAGCTGAGGAGCGAAAGCTGACTATGCTAGTCTGACTGCTCTGAGTTCCAACAGGTTGATGTGGAATCGGGGTTCCAGAACCCATGGGCCCTGTTGTCCCCCATGTGGGCTCCCCAGCCCATGAGAGAGGCACTGGTTGTAAGGACAACTGTCAGCTCAGGGCGAACAAACGGGATCCCTTCCTGCAACCGGTCTGGGGCAGTCCACCACTGGAGAGCGTCCCACATCTTTTGGGTTACAGTGATCAGCTGGTTGAAATGACCATGGCATTGAGTCCACTGGGCAGCCAGCTCCCACTGGAGGGGGCGCATGTGCAATCAAGCCCAATGGACCACTGAGGTGCATGTCGCCATGTAGCCCAGAAGGCGCAGAAAGTCCCGGGCACGGCGCAAGTGCCCAACCAGAAATGACTGGGCAAAGGAGGAAAGAACCTCCGCCATGTCTGCCGGGAGCCGAGCTCTGGCTTGACAAGAGTCGAGCTCTGCCCCGATGAAGTCCGTCACCTGGGAAGGTACGA
Source organism: Neoceratodus forsteri (assembly GCA_016271365.2). NCBI lineage: Eukaryota > Metazoa > Chordata > Ceratodontiformes > Ceratodontidae > Neoceratodus > Neoceratodus forsteri. The sequence goes on from CM028132.1 coordinate 431,612,765, forward strand.
GTTCCGACTTGGCCTCGTTGATCAGGAGGCCGAGCTGGGAGCAGGTTTGGAGGGCCAGATCCCTGGACCTCTCCACTTCTTGTCAGGTGGAACCTGCTGGGAGCTGATCGTTGAGGTAGGAGTAAATTCTGACCCCCCCCCCAGCACCGGAGGTGGGCCTCCACCACTGCAATGCATTTGGTGAAGACCAGTGGGGCTGATGACAGGCCGAATGGCATGGCTCGGAACTCGTACAGGGTCCCTTCGACCCTGAAGTGGAGGAACCGCTGATGGGATGGATGGATTGGGATGTGAAAAAACACATCCTGCAGATACAGTGAACAGAACCATATGTTTCGCTCCAAGGATGGTCTGATCTGGGACAGAGTGACCATCTGAAAGGTGCGTGACCTGAGAAATTGATTCAGGTCATGGAGATCTAGAATAAGGCACCAGCCATCCATCCACTTGGGCACCAGGAAGTACCTGGAGACAAAGCCTGGGTCTTCTGGAAGATCTGCCACTGAAGCTGCTGCCTCCTTGAGGAGGAGTTGAGCAATGTCATGTTGAAGAGCCGACTTAGTATGGACGGATACTGTTTCCTCCAGAGGGGCGCGGGCTCAGCTAGGAGGGTACTGCTCAAATTCCAGATGCAGTCCCTGACTGACCACTTCGAGAACCCACCTGTCCGTGGTAACAGCAAATCAGGAGGAAAGGAAGTGATGAAGCCGGCCCCCCACAGAAGGACCCAGAGCTGGCATGACGGAGATAGGGGTGGCAGCCCCTATCCTGTCACTGAACAGGCTTAGAGGAGGAGAAGGCTCCAGGACCCGAGCCTCGACCCCCCCCTTTTGTGGGCCTGTTGAGGTCCAAGCTTGGGGAGAGGGCGCCAAGCTTGAGCCTGCTGCTGATGCTGCTGACCTCCTTCGTAGGAGGACTGCTGGACCGCAGGGGAAGAGTGTCAAAAAGGGTTCTTTTTCTTCTGCTGGTTCTTGCTCAAAGAACTCCTGGCAGAAGTGGCGTCCAAGGTGGCACTGGATTGTTCAGTGCGCGAAGGTGATCAGCCACTTCTGGACCAAACAAGTCAGTCCTGAGGAAAGGCACATCAGCTAACTTATGCAGAGTATCTGCTGGGAAGGAGGATAACCTCAGCCAAGCCCTGTGGCGAGAGGCCACTGTGGATGCCATCGAGCGGGCACAAGAATCCCCAATGTCCAGGGCCGTCTGGAGCTGTCTGGCAACAGCACAGCCCTGGTCACGGACTTGCTTAACCGTGGTTTGCATGTCTGCTGGGAGATGTGGGAGGACTTCAACTAATGACCAGAGAAGGGCATGAGAGAAGTGTGTCATGATGACGGCCGAACTGGCCTGATGAAGGCCCAAGGAGGAAGTCGCATAGACTTTCCGCATTGAATGGTCCACGAGCTTGGACTCCTTATTGGGGGGATGGTCAGTGTCGGCAGAACTGCCAGTACACCTGAACACAGAGGTGGTCACCAAGCTCTCGGTTGAAGGGTGCTCAGTGAACCTCGCAAGGGACCCCATGGGAACTGCGTACTTGCGGGCCATGTGGGCAGACGGTGCTGGACATGAGGCAGGGCGCTGCCATAGTTCGAGTGCTGGGCCAACAATGGCCTCGGCCACAGGAAAGACCTCCATCGGGGTGTTCCCTCTCTTCAGGATGTCCGTGATAGGGTACACCGCCTTTTTCTGGATGGGCTCCAGGAGCATCCCTGTGGAATCAGAGAAGAGACGGAGGATCCCCTGGAAGGAGGAAGGGTCTTCATCCCTGTGCTAACGGATGACTCATCACCCCTTGGATGTGACTGGAGTCCAGTGACGTCCGAGTCCAAGGAGTTGGGATACAGCAGTTTGCCGCCCAAGTCACCCTCGACCCGTTGAGGACAGTCCGGGGTGACTGTGACAGACAGACGTTGGGGAAGCCCGGTATCTGGTCAGTCCTCTTTGGAAGGAGCCCCTCCCACAGGCTGCTTAGGTGGCAGCTCCACCACTATCGGTGGGGGGGACCGGCAAAGGCTGAACTGGAGGACGGGCTGGCCCCGTGGGCAGAATGACAAGGGCTTGGTTTCCAGGGTCGGCAGCTGGCCTGGGAGGCGAAAGCCAAGCAATGGCCGGGGTAGGCGGCAGGGCCGGCTTCTACCCAGTCAAAATCAGCTGTTGCCACATAAGATCCTCGTAGCGCCGGAGTTTCCGTCGGAGCCTCTCCTCATCTGAGGAGGACAAGGACAACCTGTGGCATCGCCTCTTCTTGGAGCGCTTATGGCTCTTCCTTGGCCTTTTGGCCGAGGGGGTTCTGGACCTCGATCGAGATCGGGCGGGCTGACTCGGTCGCTCGGGAAACACCAGAGGGATTGGTGAAACCTGGGGGATCAGGAACCAGGACCTCGATGGGGACACCAGCTGGCTGGGTCTCCTCATCAGGGAACACCAGGACCAGAGTCATATCCAAGGAGTCGTCGGCCATGGCCAGCGACAGAGGCTTGATCAGGTCGAGAATGATCTCAACTTAGTCAACCCCCTCCACGGTCGTCTGGCCAGACGGAAGGTCCGTGAAGCCTGCGGCCGAGGAAGCGATCTCAACCGAGGTCAAGACCGCATGCTCCTGAGACCTTTCTTGGTCCCAAGAGTGCCTTCGTCGAAACAAAGACTTTTCTCTCTTCTGACAATGGGAGGAGTGCGAGCCCGCAGGTGCCTCACGCTGGGTGGGGAGAGACTAGCACAACTCCTTAAAAGAACCTGTGAAGGTGGAGCCCAGGTTGAGAGGAACGAAGAAGCTTCGATTAGCCAAAGCACTAGCGGCGGCTTCTTCGAATGCCTTTGTGCATTCCAGCTGCTCGGCAGAGCCCACGGCCGTGGAAACTGCCCACCTAGCCTCCTTAGACTTCACCGGAAGTTCCTTTTTTCCAGTCTCCCCAACTTCAAGCGCACCAAGAGATCTTCCAGGATGTTGGGATGGAAGGCGAGGCAAAAGCTGCAAGATGAAGTGTCATGGCCGACACCTAGGCAGTAGACGCATGTGAGATGGAGATTGGTGTGCGACATCTTCTGGCTGCAAGGACACCGGCGAAATCCCGGAGAAGATTTCTCTTCCATAATCGAAGACGCAAAAGCGCGATTGCTAACGCGAACGAGTTTTAGTTTTGGTAACAATGAGGGCTTGAAAGCCAGGGCCTACGAAATGCATGAGCATGAGGGAGGCAACCTGCATCTTCCAGCTGAAAGGAAGATCTGGCGTCATGGGGCGGAGCTGAGGTATATACCACCCAGGTGGGTGGGAGGAGCTAGGTTGAAGACTTTTGGCTGATCTTAAAAGGGAAAGGGACATGCCAAAGAGTGTGAATGAACAACATATCCACGATCCTAGAAAGTGTGTTTCAACTGTTCTGCAAACATGCATTAATTTATAGGGATTCACCAACCAATCTACAACACAGGGCAACAATTATTTGTACAATAATGTTGAAGAGGATGGCCAGATTCAGCTATTCTGCTGGTCTGCAGTGCTATGTACAGCCGCCACTGGCATCATTCTTATATTATAAAGGAGAAGGGCCCCTGTCATGAACAAGCACTAAGTGGAAATGAAAATTGCGTACCTACCGTAATTCTTGATCTTCTCTTGTATCTTCACCATTCATTACTTACTGGGTGTAAGCCGGAGGCGCGCACCCGTCACGGAACTTTTTTTTTTTTAAACTTTGGCTAACGGCACCGCCCTCGAGAGTGACGTCATGCGCGAGGGGCGGCCGTTAGTAGCGACCGACTCCTCCTCCAACTCAGTTCTGTGAGCCGGAGAGGCAAAAGCGAGAGCAGAGAATAGAGATAGCGAGGCAAGATAGCCAAGGGATAGCAAAGCAAGGAATAAGCCGATGGAGGAAGGACAGAGGAGATAAGAGTATCCCTAACCTAGGGACTGCAGGGCCTCCTTACCTGGGCGACTCTAGGAGGAGAGAAAAGGAAGGAAATGAGAAAGATAAAGAAGAAGAAGAGAGAGATGATGGATGTTGAAGGGACCAGAATGCCCAAAGCGAGCATAGTTAGCTATAGCTGAAGGCTCGAGCTAACAGGGAAGCAAGAATCCCGGAGATAGAGCTGAAGAGAGGTTCACCAAACCCGCTAGACAGACTCAGGAAGGCATAGTCCTCATCTTCAACATGCCATTGTTGTTGATACCCCTTAGGGCTCCTGGCCAGAAGGCCTTTAACGGAGGACACCGAGGACGGAAGAATAAACCCCAGGCAACATGAGAGCGCTGCTCAGGGTTTAGAAATGGAAAATGTAAGCCTTTCAGGCGTTTTAAGCATAAAGTGGGACTCAGACAGACTCGCCAAGGCAGGCCAGAGGCTTAGGCTGGCTGGGATTGGTTATGGTCAGCACTGCTCTTCTGTAAAACTGTCCAGGAGGACACTTGAAAGGAAAAACCAATCATCAAAATCTCACGAGAAGGGTTGCCTGCCCTCTCATCTCCCTTCTTGTTTGTTTTCCTTTTTTTTTTTTTAAACAGATAATCATTTGCAGGCTAGGAGCATGACCCCAATACCAAGAATGCCTATAGCAGTCGAAGAGAGTTCCCTCAGCAATTTTTCCTTTTTTTTTTTAGAAAAAAAAGAAAAACAGACGTGCTCATTCCTCCGCTCTGCAAGGCAAGAATTAGAGAAGGGGGAGGGGTTTTTGATTCTAGGGCGCAACAGCTGGAGCACAGGATTGCAGGATCAAAACTGAATAGTCTGAGCCAGGCTAAAACCCCAGAGGTATCTCGCCCGAGGGATGGCAAGATATAGTTGTGCAGTTTGATCGCCAATGCAAATCCACGAGATGGCCCAAGAATCTTAGAGTAAATAATTTTTCTGGAGAAATAAGAACCCTCCCCCCCAAGATATAGATTTTTTTTTTTTTGGAAAAATTGAGCAACTCTTCCTATCTTTTATAGTTTTTTTTTTGTTTTAATATTTATTTTGCAGAGAGAGGAAGGAGACGGGAGGTGGAGAAGCCACAGGAAGAGGCCACTGAGGGGATGGTGGGCGGGTGTAAGTAATGAATGGTGAAGATACAAGAGAAGATCAAGAATTACGGTAGGTACGTAATTTTCATATCTTCCCTTGTCAATCTTCACCATTCATTACTCCTAGGTGATACAAGCTCCTCTTCCCCGGAGAGGGAGGGAAGAGCCATACCCTGAGGGAACAAGACCCTCAGCCTTCTGCTGGTGAGAAACAGAAGGAGAAGACCCTGGCTTATTCAGAAAGCCTAAGTGGGGAAGAGCTAGGAGGTGCCTCCCGAGGCCAGGAGACGGAGGGAGCCCTGTAAAAGTCTCCCAGCTCTAGAGGAAAAAAGAGCGGGTCCCCAGGCGGGCCAGTCACCCTACGCGGGCCAGGGGTGACAACCTGGAAAGAGCGAAACCATGCGTCCACCACTGATGCAGATCGCTGTCCCGCTAGCCTGGAAGCCACCTCATTGGCGCCATAAGATGCCCTGCTTGGTGTCTTGCCAGCTCCAGGCCTACTGCGGAGAGGGCAATGGCTTGTCTGGTTTGCTGCGTGTCAGGCATTGATGCCAACAGCTGGGACATCATCGACCACAAATGCGGTTGTAGGCAGCGTGGTGAGCCTGATGAGATGCAATACAGGCACTTGCGAAGAAGAGAACACTCTTGCTAACGGTCGAACTGGAGAGAGTCGCATCCGGTGGGCGGTCGTGCGCCAGGCAGCGGCGCCCAGAAGGAGTATCTAGGTAAACCAAACCAGAGGGCGGGTTGGGAAGGGAACCTAGAGACTCTGAGGGGGCACAATACCTACGCTGACAGTCAGCCGGGGCTGGAGAAGAAGCGGCTGGGGACTGCCAGGACCGGATAGACGCCTCCTGGAAGGGGATAGGCCAGGAAGGTACCACCAAATGCTGGGCACTGAATTCACCAAGGAATTCTCGCGTCTCCCGTTGGGTACTGTCCCTCTGAACATAGGAAATCCGAAGATCCCTCACCATCCTCGAGAGGAAACGCTGATATTCTGTGAAATCAGCATCGGAGGAAAGATAAGCAGGGGGTTCCTCTCCCTCAGAGGATGATGGGGAGCTGGAATGTCCAGAGGATTCCTGCGGCAGTGGGGAGAGTCGAAAGACCCGCTCATGCATGTATCTAACATATGAGGGGAAGGCCGCCAGAGAACCCTGAACTGCTCCCAGGATAACGGACCCGTAGGACAGACATGGCCTGGGAGGCGGGGTGGTGAAGGCAGAGAGATGGGAGAGGGGCACCTCCGAGGAGGCAACTGCTCTCTGCGAGGGCTCTGGAATCCGGGGAAAGGAGCCCTAGTAGGAGGGATCCCAGATATCAGACCAGGCCGCAGAACGGAACTCTGGGGAAGCGGAGCCTGGAAGAGCCCTGGGGGAGAACCTCCCCTGTGACGACGCCGGGACTGCATGGATCCAGAAGGGCAGTCCGCACAAACACAGCCGGAGGACACCCTAGAACCCTGGAGGGAGGGGCGAGGCTCTGCACTATGGCTCCTGGCCACCCCGAGGTGGCCAAAGAAGACAGAGTGGCAGACCCCCTGCACCTCAACCCCTCGGACTCCGAGAGGGCCCTCCTCCTCGACCACAGCGTCCCCCTGTCCCTAGAGGCCAACAGCACCCAGGGGTAGCTGTCACGGGCCTCAGAGGGGCCTCCCCTCCGTCACCCCACGCCTGCCCGAGGCTCCAGCCACCCCAGCCGGGAACCCTCAGGAGATGACGGTGGGGGACAGGGGAGGGCCCAGCTGCGCCACCTGGCACCCTAGCCACGGGACCCAGACCCTGAAGAGTGGGGTGCCAGGATGGAGATCAATCATCGCCCTCCGAGGAGGACGAGACCAGCTGGACCTCGATGCTGGCCACCCAGGGGTCCCCGAGGCCACAGGGCATGAAGCGACCCAGTACCAGAGTGACGCCGCCCCCACGCTGGTAGCAGCCAGGCCTAATTCCACACCCCAATGGCGCCAGGCTAGGCACCGCCTGGAGAAGGACAAGGCCCGCAGCGCCGCGCCCGGCGTCGGGCGGCCTGGCACCGCCGATAGCGCTACCATGTCCATCGGCACCGCGGCAGCGCCCGAGGCCCAAAACGGCACCGCCAGCGAGCGCCACCTCGATCACGGCTCGCCGAGCGGTGCGGGATCCAAAGGCGCGGGCAGGCGACACGCCTCGATCACCGGCACATGACGGCGCGGGATCGGCTCGCGGGCGGCGTGAGTCCACCGAGCCAGGCCCAAAAGTCGAGGGCCTCGACCGCGAGAGCCTGCACCTCCGAGGTGACTGCCGGCCGGTGTCTGCGTCGTGGTCGGGAGGACTACTGACGCTCCTAACACCGCAGAAGAGGCCTCCTCCTCGGCAGAATAGGCAGGAGACCCCTCCTCTCGGACCGTATAGACCGGGAGGGACCCGGGAAGAGCCTAACGACCTGCCCAAGAATCCGAGAGCGCGTCCCCGAAGGTCGGCGGGGCCTTGCCGGCTACATGCGGTTCGAGGCAGCGCGGTCCATCGAGAAACAGGCGTCCGCAGATCCATATCATGGTTGGGTCCCAGGCAGCGAAGGCAAAGCGGCATGCGGTCCGGGGCGGAGACCGGCCACAGGAGCACCGGCGCATGGGAGGCGCGGCCCGTCTTAAGCGATTAGCTCCCGAACCGGACATAACGCGAAATTAACAAGACTAAAACACAGTAGGAAACACACCCGGCGCCGTTAGATAGAAAAAAGGAACAGTCTTACCGGATCGGCGTCGAGTGCGAAGAAAAACCAGGAGTCGGTACACTACCATGCAGTTAAGGACGCTTCACACGCGAGCAGGTGCTGCCTCGACGGCGGGAGAAACAGAACTGAGTTGGAGGAGGTGAAGTCGCTAACAAGCAGCGCCTCGCGCATGGCGTCACTCTCGAGGCGGTGCTGTTAGCCAAAGTTTAAAAAAAAAAAAGCTCCCGTGACGGGTGCGCGCCTCCGGCTTACACCCAGTAAGTAATGAATGGTGAAGATACAAGGGAAGATCAGCCTATTGCCCAGGACTCAAAAATTGCTGGTCGTGGACATCAGGCAATAGAATTTCCCATCCCTGTCCCTTAGCAGCACCAGACATATATACTGCAGCAGCATCCATACCAGTCTCCGAAATACACCCCACCACCAGCCTCCGAAATACACCCCACCACCAGCCTCCGAAATACACCCCACCACCACCTTGTTTTGAGGATCATTTCTAGTAAAAATGTTGGACACCAAAAAGATCAATAGTCAGAGCCCAAATTCAGCAATCTATTTTTCATAAAATTAATGAAGCACAAAACAAATGGTTGTATTTGGTTACCCACCAGCCTCTACTGAAGACACAGGAATGCAACTGCTTTGGTTGTAATGAATTGCACCACTACCATCATTTGTTTTTCTCACTTAAAACAAATCGTTCAAGCCTTTACAGCAGACAGGACCTTTTGAAATATTTATGCAAAGAACATTAGCTTTCGACTTATCTTTATTACAAACTGTACTCTAACAAGATAAAAAGGCAGTGCCTCCAAATTCGGCTTCTCTGCATAGGCTCTACAACTGTTCAAGCGCTCTCTTTTTTTTTTTTTAACTCTATTTTGTGCACTAGATATATCCCTTGTCAGCACACTGGTACCCACGAACCCCTCTCCCACCCAGTATCTCTCTCACTGCCCAGACCAGGAGACCCGTGAGTTACCCACAGGGCTCCTCAGGAGGGGGTGGAGACCAAAATCTACCCTGTGTCCCAGCAGAGACTTATGTTTGGTGTCATTCGGGTGTGGATGCTGCAGGTCCCAGATGTCATTCTGCACTGCCTCTAGAGGGCATATCCTTTTGTGCAATGACGGCCAGGTGTGGCTACACGTGCCCCCACGCAAGTTGCCCTGCCATTACCTCCCTTCCAATTCTCGCAGGGTCTGGTCTTTGTACTCCTAGCTTCCACTAGGAGTCATTATGACCACGGGTGCTCAAGCCCACTCCCCAGGTGGAAAAGAGCAGTCCAGTGGACAATCATCCTATCTCCCCCGGCCGACCCTGATGCTTTGGCACATTCACAAATCCAGCTGTTCAAGCTCTTATCACAACAGGATCCAATTCTACATTTCTACTGCACTTGTTTATTTAATTTTTGTTGACTGGGAAAGGAAGCCTAGTCGATACTGCCTATTTTCATCCTCATCTGGAATTTGGGGGATACAGATGCAAACCAACTGAAATTAATTGAACTACATTAAGCTGTTGGGGGTATTTTAGCGAATGGGGGAAATATGGCCAGGATACTGGGGAAATTCCCATTTTCTTTTCAAGAAATGCCATGGGATCTTTTATGTCCACCTGAACAGCCACCAGAAAAGAAATTCAGGACCTTGGTTTGTCGACTCTTCAGAAAGATGGCACTCCCAGACAGCATCACCTCAGTACTGCACTTGTGTGCCAGTGTTTTATGGTAAGAGACCAATCCTGGAGTAGGGCTAGAACCCATGACCTTCTGGCACAGAGCCGAAAGTGTTACCAACTGAGTCACACTGACTTAACATGTGTAGTGCTCCCTTCTCAGTCGCAAGGTGTGGGGATTGCAAAACTGGGGGCAAACAGCCTCCTCACTGCGATCACATACCTGGTAGCTACACACAAACGACTGGTGATCACGTGGCGGGGGGGGGGTTCTGTGGCAATTAAGTTGGAATGCCAATGTGAATCTAAACATCAGTGTGTGCAAGAAGGTTTTGCACATAGTAATTATGGACACCCATGGACATCTGTGCATGGGACAGCACCAGCTGAATGGCACAGTGCCAAGGACAGAGGCTATGAGACAGACACTACCACCTTTGTCAGCACCCCCCCCCACCTGACCTGTACCATAAAAGCCCACTTCTAGGGCAAACTAAAATGTCCCATGTGGAGTTCTTTCATTTGCCCCCTGGTGATCCATTGACCCCTTCGCAGCCCAGATAAAGTCCCTGGCATCCAGAGGAACCCCCTCCCTCCACAGCCTTGTTTCCTCACAGGTACAATCCGATGATCAGATTCCATGACAGTCTCTGTGCCCATCAGCTCCAATGGTTCCGACTGCAAGTTTGCTAACTTTTTGCCCAGAATAACAAGAGCTGCTCCGCTTTGCGAATGACAGGCTTTGCCCTTTTCAGAAGAGCCCCGACTCCCCCTTCTGCACACAGTTACAGGTAAGTTAGAGAACAAGCGAGGAAGTATGTGAAACCCTTTGAGCAATTTTCGGATCTGCAATCAAGGGACTGGCACAACACTGTTAAGGCAATAAATTTGTGACAGATCCGTGAGACTGAAATTGTGTTCACAGCATCTCAAAGACCTGTATAAAACAATTTATGCCATGGGAGGGATGAATAAAACAGCTGAATATATGGGGATACACAATGGCCTGACTCAGAATATGCCATTTATCTTCACGAGTGAGGGGGCAGGACCGTAACTCATGAGTGGCAAAGCACAAATCAGTTATGTAAATTCTTTCCCCTTAAGTGATGATAAATGTCATATTCTGAGAGAAGCCATTGTGTGTCCAATTTATACAATATATTTAAAACTGTAAAGCTTTCAGAGTCATTCATTCCTTTTTTTTTTTTGCATTATTTCTTTATTCCCCTATGTGCTCTGGGACCTGCCACTCCTTCAGGCCACCATGGTCTCAGACAACCCCTACTACTCTCATGAGCCTCCTTACCTCATATATTCCAGCCTTCCCCGGGGTAACCCGATGTAACCATTCGCCGGGTGGGTCCCTCTCCTTCAAAGGGGAAGACACCGGGGGCGGGCATCCAGCACACACTCTATTTGGCCCCAGGGTGCTGCTGAGGTGGACATGGCTCCACTGGGAGTTTCAGAGGTGTCGGCAGACTGGCAGCCGTCATCCGGCCAATCCTGGAGTGGTTTCTGCTTTTCTGGTGTTTCCCCTATTGCAACCCTCATGCAGTGCTTCCGATCTCCACCAGGGGCAGCTGCAGAGCGATGCAGCCCTGCTCCCCACCCCAGGAGAGGACAGCAGTCCAACTGATGCTTAATCCTCTCCTCTCCTCCCCTGCTGATCCCCAACAACCCGGGTCACCAGCGTGGTGCGAGGTAAGGCGCCAGCACCTCAGCCCTCTGCGTCACCAGGCCGACTCAGATTCATTCTTTTAATGGAGATTTAACTGTTCCTCCTTTCTAATTTCACTGCTCTGTTTCAAGTGCAGTAAAGGTCATTGTGATGTCATCTGGCACTGTGCAAGTTGCTCTCCCATTGGTTAAAAGCTCCTTTGTGACAACCTAGAATGGAAATAAACAGGCACGATCCACCTTACAAGAAATAAATGCTTTATTTTCATTTAGAATGCTTCAGTGGGTAAAATAAATCCTTTATCTGTATGGTTTGACTCTCAGATAGTATTTTTTATTTATTTGAAAAGAATAATTACCTACCATAACAGTAGGTCTTTGAGGGAATCTCCTCCATTGAGCCATATCACGGAACTGTAAGCTGTCAGCATCAAGACCACCCAGAAATGTTTTGCTGGCTGAGGCCGCCCATTTCTTCGTGCCTCGCTGGTGCCTATATAAGGTGGGCATCCCCAGCATGCCTCAGTTCCCCACGGGGAGACGAGCTCAGAGAATCCTCGGACTGGCAGGGACCAACACAACGAGGACCAAAACCAGGCACACAGGTGAGGATATGGAAACCTGAGTACAGATGCCAAAGGAGACATCAGAGGAGAACCAGCTTACGAGAGTAGGCAGGAAGGTCACCCATCACCCGACCGGGGTGGGGGGCAGGTGGGAGGGAAAGCTGTGACACTGTGGAGGAGATTCCCTTGAAGATCTACTGTTAAGGTAGGTAACTATTCTGTAGACAACAGGAGTGGAGGTGAAAATGACAAGATAAAAAAGATATCTTGGTGACATCAGTAATAGCAAGATATCAAAAAAATATCACTGTTACTGTTATCACAATGGATATCTTTTAAGTTACTGTCATCACAGTGGAATACTGAACCAATCAGAGAGCAGCTTCTACAATGCTGACGATCTCATAATGCCTAGTGCAGCACTAAAGCAGGCAGTTAAAATCAAAGAAAAGCAGCAACATTTTTAAAAAAAAACTGCAGATTTAAAAGCTATAACTTGTAAATTACTGTTGTATATATCAAATATACAATAGCCTGACTCAAAATAGGCAATTTATCATCACTTGTGATGTGAGTGGGCAGGACTTTGATAACTCACTTGTGGCTCTGCCACTCGTGAGTTATGGTCCTGTCCCCTCACACTTGAAGACATTGCATATTTTGAGTCAGCCCATTGCATATCCTACAATTGTCTTTGAGAATATCTCCCTCCATTGAGGCACATCATGGAACAGTTCCCAAGCAGTACCGAGCACAGAGAGAGGATTGCAGGGCCTAATGATCCTGAACAAGGAGGCCTTGCGAATAGTGAGGCAACAGTCAGCATGTCTGCAAGAGACTATGTCCAGACTGTAGTGTTTAGTAAATGTATGAACAGTACTCCAAGTGGCAGCAGCACATATGTTAGCCGCTGACGCACTGCGAGAACAAGCCACTGAGGTAACCACCCCACAGGGGGAATGAGCATGAACAGGAAGCTACGTACCGCACTTCTGGTAACGGAACGTAATACAAATGGCTAGCCGTTTGGATAGGCCCTGTTTAGAAATAGGGGAGCCCACCATTCAGGGTCAAAAGCCACAAACAGTTGAGAATATTTTCTACAATGATTAGTATGATTCAAGTACCAAAGCAGCATCCTGTGGATGTCAAACGTATGTAAACAGCGCTCCCCCACTATCTGTGGGAGTTGAAAAATAAACAGGAAGGTCAATGGTCTGATTTAGTGTTCTCTTAGACACAACCTTCAGAAGGAAATAAGGATTAGTATGCAATGTACTAAGGTGTACAGAATGTACTGATGTATGTAAGAGCAATTCCAGAGGGGCGTCATTTAAAGCAGCACAAAAACAACGTAAAAATGAAATTAAAAAAGGAAAGCTTCAAACAGAAAAAATATTAGCATTACAAGCAATTAAAACCAACAGTAAAATGTTTTACGGCTACATCACTTAAAAGGCCTCAATGTAGAGTTGGTCCTCTTAGTATAAATAATATTACCATTAGCGTACCTAGGGAAATGGCAAGCAAATTAAATGAACACTTCTGTAAGGCTTTCACCATACATAATTCAGTGTATGGAGTAAACAATACCACATCTTCAGACGACATTACATTTACTTTTGATGAAATGAAAAACAAATTAGATCACGTAAGAGTTAATTCGTCACCAGGACCAGACAGGATAACAGGAAACATAGCTATCATGAAAAATAATCTTGTACTTCCTCTTAAATTAGTCTTTGATCACAGTACGGAAGTATGGGCACACTCCAGGTGATTGGAGAAAGACAAATGTGATCCCGCTGTTTAAAAAAAGGCAACAAAAAACAACATGGATAACTACAGGCCAATAAATCTCACCCGTTAGCCAAAATTATGGAGAGCGGAATCAAACTCAGGATATTGTCTGAAATAGGAGAGCTTGATATGAATCAACATGGATTCTCTAAGGAAGGTCTCTTGTTACAAATTTGCTGTGCTGTTATGAATCAGTCATAGTTTAGACAGTAGTGTACCTTGTGATGCAGTGATTTTAGATTTTAGGAAGGCCTTTGATTCGGTGCCTCATTGGGCCCTGGTGGAAAAACTGAATAGCTTGAATGTTCATCCTATATTAATCGCTTGGACTTCTAATTGGCTGACTGACCGTATTCAGCGAGTAACAGAAGGTCATCACTCTGACTGGTGGCCTGTGTCCAGTGGAGTTCCTCAAGGCTCTGTACTTGCCCCAGTTATTTTTCAGACATTTATTGCTGACTTTTCCACCAACTTGTACAGTTGGGTAATAAAATATGCAGACGATTGTAAAATAGGAGGACCCTATAATAGCCCTCTGGAAATCTCCCAGATTCAGGGGGACCGTGACAAGCTGTCCATACTGGTAGAAAAATGGGGGGTGCAATTTAATATTGACAAGTGCAGTGTTGTGCACTTTGGTTTGCATAACCCGAAACAAGATTACTTACTCTGTCGCAGATTATTAAACAAATCCCAACAAAAGAAAGACCTAGGGGCAATCATTTTGTATGATTTTGCCTTCAGTAAACAGATAACAGAACTTATCAACAAAACCAATAAAATCTGGTAGACAATTAGACAGAATATCAAATCCAGAGACAAGTCAGTATTGTCACCATTATATACAGCTTGACTTTTCATCCCAGTTCTGGTGCCCTTATAAAAAAGGAGATATCGCTTGTATTCAGAAAGTTCAGAGAAAAATTATTGGACACATACAAGGTATCAGAACCATAAGTTATTTCATTTTTTTATTTTAACCAGGAAATGGACTGGGCACAGCCCTTTTACAACCATGGCTGACATAAAACATCAAATACGAAATACATAAACACGTAGTTTAAACACCATTATATACATCTACAAACATTCTCACGGTGTAAAAGATTAAATGACAATTGCTTAATATGCAGTGTGCTTCATTAATCAAGTTGCCATATTCATTTAAGATGGAAGGTGCATACCAGGTAAAAGCTCTTCTACACATTTATACTATGTAAAAAGACAGCCCAACATTTCTAGAGTTCCGCTCACATTTTTTAAGGACTAATGTATTTGATAGGACCAAGGGTTCAGCTGACCTTACTATATGGAAGACAAAATTTGCTACAAGGCCCTTTAATCTCCTCTCCGGAGAGAGTACTCCCAAGTCTGTATATGACTGACAGTGATGGGTTCTTAGTGGGGCATGGAGAGCGAATCTACATATGCTGTTGTAATGAATTTCATATTTAGACTCAAATCTACTGTTACAGTGAACAACTACAGCAACACTACCATAATCCAGAGCTGGCATTAAAACTTGCTTAGCTATAACTTGCCGTGCCTCATCAGCTAAAGATTTCACATTTCTGTAAAGAAAGCAGAGTTTTTGATTTAGCTTTTTACCCAGCTTATCAATGTGTGGTATCATGCGGAGACTAGGGTCAAGTTGTATGCCCAATCATTTAAAAGTAGTGACCAAGGGAAGCAAGGAATCACCTTCCCCCACAATTTGTTATGCAGATAGATTGAAGGGTCTAGGCCTAATTTCTCTCGAAATGAGAAGGCTACGTGGTGACCTAATACAAACATGGGATATAATAACGGATCAATACTTAATGTCTGAAATGGGACTAGAATTCAAGCAAATACTTGTAAACACCAGAGGACACCCCTTACAGCTTGTATGTCCCAGGTTTAATTCAGAGACAAGGCTACTTTTTTCCCACAAAAAATTGTTAAGCCCTGGAACTGTTTCCCTTTGGATGTCATTATCAGTGAGACTAAAACTTTATTCAAGAACAGGCTACATAAACTGTTGCTTTCTAAATCACAAAATATACAGGTTACTCACCTGTAACAGGAGTTCTAGGAGTGGTATATGATGTTCATCCACACTTCTTGGCAGGTACCGTGCCGCTTTAAGATGGGCCGGAAGGTCTTCAAGCTGGCTCCTCCCACCCACCCCGGTGGTAAAACCCTCGGCTCCACCCCATGATGCCAGATCTAGCCCACTGGAAGCCAAGTTGTGCGCCGAGCCGGGGAGGTTGGGTGGGTGAGTGTGGATGAACAACATATACCACTCCTAGGACTCCTGTACAGGTGATATTCCCCTGTTCAAAGGAGTGGATATGTTGCTCAATACACACTTCTTGGCAGACTCAAGCAGTTCTCCAGGAGTAGGGAGGCAAGGCGCACACCCCTATACTTGAGGAATAAGGACTGGAAACTGAAGCCCCAAAACCAGCATCCTGGGTGACTCAAGGTCAATGTGGTAATGGGAAATGAAGGTGTGTGCTGACTTCCAGGTAGCAGCCCTGCAGATATCCTGGATAGGGACGTCCCTAGAAGCAGCCACCGGCGCAGCGATATGGCGGGTAGAATGAGCTCTTATCCCTCTGGGAGGCTCCTTGCAGGCCAACCTATGGCAGAGATCTATGCAGGAGGAGATCCACCTGCCTATTGTCCGCTTGGCTGCAGGTCTGCCAGATGCGGCTTCAGTGTAGGTGACGAACAGTCTCAACCGGAGGTCTCTGGCTCACCGGGCCATCCCATCCCCTCAATCCGGGGAGGAGAGCACCATGCGGGCGCTCAGTCCTCAACCTCTCCCCTACCGACCCCCGGTGCCAGAGTCCATTCCCAAACCCGGGTCGCCGGTGTGCCGCGAGGTGTGGCGTCCAGCGCCTCGACCCTCAGCGCCACTGGGCTGGGAGTACCTTCCCCTTGTTGACGGAGATCAGCTCCAGGCAAGCTGGAAGCTGTCTCGGGAGCCTGGAGCTGAGACTGGGGAGATCTGGATACCAGAACTGGCGAGGCCAGTCTAGGGCTACCAGAATCACCTGCGCCTTGTCCCTCCTCGCTTTGAGAAGCACCCTGTGGATAAAGGGAAATGGAGAGAAAGCAAAGAGGAGGCCTGGAGTCCACGGCCTCGAGAAGGCATCCCCCTGCAGCAAGCCCTGCTGAGGGGGGCTGGCATGGAACAGCCTCAGCTTCGCATTCTCCCTGGAGGCGAACAGATCCACCTGAGGAGTGCCCCAGTGGGAGAACAGATCTAGTACTACCACTGGCAGAAGAGACCACTCGTGAGATGCATTGCCTATCCCGGCTGAGGGCATCGGCCAGACTGTTCGAGGCTCCTGCCACGTGAATGGCTAGAAGATCCACTTCAAGGCTGAGCATGAGACACCAAATGCCCGATGGGCATGCAGAGGGCAAGGAGTGCATCCCGCCCTGACGGCTGAGACAGTACATGGTCGTGGTGTTGTCCGTCTGGACCTGGACCACTTGACCCCGAACAAGGGGAGCGAAGACAGCCAGGGCTAACCATACTGCTTGAAGCTGCAGCAGGTTGATGTGGCATCAGGACTCCTGAGGGGACCAGAGACCATGGGCTCTGTGTTCCCCTAGATGGGCACCCCAACCCATCAGAGAGGCGGTCATCATGATGACCGTCTGCTCGGACGGACAAACAGGATACCCTCCTACAGATGAGCTGGGACGAGCCACCATTGCAGGCCATCCCACATCTTCTGGGTCACGGATATTGGCTGGTCCAGAGGACTGAAGCACTGATACCACTGGTGGGCCAGCCCCTATTGCAGGGGCACATGTGCCAGCAGGCTAAATGGACCATGCTAGTGCAGGCCGCCATGAGACCCAGAAGGCGCAGGAAGTCCCAGGCAGGGCACAATTGCTCAACCCGAAATGACTGAACAAAGAAAGAAAGGACCTCGGCCCTGTCCACCGTGAGCCAGGCTCTGGCTCAGAGAGAGTCAAGCTCTGCCCTGATGAACTGAATCACTTGCGACGGCACGAGTTCCAGTTTGGCTTCGTTGATAAGGAGGTCTAACTGAGAGCAAACCCGAGGGCCAGATCCCTGGCTCGTTCCACCTCCAACCTGGAGGGGGCTGCTATCAGACAATCGTCCACATAAGGGTACACCCGGACCCCTCGGCACCGCAGGAATGCTGTCACCACTGCCATGCATTTGGTGAAGATCCTGGGAGCTGGAGAAAGGCCGAAGGGCATGGTCTGGAACTCGTAAGGGATCCCTCCACTCAAAAGCAGAAGAATCGCTGATGAGACGGATGGACTGGGATGTGAAAGAATGCATCCTGAAAATCCAGAGAGGAAAACTACATGCCCAGTTCCAGGGGTAGTATAATCTGAGCCAGAGTGACCAACCTGAAGGTGCGTGGCCTTAAGAACTTGTTCAGGTCATGCAGGTCGAGAATTGGGCACCAGCCCCCCGTCCGTTTTGGGACCAGGAAGTACCTGGACATGAACCCTGGGTGAGAAGGATCCGCCACCTCGCTGACCACCCCCTTTCGGAGGAGCAGAGCTATATCGGCTCGGCGGGCTGACGGAGAGGCTGCGGAACCGGTAGCCCCCTGTGGGGCACAGGCTCTGAAGGGAGGGATCTGCTCGAATTCCAGAGGTAGACACCTGCCGACCACCTCCAACACCCAGCAGTCCGTGGTGATAGTGGACCAGGCGGAAAGGAAGTGGCTGAGCCGGCCCCCCACGGCGGGACCCAGGGGAGGAGTGACGAGGTTGGGGGAGGCACCTCGTAACCCGTCACTGGGCAAGCTTGGAGGAAGAACCGGCTGAGGGACCACCCTGACCTTTCCCTCCAGGCTTCCTGACTGAGGAAGCAACAGACTTGGCCTTGGGGCACCAAGAATGAGCCTGCTACTGATGTTGCTGGGCCGGTCATGCCGCAGGAGCGGAGGGACAAAAGGACTTACACTGCTGGTGGGGGCCTTTGTCCTTCTGGGCAGATGCGACCAAGTTCAAGGTGGTGTTGGACTTTTCAATCCACTGGAGTCGACCCTCCAACCCAGGCCCAAACAGATCGGTGCCCAAAAAAGGGACATCTTTTAGCTTGTGCTGGGTATCCGCCGTGAAGGTCGAGAACTGCAGCCAAGCCCTGTGGTGTGGCTGCTACTGATCGGGCACAGGAGTCACTGATGTCCAGAGCAGTCTGGAACTGTTGCTTAGCCACCGCCCTTCCCTGATCCTGCTTGACCGTAGTCTAGAGGTCAGCCAAGAGTGAGAAAGCATCTCATCCAGGGAGCCCAAAAGGGCGTGTCAAAATTGTGCCATCAAAACAGCCAAGCTAGCCTAACGAAGGCCTAGGGAGGCGGCAGCATAAACTTTCCGGCTGGAATAGTCCAGCTTCTTGGACTCCTTGTCCGGGGACTTGTCCACGTCCCTAGTGTTTCTGGAAAGCTGGAAAACACTATCACTTACCAACCCCTTGGCCGAGGGGTGCTCAAAAAAACCGGAGAGGGAGCCGATAGGGACCGCATACTTGCAGGTCATCCTGGCGGAAGGCGCAGGACAGGAGGCAGGCTGCTGCCAAAGCTGCAGGGCCGGGCTCACAATGGCCTTGGCCACAGGGAAGGCCTCCGAAGGAGAATCCCCTCTATCCAGGATCTTGGTGAGAGGGTATTTGGCCCGTTTCTGTACGGGCTCAAGCTTCATCCCAGTAGACTCCAAGGTGAGTCGAAGGATACCGAGGAATGAGGATGGGCTCTCATCCACCGACAGACCCCCAAGATTCCAGGTCAACGGCTGGGAATACAGTGAGGAGTCTTCGGACTCTGAAGAGTACACAAACAGCTGTCGACTGCCTGAGCCCCTCTCCACATGCCGAGGACGATCGGCAGTGAGAGTGATCGACAACCTGTGGGGAAAGCCCAGAGCCAACAGAGAATCCTTGGTCGGTGCCCCAGTTTTCGGCAGAGGTTCCACCACGATGGGTGGAGCAGCCGGTCTAGGCAGAGCAATCGGCACCAAAGCCGGAGCCTGAACCGAGGAACGGGGGGCGGGAGACTGCTTTGGCCGCTCTGGCGACAGCCACTTAATCACCGGTGAAGGCTCCAGAACCGGCTTATTGCTGGTTAAAAGAAGTTGCTGCGACATGAGATCCTCATAGCACCGATGCAAATTGCACCGGATCCTCTCCTCAGCCGAGGAGGAAGAGGATAAGCGGTGATGCCGCTTTCCATGATGACAGGACCGCCGATGTCGGCTGGACCTGCCTGAAACGGAAGAGGACCGAGACCGCCGGGGTAGCAGATGGTGGGTTGAAGAAGGAGCGGGGGAACCTGCAACCCTTCCGGTTCAGGGTCCTTAACCGGGGACATCGGGTCAAGGAGCCAAGGCAAGTCCTCGGAGGGCACCAGGGGAACCGATGACTAAGTTTTGTCGGCCTCTTCAGTCGACAACCTGTCGATGGACTCGAGAAAAATCTCGACCTCGTCGACAGGAGTCTCGGCCGGCTGGTCTGACGGGGTCTCCGTGAAACCAGCGGCCTGGGCCGCAACCTCGACCGAAGTCGAGAGATGATCCGGGGAGTGAGATCTCTCCCGCTCCCACGAATGTCGACACTGGGACTTACCTTTGTGGTCCTTCTTTTTGGACCGAGAGGTGTGAGACCCAGAAGGACCCTCTCCTTTGGTAGAGAGGGACTGACAAAGCTCCCAAAAGGAAGCCAAATAAGAAGAGCCCAAGGAGAGCGGGATAAATGCAGACGCAGAGGAGAATAAAGCCGTGGCCTGGGCCTCCTCCTCCTCCTCGAGGGTCGTAAGTTGCTCCAGCTGCTCTGCAGAGCCTGCAGCCGTGGACACCGCCCAATGGGCCTCCTTTGATTTGACCAGCGGGAACCATTTTTCCAGTCGCCCCAGATGCAATCGGACAGCACGGTCCTCGAGCACCGAAGGCTACGGGTCACAGTCGTGTCCTAGGCAGTAGACGCACATGGCGTGAGGATCAGTGTGAGACATCTTCTGCCCGCAAGGGCACCAACGGAACCCGGGAATGGGTTTCGAGTCCATCGCAACCACGAAGGAATGAGAAGACCTAAGTCGAAAAAACTTCAAAATAATTTTCGTAAAAGCCGAAGGTTTAGGATCCAGGCCTAAAAACACAGAGCGCTAAGGAGGGAACCTGAGCTTCCAAGCGGTGTAGAAAGATCCTGTGTCATGGGGCAGAGTTGAGAGTTTTACCACCTGGGTGGGTGGGAGGAGCCAGTGTGAAGACCTTCCGGCCCATCTTAAAGTGGCAAGGTACCTGCCAAGAAGTGTGGATTGAACAACATATCCACGTTCCTAGAAATCTTATTATGGTTGAACGACAGGAGCACATATGGGCTTTGCCTTTTGTTCCTTATCCTTTGCCTCAGTGAACGTAACACTATCCTTGTGGAAAATAGGAAAAGGAGGGTCTACAACCAGAGCCTGCAATTCCAAAATGCGTCTAGCAGATGTCGCAGCCACTAGGAAGAGGGTCTTCCAGAGAAAACATAACTCACAAGTAGTGGCAAGCTTGAACAAGAGCTGCAGTCAGGGTCTCTAGGACCAAATTAAATTCCCACACCAGAACAGGATCGGGGGTGGGGGGGCGCGCCAGAGGAGGATCCCTCTGAGGAACCTACAGGAAACTGAGCCACAGTCTCAATAATAATAATAAATCTTTATTTGATATAGTGCCTTTCAATTACCAAAGCGCTTTACAAAAATAATTAAAAACAGGAACTTAAAACAACAATATAAAATAAACTATAAAATCTGCTGCTAGAAATAATTAAATGCTCGGCCCCATAAATACGTTTTTAATGCCGATTTGAAGCCCCCCAGGGTCACACACTGCTGTAGCTGGCGATGTAGAGAATTCCAAAGGGCTAGGGCCGTGTACATAAATGCACGGGCCCCTGAAGATTTTAATGAAACCCTTGGAATCTCTAGCATCCCTTCATCAGCCAAGCGGAGCTGTAGCTCAGGGCAGTAGGGAATCAGAAACTCTTTCAGGTAATCAGGGCCAAGTCCATGTAGGGCTTTATACGTCAGTAATCTGACTTTAAAAGTGATCCGCCACTAAACCAGCAGCCAGTGCAGCTCGGTATGATAGGACATGACCGGGAAGTCCCAGTCAACAACCGGGCTGCATCATTTTGCACTAGTTGGAGGCGGCAGATATCAACCCCCGGTAGCCCTAGGTAAAGGGAGTTGCAGTAATCAAGGCGTGAGGTCACAAAGGCGTGTATCAATGTGAGAAGGTCACCGTACGGAACAAGGTGCTTGATCCTAGCGATGTTCCTCAGATGGTAAAAGGATGACTTGACGACTGCAGACACCTGAGACCGCAGAGTCAGCCCATCGTCAAGCATCACCCTGAGGTCCTGCACTTGTTCAGAGGCAAGGAGCTGGGAGACCCCCAGAAAAAGCCCTGTGGGCTGACTAGTCCCCGACCCCCCATCCAGTGACCAGGATCCACCACCATCACCTCTGTCTTTCCTGAGTTCAACTTTAGCCAGCTGGAATTCATCCAGCCCTGGACTTCTGTGAGGCAGTTATTAAACACAGAGTGCGCACTATCCTGGTCAGGAGCGAAAGACAGGTAGAGCTGGGTATCATCAGCATAGCAGTGAAACCTCAGCCCATACCATCTTACAATGTCTCCGAGGGGCAGCATATACAGCGTGAACAACATGGGGGACAGCACTGAGCCCTGAAGGACCCCACATGACAGAGAGAGAGGGACGGAGGAATAAATCCCTGACACCACCCTCTTAGTTCTGTCAGTGAGGAATGATTTGAACCACCTGAGGACTGTACTAGTCAGGCCACAGGTGCGCCTCAGGTGCTCAAGCAGCACCCCATGGTCCATGGTGTCAAATGCTGAAGAGAGATCAAGGAGTACCAGGATGGAACGGCTTTTCTGATCTCTCGCCATCAGGAGATCATTGAGCAACCAAACCAGAGCAGTCTCTATACTGTGCCTCTTTCGAAAACCGGACTGGAGAGGTTCATAGATGTTATGGATGGTCAAATGGTTCTCCAGTTGTACAGCCACTACTTTCTCAGTAACCTTTCCCACAAATGGGAGGTTCGAGATCGGTCTGTAGTTAGCAAGACAGTCTGGGTCCTGTGAAAATTTCTTCAGGAGGGGTGTCACCACTACCTCCTTCAGGGAGCTGGGAACTCACCGAATCAAGGGAGCACTAGACTATCTGTACCAGGATCGGGCCAATGATGTCACAACAGCCCATAATCAGGGAAGTTGGGCCCGGATCCAAACTACAGCACATAGGGCGCATACCCTGGACAATCCGCATAACATCCACGAACTCCAGCTGGTCAAAGGTACTCCAGGAAAGATGAGGGACAGAGACCAAGCACCTTACCTTCTATGAGGGCATGAATAGCTGACACCAGAGCCAAGTGCACCTTTACGGAAAAATATCCCAGGCCCAAGTCCTTAAGAGACAAAAGAGCATCCAGTACTTGATTAACCGGACATGTAAAGGGAACCAGAGCATGGGCAGTACACCAAATTGTAAGACATTTCTATTTTTGCAAGTAAACATACCATATAGACGGCTGCTGGCAAAACAGCTGCAGCTGGCAGGGAAACCCCAAACCGGGAGAGCTTCAAGTCCTCAGGAGCCAGGCATGGAGATGAAGGGATCGCATATCCAGGTGAACTAGAGCACCCTGCTCCTGTGTTAGACATCCCGCATGCAGGAGAAGTGGGACAGGAGAGTCCACCACCTGCTGGAGCAAAGGGAACCAAATTTGTGTGGGCCAGTATTTGGCCACCAGAATCAGGGTGGTTGACTGAGTCCATAACTCGATCATGACCCTCCGTATGAGAGAGAATGGGCGAAAAGGATATAGGAATTTCCCTTTCCAGGAGAAGGACAATGCGTCAAACCAGAAAAATCCAGGTCCTGAAGCAAGCAAGCTGCAACATGGCAGTTTTGTGATGTATGGAAAAGCAAAGAGGTCTATGTCCAAGTGACCACATTTTCTGAAGAGGTCAGCCACAATTGTGTCTAAGAGTTCCCATTCATGGTACAGCACATGGGACTGATTGCGGTGAACCGCTAGGGTGTTTAGGGTACTGGGCAGGAACACTGCTGACAGAAATATGTTGCATTCTACTGCCTGGTGCCAAATTGCCTCTCTGCAGAGAGGATACGAGTTGACTCTGCCTTGTCAGTTGATGCAATACGTCATCAAAATGCTGTCTGTACAGATTAGCAGCTGATGCTGAGAAGGAGTGCAGTGAAGGTCTGCAGGCCACACAGAGCAGTCCACATCTCCTGAGTATTTCTGTGCAGAACTGTATCAAGAGGGTTCAGTGGCCCTGAATTTTGAAGGGGCCCAGATGGGTATCCCAACCTGAACCAAAGGCATCCGTGGTCATCACTGAAAGAAAAGATAGGCAGAGGAATGAGGACCCAATCTTTAGGCTGGAGCAGTCCAACTGCCACAGCAGGGAGCGAAGGAGAGCAGTCGTCACTTGTACGAGACACTCCAACTTGTCTGCATGCTGTGCTCACTGTGCCCTAAGGAACCAATGAGGGGATCCTCACATGCAGACGTGCTAGTGGGACTGTCTGTATGGCAACTGCCATAAGATTAATCAGCCGTAAGAGAATCTGGCCAAGACAAAGTCGCTGAAGGAAACCAGCTGGACCTTGGACACCACTGCCATAGCATGATCTGAGGGCAGAAATGTCCAACCCAGCCCCATGTCCAATACAGCCCTTATGTATTGGAGTCACTGGCATGCAGTAAGGAAAGACTTTGGTTCGTTGACGAGGATACCCCACTGGTTGAACAACTGCATGGTCTGAAACTGTGTACATCATGGCTTCAGACCACGGGGCTTTCAGAAGCCAATCGTCTGTGTATGGGAAGACACAGAGCCCTCCCTGCAGAAGGCAGCTGCCATCGTGACAAAGCACTTGATAAAGACACATGGTGCAGAAGACGAATCAAAGGGCAAGACATGAAACTGATGGTGTGAGCCCTGGAGCATGAGATGCACACACTTTTGGTGAGACTTGCACATCTTGAAATGAAGGTATGCATCCTTCATGACCAGAGCAACCATCTAAACCCCAGGGCAACCATCTAAACCCCCTTTAGTAAAAGGGGAGGAAGACTGCAGAAAATAGCATTCAGAAGATTTTGTATTCAACCAACAGATTCAGTCCTCGACGGTCCAATAGGGGTCTAAAGTCCATGGTTCATTTTGGTACCAGAAAGTACTAGGAATAATAGTCCTGGTTTTGTTCTGAAACTGGAACGAGTCTACAGCCCTCTTGTGGAGGAGGCTTTGAACCTCCTCCAGCAAGAAGGCAAAATGTCCAGAGGATATTGGTTTGGCAAAGGGCAAGTCACTGGAGGAACAGAAAGGAGCCCTATGGCATGCCCCAGTTGAACTACTTCCAGGACCCAAGCATTTGTCGTGATCTCCCTTCACTTTCATAGGAAGAGTCATATTTGGCCTCCCACAAAAACTTCTGAGTCAGTAAGGCTGGAGGAAAGGGAGTCAAGAAAGCACTGGGGGCCACAGGGGTGCTAGTAATGGTTTGACCTTCTGTAAGTCTGGCATGGGCACCTCAAGGAAGGTTTGCAGCCTGGAAAGTGTAAATCACAGGTCTCTAGGAACCACGTTCTAAACCCCTGAAATAACCACTGCCCGGATGTGCGTAGGGTCTGTGAGAAGAACCCTTGTACCTACCAGGAGGCCATAGGGTTTAGAGTATGCAGGGACCTCAAAGTCATTTTTGAAGACTGTTGATCCCTCAGAGCATTTTCCACAACTGATACAAAGAGCAGCTTTCATCTGAATGGAATATTAGGGACCAACTGTTGACTCTCAGAGGTAACGCCTACCACTCACAGCCAAGAAAGATGGCAGAGACAAATCCCTGAAATCACAGCACAGGCCGCAGCATCTGAGGCATCATGAGCAGACCTGAGCATATACTTTCTGACTTCATGTCCAGTAGCAACTGTCTGCTGAGCCAGAATCTTGTCTGGGCCATCTGGCATTTTTATCAGCTAGAGAGGCCACTGTAGGCAACTTGGCTATTTTACAATATATGCCTGGTAGTTTACAATCTTTGGGCCAAGAGAAGCAGAAGCACATGTTCACTTCCCATCACGTCCAGTTTCCTCGACTCCTTATTAGGAGGAAAGAATTCATGTGCTTAGGTGCCTCTGATGCATCATGAGCAGCCTTTATGACTACGGAGTCTGTTTCAGGCTGAGATGAATAACAAAACTTAGCTGCAGGTACAAGATATTGTTTATCAGCTTTTCTAGGGGTGGCTGGCAATTGAGCAAGTCTATGCCAAGCAGCCAAAGTAGCATCCTCTAGTGCAGCTTGTACAGGAGGGAAGATGACAAGTAGGAAAGGCAGACACCTCCAAGAACTCATAAAGGTTCTTCTTGGTGGAATTCTCCTCCTCCTCTGCTCAAAAGCCAGTTTAGTCTGGACCAGCTTGAGGAAGGCTTACTTCCTCTTCTTCATCCATGGCTGCAGTCGCCGCCTCCTCCTCTTTCATATATATTTGGTTTGTATTCCAGTTCATTTTCAACCATCATTGAGAGGAGATGGAACCATCAATGGGTGTCATGTTGACAGAGGCCATCCAGGGCCCGGCATGATGCCTGGGACTGAGAACTGCTGCATCAATGGTAAGGCTGACGACGGCATCACCAAGGGTGCTGACAGAAGAGGCAATGATGGCAGTAGCAGGATAAGAGGTTGAAACAGCTCCAACATTGATAAGTGAGTTGTGCGATGACCAGTCCTGAAGGTGTCAATGATGACAGAACCAATGGGCCTGCGTCTAGCGGCAGTATGGGCTTCAAATCCTCTGGCGGGGGTAGCAAGCCAGTACCAGACCCCGACCTTGGCGTCTGTCAGACAGTCAGGGGGCAGCAGGACCTGTGGCCTTGGCCTGTGACCTGTCTTAATATAACAACTTATCTCTTTTCAGATGACGACGTTAACAGTCGGGGAAGCAGTCTTCTCTCTATGCCGCTTCTCCTTGTCTGAGTGGCAGTGTTTGTGCGCCGACTTGGAGACCTTGTCCTTTTTCTTAGTATAATCAGCGACAGGCGCCATAAACTGCGGAAAGCATTGGGTCAACGGCAAACCTGGAAATAAGGTGGCTGATGATGGCAATGCCACCTTTAACACAGTCTGTTTCTCATTCATTTCTTTTAGCTTCAGATGAATTTCTAAAGCTTTCTCCAACATCTCCTGGTTGCCAGATTAAAGCTATGGTAAACAGAGCAGGCTTTAATATCGTGGCCAGTGCCTAGGCAACGAATATACATGGAGTGGTCATCATCTTTGTAGATTTGAATGTGGTCACAACGGCAGTACTGGAACAGTGGTTTCATGTCTTCTTTAAAAGTAAAGCTTTATTAATTTCAGATATACTGTACCAATACAACAACACAAGAAGACATGAAATACCAAAAAAAAAGAAAAGAAAAAAAAAAGATAAACTCTCTCCACCACCCCCCACCTCCGGGTGACAGAGCAGTACCACACAATATATGAGCCTACTCATTGGGTGATAAAACAAATAACGAGAGCACAAAAGGGCTTATCAATTAATCAATCTTTATTTTACCAGGTGAAGCACCGTTGAGCAAGCTCATTTCCAAGGTGGGGCCTGGACAATCAGAAATGAAATCAGATAAATAAAACGTACATATATACACACAGATACAGCATTACTACTCCTAATACAGAGCAGCACAAATGTAACAGCACATAAATATACAAAACTATACATGAAATAGATAACCAAAAAAGATGTAGAAGATTCACACTTGTAATGTTAATACTGACCAATGCATTTATATGCCCAGGCAGACTGAAGAGCAGCCAAGGCAAGGAGAGCCTAAGAGAAAACGGGAGCAGAAGACTGGAGAGGACTGCTATTGGTAGAGCACGAAGGAGGTAAAGGTTGAGCTCAGGGTGTTGGAACCTGACACGGCATATCAGGAGCAACACTTGCAGCGTTCAGAGAAAAGTTTTGCATAAAGAAGTTTGAATTCGGGGACTTTTTATGGGATTTGCTAATTTTAGAGTTTTTTGAAGCTTGTTCCATAGCTCAGATAGGGCAAAACTAAAGGATGATTTGCCAACATGGGTTTTTACCTTCGGTATCACTAGGAAGATACAAGAGTGGCTTCTCAAGGCATAGTTAACCAAGGCACAAAGGGGCAAACAGTCAGAGATATACTGGGGCAACATCCTTGTAATTGCTCTGTATGTCCAAAGGGCAGCGTTCCTTTGTCTCCTGAATGCAAGAGACGGCCAACCCACTACCGAGTACAAATCGCAGTGATGAGTAGAATAAGGTGCCCCAGAAACGAAAGCGTAGGGCCCTGTGGTAAAGAACATCCAGTTTGTCTAAGGCTGTCCCATGAACTTGACTGTAGATGAAGTCGGCATAATCCAATAATGATAGAAAGGTAGCTTGGACCAGCCTCCTCTTGGCCTAATAGGTGAGAAGGTGCTTGATTCTATAGAATACACTGAGCCTCTGTTTTAGTTTCTTTGCGAGCTCCTCTACATGATCCAAGAAGGACAGATGGCAATCAATCCACATTCCAAGGTATTTAAATTTATCAACATAGTCAAGGGGTTCGCCAAACAACGTGGTAATAGGTTGTACAATGCCTGCCACTGGCGGCATTGAAGCAGAGCTGTTCGGGGTCAGAAGCACAGCCTTTTTTTTTTGCATTTAATAGCAATTTTTGTTTGAGCAAGTTGTGCTGCAGGATGTTAACATCTTTCTGCAAATCTGTGCACGCCTGCTTATGAAGGGTGCCCGCCCCCAGCAAAAAGAAAATATAAATTGTGCAATGTACTCCAAATCCTGTTCAATCTGCCCAAATTATCACACAAGCCAGCAATCATTTTTTCAATTCTGAGGTTAAAGGGGAGCTCAAGCAGCCATTCGTTACAAGATAAAGGCTCATCATCTTGCCAATGACGGAGAACCAGCTTCTTGATCGACATAGCAATCATGGCCATATAATATCTATGCTCTCTAACAGCAATCCCCAAATAATCACCAAGCAGACAAATCTCAGGAGAAAAACTTCCATCTAGTCCCAACAATGGATCAGCTTTCTGTTGTATAACTGACCAAAGTCCGGTCACCTTGGGACACTCCCAAAAGATAGGATAGTGAGTTCTTTCAGAGCTCTGGCATCTTGAGCACAGAGAAGACCCAAGCCTATTCATCTTAACCAAATTAACCGGGGTATAATACAAATTATTAACGATATTAAACTGAGTAAGATACAGGTGGTCTTGTGTGATATAAATGTAAGAGTCACGCCACATCTTCCTCCCATCAAAAGTAAGTTGTGGAAACTGTGAATTCCAATAAGTGGATGTACCATCCAATTTAGGAAATAGTCTACCGTACAGTATAGTGCACTGTAGATATTGGACACAGAATGTGGATGGGAAGCCAAAAAGACCAATGACTGCAGGAACTCACCCTCATCAACCAGAAGACCCCCTGTCCCAAGCCATGCTATTACAGAATGGCGAACTTGATATACCTTGAAGATTTCAGTGGTGGGTAGGCTTAACTGGTGTAGGGTATCAACAGAGGAAAGGCAACACTCATCTCTGATCAAGTGATGCACTCCAAGATCCACCAAAGAGGGAAACCAAGCATTGGAGATTGCCTTGCCACCGATCCTGAAATGAGGGTTCCTAAGAATAGGCTGATATATATCATGTTTATTAGTATATTTCAAGGCTGAACATAACTGTACATGCACACTGACAGACACCTCAATTACAGTATGATGCAACGCACCGGGAAAGTAAAGCTTTAAGGGTGACAGGAAAGAACAGGTTACTCACCTGTAAAGGTAGTTCTAGGAGTGGTATATGTTGTTCAACCACACTTATTGGCATATCCCCTTTCCGTTTAAGGATCCACCAGAAGTCTTCAAGCTGGCTCCTCCCACCCACCCGGGCGGTATATACCTTGGGTCCACCCCATGATGCCAGATCTTAGCCCACTGGAAGCCAAGTGTTGTATGTCCACAGCCAGGGAGTTCAAGTGGATACGTGTGGATGAACAACATATACCACTCCTAGAACTACTGTTACAGGTGAGTAACCTGTTCTTCTAGGAGCGTGGATATGTTGTTCATCCACACTTATTGGCAGACTCCTAGCAGTTCTCCGGGAGGAGGGAGGCAAGGTGCACACCCCCTACTTAGGGAACAGAGATTGGAGAACTAAGGCCCCAAAACCAGCATCCCGGCGAGACTCAAGGTCGATGTGTTAGTGGGTGATGAAGGTGTTTGCGGACTTCCAGGTAGCAGCCTGGCAGATTTCCTGGATAGGGATGTCCCTGGAAGCAGCCACCGATGCAGCAGTATGGTGGGTAGAATGAGCTCTTATCCCTCTGGGAGGCTCCTTGCCCGCCAACTCATAACACAGACCTATGCATGATGTAATCCATCTAACAATGGTCCGCTTCGCTGCAGGTCTGCCAGAAGCGACTTCAGTGTAGGTGACAAACAGCTGGCGAACCTCTCCCCGAATTTCAAACATACTCTCCTTATAGCAGGACAGAGCACATCACAGGTCCAAGGTATGGAGCCTGTACTCTGCCTCAGAGGTATAGGTTGGGTAGTAAACCGGCAGAGTTAATATCTGGTTAAGGTGAAACTCTGACACCACCTTCGGAAGGAATTTCGCGTGGGAGCACAGGACAACTTTGTCCCTGTGGGAGATGAGATAAGGGGAGTCCACTGAAAGCACCTGGAGCTCCCCTGTCCTTCTGGCTGACGTGATAGCCATCTTCCATGACAAGTGTGACAACTCACATTTGTGCATGGGTTCGAATGGCTTACCCATGAGCTTTGCTAGTACCAGCAGTAAATTCCACAAAGGTGGAGGTTCACGCACCGGAGGGGATATATGATCCAGGCCTTTGAAAAAGCACCCGACCACTGTCTCCTACTCCAACGCTGGCTGACCGGCCCATACCCGTTAAGCAGAGATGGCTGCCAGGTGCACCCTAAGGATCGATGATGGTAGACCCCATTTGGAGAGACACCAAAGGTAGTCATGAATGTTAGCCACGGGCAGGACAGAGGGTCCAGGCCCTTGTCCTGACACCAAATGGAAAACCGCTTCCATTTGAAGGCATAACACTTCCTGGTTGATTCCTTTCTAGATGCCGCCACCACAGTGTAGACATTTTCGGAAACACCCAAAGCCTGGAACTCTAGCCACTTAGGTACCAGGCTGTGAGGTGCAGGGATTGAAGGTCTGGATGGAATACCTTCCACTGATTGAGTGATAGCACGTCTGGGCATGTACAAAGCCACTCCGAGGGCCTGCAGCTGAGGAGATCTGGATACCAGAACTGGCATGGTCAGTCTAGGGCTACCAGGATAACCTGTGCCTTGTCCCTCCTCACCTTGAGGAGAACCTTATGGATCAAAGGAAATGGAGGGAAGGCATAGAGGAGGCCTGGGGTCCACAGCCTCAAGAAGGCATCCCCCTGCAAAGAACCCTGTTGAGGGGGGCAGCATGAAACAGCCTCAACTTGGTGTTTTCCCTGGAGGCAAACATGTCCACCATTGTTTTGCCCCAGCGGGAGAACAGGCTGCAAGTTACCTCTGGATGAAGAGACCACTCATGGAACATCTGGCCTAGATGGCTGAGAGCATCTGCCAGATGGTTCGAGGCTCCTGCCACATGGATGGCTAGGAGATCCGCCTCCATCTGGACCACGAGGGTCCAGATGCGGAGCGCCTCCTTGTACAGCAGATGGGTGTGCGTGCCGCCCTGTTTGTTGAGGTAGTACATGGTCATGGTATTGTCCGTCTGGACTTGAACCACTTGACCACGGAGCTGAGGAGTGAAAGTGGACAGTGCCAGTCTGACTGCTCTGAGCTCAAACAGGTTGATGTGGCATCGGGACTCCTCCGAGGTCCAGAGCCCATGGGCCCTTTTGTCCCCTATGTGGGCTCCCCAGCCCACGAGAGAGACACATCGGTCGGGGCAGACAAATGGGATCCCTTCCTGCAATCGGTCTGGGGCGGTCCACCATTGGAGAGCATCCCACATCTTCTGGGTTACAGTGATGAGCTGGTTGAATTGACTGTGGCGCAGAGTCCACTGGGCCGCCAGCTCCCACCGGAGGGGGCACATGTGCCTCCGGGCCCAACAGACCACCGAGGTGCACACCGCCGCCATGTAACCCAGAAGGCGCAGAAAGTTCCAGGCAGAGCGCAACTGCCCAACCAGAAATGATTGGGCAAAGGAGGAAAGAACCTCTGCCCTGTCCGCCAGGAGCCGAGCTCTGGCTTGACAAGAGTTGAGCTCTGCCCCAATGAAGTCCATCACCTGAGAAGGCACGCATTCCGACTTGGCCTCGCTGATTAGGAGGCTGAGTTGGGAGCAGGTCTGGAGGGCCAGATCCCTGGATCTCTCCACCTCCTGTAGGGAGTGACCTGCCAGAAGTCAGTCGTCGAGGTAGGGGTAAATTCTGATCCCAGACGCCGTAGATGGACTGCCGCCACTGCAATGCATTTGGTGAAGACCCATGGGGCCGATGACAGGCTGAACGGCATGGCTTGAAACTCAGACAGGGTCCCCTCGACCCTGAAGCAGAGGAACCACTGATGGGACAGATGGATTGGGAAGTGAAAGAATGTGTCCTGCAGATCCAGTGAACAAAACCACGTTTCATTCCAAGGATGGAATGATCTGGGACAGAGTGACCATCTGAAAGGTGTGAGACCTGAGAAACTGATTCAGGTCGTGGAGATCTAGAATGGGGTGCCAGCCCCCCCCCCTGCTTGGGTACCAGGAAGTACCTGGAGACAAAGCCTGGGCCTGCTGGAGGATCCGCCATGGGAGCTACTGCCTCCTTGAGGAGGAGCTGAGTAACATCATCTCGAAGAGCCGACTGGGTGTGAGCAGATATCCATTCCTCCTGAGGCGCGCGGGCTCAGCTGGGGGGTACTGCTCGAACTCTAGAGGCAGTCCCTGACCGACCACTTCGAGAACCCACCTGTCCGAAGTGACAGCGGACCAGGTGGAAAGGAAGTGGCGGAGCCGGCCCCCCATGGGAGTAGGGGTGGCAGCCCCCACCTGTCACTGAGCATGCTTGGAGCAGGAAGAGGCTTCAGGACCGGAGCCTCAGCCTCCTTTATGGACCTGTTGGGGTCCAGGCTTGGGTCGAGGGCACCAAGCTTGAGCCTGCTGCTGATGCTGGTGCTGGTGTCCCCTCTTGGAAGGAGGACTGCTGAGCCGCAGGGGAAGAGTGCCAAAAGGGCTTCTTCTTCTTCTGCTGGTTCTTGCCCAAAGAACCCTTGGCAGAAGTGACATTCAAGGTGGCACTGGACTGTTCTATGCACTGAAGGTGACCGGCCACTCTAGTGCAAAACAAGTCAGTCCCAAGGAAGGGCACATCAGCTAATTTTTGCTGAGTATCTGCTGGGAAGGAGGAGGAGAGCCCCAGCCAAGCCCTGCAGTGAAAGGCAACTGCGGCAGCCATCAAGCGGGCACAAGAGTCCCCAATGTCCAGGGCTGTCTGGAGCTGCTGTTTGGCAACAGCTCGGCCCTGGTCTCAGACCTGCTTGACTGTGGTCTGCATGTCCACGGGGAGATGTGGGAGGACTTCATCTAGCGACCTGAGAAGGGCATGAGAGAAGTGTGCCATGATGACAGCCAAACTTGCCTGATGAAGGCCCAAGGAGCAAGCCGCATAGACCTTCCTAGCTGAATTTTCCAAAAACTTGAACTCCTTATTGGGAGGTCGGTCAGTATCAGCAGAACTGCCAGTACGCCCGAACACAATGGCGGTCACCAGGCTCTCAGCTGAAGGGTGCTCTGTGAAACCCACTAGGGACCCCATGGGCACCGCATACTTACAGGCCATGCGGGCAGATGGTGCTGGACAAGAGGCAGGACACTGCCAGAGTTCAAGGGCTGGACCAACAATGGCCTCAGCCACAGGAAAGACCTCCGTCGGGGTATCCCATCTTTTAAGGATGTCCGTAAGAGGGTACTCTGCCTTTTTCTGGATGGGTTCCAGGGGCATCCCTGTAGATTCAGAGATGATTCATCATCCCCAGGATGAGAATTAAGCCCAGTGATGTCCGAATCTGACGAATCCGGATACAACGGCCTGCCGTCCAAATCACCCTCGACTCGCCAGGGGCAGTCTGGGGTGACTGTGACCGACAAACGCCGGGGAAGCCCGGTGTCCAGTCTGTCTTCTTTGGAAGGAGCCCTTCTCACAGCCTGCTTAGGCGGTGGCTCCACCACGATCGGTGGAGAGACCGGTTTAGGCCAAACAGGTGGTCTCGCCAGTCCCGCGGGCACAGGAACCAAGGATTTCGGCTCCAAAGGGATCGGCTTCGGCCTAGGAGGCAAAAGCCAAGTAATGGCCAGGGTAGGTATGTGCCCAGACAAGATCAGCTGTTGCCACGTGAGGTCCTTGTAGCGCCGGATTTTCCCCCGAAGCCTCTCCTCATCTGAGGAGGACGAGGATGACCGATGATGTCACCTCTTTTTTTGAGCGCTTATGGCTCTTCCTCAGCCTGCCGGCAAGGGGGTTCTAGACCTCGACCAAGATCGGGTGGGCTGACAGTCGCTCGGGGGACACCGGCGGGACCGGTGACGTCTGGGTGTCTGGAACCGGGTCCTCAATGGGGACACCAGCGGGCTGGGTCTCCTCACTGGGGAAGACAAGGACCAGAGTCCTTTCTAAGGAGTTGTCGACCGGAATCAGCGACAGCAGGTCGATAATTTCTACCTCGTTGACCGCATCTTCGGTCGGCTGGCTCGACGGAAGGTCTGAGAAGCAGTGGCCAAAAAAGCGATCTCGACTGATGTCGAGACTGCATGCTCCTGGGACTGGGACCTATCTCGGTCCCAAGAGCGTCTTCACCAAGACGAAGACTTACTTGGTTCCGTCTCCCGTTTACAGGATCAGGAGGAGTGCGAGCCCGCAGGCGCTTCTCCCTGGGTGGGGAGAGACTGGCACAACTCCCGGAAGGAGCCTGAGAAGGTAGAGCCTAGGATGAGCAGAACGAAGAAGCCTCAAGAGTCAGCGCATGTCGCTCTCAAACGCCTGCATGCGTTTCCAATTGCTCGCGATCGAGTCGCAGAAACCGCCCACCTAGCCTCCTTGGACTTCACCGGACGGTTCCTTTTCACTGGTCTCCCCAATTTCAAACATGCCAAGCGGTCATCCAGAATGTTGGGATGGAAGACCAAGCAAAAGCTGCAGGACAAGGTGTCATGGCCAACACCTAGGCAATAGACGCATGTGAGGTGGGGATCCGTACGTGACATTTTCTGGCCATAAGGACACCAGCGAAATCTGGGGGAAGATTTTTCTTCCATAATTGAAGATGTAAAAAATGCGATCACTAACTCGAATGATTTTTAATTTTGGTAAAACCGAAGTTTTGAAAGCCAGGGCCTACGAAATGCGTGAGCACGAGGGAGGCAACCTGAATCTTCCAGTGGAAAGGAAGATCTGGCATCATGGGGCGGAACCGAGGTATATACCACCTAGGTGGGTGGGAGGAGTCAGCTTGAAGACTTCCGGTGGATCCTTAAAGGGAAAGGGGACATGCCAATAAGTGTGGATGAACAACATATCCACAATCCTATAACAGTTTTTATACCTCTAGATGCCCTCCAGTTGTCCCTTTAGTGTCTACCCAATATTCTGATATGTCTTTGAACCTTTTGGTTAAATTAATAATCCAATGTTGTTGCCTTTGTAACTACCCTAAACCCCTCTCTCCTTGGCAGTTGCTGCTCTCTCCTTTCATACTGCCTGGACATTCAGGGCCATTTAAATGAATAGCATTAAATGGTGTTATATGTCATAGAATGTCTTAAAAATATGAAAAACCAAAGAGCAGTAGCTGGTGAGGAGAGTGGAACTCCATTATGAGGGCACCCCAAAACTAGTTTATGAAAAATTGGTCAAAGCATATTCACTACATAAGTGAAACAAAAGGACATGAAGGACAAGATTGTTAGGCTTAGGAAAAGGGATGAATGGGTAGAGGAGATTGGGAAAAAGGCTGAGGTGCTGAATAAATACTTCTGCTCTATCTTCACTAGGGAAAAAGATGGACCGGTGCCTACCGGGTGGGGGGAGAAGGGGTGCAGGGGGAAGGCAGTACAGATGTGGTAATAGAAGAGGATAGTGCGTTTCATATGCTGTGTTGAATCTGTATCCTCATGTGAACTGTAACATGTCTAATTTGTACAATGTCGCTGTATGTACCTAAATCTATTATTCCTATACTCCCGGGTTGTACCTGAAAATAGGCAATTGTCTTGTCTAGTGTACCTACCTGGTTAACAAAAGCTAAATAATAAATAAGAGTGAGAGAGGGGTGCTAGCACTGAAGGTGGACATATCACCAGTCCTGGACGGCATACACCCAAGGGTAAAGAGGGAGCTGGCAGGGGAGCTTGCGGGGCCGGTGGTGGGCCTGTTCAGTTATTCCCTGGAGTTGGGCGTGGTACTGCAGGACTGCAGAATGGCACATGTGATGCCCTCCATTAAAGCGGTTCCAAGGATGACCTGGGGAATTAAAGATCACTCAGTCTGACCTCAATTGTGTGCAGGCTCATAAAGACCATACTCAAGGAAAGGTTGATAGGGTATCTAGAGGAGAGGTCTCCAGGATGAGAGGCAGCATGGGTTTGTGGGAGGGGGATCAATGTCAAACGAATCTGACTAACTTCTTTGATTGGGTCAATAAGGCAGTGGGGGCAGAAACCAGGTGGTGGACATCCTGTATCTGGACTTCAGCAAGGCCTTTGACTCTGTATCCCACAAAAGATTGATCAGGAATCTGGCGGATCTTGGGGTTAGGGAGAAAATGACCAGGTGAGTAGAAAACCGGGGGGGGGGGGGGGGGGAGAAGAGAGTTATCTAGTACTAGGGAGGTCACCAGTGGGGTCCTGCAGGGCTTGGTGCTGGAGCCAGTGTTCAGTATTTTCATCAGCGACACTGGGGAAGGCATGAAGGGCCAAGAGTGCCTATTTGCAGACGACACCAAACCCTGTGGGAGGGTGGACACAGTGGAAGGGATACAAGACCTGCAGGAAGACCTGAGAAAACTTGAGAGGTGGTCAAGGATTTGGCAGTTTGGCTTCAATGCCAAGAAATGCACTGTTCTGCACTCTGGAGCCAGGAATCCAAGGACTGAATACCACCTGTGGGGAGCGAGGGGTCCAGATAGCAGCAACGGAGGAGGAGAAGGATCTGGGAGTGATGATCACTAGTGACCTGAAGCATTCCATGTACAAAAGAGCAGCAGCAAAGGCAAACAGGATGCTGGAGTGTATAGCCAGAGGAATCAGCATTAGGTGGAAGGAGATTATACTGCCCTTGTACAAGTCATTGGCGAGACCACATCTAGAGCATGGAGTAAGGTACTGGTGCCCACACCTTAAGAAATACATCAACCTGCTGGAGATGGTCCAGAGGAGGGCAACTAAGATGACTGCAGGTCAGCAGGACAAGACATACGAAGAGAGGATGGGGCCCTGAATATATGTACTCACTGGAGGAGAGGAGGGAGAGAGTGGACATGATAGAGACCTTAAAGTACATGAAAGGGATAAACATGGTAGATAACGAGGGTCTCTTCAAGTTAAGTGGCAGCTAAACCACAAGGGGACACAGTCCCAAGCTGGAAAGGAGGTGGTGTAGGAAGGAGGTTAGGAAGCACCACTTCATGGACAGGGTGGCGCCCAGATGGAATGCGCTGCCGGAGAAAGTGTCTTGAAGTCGGTGAGCAGCTTCAAGAGGGGTGGGGATAGGCACATGGGGAAAATATGGGTCTGTGGGGTCAGATGGAGAAGAAGAGAAGACCGTGGGGGGGGGGGGTCAAGGTTAGTGGCATAAGCTGAGGACCCTACAATATGAGCAGACTAGACAGACCGAATAGCTGCCTTCTGCTGGCTTCTTATCTTCCTGTGTATCAGAATATATAACTGGCATGGAAAGGAAGATGGAATGGCAGTTAACTACATAAAAATCATTTTCTATCTCCACAAACTCGTAGAAGTAGCACTGTTAGTGAAACTTCCCAAATGTGTGACGGCTTTCTTCAGCAGCAGTGGACCGATGAGCAGTTGATGGCGGGAGAAAAAACTGAGGCATGCTGGGGATGCTTACATTATACAGGCACTGACAAGGCACGTCAACATGGGCAGCCCCAGCCAGCAAAATATTTGCAGGTGGTCCCAATGCTGATGGGCTCACAATTCCATGATGTGGCTCAATGAAGGGAGATATCCTTGAAGAAGCTCATATTTTACCATGTAAGCAAACTGAGCCCAGACGAGCTAGTTTCCACTTACGACTGTGTCTGTGTGTGTGTGGAAATTGGGGGGTGGGGGGAGATACAGTGGCGTCAAGGATAATACAGAAAGTACCAGGTCAATATGCCATATTCAAAACAGCATAGGCAAAACCAATTACCACATTCAGTGCGGGGAGATACAGTGACAGGGTAAAAAACAGTGAAAGGATGAAATTTTGAAAGCGCTATTTTGTACCCTGTTGGTTTTGGCTAAGGAGCCAGTGAGGCAGAGGATAATACCTCTGCTGGGAGGGAGGTCCACTGAGCAGCTGCCATGGCTCAGAGGGATGAGCCACTGGCAGCAAGGGAGTGGTGCAACTGTGGACCAGGTCTCGAATCCCGGTCCCAGACCAATGGTGCGGTTTGTTCTATTTTTTTTTTCTTTTGACACTTTGTGCCATCAATTTTTCCCCCTGCCTGTATTTCTCCACATCCTGGTGTTCACCCCGGTGTTGGTTATAGAAATAGGGAGGTTCGGGGGCACAGCCCCCTGCAACAAGTACATATTTCGCTGGCGTTTCGCCAACATTGTCGTTGCGTAGGTATGTCAGTGAGCGCCAGCAATGTACCCGCTGTATTGACAGTGTGGTACACTGCTGCGCTGTTTTTACTTTCGACAACATGACCCTGTGCCATACAAAAGCAGGTATAAAAAACAATTTGCCGTATTTTTCACCTTCTAGGTTAATAGCATTTAATTCTCCCTGTAGCCCATGTTATTTTCCCTGTAGCTGTCAAGCACATCGATTCATCTGCTACATCAGTTTGAGTAAGTATAAATAGGACACTCCATAGGGTATCCTAGAACAAGCTTTTTATTCAGGCAGGTACAGTATGTTGTCAACACTGCTATTGTTGCACTTGTGGCTCCATATTGTTCCACCACTCCTTGCTAGGCAGCACTGCTGGCAACCTCCCAGAGAGAATAAG
Organism: Neoceratodus forsteri; assembly: GCA_016271365.2. Classification (NCBI taxonomy): domain Eukaryota; kingdom Metazoa; phylum Chordata; order Ceratodontiformes; family Ceratodontidae; genus Neoceratodus; species Neoceratodus forsteri. Next base: position 431,651,578 of record CM028132.1, read on the forward strand.
AAGTTTATTCCTTAAGAGCGCACCAGGCAAGACTGTGGAGATGCCTCAGCATCTGCAATTTACATATAACACAGACAGCAACTGTCAGATCAGCATTATCACCTGGTACTTTTACATGCACTTCCTATGATGCCTTGCATTATTGCGGTATGTGTAATATTTTAAAATCTGGCTTTATTGTGGCTGCCCTTCGCAGGTTACCCTTGTCCCAGTGCTTTTGTGCTGTAAGGTTCTTTGTCTTTTAGACGACTGCTTTCCTATTTTGAGCTCACCATGACCTAATTCAGCAATACCATCATAGGGGCTGGTTCCTCCTTGCTCTGGGCTAAGCTACAGATAAAGCACATTAACACACCCCGAGAAGGACAAAACATGTTTAAGTGCTCCTGTTTTCAGCCATTGCAGATTGTGTGAGGCGCCATTTGGCACTATACATAGCTGCGTAACCATTCTAAATTTTTTTAATGGTGACTTGCATATACTTCCCATGATACTTTGCATTATTGGTGTACGTGTAACTCTGTATTCAGTACTTGTGGGTAATGTTTTAGTAATGGGGGACTATTAGCCAGGATACTACAATCTGCCAGGACTCTCTCTCTCTGAATAATTTATTTATTTAAAATTTTCGTGACCGGGTAGGCCCACTGAGACCATAATGGTCCCTTTTTCAAGGGCAACCCGGGATTAATTACATTCAACAGTACAATAAAAAGTAGGAACAATTCAAGGGAAAGTGTGCAAATACAGACATTTCAATCAGGACGTACTGTACAAATCACAGGCAGGTTAGGTAACATTGAGAATAACATGAAGGGTTACATAAAGTTTGTCAGGTCAATTTTACAAGTTACAATTTCAAGTGTTTCAAAAGTGATGAAGTTCAACTGAATAGGATAACAGCATGTTAGGGGGCAGGCTTTAGTATCAGAGGTGGTGAACTATAACGGTCCTCAGCAGTGGCATGCACAGAGGCTTAGCTCTAGTAGGTGTGTCTTCAGGCCTTTTTTAAAGCCCCCAAGGGAGCTGCAGTCTTGAAGATCGCTAGGCAGGTCATTCCATAGGGACAGGATGTAAGTTGCGAATGACCGAAGACCTTGGCATGTTCAGACTTTTGGGACATGGAGGAGTCGACGACACAAGGATCTTAATGTTCTTTTAGGCTGCTTGAGTAATAAGGTACGACTCAGACTGGAGGGAACATTCTTTTGTAGAAGCTTGAAGGCCAAGCATAGGGAAGTGTAAGCCAGTCTGCCCTCCAGGGAGGGCCAATTTAGTGAGTGGAGTATTTTACAATGGTGTTCTAGGGGCTGGGCACCCAGGGCAAAGCGTCCGACTCTGTGGTACAATTTTCCTAGCTTTCGCATCTCCGCATTTTGTAGTGAATGTGGCACTGGGGCACTGTAGAATATGGTGGGCAGGAGCATGCCCATGGCTATCTTTAGCTTGGATGCCTGAGTGAGAAAAGGGGTTAGACGGTACAGGAGACCAAGCTTTCGGTTTAGCAACTTGGTTAATTGATCAACATGAACCTTAAAGGAGCAGTCCTGATCGATATATACTCCCACGTATTTGAGGCAATCACCACCTCAATAGGATGGCCACTGGACAGATAAGGGGATAGTAAGCATGCTCTATCAGGGCCCAGTTTACTGGGTCCAAATAGGATGGCTTGTTTTTTTTTTCCTCATTGAAGACTAGCCTATTAGTCAGGAACCAGGTTTCCAGTATGGAGAGGTCATGGTTCAGGAGTTGATTTAGCTGCGCAGCATTTGAAGCAGATCTGTATAGTACAGCATCATCAGCATAGAGGGTCACTTTGGCTCCACCGCAGTGCTTTGGTAGGTTATTGATAAACAGGGAGAAAAGGAGGAGCCCCAGTATTGAACCTTGGGGGACGCCTTCAGCAATGGAGCGCTTGCCTGACCCCACCCCATGCCATCTGATTATCTGAGGTCTGTCTTGCAGGTAATCTTTGAACCACTGTGCTGAGTGGTTCTCCAGTCCGAGTGAGCTAAGCTGCAAGATGAATAATTTATGGTCTACCAGATCAAAGGCCTTGGTAAGGTCTATGAAGACTGCACCAGTAAGTTGGCCTTTGTCTTGGGCTACAAGGATGTTGGATGTTAAACTCACCAAGGCAGTATCAGTACCATGTTGTTTTCGAAATCCATGTTGTCGTGGAGTGAGGAGGCTGTGTTGTTCAACATATGCCTGGACTTGTTGGTATACAATTCTCTCAAGCATTTTATTTAGTGTGCAAAGAATAGAAATCGGTCTATAGTTTTCTATTAGCTCACTGGGTCCTCCCTTGGGACAGGGGTAACCAAGGCTGTTTTCCAGGCTGACAGGACTTTGCCTTCCATCAGCGACCTACTGAATAACCACATGACTGGCACGGCAATTTCTTGGTTTGCCAGTCTGAGTAACCTGGGTTCAATCTTGTCGTAGCCTGAAGAACCATTTGTCTTAATATTCCTAATGAGTTTTAGGATCTCAGTTTTGGATGTTAACCTAAGGTGGAAGTAAGGTGATGAGGAGGGATCCATTGAGTCATCTGAGGATGCCTGATTAGGGCTGCAAGAATGAACCCTATACCTGCCAAAGTCAGTGAGGAATACATTAAAGGCATTTGCAGCATCTTGTGGGTTCGTGTGATGTACATCCCCCACAACGTCACAGGCACTTTGCGTGTGGTGGCCTTTCAGGAACGCGTTAATTTGGGACCAGAATTTCTTGGGGTTGTAGCGATTTTTTGTTTGTAGGTTCTTGAGGTACAGTAGCGATTTTTTGTTTGTAGGTTCTTGAGGTACAGTCACTTGGCCTGTTTTAAATCTTTTTTACATGTGTTTCTGAGCATTCGGTAATGGACCCAGTCATTGGTCAAATTAGTGGATTTGTACCTGCCCCAGGTTCTGTTCCTTTCCCTTATGAGCTTTTTTAGGTCACGTATAGGCCACCTGGACTGTTGTCCTTTGACTCTCATTTGTTTAAGAGGGGCGTGTTTGTTAGCCGCTGAGAGGAAATTCTTGGTGAAAAAGGCCAAGGCAGAGTCAAGACTGGGGCAAGATTAATTTGAACCCAGTCAATTTCCGACAGGGTATCTCGGAAGGACTTAACATCGAAATTGGAGTAGTCGCGTGCCAGAAAGGTTCGGGGAGGTGGAGTTGGACAATCATTTTTCCATATACCAAAGATAGGGGTGTGGTCACTTAAGGAGTCGGCAAACGTACCGGCCTGCTTGAATCTATTGGGGTTAGACACCAGTAACCAATCCAGGGTGGTGTGATTTCCGGATTTCAAATTCAGTCTTCTAGGTTCGTAGATCAGTTGGGTAAGCTTGGCCTCTTGCAAGCTGGACTTAATGTCAGTCTTAGTCGAGGGGCCCCAGTGGAGATTAAAGTCACCCAGGATTATTTTCTCATGGGAAGGCAAGTCGGGGATAAGTTTAGTAAGGGCCTTTAGTGCTTCTGCCGCAATCTTTGGAGGGTGGTTTACACATCCTATTAGTAGTGGCTTTGTACCCCCGGACCCCCAACAGTACTTTAACAATGTTTCGCAGCCCGCATCCGCCCTAGCTGGGATCTCTAAACCGTTAATGACTCCTTAGTGTATATGATAACCCCTCCAGCCCTCTTTTCTATTCTGTCCTGTCGAAAAGTTTTGAATCCACGGATCTTAATCTCATGTGCTAAGATCATAGGTTTGAGCCATGTTTCCAAGATGGCTAATACGTCAGGGGAGTGCAGGCTTCAAGTTCTTGCAGTTTAGGTCTGAGACTATTTATACGGACATGAACCAGTTTCAGCCCTTTAGTATTGGTCCAGCAGGGCAGAGAGGGAGTTACATTTGGGATGTTGGTCCAGGGAGGACCTGGATTTGTTTCAATACCCCCTGCTAGCAGGAGCTTTAGGAGAACCCATACCTTCCGGAAAGCCTTGGATGGGCATTGTAAAAATAGGCATTTATTTAGTCTGAGGAGTGTTGCGCAGGCATAGCAACAACCATTTTTCCTGATACTATTCAGAGTAAGCAGGCTGGGTAGTGGTTTAACTGAGAATAAACACAGGGATAATGAGTCAGTATGAGGGCAGGTGGCAATTTATAATTCCACCTGGGAGTTTAACATTAGGTGGTCTGTACATAATGTAAGAAAGATATAGCCATTCCCCAGAAGTACGCCCGGCAGCATGCTTGGTCTTATAAATTACTGTCATTTTTGACACCATAGTTTATAATCACAACTAGCAGTTGTGTGGGTAGCAAGGCATTAGGCAGGGAGAGACAGAAATATGTTAAGAGTTGCTCAGTATTTAGCAGGCGGTGCCAAAAGGTGGAAATTAGAGAAGGCGGGTGTAGTGGTGGCTAAGCGCCACTAGAGGGGGTTATTGGAGTTTAATACTGAGTATTGGACAGCCAAAAGCTTGTTTTGTTATAGCGGCCACTAGAGGACAGCGGGGATAACCTGCAAATGGAAAAGTCACCTGATAGGTTAAATTCAGTCAGGTGCTTTACCCTGTAAAGAGCAGTGACGACAAAGGGTGGTGGTGGGGGCAGCGGGGTCCTTGCTCTGCCGTTTCCACTCCTCGTCCTGGGCTCCTTTACCTGCTCAAAATCTTTTGAAATCCGCACCTTCTTGGAGAGCAAATTGCTGCAAGGGACTTGGGAACTTCGGCGGCTGTGGGGAAGGGCTGTTCGGTTGCCCTCGCGACCCAGGAGGCTCCCAGAGAGCCGGTGTGCACTCTGCTCAAAATCTTTTGAAATCCGCGCCTTCTTGGAGAGCTGATTGCTGCAAGGGACTTGGGAACTTCGGCGGCTGTGGGGGAGGGCTGTTCGGTCACCTTCGGAACCCAGGAGGCTCCCGGAGAGCCAGTATAATGCCACAGATGTGCTGCAGAAAGCCTCAAGCTAAACTTTACACACAATAATATTCAGACACCCTTTAACTTTTAATTTTGGACAGTTTGTGCATTCCTTTTCCTCTAGCCTATTATCACTGCTCTATATAGTCACCAGAATTGTATTTGTAGCAAAACTCCAGCTGAATTTTTGTTTGGCCATCACCAGTTTTAGTAAATGACCAGTTTATTTGAAAAACAAGGGCAGAAATGTAAAGAAAACCACACTTTTTTTTCTACTACTCTATTAATATTTAATATATTTTGGCAAGCTGGAATTTTGTTTCAGCCAGCTAGATTTCAGATTGGGTGTCAGACTGACTGTCTGAACAAGCCTCCATGTAGAACACTGTCCTTTGTTAAAAGTGGCATTTGTATTTTAGCAAAACCTCGGCCACTTAATATTCATTTGATGCTACTCCTCGATTTCCATGGTAACAAACTGTGATCCAGCAAGTGAAGAAATGACCTCAGGTGTAGACAAACAGCAGGAGCAGAGAAATTATAGGAAACAACAGTTGTTTTTATGCTGATGTCCTCTGTAACCAGAAAAATGCTGTTGCCCTTTGACAAGGCAAACGCGGGCATTTTCCAAAGCATTCACAATACTTCACATGCATATTGACACCAGCAAGGAATTAATCAGCAGCCTAGTTCACTGGGGGGGGAAGGAAAAGAAGAGACCCAGAAGTCTGTACTCTACAGCAAGGTGAGGTCAGAGTGTTGCGGCATCAGACCGTGGATATTCACCTCATTTTCCATTTTTCAATCCCTCCCCTGGGGTTACGGCAGGTCATGTGCCTCCTGGTTCCCCATGAACATGGCATCAGTGTCAGGCAGGATGAGTGTGAACCACCACCACCCAACAGTAAGTGCTGGATTTCATGCCAAAAGTAGGAGTTACTTGTTACTTTGCATATGGTCCCTTTCCCCTGGGCCACCACAGAGCAGCAGTGCAGCTGTTAAGAGTCACTAGCCCATTCCTATCGCCAGCCCAAGGTAGGAGTCCTGAACAGAATGTGAAACCAGGTCTCCAACATGGATGAGTAAGTTTATCAGTTGATTCTTTACTGGTCCAGATCCCTATTTTGCTTAAAAAAAATGTTTCAAGTCCACTGTACCCATAACACAGTGCACGGACGAATGGTTCAGCAGAACTCCATAGATGCCTAACTGAGTCATCTACACAGCAGATGCCTGATACTTTTATGAAATACAACAGATGCCTGCCTCAAGGCAGTGATTGAGAGCTGTGAAAACCAGCAAATAAAATTTTAAGATGTAAATACACGGGCACAAAATACTGTACAAGCAGCAGATTTCTAGCATTTTATTAGGAGGTTAGCAAGGCCCCAACTGGAATATTACACTCAATTATGGTCACTGTATTATAAGTAGCATATTTTGCAGAGATTACAGAGGTGCTGTGAAGGTCAACTAGAATGAATCATGTACGAGATGGATTGAGGTATGCAGACTGACTGGAGATAAACTTTGTGCATGAAGAGGTTGGACAGAGAGGGTAAGGCTTCAGTTAACTCTATCACAAATATCTGATTTACAAAAAAAATAAGGTATCAGCTTGTAAAATGCAGGTACCCAACTCCCAAATGGCGGAAAAAAGAAGCAATAGCTGGCATCCAGCTCTGCAGGTTTGACAGTCCCAGCTGGCTGACCTTTCCTGAAAGGGCATTGCATCTGTAATATATATTCATTTCCAAAGGTGTCTTAGAATATTAACTTACAAAATCCGAACTTACAGACATTTTTGCAGTTCCAACAAAACACATTTATTGAACCCCCCATGGGGGAGGCGCAGAGGGAGAAAGAGGGTATATATCATAGAAAAGAAGCTGCTTTAAGGGCACACTGTAACCCAAGAAGGGCTGGAGTTAAATAAAACATTCAGACAAAAGTGTTTTTACACACAAACTGATTATAAAGCATACAGAGTACCCAACCATACATAATACAGGGTATAATGCTAATGAGAGATTCTGGAGACATTTTCAAACCACAAGACCAGAGGTCAAGAGTTTGTATTTGTCTCCAGATACCCAAGGTAACACAAAACCCGTACTTTGTGTGGTCAAGGTGTATTTTACTTGGTATAATAAATGGCTTGTTGAAGCCGGCCCAGTGGTGCTGAGGGATGAGGCGCTGGACGCCTTACCTTGTGCTACGCTGGTGACCTGGCTTCGGGAATGAACTCGGACCATCGGGTGCTGCACGGGGTTACAGCAGGACTGAGCAAGGCAGAAGGCAACTCCTCCTTCCTGGGTGGCTGCCGCCTCGAGTCCCGCCACACCAGGTGGAGGTCTGGTGGTTAGCGGGGGCGACACAAAGGGAGGACACTGAGATGAGGCGTGTGCATGCGCGTGCAAGGTAGGGGGCCGGGATCGGGGAGAAAAAGATACAAACACCATACAAATCTATATGGAATAAATGGCCTGCTGGATCCTTGGCATGGAGTGATGGGTCATTGCTCTGGCATGCTGTCAACCTGGGTTCTTGCCCAGAGCCTGGAATAACAGGAGTGGAGGTCAGAAGTGAGTTACTCAGTGTCTCCTTTAGATGTTTCCCTCCCAGAAGGTGGGTGGCACTGCTCCACTTGTCCAGCAGCTACCGGTGGTGGCGTTGGAGAGGTGCTTTTGACAACATGAGTGACCGTGTACTGCTGGGCATCCCTGCCTCAAAACACCACACTTTAGCATGCACACATTCGTGGCAGGCGCAGCCCCAAAAATGGATGGCACTGGCATGCTGGATGTCAGCACCTCTGGTAGCTCCTTCTGCTGCCCCCACCTTTGGCAGACTGATCTAAGGTGCTTCTTGTCTGCTGGCAGCAGGAGTGCCACCTTGACAGGGATGAATCAGAATATCCGGCCAATGAGGGATACAGGGGGAACAAAGGATACGGGGGAGAGTGTTCCTGGTCCAGCAGCATAGGGTATATTTGACATGCAGTAAAGATGTGTGTCTTGTGGGGTACCCAAAGGAGTGGGTGCAGACAAAAATAAATGGTCTTTACATGGACATGACGCACGTGTTGAACAACTTCAGCAATCAGGCAAGTTTATTTGCTAACCCTCAATCCTGAAGGCTAAGAATGCTTTACATGACAGACATACAAATTATGACAAACATGGCAAATTATTTACCTAAAAACATTACTATAAAAATTAAAAAAAAAAAAAATAAATAAAAAAAAGGAACTTTAGTTTCTTTTTGAAGACCTCCATCAAGGTTGCAACTTGCATGTGTAAGGGGTAAGGGGGCAACAGACTTCCTGGAAAACATAAACTGAACTTACAAACTTAAATGGGCAGACTGGGTGGGCCATAGGCCCTTATCTGCCGACACTGTCTATGTATCTATGTATGTGGGTTAGGGAAGTATTCCAACATAGTTGGACAACCATCACAGAAGCTCTGCTCCAACCCCCCAGTTCAAGTCTGAAATGGAGCCTAGAATGAGAGAGCACTGCCCACCTCAAAGGAGTGAAGAGGGACAAGAGATCTTCCAGGTAGCCAGGGCCAAAACTGTGCAGGGCTTTGTATGACAACAAGCCTATCCTGAAGGGGGCATACCACTGTTCTGGCAGCCACTGCAGATTGCGCAGCTCTAGGGCGATGTACTCAAATGGAAACAGCCCTATAATCAGCCAGGCTACAGCATTCTAGACCAGCAGCAGGCAGCGCAACAACCCCTCAAAAGGGCTTCGGCATAAAGCACTGCAGCAGTTCCTCAGGGATGTATGCAGCATTCACTGCTGACAAAAGCGCTGCAGAACTGTAAGGCTGTGCACTCCTGTATCTTATACAGGTTGTGGTTCACCATATGTTGTTATATGGAATAATCTGCTCTGAGTGGCACCAGAAGCCAACATTAAGATTCTTTACTGGAAAAAAAAAAAGGGGGGGGGTAGATGTTTTATTTTCCTTTTTTTTTTTTGAAGAAGGAATTGGAAGATGCAGTTTGTAGACATTTCTTTCTATACACATTGTAGCTCCCACTCTGCTGTCCATTTTCACAGGGCTATACCCTGATCAGACTGAGAAAACCCAGTCATCATTCAGACCGCAACCAGGTTTTTCTCAGTTTTCTCTCCTGCTCCCAACCCCGAGGCAGGAGCCAATAGTTGAAATCGGCCATGCATTGCATTCCACTGTGATAGCAGCAAGCACGCTGGCATAGCCGCAGTGGTCGCTACGGCACCAGAGCCTGCTGGCAGCCCTCCCCGACAGACGCAGTGCCAGGCAACAGCTGTCTCAGAACTGGAATGCCCCTGATGCAACACACCAAGTTTGTTTTTGAAACTGGGTCATTTGCATGGCAGCGTGCTGGGTCATCGGGACAGCCCTGTTATCAGCCATTTCTGTTGTTCACACAGCAAATGGTTTGGATATGCAGAAGTGGATCAGCCTTGACAGACTGAGTCTTCCTCTCACATGTCCTCAATATTCCAGATGAGCTATGCAGTTACTGACAGATTTTTGGAATTCTAACAGAATCTCTAACTGGAAGTCATGCCAATTACATTTTCATGACTACTTTACCTAGGATAGCCTAGCTGAGATGCAACATCTTATTTTCAGTGGGGTCCTGCTTCTATCCTTTCCCACAGCTGTGTGCACTGAACCACTGAGAGATTAAGTGATTTGCTCAAGGTGACAGTATTTTAGCTCTGGTGGGGTCTGAACCTCTGATCACACAGCTTCCAAGCCAGTGTTCTAATTACTAGAACACATTGCCATAGCACTCTTAAGAGTGAGGGTGTACACCCAAACATAGGCAAGGGTGTAGCCAGGAAAATACTTCCACACCAAAACCTCTTTGGCTACTCTTCCCCCCCAACTTGTATACATAGCTGTGCAACGTTTGTGCCCCTGCCCCATTTGTATAATGTTGTGCTTAAAGTGCAAATAAAATCCTTCACTAATCTGCTTTATACATGTCGTATTATTACATTTAGCTCAAACGGAGCACGGCAATTTTAACCTCTCATCATTAGGGGTTGGGGAGCAGCAGTGGAGCGACCAAAATCAATGTCCAGGACTCTGAATGTCAAATTTGCAAGCCATGGCATATGTATGTCTATGCATATGCCTGCAGGACAGTAGCTCCAAGAAGGAGGAGGAGGAGGCGGATACAAGTCCTCTGGATGTACATACATGAGTAAAGGCATATACAGATGTAACCCCCCTGCAAATGGGGGTTCCCAAAAGACTTCCAGGAGCTTGCTTGAATGCTCCAAGCCTGAATGGTGTTTGGCATTTAAGCCATTTATCAGTGAGTGTTTTTAGAACCTCTGGTACTGTCTCTTTAAGAGCTGTCTGCTTGCAGACATAATTAGTTTGTATGGGGGACTGTGTGTTTCTTTGATTGAGTACCACTCAAGCTGCTGCCAATTCACTTCATTTTGCAGTCACTAGAAGTGCAAAGGAACCTATCTGACAGATGTAACTGTTTGCCAGAAATTATTTAGAGTAATAATGAAATTACAGTTTGTCTAACCTGCTTTCTTTGCAGTCAGAACTGTGTCTGCTAGTTCCCATTCTAGTTTTGAACTGCTGAACTGGACCAATCAGTGTGGGGTAAGCTAGCTCTAAAATGGTGCCTTGGATGAATCAGAACTTGGACTCATAATCTGAGCCAGCCACAAGAGGATTGTATGGGCAGTGACTCTGGGAGATGTAGTTTGGACTTCAGTGCCTTTTTGGACCAACAGCAGCAGTCTATTGTGAGTGACAGCCAATCCAGTCAAGAACTGGGAGGAACTCAAAGGAAGTGCCCGGTTTTGTCGGTTGGAGTTTCAGTTGAGCTTTGGCAGTGAAGAAGGAAGGAGCCCTGTGCTTTTCAGTGTGCAGTTTTAGTCAAAAACGTGTAGGCCCAGAGTTCGGTCTGCAACTTGTTAGGACTGAATCTGTCCTGTGAAAAGAATCAAAGGATCTCTGAAGAGTAAAACCAGGCTCACCCTCAGAAGACTGGAGGAATTGCTGAAAATTACACTCGGTCTGTCAGAAACTGAATCTGCTGTGTGTTCTCCTGGGTATTGTGCAGTAATTGCGATCGGGATACAGATGCAGCCTGCCTGGTATAGTGCTTTCTTTTATATGGATGTGTGAAGAGGTTTGTGCACCTCAAGTGAGCCCTGCTGACATTGAAGGACCCCTATCTTATTTGGAGGTCGTGAGTACTAATTCAGGGTCGCTCCCTGTTGAATTGCCACATTAAATCCAAATGGAATTACTGTACTGCTGACTGTTTAATTCTCCTTTTCTCTGTGTGAAAGGGCCCCTACCAGCTGCCACGGTTTGGACTAGCCACTAGGGCTTGGGTACCCAGGGACAGTAACTGATAGGGATAGGCCTGTGCACAGAGACATAGGTAGATTATTAAAGTGATAAGCTAATTAACCTGATTTCCCTGTCCTTGTTATATCCCCTAAATAAATCAGAGCTGCTTGTTTCAGCAAAGTTATACTGCCTGAGGTATTTGTCTATGTTAAAGTACTGTACTGTGATTGTTGCACTGTATCTCATTTCACAGGAGGTCCCAGTGCGGAACCAGACCTGGGGTAAGTGTATACTGTGAAGGTAATTCTGATATATTGTGTGGGCCACTAGTGGAAGAAAGGGGTTGCAGTGTCCCAGAGGGCTGTGACCAAGTTAGTTTAACTATTGCAAACCCTGACCTCTGGGTGGAGGCACCCGCCATTGGATCAGAGCCCCTCAACCTGTTAGGTGGCAAATCAGGCAGGGTAGTAGCCCCTGGGATAGCGCCAGCTAGGGTTACATCTTGGAGGCTCACCACTGGGATTGTGTGTCCTCTAGTGGCCATATATTTACGAACCACTGTTAAGAAAAATGGGTACCCGACAGAAGTGGCTGTGCACCGCTGGTGGAGTGGTGTACTGGGAGGAGATCGACCCCAAAATGCTATGCTTATCCTGGACATCCCCTGGGTATCAATACGGACACTGTGCAGGGAGCACTTTCAAGGTGGAAGGTTTACAAAACCCTGTGGTGGTGGGTCGGCATGCTAATCTGCTCACCCACACTTTCCTGGCCCTAGTAGAGTTTAAGGATCCCATAGATAGCTCAAAGTGCCACAGACCATTACCCCAGAGGGAGCCCTCACTGCTTGGAGAGTGATAACTAAGGACAGTAAAGACCCGGGGAATCAGCCCCACCACTATCTGAAACTTTTGAGGAGAAATTTGCTGAATGGTTGCTGGGAGAGGGGAAAACTGTGGAGGACTTGAAGAAACTATTCTTGCCACCTGGGGGTGTTCCTCCCCCAACACCCTCTCCTGCTCCAGTGCTCGTAATGGTGGCTGAACCAATGCAGACTCCTATTTCTGCACCTGCCATTAGTCACGACTCTTACCGAAGGTTGAGGATCTTCTCTGGCACCCTCCCCACCCCCCAAGGGGAGGATGACTGGGAGACCTGGATAGACTATGTTGCCCCCCAAGTGCTAGAATGGCAATGCTCGGAAGGCGAAAAGCGAAAGAGGGTTAGTGAGAGCCTCCGAGGTCCTGCCCTGGCTACTCCGCGCTAAACGGGCCAGTAACCCTAAGCGACTGCACAGGCCTATCTTGAGGCCTTGGAGAATGTGTATGGGAGCCCAGATTCTGATGAGGACCTATGGTGGAGAGTAAGAAATGCACAACAGTACCAAGGAGTTGTTGTCTGTGTATGTCTCTCGGCTGGAAAAATTGTTGCAAGAATGCCTCAGAAAGGGTAGTTTGCCAGCGATTGAACTGGACCGAACCAGACTGGACAGAATCTTAAGTCTGCCCCTTCTCAGAACTGCTGTTGCTTCGATTACGCCTGGCAAATCGACTGGAATCCCCACCCTCCTATGATGAGTTAATGAGAGAAATTCGAGGAGTTGAGAAAAGGCGACCTCGGGAGGTACCTGCACCAACAGCTGTGGCTACGACCCGAGTGACTGAGGGTGACCCATCAAGTGAAGTTCAGGGCAGAGGTTGACAGTCAATGAGTGCTCTGACAAGAAAAAGATATGCCACAATGGAGTGAACTGTTGAGAGAGATCGGAATTCAAAACAGTCCTTTATGAAGGCCACGCCTGCACACGGGCCCTGACCTATATCCGACTGCATCTGCTATGGGGTGGGGGTACCCACCATGTATCTCCTGCTGATAACAGCTCCAAACTCAATTCCTTGACCATGGAAGTGGAGAAACTGACGAGATGTCTCCAAATGCTTATCACGCCCGCAGACAGAGATGGCACCCAGGTTTCCAGTTAGTAATACCCCACCCTGGCTCCCAGTGTGGCGCCTCGGCCAGCTCAAACTCCAGAAAGTATGTTTTGCTATAATTGGGGAAAGATGGGCACATGAAAGGAATGCCAGTCCCCAAAGACACTGACAAAGTTGCATATAGGCTACAAGGAGAGCTTGGAGAAGAAATCAGTGGTTAAGAGGTGCACGACATGATCCCAGTGAGGGCACCAAAATGCTAATTCATCGCCTCTTTGGCAAGGTCAGTTGCCCAGGCCCCACTACCGCCTCCAGACTGGTCCAGAATAGTGGGTCCCTCCATGGAGACCACTGTAAAGGTGAATGGAGTGTCTACAAGAGCTGTGATAGACAGTGGCTCCCCAAGTGACAATTATGTTCCAGGATTGGTATCAAAGCATTTGTCAGACCACTTACAACCATTAGAAGGACTGCATGTATGGGGGTTAAGTGAGAAGGCCTACCCCTATTCCGGTATATCCGAATTTGGCTGTCTTTCCCCACCTCCGTGGCTGGAGTGGCCGAACAAGTAGAGACCCTAGCCTTAGTGTGTCCCCCACTGGACTGTATGATGGTGTCCCTTTGTTGATTGGAACAAATGCTCATATGTTCGAAGGCTGGCACAGTTGTGTTATGAAAAACAGGGGTCAAAGACTAGTAGAGCTTTTAGTTCGGCTTTAATTAAGAAGGCCATGAGGCACAGAGAGATGCTGAAAAACAGAACCAGAGGAACCGGTCGGAATTGTATGGAAGAAGGATCCTGAGTCTCTGATCCTGGCGCCAAATGCCCAGTGTACCTTACAGGGAGAGGTCCGTATCAGAAAGGATGTTAAGAATAAAATATTAATGTTGGATGCACCAGGCGATGAAAATTGCCAGAGGGACTGCTGGTCAAGCCTAGTATTTTGCCGCTAGAGCCCATGCTTATGCCAGAAGGGTAATGGTCCAAGTTCATAATGTGTCTGAAAGAGACATTCGATAAACAGAGGTTGCATCCTGGCTAATGTGCATTGTGCAGACACTGCAGTGCTACCCAGCAGCAAAGTTCAAGGAAGAATGACAGAGTAGCATACAACTTGTTTGATTCGGCGACTCCCGCTGCCAGCTGAATGGAAAGTGAGGATCAGTGAGAAGCTTGTCCAGAGAGACCAGGTGTTTTCTTTAAAGGAATGGGATGTAGGATGCGTGCAAGGGCTGAGCACAATATCGGCTGCATGTCGAAAGACCATTTCGTGAGAGGTCTCGGCGCCTGGCACCTGCTGACATAGATGATGTGAGACGGCATCTGCAAGAGATGTTAGCTGCTGGTGTAATACAAGAATCCAGAAGCCCTTATGCTTCCCATTGTGGTAGTGAGGAAAAGAATGGAACAGTAAGGATGTGTGTGGATTATCGCACCTAAACGCGGACTATCCCTGATCAGTACACAATGCCCGCATTCAGGATGCTTTGGACTGCCTAAGCGGGAGCAAGTGGTTCTCTGTGCTGGATCTCCGCAGTGGGTACTACCAGATCCCGATGGCCCCAGAGGACCGTGAGAAGGCGGCCTTTATCTGTCCGCTGGCTTCTATGAATTCATGAGGATGCCTCAAGGATTTCAGGTGCCCCAGCCACTTTTCAACGATTGATGGGCGTGCAGTGGGGACATGAACTTACTAGAGTGCCTGGTATACCTAGATGATGTTATTGTGTTTGGCAGCTCACTGGAGGAACATGAGAGCAGATTATTTAAGGTATTGGACCGACTGGAGGACTTTGGCCTTAAACTGTCCATTGATAAGTGTCAATTCTTTCAAACATCAGTAAAGTATGTGGGACACATAGTATCCACCGAGGGAATAGAGACCGACCCAAGTAAAGTTGAGGCCTTGACCACCTGGCCACAGCCCAAAAATCTAAAAGAACTGCAAAGAGTCCTGGGATTCTGTGGTTATTATCAGCGCTTCATCAAGGACTATTCAAGAGTGATCCGCCCTTACTTAACCTTACTCAAGGGTATCCCCAACCCACAAAAATACCAAAAGTCAGCGCCCTCAAGACTGAAAGAGTGTATTTTCATCCGAGTGAAGTATTTGGGGCCCGCTGGACTCTGATTGTGAGACTGCTTTTCATGAGATCATATATCAACTTACCCATGCTCCAGTGCTGGCCTATGCCGATCCAAGAAAACCTTCACGTCCCTGCACACTGATGCTAGCTTGCAAGGGTTGGGGGCTGTGTTGTACCAAGAGCACGAGAATGGCCTGAGACCAGTGGCCTTTGCCAGTAGAAGCCTGACCCCATCCGAAAAAGAACTATCCTGTACATAAGTTAGAGTTCCTACTTTGAAGTGGGCTATTGTTGACCAATTCCATGAGTACTTGTATGGGGCTAAAATACTAGTAAAACTGACAATAATCCTTGACCTATGTGCAGACCTCAGCTAAGTTGGATGCCACTGGCCATAGGTGGCTTTACTATCTACATATGACTATGCTCGAATACCGAGCAGGTCTGAACCACATAGATGCTGATGCTCTCTCCCGGAGGCCTGTTCCCCAGAATGATTGGGTCCGATTGGCAGAACCTGACATTCGGGCACTCTGCTCGAAGTTTGACAGGGAGGAACAAATGTCCACGGACGAGTGGACTGCATGGTGGATTGCTTGGGAGCCTCTGAGAATTGCATACCTGCTGCTTATTGCCACTTTTCTGCAATAGACATTGGTGCACTGCCTCAGCTGGACAATGACAGTATTCGGCGGGCTCAATCCGCGATCCCATGATCAAAGCAGCTTTAGAAGCCCTCTGTGCAGGAAAGATGTGTCCAAATTACGCCCACTGATTTGAGAACTGCACTGTTATACAAAGAAGGTCCTAAGTTGAAACTGATCAATAAACTGTTATACAGAGAAACAGTAGACAGAGGGGACAAGTGGACAAACAACAACTAGTGCTGCCCACTGCCTTTGAGACTCAGTACTGAGGTCCTTGCACAACCACATGGGGCACCTTGGTATAGACAGAACACTTGACTTGGTGAGATCCAGATTCTATTGGCCTAAGATGGGGGCTGATGTGGAGCAACACATTCGAACTTGTAGTCGCTGCTTACAGAGGAAAGCTTTGCCCCAGAGGGCTGCCCCCTTGTTAACATCACCACCAGTGCACCCATGGAGCTGGTCTGTATTGATTTTCTGAGTTTGGAGTCAGATCAAAGAAATATCAGTAATGTGCTGGTGGTCACTGACCATTTCACGAGATATGCCCAAGCTTTCCCACCAAAGACCAGAAAGCATCCACTGTGGCCAAAGTACTTGTAGAAAACTTTTTTGTTCACTATGGGGCTCCACAAAGAATCCATTCTGATCAAGGGAGAGACTTTGAGAGTCGTCTGATCAAAGAGATGCTTTCTCTGTGGGGAGTGCGAAAGTCCAGAACCACTCCTTACCACCCCAGGGGACCCACAGCCTGAACGCTTCAACCGCACTTTGCTAGATATGCTAGGCACCCTGCACCCAAAGGACAAGCCTAGATGGAGCCAACAAATTAGCACCTGGTACATGCTTATAACTGCACCAAAGTGATGCCACTGGATTCTCCCCTACCGCCTGATGTTTGGAAGAAGCTCGACTACCAGTAGATGTGTGTTTGGGGTCTCTCCTGATGGGGTTCAAGCTGACAACTATTTACAGTATGCAAAAGTTAAAGGCCCAGCTAACTCATGCGTACCAACTGGCTCAAACCATGGCTGCCAAAAGAAATCTGGCCAACAAAGAAAGGTATGATAAAAGGTGAAAGCACAGGAACTCCAGGAGGGAGATCGGGTATTGCTAAGAAATCTGGGACTGCATGGCAAGCACAAGATTGCTGACAGATGGCACCATCTCCTCACATTGTAGTGGGCAAACTAGATGATCTGCCAGTGTACAAAGTAAGGCCTGAGAATAATTCAAAGATGTAAAACAATGCATAGAAATCATTTACTGCCCATTGGACAAATCTTAATTGAGTCTGAGCCCCTAGAAGATGCCCCTCTGGACCAGTGACTAGAGCTGCTGCTAAGAAAAGATCAAGAAAGTCTGCACCTACAGAAGCAAAGTTAAAGTGTTCCCTCCACAAGTCCCAGTTGAGCATGACTGTCAGTCCATATCGGAAGAAAGTGAGGTGACTTTGAATACTATCCTTCTTACTAACTGAGTCAATTGTTTGGGCAATCCCTAGTCAATACTGGAGATGAAGCTGGGCCTTCTGGACTGTCTAAGCCCCAGCTTCATCCCTGGAGCCAATGCTCCCAGAAAGTGAAGTGCAAAGCATCAGATCAGATGAAATGGAATCATTGTGCATGGTTGAACTGTTTGAGCTTTCAGGGAGGAAAATGATAGATTGGGGCAGACTGGTGATACACCGAACAAGAAGAGTATTTTGAGTGCCCTGACAGTCCACTGCCAGTGTCCGAAAGCTCTCCATGCGAGCCAAATGTTGTGGACTCAGAAACTGTAACTCCTGGAGCTGAAAGTGCCCCAAGTTCTAGCCTCTCTACCCCCATGGAGACTCCTGACAAGTGAGGACAATGCTGAAAATGAGGCTCAGGTGCAGAGACTATAACAGTTCCCCTAGAAAGACTGGTCGAGCTGTAAAGCCTGTGGTGCACCTCAGTTATGATTCACTTGGGAGGCCTGTGGATTTGCCTCTCAATGTTGTCCATAAAGGAGTGTATGTGTCCCGGGCTCATTGCCCAAACTGAGCGTCAGTGCTAACTCAAGTTACTTGTGTTGCCCTCTAAGTATGGTGCCCTTGCCCATCCAGCCCCAAGGTAACTGATAGGAAGGGCCCCTCTCTTCAGGTTTCATGTACAAGAGGTAATAACTTGAGTTATGGTACAATGTGTATGTAATACTGTGCAAAGAGTGACGTACTGCAATGTTTCAGAAATGTGTTCTTGGTAAAATGATATATTGACTGATGATTACATATGCGAGCCTAATGCAAATGTATATAGTTGCAGTTGAAACTTATAAGTTACTTGGCGCAGACGTCAAGCTTTCCCAAACCAGGAAGGTGTAACCCCCTGCAAATGGGGGTTCCCAAAAGACTTCCAGGAGCTTGCTTGAATGCTCCAAGCCTGAATGGTGTTTGGCATTTAAGCCATTTATCAGTGAGTGTTTTAGAACCTCTGGTACTGTCTCTTTAAGAGCTGTCTGCTTGCAGACATAATTAGTTGTATGGGGACTGTGTGTTCTTTGATTGAGTACCACTCAAGCTGCTGCCAATTCACTTCATTTTTGCAGTCACTAGGAGTGCAAAGGGAACCTATCTGACAGATGTAACTGTTTGCCAGAAATTATTTAGAGTAATAATGAAATTACAGTTTGTCTAACCTGCTTTCTTTGCAGTCAGAACTGTGTCTGCTAGTTCCCCATTCTAGTTTTGAACTGCTGAACTGGACCAATCAGTGTAGGGTAAGCTAGCTCTAAAATGGTGCCTTGGGCGAATCAGAACTTGGACTCATAATCTGAGCCAGCCACAAGAGAGGATTGTATGGGCAGTGACTCTGGGAGATGTAGTTTGGACTTCAGTGCCTTTTGGACCAACAGCAGCAGTCTATTGTGAGTGACAGCCAATCCAGTCAAGAACTGGGAGGAACTCAAAGGAAGTGCCCGTTTTTGTCGGTTGGAGTTTCAGTTGAGCTTTGGCAGTGAAGAAGGAAGGAGCCCTGTGCTTTTTCAGTGTGCAGTTTTAGTCAAAAACGTGTGTAAGGCCCAGAGTTCGGTCTGCAACATTAGGACTGAATCCGTCCTGTGAAAAGAATCAAAGGATCTCTGAAGAGTAGAAACCAGGCTCACCCTGTAGAAGACTGGAGGAATTGCTGAAAATTACACTCGGTCTGTCAGAAACTGAATCTGCTGTGTGTTCTCCGGGTATTGTGCAGTAATGCGATCGGGATACAGATGCAGCCTGCCTGGTATAGTGCTTTCTTTTATATGGATGTGTGAAGAGGTTTGTGCACCTCAAGTGAGCCCTGCTGACATTGAAGGACCCTATCTTATTTGGAGGTCGTGAGTACTAATTCAGGGTCGCTCCCTGTTGAATTGCCACATTAAATCCAAATGGAATTACTGTACTGCTGACTGTTTAATTCTCCTTTTCTCTGTGTGAAAGGGCCCCTACCAGCTGCCACGGTTTGACTAGCCACTAGGGCTTGGGTACCCAGGGACAGTAACTGATAGGGATAGGCCTGTGCACAGCCATAGGTAGATTATTAAAGTGATAAGCTAATTAACCTGATTTCCCCTGTCCTTGTTATATCCCCTAAATAAATCAGAGCTGCTTGTTTCAGCAAAGTTATACTGCCTGAGGTATTTGTCTATGTTAAAGTACTGTACTGTGATTGTTGCACTGTATCTCATTTCACAGGAGGTCCCAGTGCGGAACCAGACCTGGGGGTAAGTGTATACTGTGAAGGTAATTCTGATATATTGTGTGGGCCACTAGTGGGAAGAAAGGGGGGTTGCAGTGTCCCAGAGGGCTGTGACCAAGTTAGTTTAACTATTGCAAACCCTGACCTCTGGGTGGAGGCACCCGCCATTGGATCCAGGCCCCTCAACCTGTTAGTGGCAAATCAGGCAGGGGTAGTAGCCCCTGGGATAGCGCCAGCTAGGGGTTACACAGATGTCACCCTTTGTTTTAAGTATCGTGACAACCCACTCCTCGGACTGCCCCCAAACACAGCTCGTGTGGACAGAAAGTGCTATGGGTTCATGGTATGAAAATACTGGTCACTGCAACCAAACTGGTCACACATTTACTGTATTATCAAGCTATGTGTTGTAAAGCTGTTTCTACCATTCCAGACCTACCTGTAAGCTGTATCCTTATGCAGCTTTCTACTGGTGTTGGCAGTAAACATGTAATGAGAGCATGCATGCAAACAAGTGGTTTCATCATATGCCAGAGTGACTTCCCAACCTTATAAAGAACAAGCTTTCACTACCTCTGCTCCACCCTCATTAATTCATCTCCCCCAAACAATCTGAGGTGCTGCACAGCCCTCTGGGCATAGGGCAAATGCTCAAACCCTTTTGCGTTAGGCAAAATCGGTTACACATGAAATCAGGTCCACTGCACTCTAACATTGTATGTGTATGCTGTACATTACTGCACACTTATGTGCGTCTGTCTGTAAAATGTAAACTGTGCATACTCTGTGCTGGCTAAATGCTCTATATCACAACTGCATGTTATTTACATTTTGCAGCTGTGATTTAACAGCTGGAGCTGTGTACCAGGGCTTCACCATAAATGAGTGTCAGCTCAATAAAACTTTTCCTGGAAACAGAAATACACTGCAAATGAAATGGAGGAAGCTGCTCTTCCAAATGACCAATGAACAGAAATTGCAAAATTGGAGAAGCACTCACCGTGCATGTGTGTGTGTGTGTGTAATAAATTGAATTTTTATTCAGCAGCAAATAACCAACCACCAAATACAGCTCACTATTATTTCACTGAAATTCATCCACTTCAACTCACACTGTAGTATGGCATGAGGGGGATGCTGCACTCTTAAGGTGCCGTCCATCGGATGAGACATTAAACAGAGATCCCTTCTGCCCATCTCTTGTCACTGTCCAGGTGGAAGTAAAAGGTCCCCTAGCACTTAGCGAAGAGCAGCAAGGAAAGCTTCTGCAGTGTCTTGGCCAAAATCCCCCTTTCAATAAAATGGGTCCAACAACCCCACCTGAAACAAGCTTTAACAGCTTAGTGTGCCTTTCCTGGTCACAAATTTCAAATAAATCAGTCAGGTTGTGTGGATGATGTATTCTACCATAATAAATTACAGTACCAATGGTACTGAGAGGCATTAAGCTGTCCCAAGCAGAAGCAGGACCTCACTGAAAATAAGATGGGGCAGCTCAGCTTGGCTAGCGTGTGTAGATAAATGGCTTGTAATCAATAATACACTCCCGTAAGTAAAAATTCTGTACTTCCGTCCATGTACTACCAGTTATTTAATCAACATACCAGTGGCAGTGAGAGGCTCCAAAAAATGACTTCTCATGTGGATTTCCTCTGTGACCTTTGGCTCTTCTTTTTCCTCCAGTACATCTCCAGGATTGAAGGACCACAAGGAGTATCAACGTGTTTCCAAGGCAACAGCCCAGCAAGGTGCCATAAGGAGCAACAAGCCCAGCTGAGGACTACACACCCACAGAAGACCAAGGCAAGGTGCACACAGTGCACTTACTAATTCAGCAAAACAGTCATCTACTACCGACCAAGGGATGTGAGACCCATTACAGACAGAAGTGGCATAACACAGAGGCAGTCTTAAAGGAAAGCAGTATTACCGGCATCTTCTTCTGTATATAAGAGAACAGAATAACACTTCCCAAAACTGTAATATGCTTTTGTTATTTTTATGTCAGAATATGCCACCCATCCACGCACCCTGACTATGTGGATTTATTGTCATGAAACATAGGTGGGCTGTATTTGGTTGACAGATACATGCAGCTGAACAGAACACCAACATCTTTTACAGGAATGATCTGCACGGGCAGCTTATTCAGCTGGTACCAATCACGCTTTCCTTAGCTGATCGGTACCGGCTGAATAAGCACAATAATGTGCTGGGCTGCAATGCAAGTAGATGCCCCCCCCACTGCTTAGCCTGTCGTTCTTGTCATCAAGAGAGGGGGACACTTGCAGCTGGCTGGCATGGCAGGCAGGGGTTGGGCAGGATAAACCAGACAAAAGCGATGACTGCAAACAAGAAAGTGATTACATGAATTACATTTAATGAGGTTTGCTTAATCGAGCCTAGATCACAGCACTACTCCAGGGGTGGAGTGTTCCCTTAAAGGGGGGTACATGTCATACTACCCCTCTTAACATATATTACACTGCCAACAAAAGCTAAAGAAATACATGTAAAAGTAGATGCTCCCCAATCACACTGGAAGCCTATTAATAGCTCTGCAGCCCCATTCTCTACTTTGGGTCATCAACACATTGGGGGGCTAACCCTCCCTTGCTGTCAGGATGACAGTGTGAAATGGCACTATTTGGCCCCACGCAGACAACCCTCCTTCTATTAGGATGTGGACCTCTTGTGGGTAATCACACTGGGGTAGACAAGATACAGTGTCAGGGCTAGATTGCCAGAGGCAACTTGAAAGCCGCACAACTGGGGAGCAATAAATAACATAATCTGTCTCTCTCTCTCTCTCTCTCATGTCTACTGTAGCAATCTATCATATCTCTTCATCCGATCTCTCACATCTATTGTATTCATCCGTCCATTTATCCACATCAATTCCCTCACCAAATATTCCTGACCAAAGCTGATACGAGTTCTAAATACCTCATTCTTTACATGTACCACCTTCTTCCTCACAATCCTCCTCCCAGTCCTCGGGGTCTGGGAGCAAACACCCGTGTCGACCCCCAACCCTAGCTTTGGCTGTCACCTCCCATCACCCTAGAGGTGGCACCATGGCACAGGACCCGAGGGTTTCACCACCCGGCATCCCAACAGTAGGGTTTTTACACACATTTCTTCTCCCTCCCACTCATCAACCGGTACAGTGGACCCTTAGCCTTGCACACGTGCAGATGGCACTCTTGGTCACAGCAAGCACCCTCATCCACCACAGGGGTCACTGTGATGCCAGAACCCAGCATAATCCTTCCCTGGATCGGAGCACTGCCGTGGAGCTGCACCAACCTCTCTCAGGCCAAGCTCCCTCAGTTTACTGGTGAATGTGGGCTGCCAGCACTAGGCCGCCATTGGACAGACCCTAAAAATACCTAGGTCAAAAATGACTAACACGACTCCAAAATATCCTTGCCCAAATTACCTTTCAAATGAATCTCGTCGTCAGCATGTACCTGGGCTAGTTGGTTTTAAATATGCTAACACCCACTTAGTGACTGATGTGGCACAGTTTCCAAAATAACATGTGTACTGACCCACTGCCCGTTCACTACAGACCCTGAAACGCTGCGGAATGGTGCCTACACAGGTTCCATGAAATAAATGATTTTGCTCAATACCGCAGCAAAAGGATGTTAACAGCCAGCGGCACTACCCTGATGCAGTCTAACCACTTCCAGTTTGTATACAACCCAATGAACCGCTAATCTACTACAAGAATTTTCATACTGACAGGCAAAATGTCAGATAGCTGTTGACTTTGTCATTTAATCATAAAATCAATTAAACTACAGAGGAACAGGAAAAAGCAGTGCCTTTTACATTAATTCATATCAGGCTAGACAGCTTCAGTACTCCTCTGTCAAGTCACATGACTAACAGGAACGAGTCATTCTCTTACACCCTTTCACAGGCCATACTACAATCAATCAGAGCACTAATTGGGTTGCCAGGGCCAATGAGTAGTGCACCGCTAAACAGCTCCAGTGCAAAACTGAACTACTATTTCTAGTTTAAAAACGTTGTATAGAAAACAAATTTATTAAATGCTTGGTATTATTTTATTTATTGAAATGTTTCACCAGGAAGGCATACTGAACAACAAGTTGCTCGTCTCCCAGTGCAACCGGGGTACAAATGGATGATTGAATGAAACATTTGTTTACATTTAACATGAATGAGGAAGATAAAAATACATTTGTAAAAGTGACATACAGTTTATATTTAACATACATTTAATTATAACATTCCTGCAGAGTAAGCATGCTATACATTTGGAATCTGAAACAGCCAGACCGAACAAAAAGTGCAAGTAATTAACTCAAAGTGAACTAATTCCTATTTAAGTGCAACAGAGTTAGTGAGAAGGGGCAGGGGAGGAGGAGGGGAGAGGGACTGAGTAAGAAGGGCAAGTCATGCCTAGAGCTGGCCCCTCCAGGATGCGGAGAACCCTGCCAGGGGCAGAACGAGGCGATGACTTTGCCAAAAAGGGGGAGAAAGAAGGAGTGTGTCATTGGAAGGTCAGAGGAAACAACAGTATGGGTAGGTGGATATAGATTTGGTGGGTGGGTAATGGTGGTGGAGGAGGGAAGGAAGACGTCTGCCTAAATCAAGGCCTCTCCAGGATGCTGAGAACCCTGCCAGGGGCAGAATCAGGCGAGGACAAGTTGGATAGAGAGGATTGAGGGGAAGCGGGATGGAAGGATGAGGCTTGCTCAGTGCTAGCACTGGTATTCTGATAGAAGAAACCATTTCAGTAAATTATGATGACATTGGAGTGGTCTTTCAATTTTTTCCCCCCTTCTTTGTTTCTCATCCTTTCCCCCGACCAGCCACCTTCCAACGGTGACTCTCCAGCCCCACCACTAACCATCCTAGGCCTTACCCCAGCCACTTACCACTATGCGAGAGTGGATGCCGTAGCGGTGACACAGAGCCTACAGGACTGCTGTCCTAATTGTGCAGGTTGAGGTTGTTCTTCCTGTTTTCTCCCCATTCCATGAGGCTGGCTATGTGTGCGGGTGTATAGTGTGAAGGTGATATACGTAGTCTAGCGCTTGCACCAGGGACCCCAAGAGGTGGCCCCTACTGCACCACCTAGCCTCTGCTAGGTGTCCGTCAAGCCAGTGGCACACACTGTCCACCCCCACCCCAGGAGGAGGAGAGACGTTCATGGACACTCAACTCTCATTCCCCCGCTGGTCCGTGATCAACCTTGATCCATCCCCAAATCCAGGACACCGGTATACATGGAGTGCCTCAGCTCACCATGCCACGGGGCTGGCGTGGTCTTTCAATTTTGACTTTCAACTTAATAAAAATTAAACCAGAGTTGCATGCGAGTTGAACATATAATTCTACTCGTCTGTCAAATTATTTTCCTGATTTTATTTTATTTTTTTCATTTACAATTTTAATTTTTCCTTTTTACTCCCCTGTCTGGGGTCACAGTGTACATATGCGCACGCCAGGATCCAGTGACCCCTTCCACCTCACCCCAGACTTGCGTCGCTGCTCCTGCCGCCGGCGCACCCATCGGACCTCCACCAAATGGGTGTGGGACTACAAAGCAGCAGGCATCCACCCCTGGAGAGGAAATCCCACTCCAACCCTCCCTTCTGGCACCCCAGCGATTCGAGGTCATTCCCAAACCCAGGTCCCCGGCGTGGCGTCCTGTGCCTCAACCCTCAGCGCCACCAGGCCTTTATTTATTTATTTACTTATTTATTTTTTAAGGTGATGCAGTTTGTATTAATAAATAACACAACTTGCAAGTATCAAACAAGCACACAAGAGTGAATTCACAACTAACCAGTGTGAGACCCATTTCAGTTCCAATAAGATTGTCATTAGATGTGAATGTATCTCAGACCTACATAACCCTGTGTGTGTGTATAAGAAGTGGCTATATTTTGCAAATACTATTGTAATCAAAAGTTTAGAATGTTGGATTACTTTTAAAACTACAGTTGGACCACATGTACTGTTTACACAATAAGTTTGGTTGCACTTGCCCGGCCCGCCGACGCAGCAGTAGGATAACCGCCTCAATGTTGAAGCTCCAGGTTCTGAAACGGACCCGAGGAGCCGGAGGGCCGCCGGGGGAAGGAGGATTGAACGTCCCATGGACTGCTCTCATCCTCCAGGCATGGGTGGGAAAGCGTTTGGCATTAGATCAAGCCCTGGCGGAGATTGAGGAGAGCAGCTGCCGAAGCTATGAGGTAGGGGTAGGGGAGGTGTGCTGGATGTCAGCGCTTCAGTGCACTTACATCATTGCACACCATGCCTCCTAGGGGAGGGCTTCAGCAAAAATGCCACTTGGCCCCACTGATGATGCCCCGCTTCTCCGGCCCCACTGCGCCCACCCATGACACTCAGCTGGTGACTGAGTACAGTCCTCCATTGGGTACGGCTCGACCCTGCAGCACCACCCTGGGAGATAAGCCAGGGACGACCATCGGCAGTTGAAAGGTCTGTTGGGAACCTGGTTCAGGTTCCATCAGGGGTGCGCCTACTCGGCGGCCCTGCCTGGGAGGACAAGGAGGGGTGACTGGGGGCTGGAGGGAGCAAGGGCTGAGCTACTGGGTCCTGGCACCAAACAGCACGCACGCACACACACACAGAGAAAGTCTGGTTGCACTTTCCAGCAATGAGCTGACAAAATACAGCTGTAGACGTACCTTCCGTGACTGATAAAAATCATTAATAATTTACGAAATGGTACTGCTGCCACAGAAGACTGGTAACACCGAGACAATCTCCCCAAAGGGGACTGTCAAAATAATGTTCGTATTATTCTTCAGTGCATGATACACGTTTGGATCTTGAATTAAATCCGGGAATATAACTGGGGCAATTGAGGACTTGTGAGTCTAATTTCAAGGACCTTTGCAGACTTCTGTATTATCATCGCCTGATTATAGATAGTGAGAGACAGAAGTTGAGCTGAGGTTACTATAACTCTCTGCTAATGTAATCCTGTCATATAACCAAACTTGTCATCACATGGTCTGGGGCATCACTAAACATTACGCTAATACAGTACTCCGTGTGCTTCTGTGGCTCATAATAACCTGCAGATGTTACTAAGGTTTTAATTTTCACTTACTGAACACTAGAGTTAAGTGATTAGCCGTGCTTCTGACTCTGTGTTTATCAAACCAAATGTTGAAATCTTGTGATAAAATGTCTTCCTGCCATGACAATGTTTTCTTTATTATCTAGTTGAAGTCCCTTTGGTCATCCTACCCTTTTGCTGCCCCCACAGAGCTCTCAGCCCCACCACGACTCACCCCTCCCTCACGTATTCCAGTTTGCCTCCACTCTTCTGAGACGTGCACATCTGGTGGAGGTAGGGTATCATCATACAGGGCCCGGAAGGGTTTGTATTTGTTGTTATCCTACAGAACATTCGGGAGCGATTTTATCTCAGTTGTCTCATGGCACGCTTAGTCTATCAAGTGTTGTGACCACTGACCCCCAACCACCCCAATACAGCCTATCTAGTGCCTTTGTTAGCCTCATACACTGCAGTGTCACACCACTCCCACCACAAGGAAGCATGCCCCCACCCAATCATGAGGGGCTGCTGCAATCTCTCAACCCCAGCTAGGATGCACTGCCTTGAGCAGCACTTTACCCAGACTAGCCACCTGACTCCAGCACTCAGATCCACTCTTGAACCTGGCTGGCTGGCATGGAAGCACAACATGCTTCCGCTGGCCCATCAGGCTGACCTACAATACCCACATTTAAATGCAAAACCACTGGAGGAAGAGGTATTTTTTTTTTGTTTGTTTTCCACAGCACCAGCTCTAATGAATACTCCTCCACTTCAGATTTCAGCTTTCCAGTTTCTAGTTTTAGGCCATCAAACCTACCAGGCCTTCTGTTCTGGATTTAGCATTACTCAGTGCATTTAAATGGGCAGTAATATTCCAATCTTACTCAAAATACTCTGTATTCCCCCCAAAATATTCTAGTCATATAACACTAATATTCTGAATACGGTGACTGTATACCAAATAACAAGTACTTGGAATAACACAGCTGAATTATTCCAGTCATACTCCAAATAAGAGTGCAATACTGGGCTATGGAAACACAGCAAGTTCAGTATTTGGAGCAAGTACTGTAGAAAGATCTCCAGCAATAACACAGCATGCTAAGCATGCCCACAGTTAAAGAATACTGTGTTGCATATAATAGTAGGATACTAACTGGAATATATATTCCAGTTCAAGCAAACACAGTATTCGGAATACTGAGGCCCATAAAGAACAGTTACGCAAGAACTTACGGTAACAGTAGATCTTTGAGGGATCTGTCATCAGGTCACACCATAGGAACTTCACTGTTAGTGAAGGGGAATCCACACAGAAGATTATCAGCAGTACAAATGGGGCCACCCATGCCATCGACGTCATCAACCCTATACAGGCGTGAGCAGCTCCATGCTTTCCCAGAGACACTAAGGGAGCCAGGCTTGTGCCATGAGAGGCTGAGGAGAGAGAGAGATGGTTGCCTAGGCCTGTATAAAAGGTTGGATACACCAGACAGTTCCTAGACAGGAGCCCTAGGAAGAGGGGATGGTGGGAGGGAAAACATATCTGATGACTGAGATCCCCTCGGAAATCTACTGTTATGGCAAGTTATTACATAACTGTTCTATCTTCTTCAGGGGTATCTCAGTCATCAAGTCACACTGTAGGAACAAGTCCCAAGCAGTTATAGGTGCAGACAGACAGTCTAGGAGGAGGACTCACCATAAACTAAGACAGGAGGCCCTGCAGCACAGCCCTGCCAGAACCTGCATGGGCTCTAGAGACAATCTCCAGACTGTAGTGCTTGGTGAAAGTATGGACAGTACTCCAGGTGGCAGCCGCACAAATGTCAGCGTCTGAGACCCCTCTGAAACAGGCCACAGAGGTGGCCATGCCCCTTGTGGAATGAACTTTTACAGCACCAGGCAATTATTTGCCATACTTATTGTAGCAAAACACAATGCAGTTTTCCAACCATTTGGATACACATTGCTTAGAAACTGAAATGCCCTCTCTACCTGGGGCGAAGGAAACGAACAGTTGCTTCGACTTTCTAGACTCCTTGGTCCAAAGCAAATAATACTTAAGTTCTGCGCACATCTAACATATGGAGGAGTGCTTCCCCTGGATTGGCATGTACGGGAAAATAAACTGGAAGGTGGACAGACTGGTTGTGTGTAAACTCTGAGACCACCTTAGGGAGAAACTTAGGATTTGTGCTCAAAGAGACTGTCTTTGTGAAAAATCAAATGAGGCTCCTCACACCAGAAGGCCTGAAGCTCTGAAATTCTTCGAGCAGAAGTAATGGGAACTAAATACAATGCTTTTCAAGAGAGGAAGCCTAAATCACAAGTTGTGACGGGCTCAAAGAGAGACAAGGTCAGCTTCTCCAAAACAGAATTCAAGTCCCAAGCCAGGACAGGTGAATGGATTGGGGGTTTCAGATGCAGGGTGCCCCTTAGAAAGGGATGGGAGACATCCAGCTGAGCTATGATATGGTCACTCACGGGCTCATGAAATGCAGAAATAGCTGAAAGGTGCACCTTGAGGGAGGAGTACTGGAGACCTGGGTTTGGGGGAGGAGGATATCAGGTAGTCCAGGATATGGTTCACTGAGGAGGTGAAAGTATCTAAACTACGTGTGGCAGCCCAGATGACAAACCACTTCCACTTTATGGCATATGTGGCTTGAGTGAAAGGCTTCCAGGGAGCCACTAGGACATCTGCCACTTTGTTACAGAGCCAAACCTGGTGATGGCTACACCCTCGGGAGCCAGGCATGCAGATGGAGGGATCTGAGGTTGGGATGGCCCAGGGTCCCCTGAGCCTGAGTCAGCAGATTCTTGCAAAGAGGGAGAGGGACCACAGGATCCCCTGCCATCTGCTGAAGCAGAGGGAACCAATATGTCAAAACCAGAATGGTGCTAACAGGATCATGCTGGACCCCTCCATCTGCAACTTGATGAGCACCATCTGAATTAGAGGAAACTGAGGAAAGGCGTAAAGTAACCTCCCGTTCCAGGAGAGGGACAACGTGTCTCACCAGAAAACTCCAGGCCCTGGATCTAGTGAGCAGAAATTGGGCAGTCTTGTGTTGAGCGGGGATGCAAAAAGGTCCATCCCTGGATGACCCCATCTGTCTAACAGGTCTTCTGTGACGGGTGACAGAAGCTCCCATTCACGCATGCTGGACTGAGTCCTGTTGAGACTGTTTGCCAGAGTGTTTAGCACACCTGGCACGTGAACTGTAGTGTCAGACTGTGATCCAGTGCCTGGTAGCATACTTATATGGCCTCCCTGCAAAGGGGTTACAATCGAGTCCCCCCCCACCCCCCGGCTTGTTGATGTAGTATACTATGCTGATTGTCCGACTGCACCAGCAGCTGATCCGAAGTGAGGTGCTCCTGAAAGGCCTGCATAGCGTAAAGCACTGTCCTCAACTCTAGGACACTGATATGCAAGGAGGTTTCCCCCTGGGACCAAGAGCCCTGGGTCTGGAAGGGACCCAGGTGCGCCCCCCCTAGACCAGACCTGAGGCATCCGTGGTTAGTATCTGTTGCAGGGAGGAGATCTGGAACGGGATGCCTTGAAGCAGATTTAATGGGTCCATCCACCACTGCAGCACCTTGCATACTGGGGAGGAGACCAGGACTGGTTGATCCAATTCGTCTGTGTGCTGGTCCCCCTATACCCGGTGGGTCCAATGGAGGATGCACATATGAAGTCTGGCCAGTGGAACAGTGGGTATGGCAGCTGCCATAAAGGTCCAGCAACTAAGGAATACCCTGGCAAGAATGTAGCGATTTCGGGCAACTTCCTGAGCTTGAGCTATGAGGCACTTTGCCCTGTTTTGGGGCAGGAAGGCCTTTCCCTATGCCGAGTACAGGACCATCTCTATATACTGCAACCTTTGTGATGGTACCAGAACTGACTTGGGCAGACTGACAGTGATGCCCAGGGAGTGGAAGAGCTGAAGAATTTGCTCCAGAGTCAGCAAATGATGTTCCCTGTATGGGGCCTTTAGGAGCCAATCATCCAGATAACGGGAAACATACAGTTCCTCCCTTCTGAGAGCTGCTGCAACCACTGCTAAGCACTTGGTAAAGACGCGGAGTGCAGAGGACAATCCAGAGGGCAGCACTTTGAACTGAGAATGCCTGCCCTGAAAGGCAAAACAGAGAACCTTCCTGTGTGGAGGAAAGACCAAAATGTGCAGGTAGGAGTCCTGCATGTCCAGTGAGCAAAGCCAGTCCCCTGTTTTGAGAAAGGGCATCAGGCCTGGCAAAGTTACCATCTGGAACTTGACAAACAGATCGAGATCCTTTAGCTCCAGGATAGGCCTCAGATCGCTGGTCTTTTTGAGGACCAGAAAAAACCTGGAGTAAAACCCCCTTGTTTCTCTTGCGCCTGAGCACCGTCTCAATGGCCTGCTTGTGCAGAGTGGACTGTACTTCCTCCCAAACAGACAGGTGAGTTGAGGGATAACAGGAGGGTGGGGTGGGGTTTCTGGAAGCTGTTCGATTAACTCCAAGGTGTGTCCTCTTTCTATGATCTGCAGAATCCATGCATCCGAAGTTATGGTTCTTCACTGATTCAGATGGAGGGAGAACTGACCTCCAACCAGTTCCTGGTCTGGGGACAGAGGAGGGAGGTCTGGCAAGGAGTCAAGGAGAGGTGGAGCCAGCTGCAGGGGCTGCTCCCTCACTTCTGGGGCACTTGTCTGATGCTCTGGCACTGGAGGAGGCAGGCAAGGCAGCCTGGGCTCTGCATTTTCCTTGGGGCAGGAGAGCTGTCCCAGGTCTATTGTACGTTTTGTGAAAAGGAAGGTGTCCTCTACCCCTTGGCTGGGTGAGAAGTGGACCGACTTGAGGGCCTTGTCTGAGGCTTGCAGATCATTAATGATGCCCTGGACATCAGGGCCAAACAGCTTGGTGCCATTACAGGGGGGCATTAAGCACTTTTTGCTGCACATTGGCTGCAAAACCAGATACTGTGAGCCAGGAGTGCCTACGTAGGCATATGCCCTGGCAATGGTGTCAGCGATGTCATACAGGGCTCTGAGGAGATGCTTACTAACATCCTCAGCAGCTTGAAGGCATTGAAGCAGTTCCTTCTTTTGAGTGACATCTTGAAGGGCCTGGGCAGCAGTCTTATCCTTCATCCAGTTGGCATTCTGGTACTTTACCATGTGTGACAGATAGTTTGCAATCCTCAAACCTAGAGTAGAGTGGAGTAGGCATATACCCTATTACTCCAGAGGTGTATTCTAAGAGTCCCTTTGTCTGGGGGAAGGGAACCAAGGTGCTTAGGCGCCTTAGACCTGTCATGAGCTGCCTTGAGGACCACGGAGTCTGTCTCGGACTGGGCAGCATAACAGGAGGAACCCTGAGGGGCATGATAAAGTTTGTCCACCCTGCGAGGCATAGCTGGCACCATATCTGGTCTTTGCCAGGCTGCCATGGCTACATTCCTCAAGGCTGGTAAGACTGGAGGAATGATCTTTGGGGGAGATTCTAGAATCTCCAGGAAATCCACCAGTTCTTGCCTGGTAGCATCCTCTTCCTCAGTGTGGAAGCCCATGGTCGAGGACAGCTGCTTCATCACATTGAAAACTGTGGGTTCCTCAGGAGGAAATCTAGGTGCATGCTTCACTGAATCCTCACAGACACAGGAAGCAGTGGACCTGTCAGAGACAGGGATTGCTTCCTCCTCCTCATCCTCAGGAAGACTAATGTCTGGATGATAACTCCTCCTCAACATCAACCTCCTCTAGCTCAGGGTCTGGCGTCAGTTGCACCAACGGCTACAGGGGGCTTCCTGTGGCCTCTAAGTAGGTGATGACGATGAAGCTGCCGCAGATGATGTTGGCAAGGAGAGCCTAAGGGCATCCAGCGGTTGCACAATCACATTGGTAAAATGGACCCACATTTCGTTTAGGGCAATGCTGTTCATTGATGTATGGGGAAGGGGGGGCAACAGCACGGATGTCGATGACCCACCAGCTGGGCACTGAGAACTCAAGGAGACTGTAGCCTGAGTAGGAGAAGGGGCCGGCCTCATCAATGAAGGAGGGGATGACAACCCAGACAGCCGAGCGCCATAAGAATCTGCCATGGATGCTGTCAGTATGGGTCTGGTGGGCACAAAGACCTTTACAGGAGATTTCTTCACTGATGCAGCAGATGAAGATCCTCCAGAAGGAGAAGAGGCCGATGGGGAACGAGATCAATACTGGGGGGTGCGGTCGCGATGTCTGTCTTTTTTGTGACCCCCCCCCCAGGACTTTTCTCGGGCCATGGAGGCCTGGGAGCTTGAAGAACCGGAAGGCGACTGAGAGGCCGGGACCCCAGGGGACCCCTGCCCGGAACTGGCTACCTGTTGATCCACCATGACATTTTTGAGAGCCTTTCTGCATCGCCTGGGGGTTGTTTGTTTAAACTTCTGGCAGAGCTCACAGTCAAACTTCGTGGTCAAGCCCAAGACAGCAGACACAGAGAGAGTGTTCGTCTGTGGAGGCGATCTTTCTGCAGTGACGGATAAGAGAAGTTGAAGGATTAACTCTCAATATGAACAAGTTTAAGGAATCTCTTTAGAAAAAGAGATTATGAAAAATAAAGTTAGAAATACCACAGGCAAAAAAGGCATGAATACTGTGACGGAGCTTCCATGGAGACACATGTGAGCGAGTCGACAGTGGGACAGAACTGAGGAGGGAGCGGGGCCACTCACACCTTTACAGGATTGATTACGTTGACAAGGCATCAACGGCGTGGACAGCCCTAGTTGTACTGCTAAAATTTTCTGTGTGGATTCCCCTTAACCAACGGTGAAGTTCCTATGTGCTACCTGATGGGGAGATACCCTCAAAGAAGATCTGCACAAAATATAACCTTAGCTAACTAGAATAACTGAAGTTCTCTGACATCGTTCACCTCTTGGATCTGTACAATTAATGGTCTGTTGTTTGACTGGGGTTCTTTTTATGCATGACTTTGTTCTTATTGTGGTGCACTTTAAGCATGTTTGGAAAGGCGATGATGATATGCTATTGTTTAATTTTTGATAATTTGAAAGGAGCTTATGCAAAATACAATAATTTGTGCAATTGTTTTCACTTGCAACTCTTACTAGGAATCATTCCCAATACTGTATATAGTTCAGTGATATGTATGGAAACTCACACAGTTCTAGATTCTGTTGTACAAGAGCAGTGATGTCAGAATGCTTTTGTGCCACAGCAACTACGTCACTATTGTGGTACAACAGCATGAAATCTGTGTCCATATGGGACACACAATGGCCATACTCAGAATATGCCATTTATCCTCATGAACAAGGGGGCTAGGACCACAGCTCACAAGTGGCAGAGCCACAAACGAGTTGTGGAAATCCTGCCCACTCACGCGTGATGATAAATATCATATTCTGAGTGAAGCCATTTTGCGTCCAATTTATACAATGTATTTTAAATGGTAAAGCTTTCAGATTAGTTTGTTTAATGAAGAATAAATGGTTTCTATTTGATTTTGCTGCTCAGAGTGCAGCAGAGGTCACTGTGATGTTATCAGGCATTGTGCAAGCTTCCATCAGTGAGGAGATCCTTTTTGACCAGCCTCAAGTGATAAATGGTGATGACTCACCTAGAGTGACGATAAATTGTCATTTCATATCTTCAGGCCACAGAAATAAACCATTTAGCTGCAAGGTTTCATTCTCACCTACGTTGTATGAATCAAGATACCTCATGCTTACAGTACCTAGCACAGATTCCTTATAACAATGATGTCAGCAAGCCTGAAAACATCCCAAATGAACTATCTGTTAAAAGATGAAATACCAAAAATGTTACCAGCTCATATAGTAATAAACCTCATTCAATGTTTCTAATCTTATTCCATAGACTGCTCTGTTTTCTGTTTATCTGACCAGAGTTCAAGGCACAACTGGAAAGAAGGTAAATGAATTAAAACAAACGGATACTATACAAAATAATGTGTTGGCACCCATACACAGTACAGATGATACTTCCATCTTGGGCTGAGATGACATCAGAGACCTCTTGAGCTTCGCTCTCTAGAGCCATGATGTCCTCGCACCCCTCGGTGGAAACATAGCCTTGCTGTGTATGGTTGCCAACAAATTATTCTATACCTGTCAGGACTGTTCAGTTGGTTGCAGGGCTTTATGTTAAAATGTTCTTAAGAAGTCCCTTTGGACAGCTATCAAAAATCTTATTAGCCAGAGTAAAATCTCAAGGCAGCCAAAATGCATGGGGTTTGTTCAATGCAGTAACTTAAGTCACCAAATTGCTGAAGACACAAACTGCAGTGAGAAAGTAATAATGAGATGCCAGCCTGGTGGCACTGAGGCGCTGGATGCCTTTCCTTGCGCTATGCCAATGACCCAGGTTTGGGAACGGCCTCGGGTCGCCAGGGAGCCGGCACAGGGGGGAGGGTCAGAGCGGGATTGAGCTGCGGTAGGGCAGTTCTTCTCCCGGGTGGGGGGTGGTTGTCCGCTCCCCTGTAGTTCCACTGCCACCAGGTGGAGGTCTGGTGGGAGGCATAGAGTAAGGGGCATGGTGGCAAAAATGCCAGGGTAGTGGGGAGGAAGGGGCCAAGCCGGTGCCCCGTGTGCGCTTCCATCCTCGTGCACGTACATGTCTGCTGGGGTTCCAGGTCTGTAGCACAAAAAAAAAAACGGAAATATCAAAAAATGTATATAGGGAAAAAAAAAAAAGTAATAATGTGACTTACTAGGAACTGAACCCAGACCCTCTGAATACCGTCCCGGTGCTCTAACCCCTAAGCTATAGGCTCACATGGTTGGAGCTGGGGCGAGCTGTACCAAGTGTCATTTCGAGAGGGGTTGGGGTATGCAAGGAAGTCATGTCAGTCCCTCAACAGTGTGCCATGTTTCTCTTTTTAATTGTGATGGAAAATTTCCAGGAGGGGTGTCATCCCCCAAACCCCCCGGAACACCCCTGCCTGGGGATCCTGGACACATTTCCTATCTCTGGTCAAGCTGCAGAGACGTTTCCACAACTGGAGGCCCTTCAGTAGTCCCTGCTATGGTGAAGCAGGCAATCCTCCCCACTGGCAGAGTTAGAGTCACAAAGCAGGAGTTTGCCTCCCACCTAATGCTAACACCATACAGTACTAGGGAAGTGCTGTACTTTGGATAAGGTAGTGAAAACAGAGGTTCTTTCTACACGCTTCTGGCACTGTTCAATTAGAAGGGGGAGGGGGAATCACCTTGGTGCCCTGGTCAATATAACCTCACTCAATAAAACCTGCTCTAATGCAATTGTCCCTTGACTGTGCGTAGGATGCTGTGGAGCTCATAACTGCAGAGGTATACCAGCGGCAGCTCACTGCTGATGAAGCACTCTGAGATCCTTTGTGCATGAAAGGAACTGTATCAAATTCTGAATCACATTCCTTAAGTGGCTTCATCGTGTAAGGAGACAATCTAGATGTGGAAATCCAACAACAAATTGGACAAACGTTCTCTCATTTATTAAATTGCCACTCAATCCTACAGCACTTTAATACTATAGAAAATAGAAAACAGCACAGGAAGAGTCCGAGGCCAACACAAAGGACTACATGCAAAGAATAAATAGGTCAGTATGTTGGGGGCCCAATTCTCTGTATCTAATGTTTCATTACCATCTTGCTTTCATCCTACCATTTTGACAAAACCAAACTAGCTATGAAGCACTCAGAGGTTATTTATACTGGCATCCAAATTTATAAAAAAAATGTTTTTATACTTTTTATGACCTCTTCCTGTTTCCAGTACCCGTCTCCCTCAAGCACAACCAAGGTACATGTGATCTTCCTGTGATCCTACAGAAGTGGCAGCCTCCA
This sequence comes from Neoceratodus forsteri, assembly GCA_016271365.2. Classification (NCBI taxonomy): domain Eukaryota; kingdom Metazoa; phylum Chordata; order Ceratodontiformes; family Ceratodontidae; genus Neoceratodus; species Neoceratodus forsteri. The sequence continues at coordinate 431,688,078 of CM028132.1, forward strand.
CAGAGCCTTGTTTGCACTCTACAGGTGGAGTACTTACATCCCCGATTCATTGGTGTCAGGCAGCATCTCAAGCAGTGGCACGGGGCTTGGATATACTGGGGTCCATCAAGAAAGGTGTTGGGCCATTGTCTGTGTTTCTCCCAGCCCCAAGACATCAGTGCAGTTGGAATACAATTCTGTGGCGCTTGCAACAGTGCGCCAGCTGCATGCCAGGCCATCGTCCTCCCTCCCACTTTGCCCAGTGCTGCGCTACTACCTATGGTCACCCAGTTAGCAGCACTGTGGCAAAGACCCTCGCTCCCTGGAGGTGAATAGAATATTCTGGGATGTTCAGTCCTCTTCCTCAAGCTGGACCGTGTAGGACCTGAGCTCGTTCCTGAATCTGCGTCACTGATGTCACAAATAGTAGCACTACTATTGTGCTGACCCAAAATTTTCATTAGGAATTACATTATCTCAGGTCCTGGAAGAATCAAAATAAAAAGGTTCTAATAAAATCTGTCTCCTCAGAAACATTATCCTGTATAAGCAGACTCTTTTGACTGGATGCTTTTTCACCCTCAAATTCTTTTTTTTTCCTTTTTTTTTGGGGGGTTAAGTTCTGAAAAGGAGCTTGCTAGACCTCAACAGTAGTAGTAAAATTCTTGAGGAAAATTAATGTAAATAAATTTGACTGTCCAACACTTAAAATCTTCCATTGATGTACAGTCACATTTCGAATCTCTGTTTTATAGCCTACAAGTCTGTTCGCTTGACAACAGTGGAGCCATTTTCTGAGTGCAGTAACCCACACCAGGGTGTGCGATGATGCCCAATCAATGCACTTCCCAGGAGTGTAGAGGTATTTAGCGTAAACTCCTCATGCTTTTGCACATTTGGGGCGTACATCGTTTTAGCAGTACCTCACACTCTATTTTGAGTTACTGCTAAATTAGCATGAAACTGGAAACACAGCTGCACCACTCTGACTTGGATTTTTGTTTAAGAATAAACCCAGTGCTGGCTTGCTAATTTAGTTAACTCACTATAAAGGCAAGTCTCTCCACAGGCAACAGGGCCGTAACCTTCATGGAGTATTTTTGGTTGGTGGGGTCATAGAGATTAGAGCTTCCATTCTGACACATCCCAAGTATTCATTCAGACAGTGGTACTGCTTGGAATCAGTTTCTTTTTTTTTGGTACAGAACTTGCTTTGTGAACTATGGAGAAGTTATTTCAAAATGCAGTTTTCACAAAGCTGAGCCCCCAGTTTTGTTCCCACACTGGTGGAAATGGAAGAAATTCATTAAGTGAAATCCACCATCTCCGAGGTGGGACAGAACATGCCTGATGGGAGTTTGGGACACATATCCTCATTCAGTGTTGCAATTTTACATTTTTTACTTGGTGTACTTCGATGCATTTAGGAGGACACATTTCCCTTGTCCCAATTTTGCTCCTGGAATGGATTTGCTTCTGGTCCCACCCATTCCCAACACTGATCTCACATAATTCACTGAAAATATTAATTTATAATGTGGTTTTAGAACAAACAGGGAACAAACTCATTTATACTAATTAGAGTTTGTGTAGCAGGTCAGTTCTAATCCACTGATTTCCAATTTCCATAACTGTATTCATTTTAAAACCACCTCCTGGGGGAGTAACCTGTGATAAAAAGCAGGAAGGTTCCACAGGACATCTTTTAAATTTATGTGCATTATTTTAAATACTGTACAGTGTTCAGAGCCATTTGGATAGGTACTTTATAAAGACAGATTGGATTGCTCTGACGCAAGAGTCAAGTAGGTAGGTCAGGTGGGCAGAAAGAACAGATTACTCACCTGTAACTGCATTTCAAGGAGTGATATATGGTTCACATCCACACACTGGCAGTTCCACTGGAACAATGTTATTGCTGTACCATCTTTAAGCTAAGCTCCTCCCACCACCCAGGCAGTACAACTCCACCCCATGATGTAAGATCTCCCACAGTTGAAGCAGGATCAAGTGCCACTTGCCAGGGGAGGCCAGGAGGGTTGTGTGTATGTGAACCATATACCACTACTACAACTATAGTTACAGGTGATTAACCTACTCTTCTAGGGGTGTGGATATGGTTTACTTCTGCACACATCTGGCAGACTCTTAACAGTTCTCCAGGAGGAGGGGGCAACGTGCACTCCCCTTAACTGGCAAACAAAGACTGGAGAACCGAGGTCCCAAAATTTGCATCCCAGCATGACAAGGTCTATGCAGTGATGGGAAATAAAGGTGTGTGTTGACTTCCAGATAGCAGCCCTACAGGTCTCCTGTATGGGGACATTTCTGGAAGCAACCACTGAGGCAGCAGTATGTCTGGTGGAATGAGCCCTAATCCCTACTGTAGACTCCCAAGCAGCCAACTTATAGCAGACATCAATATATGATGTGATCCACCTTGCAATCGTCCGGTTTACTGCCAGTCTGCCAGGCGTGGCTTTAGCGTAGGTGACAAACAGCCGGCTAGCTCATCTCCAAACTTCAGTCGTATGCTCCACAGAGTAAGAGAGCACTCTCTGCATATCCAGGGTATGGAGCCTGCAGTCAGCCTCTCGAGATGGGCTAGTAAAATATACAGGTAAGTTAATCACCTAGTTAAGGTGAAACTCTGATACCAGCTTTGGGAGGAACTGCAGGCTGGGGCAAAGGACAATTTTTGTCCATGTGACAGACCAGATAGGGAGAGTCCACAAGAGCACCTGGAGCTTTCCAATCCTTTTGGCAGATGTAATTGCCACCAGAAAAGCTGTCTTCCATGACAGTTGTGAAAACCCGCACCTGTGCATCAGCTCAAAAGGCTTGCCTATGAGCATAGCCAAGACCAGCAGTAAGTCCCACGATGAAGGTGGTTCAAGCACCAGAGGGCAGAAGTGGTCAAAACCCTTGAAAAAGCACCCACCTCCTTCTGGGCCACCGTCGGCATACCGGCCTGTGCCCAGTAAACAGAGATGGCTGCCAGGAGCACCTTAAGGGTCGTCACTTGCAGTCCCAGAGGATAGCCATAGGACAGACAAGGAGCTCAAGCTCCTTGCTCTGACACCAAATGGAAAATCTCTTCCTTTTAAACGCATAGCACCTACGAGTTGACTTTATCCTAGAGACGTCTGCAAGGAGGACATCCTTGGAGATATCTAAGGCCTGGAACTCTAGCCACTCAGGAACCAAGCCGTGAGGTGCAGGGACTGAAGGTCTGTAGACAGGACCATCCCCCAAAAGTCTGATCAGCAAGTCTGGGCAGAGAAACAGTTGCTGTGGAGACCAGCTGCTGAGGCTGAGGAAATTCAAGCACCAGAATTGCTGATGCCAGTCTAGAGTCATCAGGATCATCCTCGCCTTGTCCTTACCGACCTTGACCAGTACTATGTGGATCAGGAGGAAGGGAGGAAAGGCATACACGAGGCCTGTCCTGGACTGTGGGGACAGGCACAAAACAACCTCAGTCTGGTGTTCTCCCAGGAGGCAAACAGGTCCACCAAGGGTGAGCCTCACAGGGAGAAGGCACAGTTACGTAAAATCTTACTATAACAGTAGATCTTTGAGAGAAGCTCTTGCAGCAGGTTTAAACAATGAGGACTGGCGCCACCTGGCGGCAGTTCCGGCAACTTTTTCTCTAGCAATACCTACGTGGGGAACACCCCCGCTGACATCGGCTCCACCCCCGACGTCGCCCTATATAAGGGAGGAGTTCCCCCACATTCTCCAGTTCTTGGACGCCCCCCCATCAGGCAAGTAAACAGACAGGTTGAAAACAGCAACTGTTAGCCAACGGGCGACCTTTCAAGCAGAAGTACGCCGATCTGGAAAGGGCCTGATCCCTGTGGGAAGGAGGGCAGGAAATATACCTGCTGCAAGAGCTTCTCTCGAAGATCTACTATTATGGTAAGATTTTATGTAACTGTACTACCTTACTTCGAGTAGAAGCTCTTGAAGCAGGTTCAAACAGTGAGGACTGAGTCCCAAGCAGTATAAACTTATGACAACCCCTTGGAAGGGGGAAACAAACAGGAGCAGGAAAAAACAGAGGGAAGAAATCTCAGGAAACCAATCCCTGCAGGACCGCAAGGCCAAACCCTGCTCTACACCTGGAAACAATGTCCAAGCTATAGTGCCTAACAAAGGTGTGCACAGAGCTCCAGGTAGCGGCAGCCCAAATATCTGCCATCGGAACTCTTTTAAGAGCAGTGAACGAAGTAGCAACAGCCCTCGTGGAGTGAGCTTTAATCGGCCCCGAAGTCGACCTACTGTGCGTCTCATAACAAGAGGAGATGCAATGGACCAACAAGTGCAAAAGCGTCTGTCTGGGGACAGGGCAACCTGCCGACCTAGGAGCAAAGGAAACAAATAACTGATCAGACTGCATGATCCCTTTGGTTCTAGCCAAGTAACACCCGAGAGCCCTGTGGACATCCAGGGAGTGGAGAAGGGCCTCTCCCCTATTGGAATGCTCAGAGTAATAGACCGGGAGCTGCACCGACTGGTTTAAAGTGAGCTCTGAGACCACTTTCGGCAAAAATTTTGGATTTGTGCACATATCAACCCTGTCCTTGTGAAATATCAGATAGGGTTCCCTACACATGAGGGCTTGCAGTTCAGAAATGCCCTAGCCGAAGTGACCGCTACCAAGAGTAGCGTTTTCAAGGAGAGAAAATGGAGCTCAGTGCTCACAGCCGGTTCGAAGGGAGGAAGAGAGTGCTTCTCCGGGATGAACAAAAGATCCCAGGGAGGAACAGGGTCCCGGATGGGAGGTCTGACATGCAGAATGCCACACAAAAAAGCTTTGGAAACCTCCATCTGAGCCACTGTCTTACCTGACATGAAGGAATGAAAAGCAGAGATGGCAGCCAGGTGTACTCTGATGGAGGAATAGCTAAGGCCTTTCGGAAAGAGAAAGAGCAAGTATTCAAGAACGGTATTAACCGGACAGACCAATGCGTCCACCTGCTTCACTGTGGCCCAGATGCAAAACCTCTTCCATTTCAAAGCGTAAGTGGCCCTGGTGGCAGGTTTCCTAGCCTCGACCAACACCTTGACAACCTGGTCAGAGACCCCAAACCGGATCATTGCTAAGTCCTGAGGAACCAGGAGTGCAGGTGAAGGGACCGCAGGTTCGGGTGCAACAGGGACCCGTTCTGCAACAAAAGATGCGAGGATAGAGGAGAGGTATCAGAGGCTCTGCCACTAGACACTGTAGGAATGGAAACCAAATCTGGCGAGGCCACAACGGGGTGATCAGAATAAGGGTGGACGACTCCGACTGTGCCTTGAGGAGGACCTTCTGAAGAAGAGGGAAGGCATAAAGGGACCTCCCACTCCAACAGAGGGATAACACGTCTTGCCAAGAAGCACCAGGCTCTGGACCTAGCGATCAAAAACTGGGCAGTTTTGTGTTGTATCGAAACGTGAAAATTCTGGTGTCCCCCACAGGCGAAAGATGCGATCTGCCACCTCTTGGCACAATTCCCACTCGTGAGTTTGCAACCGTGTCCTGCTGAGCATGTCTGCCAGTACATTCTGAAGCCCGGGAACATGCACTGCCATCAGGAACAGGTGATGCTCCAGGGCCCAATCCCATACTCGCACTGCCTCCCTGCAAAGGGGATAGGAATGAGTGCCGCCTTGTTTGTTGATGTAGAACATCACTGCAGTGTTGTCTGCCTGCACCAACAGATGGCCCAGTGAAAGGACCGATACCAAGGCTTGAAGGGCATAAAGCACTGCACTCATTTCCAGGACACTGAGGTGCAGGTTCGCATCTAGGGGAGACCAAGTGCCCTGCGTGCGATGGTTCCCCAAGTGCGCCCCCCATCCCAGGGATGAAGCATCCGTTGTGAGGGACTGAGTCAGTGCCCCCAGCTGAAATGGAATGCCCTTTAGGAGGTTTTCGGACGACATCCACCAGCGAAGCTCTCAGTGGATTGACTGATATTCTGACCAAGGCGTCCAGATCGTCTGACGTCTGGTCCCACTGAACTCTCAGGGAACACTGGATGGTCCGCATGTGAAGACAGGCCAGGGGAGCCGACACTATGGCAGCCACCATGTGTCCAAGCAACCTGAGGAGCAGGCAAGCCAGCACCTCTGAGGCCGAAGACACCTGGTACATGATGGTGGGAATGTGACCCGCTCTGTCACTGGGAAGAAAAACCTTCCCAAGAGTGGTATCCAGAGAGGCTCCTATAAACTGAAGCATCTGAGATGGAGAAGATGAGACTTTTCCCTGTTGATGGTGACTCAGAGGCCCTGAAACTGAGCGATGGAATCCTTTAGAGTCTCCGACAGGCAGGGCCTGGAATGGGCCAGGAAGAGCCAGTCATCCAAGTAAGGAAACACAAAATGGCCTCATCTCTGAAGTGCTACAGCTACGACTGCCAAGCACTTCGTGAAGACCCTCGAGGCTGAGGAAAGACCGAAGGGGAGGACTCGAAATTGATAGTTCTCATTCTCAAATCTGAACTTGCGGAATCTCCGATGGTTTCTGGTAATAGGAATGTGCAAGTAAGCATCCTGCATATCCAGGGATGCTAGTCAGTCCCCTGCCGAAATGAGAGGGACAGACCCACTGATTGAGATCGCTGAGGTCCAGAATGGGTCTGAGATCTCCAGACTTCTTCGGAACTAAGAAGAAGTGGGAGAAAAAACCCTTTCCTGATTCAGTCAGTGGAATCGGCTCAATGGCCCTTTTTTCTAGAAGGGAGGATATCTCCTGTCTGATCAGGGCTCTGTGTTTCCTTGGGTACCAGGATGGGGGGGTGGTCTGTCCGGTGGTATGGATGTGAACTCCATGGAGTGTTTGAACTCCATGAGCTCCAGAACCCAGTGGTCGGAGGTCACTTGAGCCCATGCATCCGCATAGAGCGAAAAGCATCCTCCTACCAGCTCCCCTGGTGGAGTTACCAGAGGAGGAGGGTCGCCTGAGTAGTCAGGCATTGGGTGGGAGAAGGAGGGCGGCAGTGGCTGCTCTGGGGGGTCTAGAGGTAGATGCCGAGGCACCCCTGGCTCTGCCCCTACGACCAAAGCCACCTCGTTGAGCCTACTGCTGAAAATGAGGTTGCTGAGATTGGTGTCCCCCACGGCCACGAAAATGGGGCTTTCTGGCTCACCCTTGCTTTGGACGGTACATGGACTGCACAGAACGGATGGCTTTTCCGGAGTCCTGCAGCCTGGTAATAACACGCTCCGTGTCTTCGCCAAACAGCACAGGGCCTCTAAAGGGAGCATCCAGAAGGTTGATTTGTACATCTGGATCGAACCCTGATACCTGAAGCCAAGCATGGCGTCGGCGGCAAATGCCAGTGGAGGCCGCCTTACGGGAAGTGCCCGCAGAGTCATAGGCCGAGCACAGAACGTGGGTACCCACATCTGAGCCGGTCTGCAGTAGCTTGGCGAGCTCGGTCTGCTGAGGACAACTGGGGAGGCTCTGCACCAGGTCTAACCCTTGTTCCCATAGGGCACTGTGGAATTGGACCATGTGGGTTAAGAAGTTAAGACGCCTTATGCTACAGGTGCCAGCAGAGTACACCTTACAGCCATAGAATCCAGCTGCTTTGATTCTCTATCAGGCGGCTGGGTGCTCAGATGTTTGGGCCTCTGCGAATGATCATGAGCTGCCGAAATCACCACCGAATCCGCAGCGGGTGGTTCAGCTAAAAGGGGATGGTCGGCAGGCACCTGGTAGAGCGGTGGGCCTTTTTTGGCACAGCAGGGGAAGAATAAGGACACTTCCAGGTCGCATGGGAGACATCAGCAAAGGTGTCGACCATGGGAGGGATGACCGCCGGCTTTGGATCTTTCTGGCAGAGGTACTTAGCCAGCCGCAAGCGCTCAGGGTCCAAGGCCTCAGTGCCCCATCCTATATTGGCCTGGATGTGCCTCATTACCTCCATAAAACTGGGGTAATCAGGAAGGGATTTAGGAAGCCCTTCCGTGTCCCCAGTGTCTGGCTCCGAGTAGACTGAAGAGGAGTCGGAGTCTACGTAGGAGGTGGTGGGGAAGAGGGAGAGGGGCTACGCCGCTTTCCTTTTGGCCTCTTTTCCGGAGGAGGAGAGGGGGAACGGGAGGAACAGTCCCTCTTGGATTTCTGGTCGTGCTTCTTCGGAGGAGGAACGTCATCCCCGACAGCTCGGTTCAACCCAGTTGGGAACAGGCTCCAGAGTGGGTGGAGGTGCCCAAGCTGGCAGGTCCTTTTTTTAATGTGTCCCACTAGTGGGCAAAAAGCTCCTTCAACTGAGAGAGGTGCAGCTTTGGAGAGTCTGGTATAGGCGGAGGAGTGCCCGAGCCCGTACCGGCCCCGCTGTCCAGGGGGACTGGTGTCAGATCAGAACCCTTATCGACAGGTGTCAGCCTAAGGGGAGATGTTGGGGTGGCGTCAGCACCACCGTCATCGGGGACCGGCATCAGGCCATACTGGTGACCGTGGAGAAGTGGTGTCCGAGCTGACAGGCGTATGGGACAGAACCGGTGCTGGACGGGCCGGCATCTGTTTAACCACTACCGGTGGTGGAATAATCATCGCCGGGGCCGATGGAGTAGTGGGCAAACAAGAGTCCAGCATCCGCTTGTCCTTGGCACCCGATGGACGTCGTGCCTTTTCCTTGGACGGACGACGGTCGGGTTTGTGGCTAGAAGTTTTCTCGTCCGAGCACCAGTCAGCAGCCGGGGGCTGGCGTTGGTCCGAGGCCTTGTGTTTTGGCGGGAGGGAGGAAGCCCTACCGGCCGTAGGCCTTGTAACCATATAAGTATACTTATGTCGTCATCCTGGCTCCAAACTGCCTAACTGCTCATGTGCATACAGTGGGTCAACTTGACCTAGAAGAAACAATAAATTTCACTCACACCATAGCAAAATACAACAACATGAGCCTGCATGTCCTTATATGGGTCTAGCAAAAACCAATGTGTAGAATGCAATACCCAAGAATGCCCAAACATGTCTAGACAAGTTCTGCCTAGATGCTGCTAATAAAATGATTTTATTGGTACATGGGTGATTTTATGCAGGGGTTGGGGGAGAGATGATGTGTGTGTGTGTGTGTGTGTGTGTGTGTGTATATATATATATATATATATATATATATATGCATATGCTTGCTTGCTTTTCCTAGGAGAAGAGAAAATGTAACATCAATGGCTGCATAGCACCACGCTAAAGTAAACGCATCTTTTACTCTACCGACTGCATCTGTGTCATATGTATTGTAATGTACAACTAGGTCCTGAGGTAATACGTAGCCTGGAGGACCCTCAACTACAACTCCTCCGCTACAATTGGTGCCGTGACTTGGATCGCTTTTAAATGGGGGAACACCGACCCGGGACCTCGACGTAGTCTGTCCACGCCGTAAGAAATTGCCCTGAGCGTGTTTAATCCTTGGAAAGTTCAGTGCCACGGGAGAGACTGATCACCTCAACCAACCACGGGGCTCCACAAGGTAACGTATGCTCACAGATTAAATAAGTAGACAAATGTTAACTAGAGATTACTGTTTGAACTCACGAGGCAGAACTCTAGGGAACAAGATATAGGCTAGAGACCACTGTTACTTGCAAGACAGGGCTCTAGGGGGGTCATAAGACTAGCCCGTACAGGGTCACCACTGGTACATAAGGGGGTAATACTTTGTCAGAGTTATTAGATGGATAAGTATCGAACCGTGGGGATAGTACCCCACATAATTAATCTGTAAACACAACGCAATATAGTTAGCAATGGAGGTAGAGATACACAAGTATCTGGGAAAAAGATGCAAGTTAGGGGCATACGATGCCCCTCCAGAAGACAAGTCAGTCTGAGAGTATTTTAACAGGCTAGTGCTGGATCGTAATTAAGCAACCAAAAATGAAAAAGAGAAGCTAGCAAATGCTGTACAAGGTCTGTGGCAATACAGCCAGGAGGTAACTCGTCAACACATGAGACTTTTAAAGAAGCTGCATGAGCAGCAAGATATAGTAACCCAGCTACAATCTGTCCGTCTAGAAAATTAGTCTCTATTTAATGAGAAGCAACCATGACCTGCATGCCTTAAGAGATAATGCTAAAAAGGCAAAACTTAAAAAAAAAAATGTTTTTCAAACAAATGGTGTTCTGGCTAGTAACACTGATTCCTTACGTTTTAAAAACAAGGAACTTAGAGATAAGCTCAACACCAGACCTTGATGGTACAGCATGATTCAGTATGTTTTAATTACAGCAGACTTGAAATGAAGGTTTTCAATACAAACTATGACACAGCTTCCGTCAATAATAAGCATGTTTTACAAGATGGGAATGTCTTGAAATCTGAAAACAAGGCACTTAATAGCGTGCTAACTCCTGTATCTAAGTTAGAATGTAGGAGTAAAAAGTCAGATATGGCAAACTTGCGCCATCAGCCAGAGGTATTGGCAGGGCATACTAACTTAATGCCCACAGACCTTGCCTCTTCTCATGTTAAAGAGTTTGATTTTGAGCACTCACAGTATGCTGTGGGGTGGACTAGAGCAAAGACTAGCCACTTGTTTTTCTGTGATTCACAAAATGGAGAATTGTTAGAGTCTCAAAATGGTGGACACACATGTGATCAGGTTGCATCCCCATACCATTCCAAAGATGGCCGCTCATGGTCATGTGATGGTCATGACACAGTAACCCATGATGCCCATGAGGTAATCCAAAATGGCCGAACACCATCTCACGGAGGTTCGATCTTGCAGTCACAGGGACCTGTGATTGCTGCCATAACCAAACAAAACAACCCGGAGTTGTTCGGCATGATTAATAATGTTATCAGTAACACTAGTGTTTCTAAGGGACAAAAGATTCTCATTAAAAATGATGTTGATGTACTTTTGAATAAGGTTGATATGCAATCTGTCATAAAGTCAGCGTCTGATGCTAAAGAAACCGCTAATGCTGTTAATGTTTGCTTTATTAGCATAGCCTTGTATAAAAAACACATTGCAGTTAATTACATAAAAGGTTGTTTTCATTTCCTACGCAATTTAACATCCGCTTCCCCAGAGAAGACTAAACGTACTGCTTTTCCTGCAGTGCATCAATACCTTAAGCTGTAATGTTAAAAATAATGTTGCTACCATCCAGCAACATTCCGGTGGGGAAACCCACTTTACATTTGATGGGTGAGGGGACAACCCTGATTCTGAAAGCCTCGTGGCTGTGATATTTTCAGCATCACAGGCCACGTTGTGGGAGAGGGTTACAGGTTTAATTTCTGAACCTGAGCTGACAGCTGTCTCAGCATTACTTTCTCCACCCCTGATGGCCACTGAACCACAATCCATAGCTGGAGAACTACGTGCAGCTTAAGCACTCAGACACCGAAGCAGCCGTATCAATTACAAATATCAGCATACCCTTAGACCTCGAAAGACCACCAATGTATATAGAGGGATGTACAGGACATACCACAGAAAAGTATTGGCCCCAACCACAACACATAAGGCTGGGAGGTACACCCGTGGGCCGCAAGGCCTTCGCATGAGCGGAGGGGGTGGCTCACGGAAGACATCATTGGTAGCGATTGCCTGACAAAACACCAGCTTGTTGTAGATCTTAGTAATCAATGTCTATGGAAAGTAAATGTTAAAAGTTTTAAACCAATCACTGTTGTGGAAAGTTATGCTTTAGCCTCTGTAAAATCAAATGCTGCAACAAGTGTTAAAAGTTTAGAGACACGATTAAAGCACCCCGAATTTAAGCAAGTTATACAGAATCATGAGATGGTATGGGCACAAACTGGCATGGATTGTGGACAGGTAAGAGACATAAAAATAGCTGTAGAAGGTCCATGTCACACTAATCAGTACCCGATACCAAAAGAGGCGGTAGAGGAAATTAAATCAGCCATCAAAGTGCTACTGACAACCCATAAACTGTTACCCAAAGCAAATTTGGGAGATTTGCAAAGCCAGGACCCCTGGACTGTAAATAAGTGTACACAAACAAAAGGGGACCCCCAAAATAATTATAAATTTAAAATCAGAGACAACATCCTGTTTAGACAGGAGGAGGATAAAACACTAAAATGGATACCCTCCAAGTCAATTATATCATGATATTGTCATGGAAAACCACCGCTGGTGTGGCCATGGGGGGTCCAACAAAACCATGCAAATTATTAAATCTAAATACTGGTGGCCTAATATGGATAACACAATCGCAGACAGTTTACATCGGTGTCTTATATGTTTGCAACAAGACCCCGAGAGGGGCAAACCAAAATTACAACCATTGCCGCTGGCAGATGGCCCCTGGGATGCATTACAAATTGACTATGTGGGGCCACTCCCAACGGCAAAGGGGGATACAAGTACATGCTGGTTATTATAGACATGTTTTCTAAATGGGTGGAGGCATTCCCCACCAAAAACAACAGCAATAACAACGGTAAAAACTCTATATAACCAGGTGTGCACTAGGTGGGGCTGCCCCAATATCATCGAATCAGATAGAGGCACACACTTTGTAAATTAAATAATGGCCACGATGTGCCAAATAATTGGGGTCCAACAAAGACACCACCTACCATACCATCCCCAGTCATCGGGAATGGTGGAAAGAATAAACAGAACACTTAAAAATGCCTTAAAAAAGTGTGTGTTAGACACAGGAAAAGACTGGGTAGATCACCTGCCCGGTATTCTAATGGCAGGCAGAGGGACTGTCCAGGCAAGCACTAGATTATCACCCTACAAATTAATGACGGGGCGAAAGATGAGGTTAACGCACCCGGCAGATGTGCCTTCTCCAAGCGGCCCTGTAAGTGATAAGGTAAAACATGAAAAGTTTCTGTCCGGGGTGCAATTACAATTGGAACAGTACCTAGGATTTGCAGCTCAAAACATGGCCAGGGCACATGAAAAGAATGTTAACTACAGGCAACCCTTTATGGGATGGGCCACCCCAATAAAAGAGGGGGACACAGTCATGGTCCGAAATTGGGAACAAAAATCACCTTGGAAAGATGCTAATTGGCTAGGACCCTATACCGTGCTAAAGAAATCGGGAGAGACTGCAGTATATGTAAAGAGAATTACTAAAGAAATCAAACCAGTGCCCCAAGCTGTGCAACAACAATATGGGGGACAATTAGCTTTTGTAAACAAAAAGAAAATACAAAAGACCAGGCCAGAATTATGGGTCCATGTTGACCAGTGTAAAAAGGTATCAGATAAAGCTGACTAAACAATGATACTGCATTTGATTTGCCTTTCTAGGTTAACACCATGCTTACATTACTACTATTGATGGTGGCGCACTACTGCAGACCAACTCCTGACATACGAGTGAAACCAGTCACGTAGTTGTAGACTATGAGGACACTGCCTACCTAAGAATAAACTACACATGGAGCCATAACAAAACAGCGGTCCAGTTCTGGAAAATAGTTTGGCCACTAAACAATACTCAAGTTGCAACTTCAAGATGGTGCCTAGAGGCACTTTGGACTACTGAACCATATATTTGTGCAACACACTGGACATCTCACCGAGGGTGGGTCGAACCAAATACCGTAACTTTGGTGTTAGAAAAGGCAACCCCCAAAGATTTAGGCACCTACCAAGTGATTGTATGTCAGGATACCTATGTTGATGTTAAAATGCCCAATATACACCAAGAAAATGATAATACCCGTTACAAAAGAAATAGTGCAGAAATAACACTTACTGTTAACCCTGCCACATGTCCTAACCTCACTGTAGGGCCAAACAGTGGGCTTACATCAACACCCACTGATCAAACTCTTATAAATAACGTACAATACATCAGATTACCTGTTAGGTTTGATTTTTCTAGTTGGGACTTAAATAGTACAAGTGATTGTGCCAGTACAAACGTATCAAAATTTTATGCCACCATGCTATTAAATATGGTCAGTGCCTTCCATGCTCGGTGGGGGGGGTTGTGACTATTAATCAGACCCATGAATCGCTTAAAAGGAAAAAGAGAGGCCTCTCGGGTGACATAACAGGACTCTTTGGCTCTGGAATGAGTATCTGGAATCAAGTCGATCTGGAGGCCATTAGAGAACACCAAAATACTGTAAACATACAGGAGGGGAGAGAGAGGTTCTCCTACCATTAGCAATCAACCAGGCTGGACTGGCAGCTGAGGAATGACTGACCATATATAATATGTATGAGATAGCTAAGGTTTTTAAACAAGTTGAGAATAAAATAAATGACGTTATAGATGAGCATAACGAGGAAGTAGGGCACCATACTATAGGGAAAGCTATAACCTGTTCTGCTTATGGATCTTATGTACTATGGTATTGCCCCACGTGTCGGGATGTCAATGACTCCCACTGTTTGAACCCTTGCACTTACAATAGAGCCCCACCCATTTGGTGGGTAAGAAAAGTGGCCAAAGTGTATATAAGACCACAAGGGTTCAGGCCAAATAGCACGCTAGCAGACACAATGAAGGTACTCCTCACTGTAAAATTACCCCAAGTACAGTATGCCGAGCAAAAGTATACTGGTGTTGTCAAGGTCCATTCTCTAGGTCAACTCCAGGGGGATTACTACGCATACCGTGTGAACCCACCTAATATACTAGTGCAGAATATATGGGTCCTGGGTAGCGCCAAATTTACATTGTTGTGAGGAGATAAATAGCCAGTGGATCTGCCAGTGCAATGTTATGTCACAAATTCAACCAGTGTGTGTGGAGAACTTTCAGTGAGAAAAATAAACAATGATGCTGTCTGGTGTCCAGTTCAAATACAAAAATGGACCACCCAGCGTGTAATCTCCACTTATAACTCTACTAACCAATATTGTATTGTAACAAAATGTTAAAACATTAACACATCAAGGCAAAACCTGTACTATTACCCAACCTAACTTCTGCTTTGTACCCAATGGTGATGTACAAATTGGAGACTATGCCTTCCATCCTATATCACATCATAAGTCATCTCAAGTTAACATTCGGACTCAAACTCCCCATCAGGCATATCAAATTAATAACTATGCACCGCATTTAAAGCACCAATACCGCTACTTACTCTAAATTTACAAAACCTGCTAGACCGTAAGGACACACATCTGATTAACACTGAGAATTCAGCACATAAAATACAGCTTAAAGTTCAAGAATTACGTAGTGATGCTGCTAAGGAACACTTGATATACAGTACACTGGGCGGACCATGGGGCGTGTTAACATTTAAAACTCTACTGGTACTACAACTGGTGTTGGTAGCCATGTTAATGCTTAGTGCATGCTGTCTAAGGCGCACCATCAGAGGCATGAGACGGGAACTACAAACGCTGCGCGGAGCAGGACTTATGACAGCAGCCATGTCTTAATTAATAAATAGTCACGGACTGCATACTTATAGGAAAAGCCGCCCAGAGGGTCCCTAATAGGGCCCCCTATCGAAGGACTTCCACTACTGCACAGGAGACCTAAATTTTCTAAAACTGACTGGCTGTCTCCATAGGTACAAGGGGGATTGTAACCATACAAGTGTACCTATGTCATCATCCACTGGCTCCAATCTGCCTAACTGCTCATGTGCGCACAGTGGGTCAACTTGACCTAGAAGAAACAATGAGTTTCACTCACACCATAGCAATATACAACAGCATTGAGCCTGCATGTCCTTATACAGGTCTAGCAGAAACCAATGTGTAGAATGCAATACCCAAGAATGCCCAAACATGTGTAGACAAGTTCTGCCAGGATGCTAATAACAAAATGAATTTATGCTGGGGGCGGAGATGATGCGTATATATATATATATATATATATATGTTTGCTTGCTTTTCCTAGGAGAAGAGAAAATGTAACATTAACGGCTGTATAGCACCACGCTAAAGTAAATGTATCTTTTACTCTTCCAACTGCGTCTGTGTCATCTGTATTGTAATGTTCAACTAGGTCCTGAGGTAATAAGTAGCCTAGAGGACTCCCAACTATAACTCCTCCGCTACAGGTCCAGAGGCCTTACTCGACTCCTGGGAGTCGGCTTTGGAGGAGGAAGCCGAGCGGGAGGAGCTCTTACCTGAACCCTTGGATTTTTCAGGCTGAGAAACCTTCAAGGGCTGGAGGGAAGTAAGGGAAGAAGAACCCCCCACCAATGAAGGCTTGATCATCGTGAGGCGGGAGTCATGGCCCGACGATCCGGACTTCGAACCCGAGGACCGGTGCTTTGAGTGGGATCTCCCTCTGTCCTGGTCCCAATGTTTTTTGTGGTGTTTGTGGGCATGCTGAGGTTTGGATTCCTCCGATGAAGAGGCCCTTTCCATGGCGGCGAGTCTAGATTTTGCTATAAAGGCCACAAGGGACTTCTGGCGCCGAATTCGCATCCACAAATTGAAGGCATGACAATGATGGCAGGCGTCGGTGCGATGGTCGGTCCCCACACAATAAAGGCACACAGAATGGCCGTCTTTAGCAGGAATCTGTTGTCCACAAGTGCACTTGTTCAAATGAGATGACACATGAGGAAAAAAAACGAATTCTGTAGCAAAAACTACCATGTGGAGAAGAGCAATCGGTACTAGCCGAAACGATGAATTAACCCTGACCATGCGGCGGGAAAGAACTGGAGCACGTGGGGAAACTCCTCCCTTATATAGGGCGACATCGGGGGTGGAGCAGACGTCAGCAGGGGCATTCCCCACGTAGGTACTGCTAGAGAAAAAGTTGCCGGAACTGCCGCCAGGTGGTGCCAGTCCTCACTGTTTGAACCTGCTGCAAGAGGTTCTACTCGAAGTAAGATCAGGTGGTTCACCACCACCTGATTCAGAGACCACTCATGCAACATCTCTTCTACCCAGCTGAGAGCATCTGCCAGCTGACTGTTCTACCCTGCAATATGACTCACCAGGAAATCAGTGCCCAGACAGTGCACAAGGGTCCAGGTGTGGAGTCCCTCCTATCACAAAGGAAGAGAGTGTGTGCCACCCTGTCTGTTCAGGTAAAACATAGTCATGGTGTTGTCTATCTGGACCTGAATGACTTAACCCTTGACTGGTGGGGAAAATTCTGTCAGAACCAAGTGCACTGCACAAAGCTCCAGCAGTCTTATGTGATGGCAAGCTCCTTGAGCAACCAGAACCCGTGGGTCTTGTGGTCTCCCAGATGCGCTCCCCAACCTACCAGAGATGTGTCCGTTGACAGCAAGACAGTCAGCTCTGGGTGGAAAAATTCCTTCCTCCAGATGTTCCAGGATAAGCCACCACTTGATGGCATCCCACATCGGCTGGGTCACTGTTACCAGTTGGTCCAAGTGACATAAGTGTTGGGACCACTGTCGGCCCAGCTCCCACTGAAGGTGATACATCTGCTAGCAGGTCCAGCAGACCACGTGGGTGCAGGATACCATGTAACCCAGCAGCCATTGGAAAACCCCGGCCAGGGCACAAGAGCCCAACATGAAATGATTAGGCAAAAGAGGTAAGATCCTGTACCTGGTCTACAGGGAGTCTAGTTCTGCTCCAATGAAGTTGATCACCTGCTTCAGTACCAGTTTGGACTGGTCCAGACTGACCAAAAGGCCCAAGTCTCGGCAGGTATGGATAGCCAGGTTCATGGATCTCTCCATGGCATCTCTGGATGGACCAGTTACCAGCCAGTCATGTAGTTACGGGTACATTCTGACCCCAGGAGTCACAGGTGGGCCACCACTATTGCCATACATTTGGTGAAGACCTTGAATGTGGAGGAAAGGCCAAAGGGCATGATATGGAACTGGAACAGGACCCCTTCCACTTGGGAAAGGAGATAAGAGCGGTGGGACCCACGGACAGGAATGTGGCAGAACACATCCTGGGGCTGCAAGGAGCAAAACCACATGTTCTGCTCCAGGGATGGTATAATCTGGCTCAGAGTGACCATCCAGAACTTGTGCTTCTGCACGTACTGATTGAGATCATGTAGATACATTGTGGGGCACCAGCCCCCCCCCATCCATTTTAGGACCAGGAAGTACCTGGACACGTAACCCTGCTGGCCAGGGTGTCCAGGACATGGGCTACTGCACCTTTCATAAGGGTCTGTGCAACATCCTTCCTGAGAGCAGACAGCATATCCTGGAACAAACCGAACTCAAGAGGCGCAGAGAGGCATTAGGGCGGGAGAGCCCTGAAGTCTAGAGACAATCCTCAACGCACTACATCCAACAGCAACCTGTCCATTGTGATAGTGCACCAATGTAGCAGAAAGCAACACAGCTGGCCTCTGACTGGGAAAGCAGTTGGGGACAGGACAGGTGGCGAGATGACACCCCCCCAATACATCACTGGGCAGGGGCACCGGCAGCTGCTGCTGGAGGGGCACCACTATTCCTCCCTCTTTTTTGGGGGACCTTAAGCCCCTGACTTCTGCTTGGGGGGCCAGGCCTGACACTGCCCATGCTGGGGATGCTGCTGATGAGGCTGTGACTGAAAGGACCAGTACCGAAAAGCTGGTTTCTTAGGCTTTTCCTTCTGGGATGAAGTCACAGAGTCAAGGGTGGCACTGGACTTCTTAACCTGAGTGAGATGTCCTTCCACCCTAGGGCCGAAGAGGTTGGTATCCAGGAAAGGGACATTGGTCAACTTCTGTTGAGTGTCCACCATGAAGCTGGACAAACACAGCGAAGCCCTGTGACGCATGGAGACAGCTGCTTCCACCGCACAGGGGCACAAAATCACCCATGTTCAAGACTGTCTGGAGCTGGTGTTTAGCCAGTGACTGATCCTTGTCTCTGATAAGCTCTATCACCATTCACTGCTCTGGACAGAGGTGGGAAGGACTACATCAAAAATTACAATCAGGGAATGACCATTAACAGAAATCAAGACAGTACAGTAAGCCTGATGGAGACTCACAATGGCCGCAAACACTTTTTTGAGAGTCATGGTCAATCTTAGATGACTAAGGCTCATCTACGTTCCCTTGGTGTCAAGATTTACAGAACACTGAATCCAGAACCAAACCTTCATCCAAAGGGTGGTCCAAAAACCCTGAAAGGAAGCCTGTAGGGACCACTTACTTGGAGACCATGCAGGCTGAGGGTGCCAGGTAGGATGCTGGATGCTGCCAAAGCTCCAGGGCTGGTCCAAACATGGCCTCAGCCACAGAAAAGGCAAACCCTGAGGATTCATCCCAGTTCAAAATATCTGTGACCTCGACGAAGAGAGGGGTCTTCTTGTGGTCGGTCATAGATAATGCGCCTACCAATGTTGAGCAACACAGGCGAAGACTCAACCCCAGCCGGAGGCTGGTCCCTAAAAGAATTGCCTGGGGTTACCGATCAGTCCATGTCCTCCTGAGTGAGGATCGGGGAGCACAGACGTCTGCAAGACAGACTCCTCAACCTCATCCAACAACCAGTCCAAGGAACAACTGATCTGAACTCTAGCAGGCACCAGACAGCTGTTCCACACATTGGGGATCACAGTCAACCTGTCCAAGTAATTTCTGACCCCCTGTTGGTGCCTTCAGTACGTAGGGGCAATATTGGACATTGCCCAGGGTGCAGTCTTCTTGCCACAAGACAGAGCATAATGCCTGATGGAGCAGGCCCAGTTACTTTGCCACAACTGGTATATCACAGCAGGACATTCCTGCAGCTGCTGGGTTTGATGCCTGCAGCCACTGTCATGCTGCTCCTGGCGAGGCTGCACATGTGTATTCCCAATGGACTTTCAGAGTCCAATGGGATCAACGCACCGATGATCTAAAAACAGAAGGTTCTAGATAACTTCATCAGTAAAGAAAGTGCTCCAGTGGTGGATTGAACCCAGCAATTTACTCAAGAGTTTCTTTCCTGACTGCCTCCCCTCTTCAGATCCGCACCATGGACGCTTTGGGGATTGACTGGGGAGCACACCAGGGCCCTCACCAGTCTCAGGATACTTGCTGCAGTGGAGAATTCCCTCCACATCAATGCCCTAGAGATGAGGGCCATTCTTTATAGCCAGCAAGCCTTCCAGGACTACCTGACCCCAGGGCCTCTGCTAGTGCATACAAACAACATCAGTGTAGTGTACTATGTCAACAAGCAAGGCGGGACCCACTCATACCCCCTGTGCAGAGAAGTGATTAAGGACTGGTACTGGGTTCTAGATCACGGTCTAGAACTGTCAGCAGTCCATGTTCCAGGTGCCCGAAACATTTTGGCAGGCAGGATAAGCAGCTCACAATCTAG
Source organism: Neoceratodus forsteri (assembly GCA_016271365.2). NCBI lineage: Eukaryota > Metazoa > Chordata > Ceratodontiformes > Ceratodontidae > Neoceratodus > Neoceratodus forsteri. The sequence continues at coordinate 431,708,243 of CM028132.1, forward strand.
GATGCATGAGTGGGAACTGCTAACCTCGGTCATAGATCTGTTTGACAGGTGTGGGGTTGTCTAGAGTTGGATCTTTTTTGTGTCCCCACTCAATGCAAAACTGCCACTTTTCTGCTCACTCCAAGGCTTGGAGTTTTCTGGTGAGACACAAATTGTCCCTCACTTGGAAAGGGAGGTTCTTCTACAGCTTTCCTCCCTTTCCACTAATTCAGAGGGTGCTGATGAAGCTTCAGATGGAAGAAGTGACTATGATCCTCATTGCTTCCTTATGTCCTCATTAGATCTGGTTCCCCTTACTGCAACAGTTAGCGGTGCAACCCCTAGTGCCCCTGTGCAAAGGCTTGCTCTCACAGAAGCAGGGCACCCTAGTCCATCCTGACCTCACATCCCTACACCTTCATGCCTGGCTCCGGAAGACATAGCCATGGCTAGATCTGGGGTATCCCAAAAGGTGGCTGATGTCCTGTTGGCTGCCAGGAAGCCTTCCACCAGGGCCACTTATTCCACGAAGTGGAAACGCTTTGCTCTGTAGGCGGCTCCCCATCATTTGGATCCTTTCACTTGTCCAGTGATTCAAATTCTGGAGTACTTTCGCTTTCAGATTCTGGCCTGCAATACTCCTCCATTAAGGAGTATCTGGATGCTATTTCAGCCTTTCGTGTGCCCATTGATGGTTGTACAGTGGCACAACTGGAGGTGTCCCATACATTTTTGACAGGCATTCTTCACCTGAAGCCTTCTATCTGCAATCCAGTCCCGCCTTGGGACTTAGATTTTGTGTTGTAAGAACTTACTTTGGCTCCTTTTGAGCCGGCTGTGACATGCGAGCTACACTTTTTTGTGGTGGGAAGCATTACTTTTAGTTGCTATTACTTCTGCACAAAGGATTTCCAAGTTTCAATCTCTGATGTGCGAGTCTTCTTATTTGGTTTTCCACAAAGATAAGGTTGGTACTCAAAGACACCCTAAGTTTTTGCCAAAGGTGGTGTCTGAGTTTACCCTGAATCAAATCATCCACCTGCCTGTTTATTTCCCAGAGCATGCCAATACAGGGGAAGCACTGCTCTACACTTTAGATGTACATAGAATACCCAGATATTGTTCATCGCACAAAGGAATGCAGGATGTCCCCGAAGCTGTTTGTTTCTTTTGTTCCTGGGAAAGGGGGTGTCTCAGTTTCTAAACAGTGCCTGTCCAAATGGTTGGCCAACTGTATTACTTTCTGTTACAGGAAGTGCAGTAAGGACCTTACTGGGGTTGTGGATGGCCCCTCCACCAGAGGCATGACCACCTCTGTTGCCTGTTTCAAGAATGTGTCCTGGAGGGATGCTGGGTTGCATAGGGAAGGGAATCACCAGCAGAAGGAGGGAGGTAATAAATACAGGTTACTCACCTGTAACAGGAGTTCTAGGAATGGTATATGTTGTTCACCCACACTTATTGGCAGGCTCCTTGCCACTTTAAATCTTGCCGGAAGGTCTTCAAGCTGGCTCCTCCCACCCACCCGGGTGGTAAAACTCTCGGCTCTGCTCCATGACGCCAGATCTGGCCCGCTGGAAGCTCAGGTTGTGCGTCAGGCCGGAGGTCAGGATGTGTAGGGATGAACAATATATACCATTCCTAGAACTCCTGTTACAGGTGAGTAACCTGTATTTCTAGGACATGGATATGTTGTTCATCCACACTTATTGGCAGACTCCTAGCAGTTCTCCGGGAGGAGAGGACAAGACGACACCCCAATACTTACTTGGGAAAGAGAGACTGAGGAACTGAGGCCCCAAACCAGCATCCGGCGTGACTCAAGGTCGATGTGGTAATGGGTAATGAAGGTGTGTGCTGACTTCAGGTAGCAGCCCTGCAGATTTCCTGGATAGGGCGTCCCTGGAAGCAGCCACCGTTGCAACAGTATGGTGGGAGAATGAGCTCTTATCCCTCTGGGAGGCTCCATGCCCGCCAACTTATAGCAGATCTATGCAGGAGGTGACTCACCTGCTTATCGTCCGCTTGGCTGCAGGTCTGCCAGATGCGGCTTCAGCGTAGGTGACAAACAGCTGGCGAACCTCTCCCCGAATTTCAGCCGTGCGCTCTTTGTAATAAGCGAGCGCCCTTCTAGGGTCCAGAGTATGGAGCCTATATTCGCCTCGAGGTGTGATTGGGGTAGAACACGGCAGAGTCAACCCTGGTTAAGGTGAAACTCCGACACCACCTTCCGGAAGGAATTTCGGTGGGGCGCAGGACAACCTTGTCCCTGTGGAAGACCAGGTAAGGAGACTCGATGGAGAGCCTGGTGCTCTCCCATCCTTCTGGCTGACGTGATAGCCACCAAGAAGGCGGTCTTCCACGACAGGTGAGAGAGAGCACACCTGTGCATAGGTTGATAATGGCTTGCCCATGAGCTTTGCCAGTACCAGCAGTAGATCCCACGGAGGTGGAGGTTCTGCACGGAGGAAATGTGATCAAGGCCTTTGAAAGCGCCAGACCACTTCTCCTCGCCACCGACTGCCCTGCCCGCGCGCAAGCAGAGATGGCTGCCAGGTACACCCTTAGGGTCGCCGACCTAAGCCCTTGATTAGAAAGGGACCATAAATAGTCCAAGATGCTTGCCAAGGAACAGGAGGAAGGGTCCAAGCCCTTGCCCTGACACCAAATGGAAAACCTTCTCCATTTGAAGGCATAGCATTTTCTGGTCGACTCCTTACGGGACGCCTCAACTACATTGAGGACCTCGTCGGAAAGACCCAAGGCCTGGAACTCTAGCCGCTCAGGAACCAGGCCGTCAGGTGCAGGGATTGAAGGTCCAGATGGAACGCCTTCCCCTGATTGACTGAGAGCAGGTCCGGGCGAGCTGGAAGCTGCCGTGGAGTCCTGGAGCTGAGACTGAGGAGATCTGGGTACCAGAACTGGCGAGGCCAGTCTGGGGCTATCAGAATCACCTGCGCCTTGTCCTTCCTCGCCTTAAGAAGCACCTTGTGGATCAAGGGAAATGGGGGAAAGGCGTAGAAGAGGCCCGGGGTCCACTGCCTCGAGAAGGCATCCCCCTGCAGCAAGCCCAGCTGAGGGGGGCGGGCATGGAACAGCCTCAGCTTCGCGTTCTCCCTGGAGGCAAACAGGTCCACCTGAGGTGTGCCCCAATGGGAGAACAGATGCTGTACTACCTCCGGCAGGAGAGACCACTCGTGGGATGCAGCCCCTATCCGGCTTAGGGCATCGGCTAGGGTGTTGGAGGCTCCTGCCACATGAATGGCTAGGAGATCCGCCTCCAGACTGCGCACGAGTGACCAAATGCGGAGAGCTTCCTTGCATAGAAGCATGGAGCGCGTCCCGCCCTGGCGGTTTAGATAGTACATGGTCGTGGTGTTGTCCGTCTGGACTCGGACCACTTGACCCCGGAGGAACAGAGCAAAGGCGGTGAGAGCTAGGCGGACCGCTCAGAGCTCCAGCAGGTTGATGTGGCATCGGGACTCCCGCGAGGACCAGAGGCCGTGAGCCCGTGTTCCCCCAGATGGGCACCCCAACCCATCAGAGAGGCATCGGTCGATAGACAGACCGTCGGCTCGGGCGGACCGAGGCAGGATGCCCTCCTGCAAATGACCTGGAGCGATCCACCACTGGAGCTTCCACATCCCTGTGTCACCGCACAAGCTGGTCCAAGGATCTGCGTTGTGACCACTGACTGGCCAGTCCCCACTGAAGGGGACGCATGTTCCAGCGGGCCCAACGGACCACGCTGGTGCAGGCCGCCATGAGACCCAGGAGGCGCAGGAAGTCCCGGGCAGGGCGCAATTGCCCAACCAGAAATGATTGGGCAAAGGAGGAAAGAACCTCGGCCCTGTCCGCCAGGAGCCGCGCTCTGGCTCGAAGAGAGTCGAGCTGCGCCCCGATGAACAGAATCACCTGCTACGGCTCGAGTTCCGACTTGGCCTCATTGATGAGAAGGCTGACTAGAGAGCAAACCTGGAGGGCAAGATCTCGTGACCGCTCCACCTCCTGTCTGGAGGGGGCTGCTATCAGCCAATCGTCCAGGTAAGGGTACACCCGGACCCCTCGGCGCCACAGGAATGCTGTCACCACTGCCATGCATTTGGTGAAGACCCTGGGAGCTGGAGATAAGCCGAAGGGCATGGCTTGGAACTCGAATAGGGATCCCTCCGCTCGAAAGTGAAGGAATCTCCAATGTGACGGACGGATAGGGACGTGAAAGAACGCGTCCTGTAGGTTCAGAGAGCAGAACCACACGCCGTGTTCCAGAGATGGTATTATCTGTGCCAGAGTGACCATTCTGAAGGTTCGAGACCTTAAGAACTTGTTCAGGTCGTGCAGGTCGAGAATGGGGCGCCAGCCCCCCGTCCATTTCGGAACCAGGAAATACCTGGACACGAACCCCAGGTCTGAGGGGGGGTCCTCTACCTCCCTTATCACCTCCTTTTGGAGGAGGAGAGCGATGTCGGCTTGACGAGCCACCAGTGAGGCTGCGGCCCCTGAGGTGCGACGGCTCTGAAGGGCGGGGCCTGCTCGAATTCTAGAGGCAGGCCTTTTCCCACCACCTCCAGTACCCACCTGTCCGTGGTAACAGCGGACCAGGCGGAAGGAAGTGTCGGGCCGTCCCCCAGAGAGAACCAGGAGTGAGGTGGCGGGGATGGGGTGACACCCTCAGCCCGTCACTGGGCGAGGCTTGGAGGAGGGACGGCCGAGGGACCTCCTGGGCCTTTCCTGCTTCCTGTTGGAGGAAGCCGGCAGCTTTGGTTTGGGATGCCAAGGTCGAGCCTGCTGGCCCTGACATTGCTGGGCCGGGCGCGCCACGGGCGCAGAAGGACAAAAGGGCTTAGGCTGTGGCTTGCGGCCTTTGTCCTTCTGAGCGGAAGAGACAGAGTCCAAGGTAGCATTGGACTTCTCGATCCTCTGCAGGTGACCTTCCACCCCAGGGCCGAAGAGGTCAGTCCCAAAAAAGGGAACATCCGCCAACTTGTGCTGGGTATCCGAGGTAAAGGTGGATATCCTCAGCCAAGCCCGACGACGCATTAGCCCACGCAGCCGACCTGGCACATAAGTCCCCGATGTCTAAAGCAGTCTGGAGCTGCTGTTTGGCCACTGCCCTGCCCCCGCACCTGCCTGACCGTAGTCTGCAGATCCGTGGGAAGATGAGGGACGACCTCATCCAGGGAGCCCAACAGGGCATGAGAAAAATGTGCCATGAGGACAGCCGAACTGGCCTGACGAAGGCAGACAGAGGACGTAGCATAGACTTTTCGCCCGGCATAATCCAATTTCTTGGATTCCTTGTCGGGAGGTTTGTCCACATCCCTGGCGTTCCCAGCATGCCGGAAAACGCTGTCGGTAAGCAACCCCTCCGCAGAGGGGTGTTCCGAAAAACCGGACAGGGAACCGGTAGGGACTGCATACTTCCTGGCCATTCTGGCCGAAGGCGAAGGGCAGGAAGCAGGGTGCTGCCAAAGCTCCAAGGCCGGACCCACTATGGCCTCGGCCACCGGAAAGGCCTCCGTAGGAGAATCCCCTCGGTCCAGAATCTCTGTGAGGGGATACCTAGCCCATTTAGAAACGGGTTCAAGCTTCATCCCGGTGGACTCCGAGATGAGCCAAAGCAATCCCAAAAAGGACGAAGGGCTATCGTCCACTGACTGTCCTCCCGAGGACTCCAAGTCCATGCGCTTGGAGAAAAGGGAGGAATCATCCTCGGACCCGGAAGAGTCCTCAAAGAGCTGCCTCGAGCCTGAGCCACCCTCCACCTGCCGAGGTTTATCGGGAGTGAGGGTGACAGACAGCCTATGGGGCAAACCCATAGCCGACCGAGAATTTTTGGTCGGAGCCCCAACTAACGGCTGTGGAGGCGGAGGTTCCACCAGAATCGGTGGGGCAGCTGGAATTGGCCGAACAACCGGCCTGGGAACAGGCTCCTCGGCTACAACGATGTGGTTGTTTCGGCCACTCCGGTGACAGCCACTTAATGGCGGGAAGGCGACTGGGTCAGCTTATTCCCGGTCAAAGGAGCTGTTGCCACATGAACTCCTCATACCTCCGGACGCAACTTGCGTCAAGCCCCTCGTCCGAGGAGGAGGAAGAGAAGAGCGGCGGCGCCGCTTGCCACGGTGCCGAGAGCGAGACCGCCTATGACGGCGGGATCGGCTGGACCTCGAGGATGTCCGAGACTGAGAGTCTCGACTAGGCCGAGGAAGGTGAGGAGAAGTGTCAGAAATTGGCACTCCCCTCGGCTCGGACGATCCCACCGAAGGCTCCGGAACCGGAGGCACAGTCGAGCCGACGGGATCCTCAACTCCCACCGAGGGAACCGGGGAGAGGGGATTCTCAGCTTCTCCAGCCGACAACCCGTCTAACGGATCGAGAAAAATCTCGACTGCGTCGACGGGAGTCTCGGTCAACTGGCCTGACGGGGACACCGTGAGACCAGTGGCGAAGCTGAGAGTGGGCCGAGTCGACTGTCGACAAGAAGGAGGGGGATCTTTCCCGCTCCCAAGAGCGTCGATGGTGAGACTTACTCTTGCTCTTTTTGGACCTGAAAAAGGGTCCAGAAGAAGTTGGACCCTCACCTTTTGTCGAGAGGGTCAGACAAACCTCCTTGAAAGAAGCAGAGTACGAGGCACCGAGAGAGAGCGGGACAATGCCGCAGCCGAGGTAGAAGCGGCCCGCGCCGCCTCCTCTTCGAGGGCGATCATCGGCTCGAGCTGATCCGCCGAGCCCGCCGCCGCAGACACCGCCAAGCGGGCCTCTTTAGATTTCACCGTTGGAATTCTCTTCTCGGGGCGCCCCAGTTGTAATCGGGCAGCATGATCTTCAAGGACGTAGGCCGAAAAGGACGAGCACAAGTCGCAGGCCTGCGGGTCGTGCTCAAGGCCCAAGCAGTAGATGCACGTGAAGTGCGGATCCGTCCTAGACATCTTCTGCCCGCCAAAGGGCACCTCCGGAAACCGGGAGTCGTTTGTCCCATCGCCCGCATGAGGAAAAGGCGATCGAAGTCTTTTCAGCAAAACTTTTGATTTGAACTTTCGAAGAATTAGGAACCAGTCTTATACGCAGAGCGTTAAGGAGGGAACCTGAGCTTCCAAGCGGTAAGGAAGATCTGGCGTCATGGGGCGGAGCCGAGAGTTTTACCACCCGGGTGGATGGGAGGAGCCAGCTTGAAGACCTTCCGGCAAGATTTAAAGCGGCAAGGAGCCTGCCAATAAGTGTGGATGAACAACATATCCATGTCCCTGGAATACCCCTATACCGATCACTGGTTAGGCTGTACCTCGAGTACTGTGTACATTTCTGGAGGCCCCACCTCTGTAAAGACATAGAGGGGGAGGCAGTACAAAGGAGGGCAACCAAAATGGTGCATGGCCTGCATCAAAAGCCCTATGGGGTAAGGCTCAAGGAACTTAGCGGAGGAAAGGAGGAAAAGGGAGATATGATAGACACACTCAAATACCTCACAGGCAAAAACACGGTACAGGAGGGAAGCATTTTCCACAGAAAAAGATGCTCAAGGACAGGGAGTCATGCTATGAAGTTAGAAGGGAGGAGGCTCAGAGGAAATGTGAAGAAGTACTTCTTCACGGAGAGTGATGGATGCATGGAACAGCTTACCAGCGGAGGTGGTGGTGGCAGAAATGGTGACAGGGTTCTAGAACGCATGGAATAGACACAGAGGGATCTTAGCAGTGGTACGGGGGGAGACCGGAGACCAAGCAGGGTCTACGGCAACACTATAAGTAGGGAAAATAGGGCAGACTAGGTGGGCCATCAGGGGGTCTATGTGATAACAAACGCCTAAAGGTGATCTCTGTTATTGCACAGTCAGAGTGCTGAAAAGCTTTTCGGCACTCTGACAACCCCGGCGCACAGGACAACGGCGCCAGGAGATTTTTTAATGCTTTCTGTGGGGCTGCCCACTCACACACACCCCATACCACCCTACTTAAGGAGTCTCAACTCCAGGAGGGTGCATGTCGGGGGTGAAAGCATTAAAAAAAAATAAAGGTTCAGGCCAGGCACATAAAATAGTACAAAAGTGCCGGACCCAACCTGGTACCTCACCCACCCCAGCTATTAGCTAACCCCGATGCCACGATGCAGCTTGGCCATCCACCACAGCGCCACCCCTACAGCCCCTCCGCCTCCCAGCCCATGCTCATCCCCCCTTGCATGCACGTACACATAGCGACATCCTGTCGCCCAGTTCGCTCAACCCCTCATCCGGTCACCCTACCTTCCCATTTCCATGCGGGATTGTGCCGGGAATGTGTCGCCATTATGGACGGTGCCCTTCCTCATGCGTCCACCTCACGGGATCAGGTCCTTATCTACCAACAGATTCTATGTTTCTATGTCAGTTGCTGAAATCTGTGCCACTGCCACTTGGAGTACTGTCCACACTTTCACTAAACACTACAGTCTGGACACTGCTTTTAGGAGAAGGGCAGGCTTTGGCCTGGCTGTGCTTCAAGGCCTTCTGTCTTAGGTCTACAGCCTCCAGCCTCCATGACTGTCAGTACTGCTTGGGTCTTGTTCCACAGGTGTGGCCTGATGCAAGAGATACCCTCGATGAAGATAGCACAGTTACGTAAGAACTTACCATAACAGCAGATCTTTGAAAGGACCTCTGGAATTGGGCCATGCTGTTGCATCCTCCATCCCCTTGGCCTTCTAGCTTCACTCTCTCTTCCGGTCTCTCTCCAAGATAGTTTACCTTCCGTTTCACCTTGCTTAGTGGCGGGAACCTCTGGCTCTTTTTCAGTTCTCCAGGAGATCCTCTGTATATGGTCTCCGGTGGGGGAACTGAGAAGGGCGTGGGGACGCCCACATTTATATAGGGAGAACAAAGTCAGCTGACGTCGCCATGGGCAGCCCCTAGTAGACTGCTAGGTAAAAAGTTTTCGTGTGGTCCTAGTGCCTGGAAGCTATAGTTCCACAGGTGTAGCCTGATGTAAGAGATTCTCTTGATGATCTGCTGTTATGGTAAGTTCTTATATAACTGTATTTTTCATGTGTTTCATCATTGGTCTGGAGACAGAGTCAAAAGGACTGTGAGAAACTACAAGCAAGTTAGTTCAAAACGTTTGAAAGACAAGGTTCATCTATGATGCAGAAAAATCCTAAACAGAGAGTAAAGGAAATTACCTGTTCTTCCAGCGGAAAAAAAGCTCTGATGTCACGGGACGGAGTCAGGGGTTATACCACCTGGGTGATGGAAGGAGCTTAGCTTAAACATGTTCTGGCCAAAAACACTGTTCCAGTGGAACTTCCAGAGTATGTGTAAGTGAACCATATCCACACCCCTAGAATGTTATTTTTTGACAAGATTAAACTACTAGGGCATAATTTACAACTTACTTCAATAGTGTAAAATACTGAAAACATAATTAGTGAAATAATCAAAACGTGTTAAAGAATGTGGGCGAAGATGGTACTATAATATTTAAGTTATGCATCAGCACCCACTTTCCAGTTCCCGACTCATTTTATTAATACTTGAGTACAGGAAAGATTACAAGACTGGACTGACAAAGAGCTCTATTTTGTATTGAATTATTAATTGATCATATTTTGTTTTGATTCAGGCAATGTACAGAACAGGTGAACAAGTTACTCATGGGGGGGATATGACTTATCAGGATCAATTAAGTTTTGTTGCTCACATATTCAGAAATATGAAGAAGTCTTTTGTAAAATGAGGGAGCCAGTTGTTTTTAACTAAATACAGCAGCATACCACCCATTGGTTTTTCTCTCCTAACTGCCAAGGCATCCTCGTTTTTATTCCCTATGTAGATTACCCATACAATATGGGTGGGATATTTAAAGGGGTTGCGCCACCGATGCGCCCCGGTGCAATATTCGAAGGGCCTGGTTGCGTTGCACAACCCCCGATGCGCCAGGGCACACCAGTAATGTATGTGGCGCAAGTGCAGGGAGGCGTGCCCATGCACATGCGGCACATCCCGATATTCAGCCCAGGATGTGCGGCGCATATGCAGGCACAAACCCGCCTTGCACCGCACAGAGGGCCGCAATGTTGAGCCCGTCGAAACCTGGAACAAGTCGGGGACACCCACAGGCTAGCTGCCATATTGCTGGGCGCAACACGGCAGCTGCCTGCTGTAGATGGCCACCCGACCACCCAGGACACAGTCCACGAGCCCCCTGCCCAGGGGCCATCGTGCCCCCCCTTGCCCAATCGCGGGTATGAATTAAGTTAATCCCTGGTGGTCCAGTGGACCCTACCCCTTCGCCCGATCACGGGCATGTATTAAGTTAATCCTTGGTGGTCCAGTGGACCCTACCCCTTTGACCTAATCGCGGGCATGAATTAATGTAATCCCTGGTGGTCCAATGGACCGATCTCCTTTGCCCACTCACGGGCATGTACTAAAATGATCCCTGGTGGTCCAGTGGACCGATCTCCTTCGCCCGCTCGCGAACGTTTGACAAACACCCTGGTGATCCAGTGGTACCTCCGTCCCCACCCGCCCACTTAGTCCCCGTCACCCTGTACCCCCAGTCAGCGGCAGGCGGCAGCTTCCCGCCTGCAAGCCCGCCCGCTGACTGACAGCGTACAGTAGAGCTGTACACCTATTGGTCCACTAGATGGGCCAATGGGCATGCAGACCATATTGTACTACACAGTCCCGAATTGTGAATGAATGCTCATTCACAAATTGAGACTGTGTAGTACAGTATGGTCTGCACGCCCACTGGCCCACGCAGTGGACCAACAGGCGACAGCCCTACCGTACGCCTGTCAGTCGGCGGGCGGCCAGGCAGCTTGTGGGCGGGGAGCTGCCGCTGACCGGGGTGCAGGGTGGCAGGAGACTAGTGGGCGGGTGGGGATAGATACCAGTGGACCACCAGGGTGTTTGTCGACACCCACCAGCGGGCGAGGCAATCGTCCACTGGATCACCAGGGATCGTTTACACGCCCGTGATCGGCAGGGGATAGCGGTCCACCGGACCACCAGGGCTTAATTTAATTCTATGCCCACTGATCAGGCTAAGCGGAGTCCACTGGACCACCAGTGTCTGCGGACATATGCCCACGAACGGGCATTCGGGTGCGAAGCCCACCATGGAGCGGCGGTCCCAAATGGCTGCAGCCTGGCAGGGCACCAGGCGCAAGTCACCGGGGATCGATGCACCGCATGCAAATGGGGCCATAATGACATGCAAATGGTCCCATTTGTGCCTTGCATGCATTATGGCCTAATTTGCATGCCCACGGCTGAATATCGCTCGTGCTACGCCTAGCGCAACCGCACTTGTGCTGGCGCAGCCCCCTGCTCCCCTGTTGCCACATGCGCTGGTGCAGTGCGTGCACCCTCAGTGCCATGTTCAACGGTGCTGTGCCATGGCGCAGCACCATTGAATATCGCCTGGACTATGCCCTGGCTCAACAGCAGTTGCGCTGCGCCCAGGCTTGCGCCCTGCCTGGAGCAGTCTGAATATCCAGCCCTATATGTTTTAGGGAGTGTAGGTAACCATGCCACAACTCTTGCATAGGGTTTACATGCTTCCAGTTACAATATTATGTACCAGTAGAAGCATTAGCTAATATAGTTAGGTCATTTATCCTCTTACTGTAAAAAAAACTGAAATGCAATATTTATGTTGTAAACAAAATGAAATGTCAATTTCATTTTTGTACTGCTTTTATAAAATCTGCAATAGTCACTGGCTGAACGAATATAATACTAATGACTATTCATTATACACATTACAATTGTGTTCATGGTATGAACACGAAACTCCAACAGAATGTTGTAACAACACAGCAGATTTCAGGCTTTGGAGCCTGAAAACTCCCGGGGTCAGTCATCAAGCAAACACTAAAAGGGGAGTACCAGACCTGGCCTTTTGGAATCTCTGCTAATGTCAGTCACTAGGACCCGACTTTTCCTGCCCCACTGCATCCAACTGGCAATGTTTTCCAGAGCTTAAATGGATTTTCTGACTTCCAGTTTAACATGCATAGTTGGCATTAGCAGGCCTCAGTTACACAAAATTCATCGTAAATGTGAATTTCTGGGCATTCCATTTCTTTATTACTCAACAGGGGTGCTCAGCACCGTTCAATTTTGATTGGACTATTTAGGATTTTAAGAAAATTTGGATTCCTAATTGGAGTCTGATTTAAATCTTAAAAGTATCTCAAAATCATCTACCTCGGGAGTCGGAGGGTCAGTGGGGGAGAATCAAGCATCCCAAGGACTGCTGCCCTCCTCTGGGGAGAGCTGGGACCAGTGCCCAGCGTTAGTCTGGCCTCTAGCAGTGGCTGGGGGTCGGCACACCAACACTGTATAATTGGGGGGGTGCGGAGGCGACGCAGATGCCCAGCGTGCTGTGCATGAGAGAGATCGCAGCACAGCCACTGGCATGACTGCATGCCACTTGCACCACTCCAGGGGGAAAACTGCCAAACAGATAGGTTGACACTGATCTCCCGCAGGTATCTGGGCACATCATGGCGAACCGGATCCTATTCGCGGTGGGGCCCTGCTGATCCCATGGGGGGGCCCTGGAGGAAGAGCCAGACAAGTTAAGTTCCAGAGGATGCTGGGGAGATAGTGATGGAGGGACCAGTGGATGCAGGCTGGTCAGCACAGAGGAGGATAAAAAAACGCATCTCAAAATCAGAACTGGATTTGGAATCCTAAATTTCTATGTAAAGAATTGAATTCAGAAATTAGGATTTCTGGATTGCAATTCCAAAACTCCTGAATCTGGAAACTGGTTTGGAATCCAACGAATCAGATTCTGTTTCACGGATTCTGAGCAACTTTATTACTGAATATATTTTGCAAGAAAACAGGCTTTTGGTCCTTTATCTGTTCCTTCTGTTTTTAAGTTCGTGCATGCGTGGTGAACTTCTTGCTATGAGTGACTTTTGAGGGATGTGACACTCTCTGTCCAATGTAGAATGCTCTGCAAGGGGCTCGACAGTATCACACCAATCATCAGCAAGGCTGATTGTGATGCTGTTTTGCCTGAAGTGGTCTGTACTTGAAAAGAAAAAGCTGCACCAATCATGTGGCGGCTTTTTCCTTTCGTCTGAAGGTCACCGCCCAGAAAACAGGTGTTTGCATCCTGATCAGCCTGGCTGACGTCTCTGCCCCCTGACCCTCACCACCCCACCAGTTCCTTCCCTCACTGGTCCATCCTTTTCCACTCTCGCTGCTGCCTCCTTACTCCACTCTCACCATCATGGGGGGCATACCTCTCAACTGTGCCAGATTGTCCGGAAGTCCCGGTTTTTGGCTGACTGTCCCGCCTCCCCTGGTCACTGTCAGGAGTACACAGACTTTTCAGACTGAGCAGCCACCCGGTCCAAGCCAACTGTTTCCCCTATGATTCTTTACTGTGCTGCACCGATGGAGCCTGCATACGTCATATGTATTGACGTCGGCAACCAGTCCACCAATCATGGGCTGCATTCTCAGTCCGTTCATGTTTTGCACCTCCGCCCACTGCAGACCTGAACTTTTCAGTCCCCCCATAGGTCCACAAGCACGGTTTAAAAGCAGCCTCTCCGCTGGCTCTTGGCACTCATATAGCTGACGAGAGTTCAAAGCGCCAGACAGAAAATCAGCTTACAAGCTGCTGCTTCCAGTTCTTCTGCTTTGCTGAGAGTACCGACTGCCAAGAGAGTTCAACTCAGTCATCCGTCCTGAATGCCAGCTGCTGGCACCCAAGACTTTAATTTGACTGTGCTGCTGCAGATCCGCAGGCTGCTGCTAGGCTAGCCAACAACTTGAAAAAGAGCTTTTATCATTTATAACAAAAAATGCAAGTTCAGCCTTGGCTAGCTAGCAGCATGGCAACGGTCATCAGACTTGGACTTGAGTGAGCGGAGCACCAGCGGTAACACCAACAACCAAAGGAGAGCGGAGAAAAAGAACTGGAGCCAACCAGTCATTATTACCCCTGAGGTCACTGAGTGCACAGTACAGTTTTTGTTTGAGGTAAGCCCAAAAAATATTTTTAAAAATAAGGATTGCATTGCGGAACGTTTTGCTTGCAGAGCAAAGACTAGAGTCAAGACAGCACTAACGGTCTTTTTCAGTCAGCTCAGTTCACTTCACGAGAGCGTTATTTTATTAATCAACTAGCCGGTACCTGAGTGCACAGTACACTTTTTGTTTTGAACTAAAGGCAAAAAATATATTTTAAATAATGACTGCCATTGCCAATTTGCCTTGCGTTTTTGCTTGCAGAGAAAGACAATACTAACAGTTGGGTGGACTGGACTGTAGTAGCACTGGGAGATTAACGGACTTGCTCAGAGTAACACAGAGTGCATTTGACCCTTAATTATCTATCTGTCAAAAGAAAAACATGTAAATAAGCCTGCGCTGGGACCTGTAGCCCTGCCCCACCCAGTACAACACTAATACATTTACCAACAGCGAACCTCGGCATTGACAAATGTTTGTTTCTGTCGTGAAGTCACAATCCTCTACTTGTGATATCAGAATCATTTCCATGGCAACATGTTATGATGTCAAATCAGAGGATTATGATTTCAAAGCAGGAACACAGCTGAAGTCCAAGAGGCAAAGAGCCTGATTTACTGCAAACGATTTTATTAAAGAATGGAATACCTGAAACTAAGTTTTATTGGGGGGGGCATTTAAATCCTGTTGATGCAAACAGTGTTTTCAGAAAATTTGAAAATCACTTTAAGGTTAGATAAGGAACTGGCCTCGAGTTAGGGGTCAAACCTTAAATGATTATCCTTAATGACTCAAAGCAAGTGCCTGTGCTGACCCTCACGCCCCATCCACACCTATCCAAGAACCCCAAATCCTCTACTTAACCCAGGAGTTCCGAGCAGTGTGGCAGGAATGGTCACTGCTCATTCTGACAGCTAAAATTCTATTCTTCCATTCTCTTTTTTATTTTCTTGTCTTTTCATATTCTTTCTCTACATCTCTCCTTTACTTCCTTTCCTTACCCCTCTTTTTTCCATTTCTTTTTTTTTTCCACGTTGTGGTCTACTTTCCACCGTTTTTCTTATTTGTGTTCTTCTCTTTTGTTTCCATCTTCCTCTCTCGTACTTTCTATGTAGGAGACAAAAACTTTTTTCCTGGGCCTGCTAGCAACAGGAGGTAAACTGAACTGCAAGCTCTGAAGCGTGGGAAGCTTGCTCTTAAAAAAAGATATGTTATGCTCGTCCATTTCAACACCACGGCTGGCAGGCCCAAAAACTATTATGCTGTAGGCTAGCCTGCTGGGGGCAATCAGTTAGAAACACTAGAACAGCAGCTGCAGCTGGCTGGAGGGCCTTACAGTGTACAGGAATCTGCAGTCTGCTGTTCAGAGTACGGCAGCCAGTTCTTACTAAACTGTCAAATATAGCAAGTTCGACCGCACACTCGAGTGTAAACCTTGGTTCTGCAGACTAGACAGAAATTTGAACTGGGCACTTTGCAGAGTTGCTGGAGTAAGTTTTTCTCTTTTTTTGGAAGGGGGGGGAGGTGGCATCTGAGAGACTTGGGTTTGCATCCAGATCCATGGTTTCTTACCTTGGGATCCAAGGGAGCAGTAAAAGCACTGTTGCTGTACAGTGGTCTGTGACTGGGGGAAGACAGAGGTGCACGGCGCGCCCCCCCCCCAAAGCTTACTGACCAACCATGGACCTCATCTGCAAAGTGCCACGTCCCAACCAATTTACAAACACACACAGAGGACTGGAGAAAACAGAGGGTGAGCTGTCCAGCATCAAACAAAGTCTGCAAAGCATCAGTATCCAGCATATGGGAAGTGTGTGGTGGTGGTGGTGGGGGGGGGGCTGAGTCATGCTGAAAGTGACAAGCATCACTGAGCGTGCATCAGTGACAAATAACACCTCTAGCTTGCCAAAACTGTAGCTTAATGTACTAAACAGTTTACCCAAACCCAATCTTTAAAGTTTTCATCAAGCCAAAAAAAATTCAAAAAATCTTTCACGTACTGTTTATTCCCTTGGTTCACCACAACCCCAATTAAAGCCCTGTTGTGACTGAACTGCAATAACAAGCAGCCTGCTCAGCCCCGTGTACCCCCCTTCAGTCACCAGGCCACATCAGTGTGCCAGTCATCACTTGCCTAGCAACGCCAAGTCAGTTTAAGTGATTACGATTGTTTTCAAATAACATTACAAAATGTACAATGATGTGCGGTGTTACACAACGTAGCTGTTACTTTTATTGAAGTGGTTGCCTTTAGTTCTGTTGCTCTCTTCAATCACTACTTTTATTATCATCGTCATCATTATTAATCTTTGCCCAGCTCCCGGGAACAAGGAACATGGTTTTATGATAATTTTAACAACCTTTTTATTTCATGTTTCATTATCATTATGTTCCATCTGGAAATGAACGACGGCTGTTAATAAAATTTGGACTGAAGGGACCTCACATATTCAAATGTGTCAGCACAAAACAAACTATTTTGTATAAAGGAAGAGGAAAGGAAAAAAAACTAACAAGCTGTGTCAGTCACTGGCTTGATGTTGTTGCATTTGGGGTATTTTTTTATTTTATTTTATTTCTAATAAGTGTCAGAATCTGAGACAGCTTACTAAGTGATGGACAAATTGTTTTACATAAATATTCATCTAAAAGGTGCATGCCTGCCACTTTCCATATAAATCAGTCTAATGTAGTCAGGCAGAGCAAAAGGCACAGGCAATCTCAGATAAAACTGTTTTTTTAAAAGCATATTTCCCCAGGTGAACAACTGGGATCACTCACATATTCTGAGTCAGCCCACCGAGTTACAGAGTGATGTAACACCATCTATTTTGCATATGGTACTAGGCATTACCAGGAACTCAAAGAAGAAATGAAAAAAAGATAAGATCTTTCAACCCAGATTTTAAAAACGGTCATTCCAGTTACACGAAAAGTTATAAAGTCATTAAAGTCCAACCTTTTTTTCCCAAAGTTAATTTGCATTATTAACTTAACAATGGGCATCTGAATGTTCAGTCACAAAGAACAGCTCTATAAATATGCAAACGGTCAAAGCAGCATATCAAGTTATTTGCAGATTTTTCTTTTTTTTTTTTTACTGAAAGTGCAAAATGCATTTACTTGAAGTGTTTTTATGAAGGTTTATATGTGGTGTACAATAACCAACATAAATGGTCCAAGATTTCATGCGCAGCATACGAACTATTCAGCGACAGTATATTCAGCTACAATGACACCACACTCACTTGTACAGTAGTTGAAATTTAAGCTAATCACCCGATTCCCAAGCATTCCAGGCATGCACAAAAGGCAGTACTGTGCATTACAGCTAACCAACGCAAAGACCCTGTCATTAATCTAGAGGCGGTGCTAATGACAGGTGCTACCACAGTTAAATAAAGGAGGACCTTATGTGCAGCCCTATTTATTTATTTTTTTAATTAGAGTGCCGTCCTTCTGACAACGACCCCCATCAGTGGCCACCCCTGTGGCAACAGTTCAGTCCTGTAAGTGACACCAAACCCTAGAGACCAGCTTAATTCACTGCCACTATGAATAGCTTCTCACAGACCCACAGCTGGAGCCTTTGGGGCAGTCCCCCCACCCCCCAACTGAGTCCTAAGTCAGTGAGGTAGTGTTTTGTAGTGCTGGGCAGACTGTTGCTATAGGGCCACAGCATACCCCACTGGGCAGAGCTCTTAATCCCATCTGGCTGGCATTTTCCCTGTTCTCCCACCCTCCGAGATGAGAGAATCAACTGGCTGTGTGTGCCAACAACAAGGGTGCTCACAGCTGCCGCCATTATGTCTTCCCATCCTAAACTGTTGCTCTGCATGTCTCTGCACCCAGAGTTCACGCAGGATGAATTGGTCGGGACAGTCAGACCCCGTTTGCAATTGCAAAAAGGGTCGTTGATCTTCTACATCATTTTCGGCCCCCAAAGTAGGAAGGACTGCAAAATGCCATATTGGAACGCACAGTTAGCTCGCTAACCCGTTTGCAGTCAGCCCTAAAATATGCTGGCGCGTCGATGCAAAGTAGCTTACAGCACCTTACATATCTAGTAACAGTAAAATCCTTATTTTTAGTGAGGAAAGAGTAGCAATTTACACCATTAGGACAAGGTCCTATTTACAAAGCACTCCTGAATTGTAGTTTAACAAGTTCCATATAAATTAACAATCCTGATCTAGTTACATCTTCTCATATATACTCGTATATAATCTTTGACTAAGTAAAGTGCTCCTAAAGTGCTTAGTTATATTACCTAGGTGTTCCTGAAAGCTTAATTGACCATCTAGAGTTATCCCTAAATATTTAAAATTTGGCACAATTTCAATCTGTTCCCCATCAAGAACTTTAATATCAAATGGTTCCAACACACTTCTCATTTTGTCATTAGTGCAAAATAGCATCCCTTTATTATTTTTTTTTTTTTTTTTAATTTAAGACAAGTCTGGACCTACGAATATCCTGACCACTGTGTCTGCAGCAGCCTGCTACCGTCTCACCACAAGAAGGTGAGAGTCCTTTAGGATGGTTCGATCCCCTACCTCTGCTGATCTTCTAGCAATCTGGGCTCCTTCCCAAACCTGGTCTGCCAGTGATAATACTACGGCTGCACTGTTGGGATGGAAAGTACAGCACTACCTGTGAGTCGGTAGCACAAGTCACTCATGGCAGCGCAACTACGATCTTACATTCCTGAATTGTGCATGTCCAGTTTAGACAGCACAGCCCCCAATAGTTCAGCCTGGAATTAAAGATAATTTTCTCCAGGGTGGAAGCCTGAATATTCCAGCCAATCAAACACCATGATGCAGAGTTTCAGCAGATCGCCAGTTGGCTACTTGAAAGTGCTTCTGTTCCAGCTGCACTGTGAAGCCGCAATGCTGAAGGCAGGAGCAGGGGAATGCATGCTCACTGACAGCTGTTTGCAGAAAAGAGTGGGATGGCAGAAGATGCAAACGGTACACAGGACAAGAGTAAGTAGGCAGTGGTCATTCTTGAGCTGTGATTGGCTGATAGTGATGTCATGATTTAAAATCTGCAAAGACTGGTTACCCAACTATCTCAATGTCTGAGCCACATCTAGCTTTGCCTCCAACCTGGCAAGGCTGACATTTAATTTCACATCTATCTCCAATTTATGATGCTCAAATAGTGTAGCCTTAAGTCTAGCCACCACATCTCACCTATAATCTTGGGTATTTAAAGCTCAAAAAAGTATTCTTGCCTTTGGGCCAGCAATCTGTATTAAAATCCTGCCTGTGAAATGGTGATGTATAAGAGTTTTTCTAGTGGAGTTTTGGGGGAGGGGTGTTGACTCTGTCCCTTTACAAAGTTACTATATACCATATTTTGCTAAACTGAAAAATAGGAGGCGTATAAAAACATGCAGATCTGGCTGATCGCAAAAGACCTTTACCTACCCTCTTTTTTTTTAATCTCATGGATGTACCATTTGCATGTCATGTGGTTCCTCCTAATCTTCAGCATTTGCGGTTTCCGCCAAAACGTGTGAAAATACTGTAAATGCATTCACTGTTATATGCTTTCCATTTGTGCCATAGGAGTGAATGTAAATTTATGCAAATAATTGTATTCAGGCTTATGACACGCATGCAGAGAGAATAACAGGTTATTTTCACTGTACGAATGCCATCACAATGCCTTTCTCACTCAAAGCATATATGAAAAGCTATCTGCATATTAATCTGGCCCTTAACCCGTGGCAAAGAATCTCTCGCACTGCTTGAGATTATCCCAAAGGAAAGGAGAAACAACACGTCATTTCTACTGTATTTACATATCTCATCAGTATGCTATTTCCAGAACTGATGCCTTCATTCTAGAAACCTATTTATTAAATCAAGCCTTTAATAACTGTGCTGTATAAAGGTTCATATATTCATTGTTTGACATGAGGCACCTCCTCCCAAGATTAACAATGGTGCCCAGCAGGGACCATGAAATTGCGACTCAGCAGGTGCCCATCAGGAACCAGAAAAATTGCTAAATTGCTGCTCAGCACCCTTATCTGTACAATTTGGATAATGGATGGACAAGGTGAAAATCTCAGGCATTCCCATGCCACTATTCGACATGGGAGAAGGTGCTGAATGTCGGCACTGGATATATTGGTTTATCTGCAATCTGCCCATTTACAATATTTTTTTTCTGCGTTGTCATGTTTTTTGGCCCGGGGTAAAATCTATGTAGAAACATAGACTCTGATGGCAGATAAGGACCGCTTGGCCCACCCAGTCTACCTAATTCCCCACCTATTGGTTAAGCTGCAGATCCTAGTTAACCAACAGCCTACTTCCTCCTACCCCCCCCCCACTAGAATTGCTTTATGTCAGTCCCATGCATTCTTGAATTCCCACACTGTTTTTGACCCCACGACTTCCTCAGGAAGGCTGTTCCATGCATCCACCACCCTCTACATGAAAAAATACTTCTTCACATTGCCCTGAGCTATTCCCCCTCTATCTTCAAACTGTGCCCTCTTGTTCTTGCACCTCTCTTTTTCTGAAAGATGCTACCCTCTTGGACTTTGTTGATTCCCTTGAGGTACTTAGAAGTTTCTATCATGTCCCTCCTTTCCTCAAGGGTACACACATTAAGCTTCTTTATTCTCTTTGTATGGCTTCTGGTACAGACCCTGCACCATTTTAGTTGCCCTCCTCTGGGCTGCCTCCATCCTATGTCCTTGCAGAGCTGTGGTCTTCAGAACTGCACGCAGTATTCCAGATGGGGTCTCACCAACTGTCTGTACAGAGGGATAAGAACTTCCTGGTTTCTACTGGTGATGCCTCTCCCTATGCAACCTAGTATCCCCCAGCCCTCCTTACCGCCTTCTCACATTGCTTGCCTACTTTCAAGTCATCTGATACAACTACGCCCAAGTCCCTTTCCATTTCTGTTGTTGCTAGTACCTCCCTCCCACATTGTGTACTCTTTCCCCCAGGTTTTTGTTTCCCAGGTGCATTACTTTGCACTTCTTTGCGCTGACTCTAAACTGCCATACATTTGACCATTCCTTCAACCTTGCCAAGTCCCTTCTCATCCTTTCCACACACCCTTGTGTATCAACCCTGTTGCAGATTTTTGTGTCATCTGCAAAGAGACATACTTTCCCTTCCAAACCCTCTGCAATGTCACCTATAAAGACATTAAAGAGGACTGGTCCCAGTACTAAACCCTGCGGTACCCCACTAGTAACCCCCATTTCTTTGGAGTGGACTCCATGTACTATTACCCCCCTGCATCCTGTTGTCCAGCCAATGTTTTACCCAAGCTACAACCCTGGGACCCACTCCAAAGCAGGCTAACTTGTTTATTAATCTTTTGTGTAGGACTGTGTCAAATGCCTTGCTGAAGTCTAGGTAGGGCATGTCCACAGCCCCTTCCTGATCTACTACTCTGGTCACCCAGTCAAATAAATTGATTAGATTCATCTGACATGACCTTCCTGATGTGAATCCATGCTGCCTTGGGTCCTGTGCCCCACTGTCCTCTAGTTACTTAATTATTTCCTTCAGAAATGATTCCATCATTTTCCCTACCACTGAGGTCAAACTAACAGGTCTGTAGTTTTCTGCCTCTGTCTTGCTCCCACTTCTGTGAAGGGAAATCACATTTGCCCTCCTTCAGTCCTCAGGTACCACAACATCCTCTCATGATTTGTTAAAAAGGGTCTTCATTGGTGTCACTAGTTTTCCCCCTATAGTTCTTTTAGAATTCTGGGGTGAATCACATCAGGTCTCATTGCTTTGTCCACCTTCAGTTTTAGGAGTTCTTTCAGGACCCTTTCTTCTGTGAATGGACTGGTATCACCCCCCAAATCCAGAGTGCTTCTATTGTTTGGTTTAGGTATCTCCCCCTCTTCTTTTGTGAATACTGAGCAGAAGTATTCTTTCAGTATCCTTTCTTTTTCACTGCCACCCCCCTTCCCTTTACTAAGCCTCACTATCCCTCCCTTGGTCTTTCTTCGCTCCTTAATTTACCTAAAAAAGGTTTTATTCCCCTTAACTGAGTTGGCAGTCTTTTCCTCAGTTTGGGCCTTTGCTATTCTGACAGTCTTCCCTGCTTCCTTCTGCTTTAACTGGTACAGTTCTCTGTCCTGCTCCTTCTGTGTTTCCTTATACTTCTGAATGCTACCTTTTTCTCCCTAACCTTCCCCGCCAACTCTTTTGAGAACCATAGTGTTTTTTTCCTTCGTATTGTTTTATTGATTTGTTTCACACAAAGGCTTGTTGCCTCTATGATGGCTGTTTTGATTTTTCCCCCATTGTTCCTCCATCCCTCCTTCTTGCCAGTTTGCTAGTGCTTTTCTGAAGCACTCTCCCATTTTCCCCAAAGTCAGCCCTCCTAAAGTCCAACACTCTTGCTTTTGTATGGCTTGACTCTACAGCTGTTTATCGTGAACCACACTGTTTGGTGGTTGCTTGTTCCCAGATGGCTACCCACTTCTAAATCAGAGATCTCTCTCCATCCCGTTTAGAGTAGAGTAGGTTGGAAATCCAGCCCCCACCCACCCCTCTTGATAATTAACATTTTTAGAGAGAGTAAGATATGTATTAGCTCTTGGAGGGCCTTGTCATGTGCTGAGCTTAATTCACTGGATACACCTACAGAAGATGCCTAGACATGTCCCCGGGCTTTATAATCAGTTTCATTTTAAACCCAGGTCCGGCAATCCCAGAGTGATAGACATGTAGCTGAGGCATACGATCGGTTTCATTTTGAATCCAGAGGACCAAAGCCACCTGAAGTGACCCAGCAAGTTTAGACATTTAATAACAGGGGTTTTCCTTTTTCTCCTTATAATACATCACCTGGGGGAGAACAGGTGGTAGTGTAGCTGGAGGAACACTTAGTGGAGGAGGTGGATGCAACATGTTTGGTGTACGTGTCATGACCCTTACTGCCTCAGGACCCAGTTGGGGGGGGCAGAAAACTGGAAAAAGTAGGGTCCCCTGCACTAGCAGCACTTTACTAGCAAAGCTAGTAAATCCGGCCTCCGACCTTGAACGGGGGTGTCCACATCAGGCCAAAATGACAGAACTTGTCAGGGGAATCACTCCACCCATGACCCTGCCTGGGTTGGGGTAAACTATGGATATGAGGCAGCCAACGAACCATACTTACGTAAGTGACTATTTATTTGAGAGTTGTTTATATACCCAGAGTTCTAAAATCCATAATTTTAAGGTCGAACCTTCACCTCTCCTTCCTGGTTTGATAATCACTGTAGTTGGGAAAAGTGTAAATTAGGGAAATCAATCAGCTTTATTAAGAAGAACCCTTTAAAAGAAAACATTGCATATTTAAATAGTTAGGAAATCATATACAAATTTTCTTAAATTAAAAAAGCTTGAATATGCACAAAAACAATGGGATACTATGCAGAAAATGACTGCCACCAATGACACGAAAGCCTTCTGGCTGTGTATACCACTGAAGAAATTTGGGTATCTTATTTTAAAAAACTGCTTACTACGGACTCGCAACCACCCAGTCCCCACTTTTTTTCCAGCTTGGATCCCACTTGATAAATATAAAACTTTGATAATCACATTTAATGATGTGGAGTTCGCAGTTTCAAAATTAGCTTCTAATAAAGCACCTGGCCCAGATACCATGCCAGGTGAAATTTACAAAGCTCATAAAAATTATTGGGTACCATTCTTCAAAAATTTCTTTAATGCGTGCCTTAAAGAGAGATTTATCCCACACTCATGGACTAAAAACATAACAGTTCCAATACACAAAAAAGGTTCATTTCAAACTCCTTCAAACTATCGACCTATAAGTTTACTAGATATAAGCTGTAAATTATTCTCAGGAATATTATTAGGAAAACTTCAGTTATGGATTGACGATTGCAGTCCTCTTTCCAAATTACAGGCCGGTTTCCATCATGGTTGCTCTACTTTAAATAATATATTTATTTTGGCTCATTTATTAGAAAAATATAGGTTATTTAGGAAAATTTAAATATACACACTGTTTACTGATTATACGGCCATGTTCGATTCTGTAGTTAGAGACTCTTTAGAGAACATACTTTATAATAGAGGTCTTACGTTGGACATACTCATTCCCATTATTTTACTATATTCTAATACACGTACTGCTGTTAGATATGATAACAAGGGCAACATCTCTGAATATTTTCCTACTAATAAGGGGCTGAAGCATGGGTGCTTACTGGCTCCCCTGCTATTTAACATTTACATTGACTCCCTATTCTGTTTTGACAGCGTTGCCCTTAGATCCTCCTAAAGTTAATACACATAACCCCATACTAGCTTACACGGATGATTTGATCTTGTTATCTCCATCTACTACAGGATTACAATGAAAATGAGATCAGCTTAACAGTAAATGTGAATATCTTCAATTAGAAATTAATCTAAGTAAAACTAAAGTTATAGTATTTGGAAGTCAGTCTCATAATCAAAACATTTACGTAGACAACCACTCTATTGAAGTAGTCTCATCTTATATTTATTTGGGTGTTATGTTCTCCTCAACAGGTTCATGGACTCCCCATGTCAAATCCCAAGTTATTAAAGCTAAGCATGCTGCAAAGGCATTATTCCGACTTAATGCCAAATTTGGAGGCCATTCAGTATTACCCGCTATTAGGGCCAGGGAAGCAAAGATTACTCCTCTACTCCTCTATGGAGCAGAAGTTTGGGGAACCCAGGAAATGCAAAATTTAGAACTCCCATTATCATATTATTATAAGGCCATTCTGCAAGTCCCTCTTTCTACTTCAAATCCAGTCGTGCGTCCAGAGTTGGGAAGAATCCCGGTGACATCTATAATCAATCTACGATTAATCTCATATTGGCTGAGAATTATTAATAATGCAAAAAAATGACATTCCACTTCTTTGCTTGATAGAAAAAAAAATCATGGCTTATGAGTAGGTTTCACTCTCCCTGGTTAAAAAAGCTGATTATTACTTTTAAAAGTATTGATACTATTCATTTATGGTATGATTTGCATGGAATAACAATATCCAAAACATATAAAACTAAAATAAAAGAGAACATTTTCAAATTAGCACAAAAGGAACAGATGGAGCATGTTAAAGCTCAAAGACAGGCCCTCTGGCTTAGTCAATACAAAACTGACTCAGTTATCGAAAATTATTTACTACTTCTAAGATCCCCCAGAACTCACAAATGATTACTTGGGCAAGATTCGGTATTGTTGTTGTTTCCAAGCATATATATTTCAATCAGATAAAGAAACCTGATGGGTTGCAAGAAATTGCCTATGCAATAGAGGATTTACTGAGACTTTGGAACATATTATTGTACAGTGTCCACTATACAACTGTAACCCCCCTGCAAATGGGGGTTCCCAAAAGACTTCCAGGAGCTTGCTTGAATGCTCCAAGCCTGAATGGTGTTTGGCATTTAAGCCATTTATCAGTGAGTGTTTTTAGAGCCTCTGGTACTGTCTCTTTAAGAGCTGTCTGCTTGCAGACATAATTAGTTTGTATGGGGGGACTGTGTGCTTCTCTGAGTACCACTCGAGCTGCTGCCAATTCACTTCATTTTGCAGTCACTAGAGTGCAAAGGGAACCTATCTGAAAGATGTAACTGTTTGCCAGAAATTATTTAGAGTAATAATGAAATTACAGTTTGTCTAACCTGCTTCTTTGCAGTCAGAACTGTGTCTGCTAGTTCCCCATTCTAGTTTTGAACTGCTGAACTGGACCAATCAGTGTGGGGTAAGCTAGCTCTAAAATGGTGCCTTGGACGAATCAGAACTTGACTCATAATCTGAGCCAGCCACAAGAGGATTGTATGGGCAGTGACTCTGGGAGATGTAGTTTAGACTTCAGTGCCTTTTGGACCAACAGCAGCAGTCTATTGTGAGTGACAGCCAATCCAGTCAAGAACTGGGAGGAACTCAAGGAAGTGCCGGTTTTGTCAGTTGGAGTTTCAGTTGAGCTTGCAGTGAAGAAGGAAGGAGCCCTGTGCTTTTTCAGTGTGCAGTTTTAGTCAAAAACGTGTAAGGCCCAGAGTTCCAGTCTGCAGCTTGTGTAACTGCTTGTTAGGACTGAATCCATCCTGTGAAAAGAATCAAAGGATCTCTGAAGAGTAGAAACCAGGCTCACCCTGTAGAAGACTGGAGAAATTATTGAATTGCACTCGGTCTGTCAGGAACTGAATCTGCTGTGTGTTCTCCGGTATTGTGCAGTAATTGCGATCGGGATAGAGAAGCAGCCTGCCTGGTATAGTACTTTTTTTTTTTTACCATAAATGTGTGAAGAGTCTCTTGAGCTCAAGAGTAGCCCTGCTGATATTGAAGGACCCTATCTTATTTGGAGGTCGTGGAGTACTAATTCAGGGTCGCCTCCCTGTTGAATTGCCACATTAAATCCAAATGGAATTACTGTACTGCTGACTGTTTAATTTTCCTTTTCTCTGTGTGAAAGGGCCCTACCAGCTGCCACGGTTTGGACTAGCCACTAGGGCTTGGGTACCCAGGACAGTAACTGATAGGGATAGGCCTGTGCACAGAGCCATAGGTAGATTATTAGAGTGATAAGCTAATTAACCTGATTTCCCCCTGTCCTTGTTATATCCCCCTAAATAAATCAGAGCTGCTTGTTTCAGCAAAGTTATACTGCCTGAGGTATTTGTCTATGTTAAAGTACTGTACTGTGATTGTTGCACTGTATCTCATTTCACAGGAGGTCCCAGTGCCGGAACCAGACCTGGGGGTAAGTGTATACTGTGAAGGTAATTCTGATATAGTGTGTGGGCCACTAGTGGGAAGAAAGGGGTTGCAGTGTCCCAGAGGGCTGTGACCAAAAAGTTAGTTTAACTATTGCAAACCCTGACCTCTGGGTGGAGGCACCGCCATTGGATCCAGGCCCTCAACCTGTTGGTGGCAAATCAGGCAGGGGTAGTAGCCCCTGGGATAGCGCCATCTAGGGGTTACATCTTGGAGGCTCACCGCTGGATTGTGTGTCCTCTAGTGGCCATATTTACTTAACCACTGTTAAGAAAAAATGGGCACCTGACAGAAGTGGCTGTGCACGGCTGGTGGAGTGTGTACTGGGAGGAGATCGACCCCCAAAATGCTATGCTTATCCTGGACATCCCCTGTATCAACACGGACACTGTGCAGGGAGTAGTTTCCAAGGTGGAAGGTTTACAAACCCTGTGGTGGTGGGTCGGCATGCTAATCTGCTCACCCACACTTTCCTGGCCTAGTAGAGTTTAAGGATCCCATAGATAGCTCCAAAGTGCCACAGACCATTACCCCAGAGGAGCCCTCACTGCTTGGAGAGTGATAACTAGGACAGTAAAGACCCGGGGAATCAGCCCCACCACTATCTGAAACTTTTCAGGAGAAATTTGCTGAATGGTTGCTGGGAGAGGGAAAACTGTGGAGGACTTGAAGAAACTATTCTTGCCACCTGGGGTGTTCCTCCCAACACCCTCCTGCTCCAGTGCCCGTAATGGTGGCTGAACCAATGCAGACTCCTATTTCTGCACCTGCCATTAGTCACGACTCTACCGGGTTGAGGATCTTCTGGCACCTCCCACCCCCAAGGAGGATGACTGGGAGACCTGATAGACTATGTTGCCCCTAGTGCTAGAAATGGCAATGCTCGGAAGGCGAAAGCGAAGAGGGTTAGTGAGAGCCTCCAGTCCTGCCCTGGCTACCATCCGTGCTAAACGGGCCAGTAACCCTGAAGCGACTGCACAGGCCTATCTTGAGGCCTTGGAGAATGTGTATGGGAGCCCAGATTCTGATGAGGACCTATGGTGGAGAGTAAGAAATGCACAACAGTACCAAGGAGTTGTTGTCTGTGTATGTCTCGGCTGGAAAAATTGTTGCAAGAATGCCTCAGAAAGGGTAGTTTGCCAGCGATTGAACTGGACCGAACCAGACTGACAGAATCCTTAAGTCTGCCCCTTCTCAGAACTGCTGTTGCTTCAGTTACGCCTGGCAAATCGACTGGAATCCCACCCTCCCATGATGAGTTAATGAGAAATTGAGGAGTTGAGAAAAGGCGACCTCGGGAGGTACCTGCACCAACAGCTGTGGCTACGACCCGGTGACTGAGGGTGACCCATCAAGTGAAGTTCAGGGGCAGAGGTTGACAGTCAATGAGTGCTCTGACAAGCAAAAAGATATGCCACAATGGGGCGAACTGTTGAGAGAGATCCGGGAATTCAAAAACAGTCCCTTTATGAAGGCCACGCCTGCAAGTACGGGCCCTGACCTATATCCGACTGCATCTGCTATGGGGTGGGGGTACCCACCCATGTATCTCCTGCTGATAACAGCTCCAAACTCAATTCCTTGACCATGGAAGTGGAGAAACTGACGAGATGTCTCCAAATGCTTATCACGCAGCAGACAGAGATGGCAAACCCAGGTTTCCAGTTAGTAATACCCCCGCCCTGGCTCCCAGTGTGGCGCCTGCCAGCTCAAACTCCAGAAAGTATGTTTTGCTATAATTGTGGGAAAGATGGGCACATGAAAAGGGAATGCCAGTCTCCAAAGACACTGACAAAGTTGCATATAGGCTACAAGAGAGCTTGAGAAGAAATCAGTGGTTAAGAGGTGCACGACATGATCCCAGTGAGGGCACCAAAATGCTAATTCACGCCCTTTGTGGCAAGGTCAGTTGCCCAGGCCCCCACTACCGCCTCTCCAGACTGGTCCAGAATAGTGGGTCCTCCATGGAGACCACTGTAAAGGTGAATGGAGTGTCTACAAGAGCTGTATTAGACAGTGGCTCCCAAGTGACAATTATGTTCCAGGATTGGTATCAGAAGTATTTGTCAGACGCACTTACAACCATTAGAAGGACTGCATGTATGGGGGGAAGGAGAGGCTCTCACCCCTATTCCGGTATATCCGAATTTGGCTGTCTTTCCCCACCTCCGTGGCTGGAGTGGCTGAACAAGTAGAGACCCTAGCCTTAGTGTGTCCCCCACTGGACTGTATGATGGTGTCCTTTGTTGATTGGAACAAATGCTCATATGTTCGGAAGGCTGGACAGTTGTGTTATGAAAACAGGGTCAAAGACTAGTAGAGCTTAAGAGTTCAGCTTTAATTAAGAAGGCCTATGAGGCACAGAGAGATGCTGAAAAACAGAACCAGAGGAACCGGTCGAATTGTATGGAAGAAGGATCCTGAGTCTCTGATCCTGGCGCCAAATGCCCAGTGTACCTTACAGGAGAGGTCCGTATCAGAAAGGATGTTAAGAATAAAATATTAATGTTGGATGCACCAGGCGATGGAAAATTGCCAGAGGGACTGCTGGTCAGCCTAGTATTTTGCCCGCTAGAGCCCATGCTTATGCCAGAAGGGTAATGGTCCAAGTTCATAATGTGTCTGAAGAGACATTCGAGTAAACAGAGGTTGCATCCTGGCTAATGTGCATTGTGCAGACACTGCAGTGCTACCACAGCAAGAGTTCAAGGAAGAATGACAGAGTAACGCCTGACTTGTTTGATTTCGCGACTCCTGCTGCCAGCTGAATGGAAAGTGAGGATCAGTGAGAAGCTTGCCCAGAGAGACCAGGTGTTTTCTTTAAAGGAATGGGATGTAGGATGCAAGGAGCTGAGCACAATATCCGCTGCATGACGAAGACCATTTCGTGAGAGGTCTCGACGCCTGGCACCTGCTGGACATAGATGATGTGAGACGGCATCTGCAAGAGATGTTAGCTGCTGGTGTAATACAAGAATCCAGAAGCCCTTATGCTTCCCCATTGTGGTAGTGAGGAAAAGAATGGAACAGTAAGGATGTGTGTGGATTATCGCACTCTTAAACCGCGGACTATCCCTGATCAGTACACAATGCCCCGATTCAGGATGCTTTGACTGCCTAAACGGGAGCAAGTGGTTCTCTGTGCTGGATCTCCGCAGTGGGTACTACTAGATCCCGATGGCCCCAGAGGACCGTGAGAAGACGGCCTTTATCTGTCCGCTGGCTTTCTATGAATTCATGAGGATGCCTCAATGATTTCAGGTGCCCCAGCCACTTTTCAACGATTGATGGAGCGTGCAGTGGGGGACATGAACTTACTAGAGTGCCTGGTATACCTAGATGATGTTATTGTGTTTGGCAGCTCACTGGAGGAACATGAGAGCAGATTATTTAAGGTATTGGACCGACTGGAGGACTTTAGCCTTAAACTGTCCATTGATAAGTGTCAATTCTTTCAAACATCAGTAAAGTATGTGGGACACATAGTATCCACCGAGGGAATAGAGACCGACCCAAGTAAAGCTGAGGCTCTTGACCACCTGGCCACAGCCCAAAAATCTAAAAAGAACTGCAAAGATTCCGATTCTGTGGTTATTATCGGCGCTCATCAAGGACTATTCAAGAGTGATCCGCCTCTTTACTTAACCTTACTCAAGGGTATCCCCAACCCACAAAAATACCAAAAGTCAGCCCTCAAGACTGAAAGAGTGTATTTTCATCCGAGTGAAGTATTTGGGGCCGCTGGACTCCTGATTGTGAGACTGCTTTTCATGAGATCATATATCAACTTACCCATGCTCCAGTGCTGGCCTATGCCGATCCAAGAAAACCTTAGGCCCTGCACACTGATGCTAGCTTGCAAGGGTTGGGGGCTGTGTTGTACCAAGAGCACGAGAATGGCCTGAGACCAGTGGCCTTGCCAGTAGAGGTCTGACCCCATCCGAAAAGAACTATCCTGTACATAGTTAGAGTTCCTAGCTTTGAAGTGGGCTATTGTTGACCAATTCCATGAGTACTTGTATGGGGCTAAAATACTAGTAAAACTGACAATAATCCTTTGACCTATGTGCAGACCTCAGCTAGTTGGATGCCACTGGCCATAGGTGGCTTTCTGCATTATCTACATATGACTATGCTCTCGAATCACCGAGCAGGTCTGAACCACATAGATGCTGATGCTCTCTCCCGGAGGCCTGTTCCCAGAATGATTGGTCCGATTGGCAGAACCTGACATTCAGGCACTCTGCCGGAAGTTTGACAGGGAGGAACAAATGTCCACGGACGCAGTGGACTGCATGGTGGATTGCTTGGGAGCCTCTGAGAATTGCATACCTGCTGCTTATTGCCACTTTTCTGCAATAGACATTGGTACACTGCCTCAGCTGGACAATGACAGTATTCGGCGGGCTCAATCCCGCGATCCCATGATCAAAGCAGCTTTGGAAGCCCTCTATGCAGGAAAAGATGTGTCCAAATTACGCTCCACTGATTTGAGAACTGCACTGTTATACAAAGAAGGTCCTAAGTTGAAACTGATCAATAAAGTGTTATACAGAGAAACAGTAGACAGAGGGGGACAAGTAGACAAACAACAACTAGTGCTGCCCACTGCCTTTCGAGACTCAGTACTGAGGTCCTTGCACAACCACATGGGGCACCTTGGTATAGACAGAACACTTGACTTGGTGAGATCCAGATTCTATTGGCCTAAGATGGGGGCTGATGTGGAGCAACACATTCGAACTTGTAGTCGCTGCTTACAGAGGAAAGCTTTGCCCCAGAGGGCTGCCCCCCTTGTTAACATCACCACCAGTGCACCCATGGAGCTGGTCTGTATTGATTTTCTGAGTTTGGAGTCAGATCAAAGAAATATCAGTAATGTGCTGGTGGTCACTGACCATTTCACGAGATATGCCCAAGCTTTCCCACCAAAGACCAGAAAGCATCCACTGTGGCCAAAGTACTTGTAGAAAACTTTTTGTTCACTATGGGGCTCCACAAAGAATCCATTCTGATCAAGGGAGAGACTTTGAGAGTCGCCTGATCAAAGAGATGCTTTCTTGTGGGAGTGCGGAAAGTCCAGAACCACTCCTTACCACCCCAGGGGACCCACAGCCTGAACGCTTTCAACCGCACTTTGCTAGATATGCTAGGCACCCTGCACCCAAAGGACAAGCCTAGATGGAGCCAACAAATTAGCACCCTGGTACATGCTTATAACTGCACCAAAAGTGATGCCACTGGATTCTCCCCTACCGCCTGATGTTTGGAAGAGAAGCTCGACTACCAGTAGATGTGTGTTTTGGGGTCTCTCCTGATGGGGTTCAAGCTGACAACTATTTACAGTATGTGCAAAGTTAAAGGCCCAGCTAACTCATGCGACTAACTGGCTCAAACCATGGCTGCCAAAAGAAATTCACCAACAAAGAAAGGTATGATAAAAAGGTGAAAGCACAGGAACCCAGGAGGGAGATCGGTATTGCTAAGAAATCTGGGACTGCATGGCAAGCACAAGATTGCTGACAGATGGCACCATCTCCTCACATTGTAGTGGGCAAACTAGATGATCTGCCAGTGTACAAAGTAAGGCCTGAGAATAATTCAAAGATGTAAAAACAATGCATAGAAATCATTTACTGCCCATTGGACAAATCTTAATTGAGTCTGAGCCCCTAGAAGATGCCCCTCTGGACCAGTGACTAGAGCTGCTGCTAAGAAAAGATCAAGAAAGTCTGCACCTACAGAAGCAAAGTTAAAGTGTTCCCTCCACAAGTCCCAGTTGAGCATGACTGTCAGTCCATATCGGAAGAAAGTGAGAGTGACTTTGAATACTATCCTTCTTACTAACTGAGTCAATTGTTTCGGGGCAATCCCTAGTCAATACTGGAGACAAAGCTGGGCCTTCTGGACTGTCTAAGCCCCAGCTTCATCCCTGGAGCCAATGCTCCCAGAAAGTGAAGTGCAAAGCATCAGATCAGATGAAATGGAATCATTGTGCATGGTTGAACTGTTTGAGCTTTCAGGGAAGGAAAATGATAGATTGGGGCAGACTGGTGATACACCCGAACAAGAAGAGTATTTTGAGTGCCCTGACAGTCCTCTGCCAGTGTCCGAAAGCTCTCCATGCGAGCCAAATGTTGTGGACTCAGAAACTGTAACTCCTGGAGCTGAAAGTGCCCCAAGTTCTAGCCTCTCTACCTCCATGGAGACTCCCCTGACAAGTGAGGACAATGCTGGAAATGAGGCTCAGAGTGCAGAGACTATAACAGTTCCCCCTAGAAAGACTGGTCGAGCTGTAAAGCCTGTGGTGCACCTCAGTTATGATTCACTTGGGAGGCCTGTGGACTTGCCTCTCAATGTTGTCCATAAAGGAGTGTATGTGTCCCCGAGCTCATTGCCCAAACTGAGCATCAGTGCTAACTCCAAGTTACTTGTGTTGCCCTCTAGTATGGTGCCCTTGCCCCATCCAGCCCCAAGGTAACTGATAGGAAGGGCCCTCTTCAGGTTTCATGTACAAGAGGTAATAACTTGAGTTATGGTACAATGTGTATGTAATACGTGTAAAGAGTGACGACTGCAATGTTTCAGAAATGTGTTCTTGGTAAAATGATATATTGACTGATGATTACATGTGACAGCCTAATGCAAATGTATATGGTTGCAGTTGAAACTTATGGGTAATTGCTTGACGTGGACGTCAAGCTTTCCCAGGCCAGGAAGGTGTAACCCCCTGCAAATGGGGGTTCCCAAAAGACTTCAGGAGCTTGCTTGAATGCTCCAAGCCTGAATGGTGTTTGGCATTTAAGCCATTTATCAGTGAGTGTTTTAGAGCCTCTGGTACTGTCTCTTTAGAGCTGTCTGCTTGCAGACATAATTAGTTTGTATGGGGACTGTGTGCTTCTCTGAGTACCACTCGAGCTGCTGCCAATTCACTTCATTTTGCAGTCACTAGGAGTGCAAAGGAACCTATCTGAAAGATGTAACTGTTTGCCAGAAATTATTTAGAGTAATAATGAAATTACAGTTTGTCTAACCTGCTTTCTTTGCAGTCAGAACTGTGTCTGCTAGTTCCCATTCTAGTTTTGAACTGCTGAACTGGACCAATCAGTGTGGGGTAAGCTAGCTCTAAAATGGTGCCTTGGACGAATCAGAACTTGGACTCATAATCTGAGCCAGCCACAAGAGGATTGTATGGGCAGTGACTCTGGGAGATGTAGTTTAGACTTCAGTGCCTTTTTGGACCAACAGCAGCAGTCTATTGTGAGTGACAGCCAATCCAGTCAAGAACTGGGAGGAACTCAAAGGAAGTGCCCAGTTTTGTCGGTTGGAGTTTCAGTTGAGCTTTGGCAGTGAAGGAAGGAAGGAGCCCTGTGCTTTTTCAGTGTGCAGTTTTAGTCAAAAAACGTGTGTAAGGCCCAGAGTTCCAGTCTGCAGCTTGTGTAACTGCTTGTTAGGACTGAATCCATCCTGTGAAAAGAATCAAAGGATCTCTGAAGAGTAGAAACCAGGCTCACCCTGTAGAAGACTGGAGAAATTATTGAATTGCACTCGGTCTGTCAGGAACTGAATCTGCTGTGTGTTCTCCCGGGTATTGTGCAGTAATTGCGATCGGGATAGAGAAGCAGCCTGCCTGGTATAGTACTTTTTTTTTTTTACCATATAAATGTGTGAAGAGTCTCTTGGAGCTCAAGAGTAGCCCTGCTGATATTGAAGGACCCTATCTTATTTGGAGGTCGTGAGTACTAATTCAGGGTCGCTCCCTGTTGAATTGCCACATTAAATCCAAATGGAATTACTGTACTGCTGACTGTTTAATTTTCCTTTTCTCTGTGTGAAAGGGCCCCTACCAGCTGCCACGGTTTGGACTAGCCACTAGGGCTTGGGTACCCAGGGACAGTAACTGATAGGGATAGGCCTGTGCACAGAGCCATAGGTAGATTATTAGAGTGATAAGCTAATTAACCTGATTTCCCTGTCCTTGTTATATCCCCTAAATAAATCAGAGCTGCTTGTTTCAGCAAAGTTATACTGCCTGAGGTATTTGTCTATGTTAAAGTACTGTACTGTGATTGTTGCACTGTATCTCATTTCACAGGAGGTCCCAGTGCGGAACCAGACCTGGGGTAAGTGTATACTGTGAAGGTAATTCTGATATATTGTGTGGGCCACTAGTGGGAAGAAAGGGGGGTTGCAGTGTCCCAGAGGGCTGTGACCAAAAGTTAGTTTAACTATTGCAAACCCTGACCTCTGGGTGGAGGCACCCGCCATTGGATCCAGGCCCCTCAACCTGTTGGTGGCAAATCAGGCAGGGGTAGTAGCCCCTGGGATAGCGCCATCTAGGGGTTACACAACTCTTGTAGAGATTTTTTTAAAAACAATATCTAACTAGGTATGTTGATGTAAATTATGACCCAATATTTATAGGGTGATGGACAGAGAGGTTGTGCTGTCTGAGCATAAAAAGGATTCATTCAATGAGGGTCTGGTGCATTACAAAGCAGCTACTTAGACGTGGGGATGGTGTCCCTCTGGTGACAGAGTTGATATCAGATGCAGTTAAGGTATGATCAGTATCACTTTTCTGTGGGCTGCACAAAGTCGCGCTTGAGCCATGAAATGTGTCCCTGGAATTTGTCTAGTGTGAATAGCACAGTACATGAGAACAAGCAGTAACTGTCATTTTTGGCGTGAGCCCGATTTGTGGTTGAAGTGGACTTCACGATAGTGGTATTTGGTTACTTTTCTTTGGATAGGAGACAGGGCAGAAAACCACCATTACACAGTCCAAAATGCAGTTTGTTTGTTTTTTACAGAAGTGCTGAAAATGGAAGGTACAGGATTAGTAGATTAGACTTTTCCTTTTCCCCTCCATTTTCAGCATTTCCTATCAACAGTTTAGTTTAACTGTATAAGAAGGGTTCGTTCAGGTTCACATTCATAATCTGTTCATGCTACCAGAAAGGGTTCCTTTGTAAATGCCACAGAGAGCTCTAGTGACATCTCTCTGCCTACATGTCTGTAAGCTCTATGTTCTATTTGTATAAAGGTTTGGGCGTGCTAAAGTTTTACAGTGATGGTTTAAATCAGAGGGAATAGTAATTTCTCTCCAATAGTATATTCCTTCCAAGTTTGTTTTGACCAGCTCCAAAACCTTTTAACTGGTCAGCAACATAAAATGCAGCTTTTTGTTCCACGTGTTTTATGATCCTCCCTGCCAGCTGGCCC
This sequence comes from Neoceratodus forsteri, assembly GCA_016271365.2. Taxonomy (NCBI): domain Eukaryota; kingdom Metazoa; phylum Chordata; order Ceratodontiformes; family Ceratodontidae; genus Neoceratodus; species Neoceratodus forsteri. The sequence continues at coordinate 431,744,202 of CM028132.1, forward strand.
TCTTCATTCCTGGCTCTACCAACCCCATCACACACCTTCCCTTAGGGCTTACCTTGGCACCTCTGGTACAGTCCCTCCCATGGCAGGCTAGGTCCACCCCCCACCACCACCACTACTACTAAGAGCACAATTCAGAATCCTAGAGATAGTGATCTAGTCAGTGATGCAAGGCCTACAAGGGGTGGAGCATTTATCCAGCACATCTGGGAATTTTCCTCCCAAATCTTCCACTCCAGGGCCACCCAGCATTAAATTATGTATCACACGTGGGCCTTCCCCTACTGATGCAATCCCCGCCCTGTGTTGTCATCCAGCTTCCACCAGGTGGCAGACTGGTACTGCGATACGTGACCCCCTCTGTGAGGAAGGATCGCTTTCCATAGGACTCTCCATCCTCCCTCCTCTGTCCGGTCCCTGAGCGACCAAACTCAGCTCTCAAACTCCAGTTACTCACACAGCAAGCAGCAGTGCTACTGCTGGGCTACCAGGCCAGCTTGTAAAATCTAGTTCCTGTCTTTCATTGTATTCCTACAGTGACATGGATGTCCACTTTATACAGGATCTCTTCTATTATACACCAAAAAACAAAAACAAAATGACAAAATGAGAATTTAAGATCAGCTGACCAGTCACTACTGGTAACACCATTATGTAATTTTATCACATGGGTGTGGTGTGCATATTAATGGAACACATACAAACAGAAGAGAGAAAGAAGTACATGCCTCACCTAAGACTTGTACCCAGGCCACCTAGAATACTGTTCTAGTCACGCTAACCAGCTGCGCCACCAAGGCAACTGGAACCTGGGCTGTCCCGGAGCACACATTACTCTTGCTCCATTGCACACCCTAGTGCTGTGCAAATAATTACTTTATTTTCAATCACATGGGTGCGGTGTGCCCACAAGCCAGTTTTATCCAAACTGGATACCCTTTTTAATGCTTTCTGCTGGTTTACTCTTGACGCTCCTCCTCGCACCCACCACTGCGAGCTATACCACTCCCTTGCTCTCCCCTCCCTTGAGAACCACCGCCTAATACACTGTGCCAAGTTTATCTCGAAGAACTGGTTTGGTACCCTCCCAGTGTATCTGACCTCCGTACTATTGCCCCCTCTGACACCCACCGATGCTCTGAGGTCCCTAGATGTCAGAACCAAGCTGGCCAGGCCGCCTTCTCTCACCGCTTTCCTCAACTCTGGAACACTTGCTCCTCTGAAACTCGCCACTCTTCCTCTATCCGTTCACTATCCTATGCCCTTGACAATCACTGCTTAGTAAACTACTCCTGCAGCTAACTCTCCAATCTATTCTACCTCAGGCACTCCTATATTTCTTCTCCCAGTAGGCCCAATGGTGCTACTTTGCTAACCACACCCAACTACTGCACTTGATCCCAACTTTTGAGCTAGCTAGCTTGCATTTACCCCTATCTCATTATATACCACAACCCAATACCGTAGCAGGATATCCTCATTGTAACTGTTATTCTCGACTATTAGGGTAAATGTATTAATCCACACTCACCTATTCCTGTCAAACATATGCAGCTGTATTATCTAATTATAAGTTTTCAAGGTATAAAGCATGACTTCCCCATGTAATTGCTACTATACCATAAGTAAGGGTAAATTGTCATCTACGCCCAACTATTTCTGTCAAATGCTTTCAACTGTATTGTAATTGTATGTACATATGTCAGGACCTGGACTACCCTTGTCCTCTTCCCCACTGTACCCTTCCCCCCAGGTCGCACCGGGAGACGAGCAGTTCATGCTCAGTGTGCTTTTCCTGGTGAAACTATTTCAATAAATAAATTTATGGAACACATACAAACAGAGGAGAGAAAGTAGTACGTGCCTCAGCTGGGACGGCCTGGGTTCAAGTCCCAGCTGAGGCAGGTACTCCTTTTTCTCCTGTTTGTATGAACACCATTATGTAAAACAATAATGGGACAAAAAGCCTTTTCTTACTATGCCATCAAAAACTGGAATGAGTTTCCAAAAGAGTTTAGATTAGCCCCATCTCTATAAATCTTCAGAAATAAGTTGCTAAGCCACTTGTCACTCGTCTGTATGAAATGTTATTGACTGTACAGCGATATTTATCCTACATGTTTGAGTGAATTCACATGATTTTTGCTCTTTTTATCGAGTGAAAATTTTTCTACATGTTTACTGTTAAGTGATGTGTGGCATTACATGTAGTATTAGTTTAGTTGCATTTTTACAAAACTGGCGGGTCGTGCCTGTAAATAGACCTCTGGTCCAGTGTACTTACCTGGTAAACTAAGAAACTGAATCGAATTGAATAAACGTCACCAGAAGTCTAATTTTATGAATTTTAGCACACCTCAGAAAAAGGGCATCTGCTAAAAGCTTCTCCCTCACAACTGTGGTGACCAGAACATGCTGTCAGTGTCAGTCACTCAGTAGGTTGCACATACTCACCACAGGCTGGAGAGTCGTGGGTTCTAGTCTCACACTAGGAACTTGGGCTAATACCCAATACTGGCACACTAGTGAAGCCCTAGGGGGTGCTACCCTGTTGCACTGTCATTCTTTCCTTGAGACTTTACATCTACGTCCTTCTGCCCATCTCTGGTGCCTGTCCAGGCAGAAGATAAAGACCCCCCCGGCATTTTTCACAAGAGATGGGGGATCTTCTTCAGCATCATGGGTAACCTTCCCCATCAATCTCCCAGGATGCACACGTGAAAATGAACCGTCACGGCCAGCGTACCTTTCCTGGTCAAAAATGACAAATAACTAAATACATTTTGGTAGCAATAGAGTTAATTTGTACCCAACTACTGCCTTGCTGTAGCAAAACTCACTGCTTTGTCTATTACACGGTAGCTGGCAGACTCTCAGGTACTAATCGCCTAAGAAGAATTACTCAGAATGTCTGCAGAAAGATAAATTGCAGTTAATTACACTGGAAGGGAATTATTTGTGCTTGCCCACAATTACTACGGTAATCGGTTAGTTTCTCTTCCTTAGTGGTTCATTACAGCCACGCTTTGCCTAATGGGACAGCACAAAGCTGTACTTCCCTCTGACGAATAACTACAGCCTTTCAAACTGGTGTCCTGCATCCATCAGCCACCTACCTCGTTAAGAGGCAGAGCTATGCTTATGATCTTAAAAAGCTATTAATGCCTCAAGGAAAATGTTTATGTTTAGAAACAAATTCAGTTTATATTTTCTATATAGTATGCATCTGTCTTCACTTTATTCATTTTTCTTTTGTTTTAATGCCAGCCTGGTGGCACTGAGGGTTAAAGCACTGGGCACCACACCTTGCGCCACGCCAGCGACCCAGGTTCAGATACAGACTTGGGTTGCCAGGGGCTGGGAGTGGGGCAGCTGGGGAGGGAGAGGACAGGGCATCTCTGGAGGACTGCTTTCCTCTCCCAGGGACAAAGGGTTTTAGTGCTTGGAATTCACATGGCCCCTAGCCTTTTTTTTATTTCAGTTTTATTATTATTATTGGAGACATCATTTATACATCATACAGTGAAACTCTTCAAGGCAGATATGAGTTAATATTGATAAAGAGTATCTAATTTACATATTCCACATCTTAGAGGATAAAATGAAAACAGAGAGAAAAAGACCACTGAAGTACAGGGCAACAGTTTCATCTTTTACTAGCTAGAACTTATGTAGCCCTCTATATCAACAAGCAGGCCAACAGAACCTCTCACCCCCCCCCCCAAGGAGATTAAAAGGACCAGGAGGAGTCTGTCCAGAACCTCATCCCCACTCCTCAGGGTGTTAATTAAGCATGGAGAGGGTTTAGTGTGAGACATGCGGGGAGAACCCTGACCCCCAAAGGCACACACCCCAGGTCAATTTGGGAAAAGTAGAGTGTCCGTTGTTGCCATTTTCTCTGGAAGATCTCATGCTTATTACGAAGCTTGGCTGTCAATGATTTAAGTCTGTAAATTTCCAGAACTATTTTATGCCACTCTGAAACTGGGGGTCCTTTGACATCCATCTGCGTGTAACTGCTTTCTTGGCTGCTAGCATGGCCCTAGCATTGACTGGGGTGGTATGGCAGTCAGAACTGTGAGCATAGGGGAAAGGGTAGGCGGCTGCCACTCCATGCACAGAAATGTGCATGGGATGTCTGGCAGCACTGCATGCTACCTTGGGGGAGGAAAAATGCCTCCCAAGCTGCCACTAGCCCCAGCCACTCAGTAGCCCTGCACCTGATAAACACCTGGGACAGATCCATGATATGATGGCGACAACTACCCCCGGCGTGACACTACAGTGACAGATTTATGTTGCGCTGCAAATTGTGGTCAGCATAAATCTGTCAGAAACTGTTTTGGGGGCCATTAGACCATGACCTCCTATGGAGGGAGGCGCCCCATTAAGCAAGGATTATCAACTCAGGTTGGAGTTGATTCGGGAAAGGGGAAAACCCTGGAGAAAGCAGTGCCATGGTCCCGCAGGTACATTACAGCAGCACAGTGACTTGCCGCTGTAATGTACTTCGCTATCAAAATGTCACCTGCGGCGTTGGCATACAGTTATGACATGCTGTGTTAGCGCGAAAGTTAAGTCCTGGTGGAAAATTGAGGTGTGGGGCTGGGATGCCCCGCATCTGGATGGCGACTATAGGCCAGGGAAGAAACATCAATAATTGCAAAAAGAAAAATTATTTTGTTCTACAATTTATTTGCGACTTTTCTCACCAGGATATCTTTGTATTCAATATGGTGGCAACCAAAGCAAAGATGCAATAAAGATACTGGAGTGAGAAATCCAGCTTTTTTTATTGGCTGGGACCCATGAAAATATCACATGGTATCCATATGGGTCCTGCGCTATGTCGGTGCCTGATGCAGAGGTGTGCACACAGGAGGAAACAAGTTTTTTATTTGTAAAAGACTGTCTGCTCCTCTGACTGGCAGAGTGGATGCATCATCTTATGGTCACATCTGCAGTAATGGAGCCTAACAGAGGGGATTTACCTCTTAGTTTTCCATCTGCTGCTTTTCCCTTCCCCAAGGAAATGTCTGTGCCAGGATAGCTATTCTGGAAGAGGTTTTTGCATGTGCATATATCCCAACCCCCTGTGAAGTCCCCCCACTCCCCTATGTCCTGTCAGCTGCACTGCTGTCCGTCCTCATGGTGGTGACCGAGCAAGATGATGCAGTCCTTCCCCAGAGAAGGACAACAGTGTCCACAGGGATGCTCAATCCCCCTTTCCCAGGTTGCCCGCCTCCCCCGTGTCCCTGGTTCATTCATAAACCTAGGTCATCAGCTAGTTTTCCTTTCTTTTTCGTTTTTTTGCATCATAAAAATACCTAAGGTTTCATAATAAAGGTAAGATGACTTACATGGGTGAGGGGGAACCAACTGGACATCCTACACCCTTGACAAACCATACTTGCCTTCCACTTGTTTGGTTAGGTATGCAGGGGTGAGATTACCTCCTCAGTGTGCCTTACCACTCATTAACACACAGACAACACAAGCAGCCTAATCACTAAAATAGAGTCACACAGACATACGAAAAAGCCATCTGAATAAGGCCGTTTGTCTAACACACAAAATTCGGACTGAATACAGGAGTGTTGAATGAAAAATATTTAATTTTCCTGTTGTACATATAAATACAAAAAGTGCATCAGTGCAAATGACAAACTACTGCAAACTGAGTCCGTGCGCATTCAGAGCATCCTCGCTCCTTCGTCAGGATGCTCCTAATGCGTACAAGGCTCAGTCTGCAGTAATTTAGCATTTGAACTGATGCACTTTTTGTATTTATATGTAAAACTGGAAAATTAAATATTTTTCATTCAACTCATTCAGCACTCCTGTGTGCAGTCTGAATTTTGTGTGTTAGCATTCCCCACAGGAATGCAGCTTTAGAAGAACAGTGCAAATGGAGGTCGCTGTTTGTCATTTGGTCTATTTAGTCTGCTCGTATTGCAGGGTCCCCAGCTTACGCTACTGACCCTGCCCCCCAGTCCTCCCATCTGTTCCAACTGCTTCTCCCATGACACTTACTTTCCTCTCATGTCTATCCCAGCCTCTCCTGAAGCTGTCCACAGACTTTATTGACACCACCTCCTCCAGCACTGCATTCCAACCAGCCACCACCCTCTTCGTGAAGAAGTGCCACCGAATCCCTCTCCTGAACCTCCCCCTTCCAGCTTAAGACTGTGTCCCATCATGCTCTTGCTGCCACTTAGTTTAGAGACCTTCCTTATCCACCCTATCTATCCCTTTCAGTGTTTGAGAACTGTTCAAACTGTTCTCTTTCGAAACTGGATAACTAGAACAACTACAGGTGGCCATGACAGCCCAGTTGTGATTCAATAGTTGTTTTTCGCTAGGGTTTTGCTTCTACAAAAATATTGTGTAGTCAAAAAAAAACAGGTTACTCACCTGTAACAGTAGTTCTAGGAGTGATGCATGTTGTTCATCTACACTGTTGGCAGGTACCTTGCCGCTTTAGGATGTGCCGGAAAGTTTTCAAGCTGGCTCCTCCCATCCACCTGGGTGGTATAACCCCCGGCTCCGCTCCATGACGCCAGATCTTGGCCTGCTGGAAGCCAGGTGTGTCTTGTGGCTTGAAGTTTTGGGTGGAGTCAGTGTGGATGGGCTGTATATACCACTCCTAGAACTACAATTACAGGTGAGTAACCTGTTTTTCTAGGAGTGTGGATATGTTGCTTTATCCACACATGTTGGCAGACTCCTAGCAGTTCTCCGGGAGGAGGGAGGCAAGACGCATACCCCCTACTTAGGGAAGAGGGATTGGAGGACTGAGGTTCCAAAACCAGCATACCAGTGTGACTCAAGGTCGATGTGGTAATGGGAAATGAAGGCGTTGTTTTTGTGATTACTTCCAGGTAGCAGCCCAACAGATTTCCTGGATAGGGACATCCCTAGAAGCAGCCACCAACGCAGCGGTATGGCAGGTGGAATGAGCTCTTAGCCCAATGGGAGGCTCCCTACCTGCCAACCAACAGCAGAGGTCAATGCAAGATATAATCCATCTAGCTACTGTCTGCTTGGCTGCACGTCTGCCAGGTGCGGCTCCAGTGTAGGTGACGAACAGCTGGCGAACCTCTCCCTGAACCTCCGCCATTCGCTCTTTGTAATAGGCAAGCATTCGTATCAGGTCCAAAGTATGGAGCTTGTACTCGGCCTCTGAAGTGTGATTGGGGTAGAACACCGACAGAGTAATGACCTGGTTAAGGTGACACTCTGACACCACCTTCGGAAGGAATTTTGGTTGGGGGCGCAGGACAAACTTGTCCCTGTGGAAGACCAGGTAAGGAGACTCAATGGAGAGCACCTGTAACTCCCCAGTCCTTCTGGCTGACATAATAACCACTAAAAAGGTGGTCTTCCACGACAAGTGTGACATGTCACACTTGCGCATATGTTCAAATGGCTTGCTCATGAGCTTTGCCAAAACCCGCAGTAGATCCTACGGAGGTGGAGGTTCACGCACCGGAGGGGATAAGTGATCTAGAGCAGACCTTTGAAGAAGTGCCAGACCACCTTCTCCTGTACTACCAACTACTGACCGGCCCGCGCCCAGTAAGCAGAGATGGCTGCCAGGTGAACCTTTAAGGTTCTTGACCATAGCCCCTGCTGGGAGAGGGACCAAAGATAGTCTAAAATGCTAGCCATTGGGCAGGATGAGGGATCCAATCCTTTGCCCTGACACCAGAAGGAGAATCTCTACCACTTAAAGGCACTGCATTTTCTGGTTGATTCCTTACGGGACGCCTCAACAACACTGAGGACCTCGTTGAAGAGATCCAAGGCCTGGAACTCTAGCCACTCAGGAACCAGGCTGTCAGGTGCAGGGATTGAAGGTCTGGGTGGAGTACCTTCCCCTGGTCGACTGAGAGCAGATCCGGGCGTGCTGGAAGCTGCCTCAGGAGCCTGGAGCTGAGGCTGAGAAGATCTGGACACCAGAACTGGCGTGGCCAGTCTAGGGCTACCAGGATCACCTGCACCTTGTCCCTTCTGACTTTGATGAGCACCTTGTGAATCAAGGGAAGCGGAGGGAAGGCGTAGAAGAGGCCTGGGGTCCAAGGCCTCAAGAAGGCATCCCCCTGCAGCGAACCCTGCTGGGGGGGAGGGCATGAAACGGCCTCAGCTTTGCATTATCCCTGGAGGTGAACAGGTCCACCTGGGGGGTTCCCAGTGGGAGAACAGATCTTGCACTACCGCCTGTCCGGCTGAGGGCATCGGCCGGCTGATTCGAGGCTCCTGCCATGTGAATGGCAAGGAGATCTGCCTCCAAGCTGAACAAGAGGGACCAAATGTGGAGAGCTTTCTTGCAGAGGAGCAAGGAGTGCATCCTGCCCTGTCTGTTTAGACAGTACATGGTCATGGTATTGTCCGTCTGGACCTGGAACACTTGACTCCGAACAAACGGAGCAAAAGTGGTCAGGGCTAGCAGAACTGCTCGAAGCTCCAGTAGGTTGATGTGATATCAGGACTCCTGGGGGGACCACAGCCCGTGGGCTCTGTGCTCCCCCAGATGGGCACCCCAACCCATCAGATAGGCATTGGTCATCAGGATGACAGTCAGCTCGGGGCAGACAAATGGGATCCCTTCCTGCAGGTGGGATGGGACGAGCCATCACTGGAGGCTGTCCCACTTCCTCTGGGTCACAGAGACTAGCTGGTCAAGATGACCCGAGTGCTGAGACCACTGGCTGGCCAGTTCCCACTGAAGACAACACATATGCCAGTGGGCCCATCGGACCATGCTGGTGCAGGCCGCCATGTAGCCCAGAAGACACAGGAAGTCCAGGACAGGGTGCAGTTGCCCAACCAGAAATGACTGGGCAAAGGAGAAGAGAACCTCCACCCTGTCAGCTGGGAGCCGAGCTCTGCTCCAATGAACTGGATCACCTGCGCAGGCATGAGTTCTGACTTGGCCTCATTGATCAGGAGGCCAAGTTCTAGGCAAGTTTGGAGGGCCAGATCCCTGGACCGCTCCACCTCCAGCCTGGAGGGACCTGCTATCATCCAATCATCCAGGTAGGGTACACCTGGACCTCTTGACACAAAGTACGCCGCCACCACTGCCATGCATTTGGTGAAGACCCTGGGGGCTGAAGACAGGCCGAAGGGCATGGCTCGGAACTCAAAGGGTTCCCTCGGCTCTGAAGCAGAGGAACTGTCGATGGGACGGATGGATTGGGACATGAAAGAACGTGTCCTGAAGGTCTAGGGAGCAGAACCACATTCCTTGCTCCTGGGATGGTATGCTCTCTGCCAGAGTTACCATACGAAAGGTGCGTGACCTGAGGAACTTGTTCAGGTCGTGCAGATCTAGAATGGAGTGCCAGCCCCCCCGTCCACTTTGGCACCAGGAAGTACCTGGAGATAAACCCTGGGTTTGAAGGCGGGTCCGCTGCTTGGCACACCACCTCCTTGAGGAGGAACTGATTTAAGTCATCTCTGAGAGCCGACCCAAAAGCTGCAGACACCAGATCCCCCCGTGAGGCAAGGGCTCGAAGGGAGGGGTCTGCTCGAATTCCAGAGGCAGACCTCGACCTACCACTTCTAGAACCCAATGGTCCATGGTGATAGCAGACCAGGCAGAAATGAAGTGGCTGAGCCGGCCCCCAAGGGGAGGCGTGTTGGAATTGAGGGAGGCATCCCCCAACCCATCACTGGGCAGGCTTGGAGGAGGGTCTGGTGGAGGGGCTGCCGGGAACTTTCCCCCCGGGCTTCCTAAACGAGGACGCCACAGACTTGGCCCAAGATGCCAAGCTTGAGCCTGATGGCCCTGCTGTTGCTGCTGGGCCGGTCTGGCCGCAGGAGTGGACGAACAAAAGGGCTTGCAGTTGTGACACTTGGGGCCCTTGTCCTTTTGAGCAGATGTGGTGGAGTCCAAGGTGGCACTGGACTTCTCTATGCGCTGGAGGTGGCCCTCCACACCAGGACCAAACAGGTCGGTGCCCAAGAAGAGGACATCTGCCAACTTATGCTGCGTATTCACTGTAAAGGCCGAGATGTACAACCAAGCCCTGTGGCATATGGCCACCGTGGGGGAAAAATGCTACCGAACAGGCACAGGAATCATCAATGTCCAGAGCCATCTGGAGTTGCTGCTTTGCCACTGCCCTACCCTGGTCCAGGACGTGCTTGACTGTAGTCTGAAGGTCAGCCAAGAGATGAGGAATAACCTCATCCAGGGAGCCCAAGAGGGCATGGGAAAAATGTGCCATGATAACAGCCAAGCTGGCCTGACGGAGACCAAGTGAGGAGGCTGCATACACTTTCTTCCCGGAATGGTCCAATTGTTTGGATTCCTGATCCGGGGGTCTGTCAGCATCACCCTTGTTGCCTGAACTCCGCAAAATGGAGTCAGCCACCAACCCCACCACCGAGGGGTGCTCCGAAAAGCCTGACAGGGACCCCATGGGCACCGCATATTTGTGGGCCATGCAGGCAGAAGGCGTAGGACAAGATGCTGGACGCTGCCACAGCTTCAAGGCTGGGCCCATAATGGCCTCAGCCACTGGGAAGGCCTCCATAGGAGTATCCCCTTTATCCAGAATCTCTTTAAGGGGGTACTTGGCCTATTACTGCACAGGCTCCAGCTCAATACCTGTGGATTTGGAGATGAGCCAACAAATTCCCATTGGCAAGAAAGGGCCCTCGTCGATGGAGAGACCCCCCCCCCAGGACTCTATGTCCACTGGATGGGAAACCATGGAGGAGTCCTAGAACTCCGAACAGTCCTTGTAAAGCAGGTGCCCACCCGTGTCACTCTCCACCTGCCTTGGGCGATCAGGAGTGAGAGTGACCAACAACCAATGGGGCTGGCCTTGGGCAGACTAAGAATCCTTGGTTGGAGCCCCAGACTTCGGTTGCTCGGGCAGCGGCTCCACACGATTGGTGAAGTAGCTGGCTTTGGCTGAGCTGGCGGGGCCTTAACCGGCACCTCGTGACGGTGGCCGTGACCAGCGTTGGTCACTCAATGGCTGGGATAGAAACAGGAATCAGCTTCGACCTGGATAGGACCAACAGCTGCCATATAAGGTCATAGCGCCGGTGCAACTTGCGCCGGAGCCTCTCCTCACCCAAAGGAAGACGAAGAGCAGCGCTGCTGCTTCCCATGGTGTCGGGAATGGGATCTCTGGTGAGGACGAGTCCTGTCCGACGCCAAAGTCGAGAAACGAGACAGAGACATCAACCATCGGTGAGGCCAATGGGGCCCTCAGAAGGAGCTGGGGAAACCCGTGGCTCCTCCTGGTCAGGTTCCTTGGTGGGCGGGTCCCACCCAGCGGACTGAGCCGACCCATCTGAGGGCACCGGAAGCACTGGCATCTGGAATAAAGAGTCGTCAACCGGATCAGACGACAACCCGCCGATCGGTTAAAGAAACATCTTGGCTGCATCGACAGGCGTCTCAGCCGACTGGTCTGACGGGGTTACAGTGAAACCAGTGGCCTCGAAGCAGGGGTTTCCTGCGAGTGGGAGAGTGGGACCGCTCCCAGTCCCAAGAACTTCGACGTGTCTACTTTTCTTTTTCCTTCTTCAACTCCTCCTTCCTGGAGCACGACACATGCAACCCCGAAGGGCCCTCTCCCTTAGTAGAAAGAAACTGGCACCGCTCCTTGAAGGAAGCCAAACAGGAGGATCCCAGTTGAAGCGGAATGAAGGCCGAAGAAGAGCCCGCCGTGGCCTGAGCCACTTCCTCCTCGAAGGCCTTAAGCTGTTCCAGCTGCTCGGTGAATCCCGCAGCCGCGGAGACCACCTAACAGGCATCCTTCAATTTGACCGACAGGTAACGTTTCTCCAGTCGCCCCAACTGGAGTCGGGCAGCACGATCGTCAAGCATGTTCGGGGAAAAGGACGGACAGAGATCGCAGGCCTGCAGATCGTGGTCCAGTCCAAGGCAATACACGCATGTGGCATGAGGATCTTTGCAAAACATTTTCTTCCTGCAGGGGCACCGGCAAACCGGGGGCCGACTTATCTTCCATCGTGGGAGCGAAAGAAGAATAAACTCAAGAGAGTTTAAGAATTAGTTTTGGAAGCGAATCCGAAGACTCAAGCCAGGGCCTACTACAAGTGGAAGCACTAAGGAGAGAACCTGAACCTTCCAGCGGAAAGGAAGATCTAGCGTCATGGGGCGGAGCCTAGGGTTATACCACCCGGGTGGGTGGGAGGAGCCAGCTTGCAGATTTTCCAGCACATCTTAAAGCGTCAAGGTACCTGCCAACAAGTGTGGCTAGAAGAACATCCACGATCCCAGATCAAAGGATTATGAAAACATGATCAACCTTTAGGAGGAGATTAACAAAAACCAAAAAAAGGAGCATCTATCCTGCCTTCATGCAAATTGTATGTGTTGAGGAGAGATGAATATATGAAATATTATGGAAACACAATAACTGCTGATTACCAGAAGGGTCAGTAGGTGACTGTACAGCTTAAAACTACCTATATGTGCAGTTTTACCTCTGTACTATTGCTGGTTAAGAATTGCTCTCTCCTGAATACTGCCAATATGTTGGATTAAATATGTTCGGAAAGGGGGTCATATCAACACTGGTTGTTGTGTTACTCTGTCTGGAATTACTTTTATACTCAAACTGACCACCCCAAAGTCTTGTAGGGTGCAGCGTTTGATGGACTATATGCGGACTTATTACTAATGGAATGCCCCCATATCCGAAATCCAGATTGCATAGATTATTATTCACTGACACAATGGATGTATTTTCTGTTATATAATGTGATGTCTTGCATGAGAAAGTTGTAAGATGTTTTTATTGTAAAAACAATAAGATATAATTAAAAAAACTGCCTCTGTGAATACAAACTTCATGACCTGACTTGATGGCATTCATGCAGCACTGCATAGCAGTAGTTACTGAAACAATGTAACCCTACAAAGTATGTATTTCAACCTTTATTCTAGTTAGCTTGGATTATGATGACCTGAGAAAACTTAATAAAAATGACATTTGAAAATAAAGACAGCTACCTTTCTTCCCTATCATGCCGATCTCTCAGTGATCTATCCCAGTCCCAGGAATATACCTCACTGAGGCCCACTGACCCTTGTTCCCCCATGGATCTAGCACAATCTGACTTCCCTCCTTGACAGGGGCTTGGGTGGGGGAGGGCATCCTCCCCAGCGCCCACTCCCCCGCCCACCAAGGCAGTCTACTGTTAGGATTCAGGGATGGCAGGCACTAAGGTCGGGGGGAGGGGCTCAGGAACCCAGGCCATCATATAGATGGCATGTCCCCATATTTTCTTTCCCCTTTCCTGATCGCAGTACAGCTATCCTCTTGGCTTTGTGCATGCGCCTTGGCGCATCCCTCTGACATGGGCTAGCTCCACGGCCCAGCCATAGGGGTCACTGTGGTGGCGGAACTCACCAACCCTCCCCCAGCTGAAGCACACTACTGCACGGCAGCTACGCCAGCCTGCTCCTGAACCCGGGCTGCCTCCACTGCAGCACAACAGGCTGCTGCTGGCTCAGCAGGGTGGCCCAACAGTGACCTTTTTAATGCATCTTATGTTAGCCTTTTGAATGCATGCTAGTATGCATCATGGTGGAAAAAATCAGTTTGTGAGCTGATGGTCTGTTTGGCAAATAGCTTCCAAAATCTAGTAGTCAAATCAATATTTTTAGTGGCCACCATTCTAAAGGTTTCAAAGATCACTTAGCAAGCAGGTCAGCAGTTAACTGGTAACTTTACAATCTGTTAGCCAAACACATTATTTTAGTGGCCATAGGCCACATGGCTACCTGATTTGTCTCAGATTGGTATGCATTAATATTACATTTTGATGTATTTTCTTTTTTAATTCTGTACACTTTTGTATGTGGGTCATGCCTGAAAAAAGCCTCTGATCTAGAGCACCTACCCAGTTAACAATAACTTAAAAAAACTTCAATTGTTCAATAAATAATTCAAACAATTAATCAATCAAGTAATGCTTGACCAATGGCATGGCTAGATTTGCACATAGAACCTGTACAGACTAGATGCCCGAGAAGTCGACCAACAGGTAATGGAGAATACTGTGAAGAAGGCTGCATTACGCAAACAGCAGCTGACTAATATTTCCTCGGGGGAGGGGACTCCTGATAAAAACTAGATGACTGCCTAATGATCAAGTAGCGTCATAATATGATTTTTTTTTATGAAAGGATTATTACGCAGCTTGCTTTTTCAGTCTCACTTCCTACTTCCCACTGAGGTCTGCCGCAGCCCCACCATCAAAAATCTGCGTTCCAATGATGCGATGCAAGGAAGGGGGCTGCAGTACTAAGAACAGAACACTAGTACAATCGAGGGGAAACACCTGTGTTCACATAGCTTTATATCACTGCAGGCAACTGTATTAATTAAGGGGGTACATAAATGTAACACTACTTCCCCTTGACATGTACAACTGCCTGCAAACTTACAGAAATGCATGTAAAGGCAGGGGCAGCCCTCAATCACACTTGCACTCTATTTGCATTGCAGCCGTGTTCCCTAGTTTGTGTCATCTAAACATGGATTTTGAGTGTGGAGCTGGCTGTAGTGGTCTTCTGCAGCCCAGTGGTAGCAGGAAATGAGACCGAAAAAGAAGCAAGCAACATAGCGTAATTATTAGTAATCCTTTCATCAAAAATTCAAATTGAGACTCCGTAAGCTCCTCGGGCATGCAGCTGTTTATCATAAGTTGCCTGCCCCGATGGTGTCAGTTACTCTTTAAGCAGTAACACATGACAGCCAAGGGTGAGTTACCATGAGGTCCCCCCCCCCCTCGCGAGCCACACTGCAAGAAGTATTGAGTGCGGCAAGGCGTCTGCTTGCGGCGCCAACATCCCGAGTCCTTGGGAGTTGGAGAGCTGGCTGGGGGGAGAAGGATCAAGCATCCTGGATACAGCTCTCCTTCTCCAGGGGGAGGTGGGGAAGAGTGTCTGGCACTTTACAGACCCCTGGAGGAGATTAGGAGTACCACAGTGACCAGCACCATCAACTAAGAGGGCAGGGCAGACATTGCAAGTCATTGCACGCCCCGCCCTAACCTTCATCTCTCAAAAATACAGTCGCCTCCCTCTATGGTGCTCCACGCTTCACGCCCGACCATTCCCCTCGGCACTGTTTGACTGCGGATAGAAGTGTTTCCACCAACTTGTCCCGGTCCTGTGGCCCCACCCTGTGGTGATAAGCCAGGGGGTTCCTCCGGTGGGGATGCCCACCGGAATTCCCGACTCCATGTCCGCAGGCGCCAGGCCGAATGATGGCTCCTCCCAGCCAGAAGTAAGTCTGGGATCAAGTTTACCATAGCAGGTAAGTCCGAGAGATTGGTTGGAGCTCGGAGTGACAGGGGCTGAGCTCTGAGAAGGTGTGGCACAAGAAAGCATGCTAAATAGCAAAAAAAAAATAAAAAGTGAGTGGGTGCAGTACTGCATGTAGAACAAACACCATTGTGTAATTCAATGCAGTTCCTTCTAGGTACATTTGTACATACTTTGCTGGAGAGTTATGCACTTTGTCACATGCTTTGACATCAATAATGATGGGCAAAAAAACAATAAATCGATGTGTCTTCATCTTTGAAACATGCCTCCAACTTTTAAACAAAATGAATCTCTCTTCCTGCTGGCCAAGTTCTAATGCTTCCAGATGGACATAACAAGGCAAAAAGAATTCTGGATTCCCTAATTACCACAGGGCAGGCAACTTACAGGAAGGAGCTGCCTGCCGGAGGACATCAGTCAGCCACCATTTGAACTGTTTTGCAGTATGGCTCTAAATGTTTCACTTACAAAGTATTTGGAGTTGGAGTCACTTCTGAGAACTGCGGAGCTGCCAAGTGCCTGCAGCAGCCTCGCCTCAAAAACATACTCTGAAGAGGTGAAGTTAGGAAGGGGCTGCAGTGCTATCCATAACCACATTTTCATTCACAAGAGTGTGGTGTGCATATTTATTGAACACATACAAACAGAGGGGAGAAAGAAGTGAGTGCCTCAGCTGGGACTTGAACCCTGGCCGCCCGGAATACCGTTCTGGTTGTGCTACCTACTGCACCAGCAAGGCAACTGGAAATTGGGACATCCCAGAGCATATTACTCTTTATCTAATGCACAACCTGGGGCTGCACAGATAATTACATTTTAAATCACATGGGTGCGGTGTGCGTATTCATGGAATGCATACAGAGGAGAGAAGTAGTAAGTGCCTCAGCTGGGACTTGAACCCAGGCCGCTCGGAATACCATTCCGGCTGTGCTACCAGCTGCGCCACCAAGGCAACTGGAAACTGGGCAGCCCCAGGCTGTGCACTGGAGAAAGAGTAATAAGCTCCAGGATGGCCCAGTTTCCAGTTACCTTGGTGGCGCAGCTAGTAGCACAACCGGAATGGTATTCCGGGCGGCCTGGGTTGAAGATAATTTTTTTCACAATTTGTAAATGTGCAATACACTCATCATTAAAGACAGTAAATGGCAAATCAAATACATTCTTCAAGCTTTCACACTGCTTTTACAGCTATCTTTTTTACAGCAATCTATGGGATGTTGAAGGGGGGGGCCTCAGTACCCAAATAGGGATCTGAGGCACGAGCAGACTCGATAGACCGTAAGGCCTAATCTGCTGGCAATTAGTATGTTGACATTATTAATTTTTTTACATTATTAATATTTTTTCCAGCACACCCTCAGTGTGTGCTACCATCACAAACAAATTGTGCTTTGCATTTGTGATTTATGTGGTATCACACACCTCAGGTGTATAAAAAATAAACAAAATAACTCATACCATACAACACCCCATACATCATTCTACATGTGAAGCACTGCAGCACCTTCCCTACTTCGCGTCATATGAATGCAGTTTTTGGGGGGGCAGGGCAGTGGCGGGTGCTCAACAATTCTTGGAAGACACTCTGAGGACTTTTCACAAACCTTAAAACCACATTGCAAAAAAAATGTGAATTATGACTGAGGTCCCTCAGGCATGCAGTTCCTTGCTGTGGGTTGCCTGCCCTGAGAGAAATGGCCGCTCATTAACAACTACTCCTCCTTCTGCCTTAGGTACATATCAGCTGGTGGTTTACTGGTGTCGAGGGCAGCACAATGCACTACCATAAGGGGAGGCAGAGTCTGCATTTCAAATCCGGAATACATCTCTTGGTCGGAGTTGTCTTGAGAGCACTGCGGAGGCACGTAGCCCTGCCAGAGCGATAACCACATGACTTTTGTTCTGTACCAGATGTAGGGGCAGCAACAGCATACGACTATTAACAGTGAAACGTCATTGGCACATTTGGCTCCTCAACCCGCTCCACATACGACACGGAAGCTTCCATTCACCGCCTTCATTCAAAATGGCTACTGCAACTACCCTAAAATGGGCATTCTTATACGATCTCTAGAGCTCCAATTCGGAGGCGAGGACAAAGACTGTCTCACTGCAGCAGCTCCTTCTGTGGCCAGCCTCTATGCATGAGATGGCAACGTAACACTCTGCTTCTTCACAGGAGCACTGTCAGTGTGCGAGGCAAACGCCCTAAGGTGACTAACATGTTACTGACTGGCACAAAGGGGATGTGTTCTAGATGTCTGTGCTCCTTTCCTATCGTTCGAGGAACTGGGTTGGGTGTGTGAGGAACTGGGGCAGTTGGTGACCTTCTCGGAGGTGCTACCAGTACCGTGCGCAAGTACGGCGAGAGAAAATGGAGGATTAGAGAGTTCAACACATGTCTGGGGGAATGGTGTCAATCCAAGGAGTACAGGTTCCAGCAAACCCGCTCTGATTGGCCAGGACTTTTCCCCTGCTTTTGCCACCTGGTGCTTTTTACAAATAGATTTAGCTGCAACTAAGCAAAATTCAAGTGTGTAATAGAAGTTTTTCAACTGTATTAGCTGGATTGTAATTTCTACTACTGTTTTAAAGTGCTTACAGCTCTTCTGTTTCCTTGCTCCTGCACGCACCCCCCCCCATCCAAGCACTCTGCCTTGGCACCGAAAAGTCTAACTCTCCTTTGTCTTGCTAAACTGCTCAATCTAAACCTATCCTACCTCTATGCTATTTAAACCCTGCTGTTTTTCCTTCTCTCCAGCTGCCTGCCCTTGAACAGGGCTGCTTCAGCTCCCCCACGGTCGGTCGGCACCCAGCCAGCCACCGACCGAGACCAGGACACCTGCCTGCAGCTCCTTGGACGGTACGGCGACAGCGCAGCCAATCGGAACATGGGTGCTTCCAGCAAACCCGCTCTGATTGGCCAGGACTTTTCCCCCCCGCTTTTGCCACCTGGCACTTTTTACAAATAGATTTAGCTGCAACTAAGCAAAATTCAAGTGTCTAATAGATTTTTTTTTGTTTTGTTTTCCATTAGCAGGTTATACAGACCTGCCACTAGAGGGATTCTTGTTCTTTCATTTAAAAAAAAAAAAAAAAAAAAGTCTACCCTCAAAGTCACAGTTGCTTTACTTGCTATATACCTTCCTTCCCGCCCTCGAGATCCTCTCGAACTGGGTAAGACTTCCCTGAACCACCGGGACTGCTGAGAGCCGCGCCATTGGCCCCACGGTATCTGTACCACACCCTGATTGGACGCTCTCTTGACTCCTGCTCAGGGATTGGCTCTTGAGCCAGCTAAAACTTTGCTCTGCTCAGAGCTGCTGCGCCCATTCATTTCTACGACAAACAGACAAAATTTTACACCCCCCCCGACCTTAACTTTATAGACCTTCCTCCATGCCCCCTGGTAGCTCCGCCTCCCCCACTCGTGCTCCATTGGATACCTGTTTTGGGACTCCCCCCATCTTTTAGTCGCCACCTCCCACTCCCTGGCCTTCCTGGCTGTATCCTCACTTCCCACTGATTCAGCTACTGCTCTTCCGCCCCCTTCTCCTAGCCCCGCCAGCCTGTCTTGAAACCCCTCCCTCCGCCTACCCCGAATTCTACCTTAATCATGCGCCTCCACCGCTCTCTACCCCTATTCTATTTCTCCTTGCCTGTCTTCCTCCCCTACTGCACGCCCCAAAAGCCTGCTTTCCCTCCCTCCCCCACAGCTTCCACATTCCTACATCCTTCCTCCACATAGGCACACTGCACACTGGTCACTGCCCCTTGCCCAGGGTCCAATCTACCGCCATGAAACTGTCCTACACCCACACCGGTCCTAGCCCTCCACTCCTCCACTCTGGTCCCCCCCTCGTCTAAGCTTACCCTCACCCACTATCGTCGATGCTCAGCAATTTCCCGAGATGCTAGCAGGCGAAAGCATTCCCTAAAAGAAATACGCCACAGCTCCTTGAGGCTAGTCCTCCTCCTCCTAATGCTGTTAGGCAACGTGCACCCAAACCCTGGCCTATTCTGCTCTAAAGCCACTAATCTGAGAAAGCCTTTGGGTGCCCTCTCATTCATATCAATCAACATCTGCAGCCTCCTTCCTAAAATGGATGCCCTACAGGCCTTCACCAGTCAACACTGCCCTGACATCCTGGCAGTTGTCGAAACCTGGCTCATGCCATCAGTACCGGACCATGCAATCAGCCTTCCTGGCTACAACGTCTTTAGGCTGGATTTCCTCTCCAAAAGAGGCAGGGGCTGCGCTCTCTATTTAAAGACTCCATACAGGGCCACCACATCATTACCTCATTTCAACCCACAACTGCTCAGATACTGCCAGTGAGAATCCTCCTCGGAGCCCAAAACAAAACCCTCACTGTTGCCACCATCTACATCCCTCCCAAAGAACAGGGAACTGGTCTAACAGCTGTTCTTGACTTTGTAAAGTCACTCCCACCTGACACCGACCGAAGCCATCCTCCTAGGCGACTTCAACATCAACTGGCCTGCGGCCGATGCTGGTGCACACAGGGATACCATTGCTGCGGCGAACCTCACACAAATGGCTGACTCACCAACCAGGAAAAATTACAGGACTGGCACCAGCACACTCTTGGACTGGATCCTTACCAGTCACCCATCACGGATATCTAACACTAATGTCCTCCCTGACTCTCTCAGCGACCACTCCCCTGTTAGCTGCGTCTGGTCAAATAAATTCATCAAACCATTGCCAAAAACTATCACCAGCAGGGTTCTACCCCGTGGTCACCTTCCTCGACTCAAATCCCACCTCCTCTATCAAGACTGGTCCCCTGTCTTCAATGCAACCAATGTAAACACTGCCCTTGACCACTTCATAAACATCTTCGCTGTGGCCTGTGACACGTATGCACCTATTAAGAAACGGAAAGTCAAATCACTCAGTAACCCTTGGCTCACAGGTGACCTCCTCAGGATGTTAAAAACAAGAGACCACCTATGTGAGCTGGCCAGAAAATCTGGAAGGCAAAATGACATCCAAAACTACAAATGTGCCTGCAATGACTGCACCAAAACCATCCGGCAAACAAAGTCCGCCTACTATAAGCATGCCCTCACAAACTCCTGGGGCAATGGTCGGGAATTCTGGAAGAACATAAAGGAACTCACCGGGAATCCACCCAAACCCCCAATCAATACTCAGCATCAACGGAACCACAACCCTCAACCCAAAAACCATTGCGGATACCTTTAAACAAAGCTTTTACCGACCTCAGCGCTGTCCTACCTCAGGACTACTTCAAAGATGGTGAAGCCCCTCTGTCCGCAATGAACACTACCCCCAGCAGCTCCCCCCACTTCTACTTCAAAGCAGTTAAGGCTCACCAAGTATGCAAATATGCTACCAAAGCCCTTGGTAAATCAAGATTCAGTAATGACTCCCTCGATCTCAAAATCCTGTCTCTCACACTTGATGAAGTGCTTAGTCCTCTGACCAGAATTTTCAACCTCTCTCTCAGCCTTAGCCAGTTCCCGAACAGATGGAAATCTGCCACTGTCACCCCAATCCATAAAAGTGGTGACAAAACTGCCCATGATAACTACAGACCTATCTCCCTAATACCCCCACTCTCCAAGGCACTAGAATGCATTGTCTCGGACCAGCTCACAGAATACCTGGATACGTACAACATCCTGTACAAGCAACAACACGGGTTCTGCAAAGGTCACAGCACCTCCACAGCCCTACTTGAATTCACCGGCGCAATCCACAACGCACTTGACTCCGGCGAATTACTAGGCTCAATCTACACTGACTTAACTAAAGCCTTTGACACCATCAATCACTGCCTCCTGCTTGTCCAGCTTCAGAACACTGGGCTGTCAATTGACTCAATTGGCTGGTTTAAGAGCTACCTTGAAGAACGGTCCCAAACAGTAAGAATCGCTGATACACTCTCGGACCCTAGACCGTCCGCCTGGAGTCCCCCAGGGCTCCATTCTGGGACACCCCCCCCTTCAGCCTATTCTTAAACTCACTACCGACAGCTGCCCAGAACAAATAATTCTCTACGCCAACGATGCTGTGATCCTCACCTCGGACCCTAATCTAATCAGATTACAAAATAAATTTCAGCGGGTCTTCTCCTCCATCGAATCCCGGTTCCTAAATCATAAACTGCTTCTCAATCAGAAAAAAAAACAAGTCTATGGTCTTTTGCAGCTCCCACAACAAAAACAAACAACTCCACCTCTCCATTGCAACCGAACAAGGAGTCATCCTATAGCAAATACAATTGTTCAAGTACCTCGGCATCACCCTTGATCCCCACCTCTCATACGCTGTCCATATCAGCAATGTTGCAAAGTCTGCCAATGCGAGGTTAGGCATATTATTCCGGCACAGGAAACACCTAACCCCAGAAGCACTATCAGTGGCCGTCCAAAGCTCTGTCATCAGCTACATAGACTATAGTCTTATCATATATGGGTCTGCAACTACCACTGCTCTCAAACGTATCACGACCTCCCTGAATAAGGCCTGTCATCTCATCACTGGCTCACATCGCCGTACCCACACATGTTACCTTTATTCCCAATCTGGATGGCTTCAACTAGACAAACGCATAAAATACCAAACCTGCAGTACGGCCAAGAAAATTATAATGGGGCTTACCCCACCTGGTGTCTGTGTCCTCCTTAAGCCTAGACATAGGAATGTCACTATAAGATGATCCAATTCCCATCTACTACATATCCCATGATGTCGCACAACCCAAGGACAAAGATCATTCGCCTATCGGGCATCCAACTGGCTCAACTCTCTTGGCAGTGACATAGCGACCGCTCCAACACTCGGCCTCTTCAAGTCCAAGCTGCACCTCTCCCTGCTTGTATCCTGCGATTGCCCATCTTAACATTTCCACCATTCCAGCTGCACATGCCCCAGCACCCAGCACTTACAATCAGTCTTTGCACCCCAGCACCTTACCTGTCATATTCCCTCGACAAGGCCCCCTGGTTGCACTGTCTCCCACCCTCGCCCACCTCCCTCCTGTATCTCCACTCCTGCCCCACCCCAACCACCTCTCGTACTCCCTCACTCCCCTGCCTCCTTCCCCATCTCCTATCCTCACCCCCCACCCCTTCCTTCCCTTGTCTTGCTCATAGCTCAAGTCTTTGTACTGGTTATTACATGTCTGTAAGTCAATGATTATATGTTTGTAACTAAAAATGATGACTGTTGCACACGCTGATGTGGAACCTTTGTAAAAGAGCCTTGGCTCAAAGGTATTGTAATCCTAGATTGAAATAAACAGGTCAGTGGGGTCTGGGGATGAACCTGGGACAACAACAATCTATATGCAGGAGACAGGCTGCACTTGAGCGGGGAGGGATTATTAAAACAGGGGATTGGGGGTACACAGTAACAAAGGTGAGTTTAAACTAGGTGGGGGGGTGGAGAGTGGTAGGCTGGGCACCCAGAGAGGGAAGCCCAACGAGCTTACCCCCCCAAGCCAACAAGGGAGGAGTCCAGATAAAGGCATGGGGGGGCGGGGGAACCCAGGGTAAGGCAGGGAAGGATACGGACTGGAGGGTGGTCACTTTGAATGCGAGGAGCCTAGTTAATAAGTTAGCTGAGTTTCAGGCTCTCTTGGAAGTGAGGAGGGTGGACATTGCGGCCATCACAGAAATGTGGGCTTCCCAGTACCAGGACTGGGATATGATGATCCAAGGGTACAAATTATTCCGGGAAGATAGGGCTAAAGGGAAGGGGTGGCAATCTATGTACGAGAAGGGATAAGGTGTACAAGGGAGGAGGGGGAGGAAGGCAGAACAGAGGTCCTATGGATGCAGCTTCAGGACTTGAGAGGTAGGACACAGAGGATGGGGATAGTATACAGACCTCCAGCGCAAGGGGAGAACCTGCACAGACAGAAAAGGTCTGTAGGAAGGGGAGCACTGTGGTGGTTGGGAACTTCAATCTACCTGGGGTGGAGTGGAGAACTCCTGCCACCACGAGTGCAAGGGAGCAGGTCATACTGGAGGCATTTCAGGACAGCTTCCTGGAGCAGTTGGTACATGACCCTACTAGACTGGATAGGACTCTGGACCTGGTACTTTCAAATGTGTTGGCTATAAGGGATCTGGGGGTGGAGGACCCTCTGGTTGGGAGGGACCACCACTCAGTGTGGTTCACGCTTAATATGAGTAGGGAAACCAGGGGAATGGATACCAGGGCGATTGATTTTAAAGGGGCAGACTTTAGTAGGATGGGGGAGATTTGGGGTAAGTATCTGGCAAGCATTCATCAGGACATGGATGCTAGTCAAAAGTGGGAAGTTATTAAAAGAGGACGGACAGAAGCCACTGGGGCATGTTCAATGGTGCGGAGAAAGAAGGGAAGGGCAAAGAAGCCCAGCTGGTTGACTCAGGAGGTTATGGAGGGGTAAGGCCAAAAAGGATATTTCAGAAGCTCAAGAAATCGGGAGGAGGCAGGTGTGAAGGAAGAGTATACGAAGAAGTCCAGGGAAGTTACTAGGCTAGTCAGAGTAGCCAAGGCCTCAAGAGAACTGAGACTGGCACAGGGTATTAAGGAAGGAGAAAAGGACTTCTTCAGATACATTAGAGAAAGAAGGAAGAACAAAGACCAGATTGTGAGGATTAGGAAGGATGGAAGGTGGGTGGAGAAGAGGGGGCAGGCAGAAGCATTAAATGAATACTTCTGTTCTGTGTTCATGAAGGAGAAAGGGGGGCAGATACCCCAAGGGGGGTAGGGGGGGTAGTGGAGGGGATGGGGCGACTGACATAGGGATTACGGAAGACAGGGTTCTGGAGGGATTAAGGGCATTAAAGGTGGACAAGGCACCGGGACCAGACTGCATCTACCCTAGGGTACTCGGGGAGCTGGCAGAGATCCTGGTGGGGCCACTGACTGACCTGTTCAATACCTCCTTGGACACAGGATGCGTACCACAGGACTGGAAGGTGGCCCATGTGGTGCCCATTCAGAAAAGTGGCCCCAGGGACGAGACAGGCAACTACAGGCCAGTAAGCCTCACATCAATTGTGGGGAGGCTCATGGAGATAATCCTAAAGGAGCGACTGGTGACCTTCTTGGAGGACAATGGTCTCCGGGGTAGTCATCAACATGGGTTTGTCTCCGGCAGATCCTGCCAGACAAATCTAACAGAGTATTATGACTGGGTGACCAGGGAACTGGACAGGGGCCACGCGGTGGATGTCCTGTATTTAGACTTCAGCAAGGCCTTTGATTCTGTGCTGCATGGGAGGCTGGGGGAAAGCTGGAATACAGAGGGATGGGAAAAAAGATGGTCAACTGGCTGAATGGAAGGCAGCAGAGGGTGGTGGTGGTGATGGGGAGCTCTCATCACCAAGGGAAATGATGAGCGGGGTGCCACAGGGATCAATGCTGGAACCAGTGTTTGGGATATTCATAGCTGATATCTCACATGGGGTCTGCAGTATGATCAGTCTGTTCATGGATGATACGAAGATGGGAGATGTGGTAGATGGCATCGAAGGCTGGAAGGGGCAGCAGGAGGACCTGAACAAACTACAGGAGTAGTTAGTAACGTGGCAGCTGGGGTTCAACACCAAGACGTACAAGGTACTGCACTTCGGAGCTAGGAACCAGGGAAGGAGTCATCAGCTGGGAGGGGTACAGTTGGACAGTTACGAGGAAGAAAAGGATCTTGGCTGATTATAACTGGCAGCATGAACAACTCGGCTCAGTACAGGAAGGCAGTGGCAAAGGCCAATAGGATGCTAGGGCGTATAGCGAGAGGAATCTCCTCCAGGAATAGGGAGGTGATCCTTCCCCTGTACAGGTCTCTGGTCAGGCCTCACCTAGAGTACTGTGTGCAGTACTGGTGCCTGTTCCTGAAGAAGGACATCAAGTTGTTGGAGGGTGTGCAGCGTAGGATGACAAAGATGATCCAGGGATTTATGGGGAAGTACTATGAGGAGAGATTAGCAGACCTGAACATGCATTCCCTGGAGGGAAGGGGGATATGATAGAGACATTTAAATACCTCAAGGGGATAAATAAAGTTAATATGGAAGGGATTTTCCAGCTTAGAAGAGGGAGGGATACAAGAGGGCACCATTCGAGGTTGGGGGAGATCAGGATGGAAATCAGGAGGCATTTTTTCACAGAAAGGGTGGTGGACAGGTGGAATGATTCTGCCCGAGGGGGGTGGTGTCCTGTGGAATGGTGGGTGACTTTAAGAGGGGTTGGGATAGGCTGGGGGGGGTTATGATGAAGAGGGGTGTGGAGGGTGGGGCAGCTGCAAGTTGAGGGGCTAGCTGTGCAATTGAGCAGACTCGATCGACTGTAAGGCCTGTTTCTGCTGGCATTTTCGTATGACATAAAACAATGAGCTAAACAAACAAATCTTCGCATCACACTGTAGCTCTTTCAGCAGAAATCTCCCAACAAGGAAAAAAACGTATAATTATTTTAACCTTTATGTATTTATACAGTAGGTGTGAGTGCTGCTTAAAATGTCAATGATGCTTGCTATGATGCACAAAAACTTTCAAGTTCGACATATTCAAATGCGTACTATTAGAAAATATCCAGAAATTACTTTGCACTTAGGATTGCAAAAACCATTGTAACTATATCACAGAGTGAGTCCCACAAGACATCATGGCTTAAGCTTTTTTTTTTTTTTTTTTTTTTTACGTAGGACTCGCGCTGAAAGAAAAGCATTACTCTTTTGCAATCCTAAAGGTGAGGTAAAGAACTAGAGTCCACTTTCTAATAGTTAGGCTGACTGGTACCTAGCATATACTCATTAGCCTGAGCACACCATTGCACCTTTATTGAATAGTTGTTTCTTGTGGATTTTACTTGGTAGAAGGCTATTTCTTGTCTTTCTTACTACTTCTAAGGGGCTAGCAGGGTATTGTTTGGGGCTGTTGGAATTTTGAAACCTGTTTTGGTGGCTATAAGTGGGCTCATTTGTTTGATGTTTCACTGTGTAGCAGGCTGTATTTGTAGAGGCCTATTTCTTCTGATTTAAAACCTATTTGGTGTGATTTAACTGGGGCTGTTTCTTTGAATTGGAGACCTATATCTTCTAATTTCAAGCCTATTTTGATGTGTTGTTGGTGAAGCTGTTTGAATTGGAGACCTGTTTCTTTTGGTAGCAAACCTATTTTGGGGGCTTTGAGCAGAATTGTGATTCATTTTTGCTGGCTTCACTAGCTATAAAGTTTAGTGCATAGTGGGGGAAGGGTGCTAATGGTCTGACCAGGGGCCTCAGCTATCCGACTGTTTCTGGAAGACTTGGGCTGGTCTCACCCCACCCACCCCTGGTCCGTGATTTCCTTTATACCAGGGGTTCTGGCATCACTTCCTCAAATTAGCAAAGGATATGCACCTGTCATAGCAGAAGCAGACATCCAGGAAAGGAACAGCAGCGAGTGAAGAGGTGATTGCTATCTCACTGGAAGGGAAGTAAATGCAAATCTAGGAGCTTTCATTATTACTTCTTTGCATTGATATTGCATTGTGGAAAGGAGGAGTAGGAGTTTGAAGAAGGTTGTGCAATGGCTACTTAAAGTCTCTTTTTGAGTGTGGACAGGAAGGATAGGAATATAAAAAGCAGTTGCTCAATCTGTCTAAACGAGTGCAACAAAGGGGGTAAGGGAAATAAAGAACAGAATGTTTTGCACTGATAGAGGAGGGAGAGGGGAGACTTGGGGGAATGTTTGGTATCCTGTATCTGGAAGGGTGGGGGATCGCTGGTGGGCAACAACAGCAATGGGTAGGGTGGTAGGCTGCAACAACTGCGGTGCACCAATCTTTCTAAAAATTACCTGGAGTGTGGGAGGATGTTTAGTGTACAACCACATAGAAAAACTTAGAAAGGAGATTGAGGGTCTGCAGGAGGAACTAAGACAGGCAAGGCAGATTGGGGGTGGGTTTAGCCCAATACTGGAGGGAGGAAGAAGGGGAGATGAGGGAGGGCGATTTAAGCCAACAGTGGTGAGGAGAGGGTCAGAAAAAGGGAAGCAGAGACGAAGGGGCCCAGGCCAGGAAGAACGATTGCTGGGGAAACCAGGTCATGAGACAAAAGACAAATGGAAGGAGGAGATAGGGACTTGTGAGGGGAGGCGAAGAAGTGGCAAAAGTCATGGAGTGGAAAGGAGAGAACAGGTTACTATGCAGAGAGAGGGAGCAGGCATTTGTGAAGGGTCTTCAGAAAATAGTTGTGCACTGCTAGAGAGGAAGAAGGTGGAGGAGGGAAATGATGAAATTAGAGGAGTAATTGATAAATGCCTGGACCAAACTGGAGTGTGGGGGGGGGAGAGTTCTGCTGGGAGAATTGAAAAAGGGGGAAATAATGTGCAGGAGGAAGAAGAGGAGCCGGAAATGAGAGAGGGAGATGAATGGAAGCAAGCAGGGAGTAAGAGGGGAGGAATCTTACTGCTGGTGAACTCAATGCTAAGAGGAGTCAGGAGGGGTAGCAAGGGGGAGAGGCATAGTCGCATTTGGGTAGAGGCCATGCCAGGCATGACAGCGGAAAGGGTGAGAATCTGTTCTGAAATATGCTAGAAGGGGTAGGGACAAGCCTCATTTAATTATACATCTTGGGACGAACGACCTGGCTGACAAGACAGTAGATACAGTCCAGAGGAGGTTTGAGGAACTAGGACAATTATGTGAGGGGGCAGGAAGATCAGTAACTTTTTCAGATATACTTCCAGTGCCCAAGGCAAGCACAACAAGAAAGCTGAGAATAGAGGAATTTAACGGATGGCTAAGAACCTGGTGTTGTGCTAAAGGGTATGGGCTGTTGGGGGGTGGGGAGGGACCTGGGAGGACAGTAGTCTCTATGCCAAGGACAGACTACACTTGAGTGAGGAGGGAAAGAAAGTGTTGAAACAGAGGATGGAGCAGTACATAAAGGAAGTTGGGAATTTAAACTAGGAGCGACGGGGGGGTGGCAGTTGGGCAAGAGACATGCAGAGACCACAGGCTGGGAAACCACATGAGCTACCCCCATAACAGTGACAAAAGACAAATGGCAAGTACTATTGGTGATGCTAGTAAAGGAGGGCAGGATTGGGGGAGGGTGGAAGGTGGTTACCCTTAATGCTAGAGCCTTGGGAGAAAACTGCAGAGTTACAGGTGCTCATGGCAGAGGGAGAGGTGGACATCGCAGCCATCACAGAAACGAGGGCCACCCAATATAATGACTGGGACCTGTCTGTACAAGGGGACAGGTTATTTCGTAGGGACAGGGTGATTGGGAAAGGAGGGGGGGTGGCACTATATGTGAAGGAAGGACTGAAGTATGAAAGGGAGGAAGGTAGTGCGGAGTCGCTTTGGATGCAAATCCAAGAGTCCAAGAATAGGATTCTTAGAATGGGAGTGGTGTATAGGCCGCCATCTCAGACGGAGGAGTTAGACAGGAAACTGGCGGGACAGATCTGGAGGACCTGTGAGAAGGGTAGTGTGGTGATTGTGGGGGACTTCAACATGCCAGGAGTGGACTGGAGTACCCCAACAACCAGGAACAGAAGGGAGCAGGTACTGCTGCAAGCCTTCCAGGACAGCTTCCTGCTGCAAATGGTCAGTGAACCAACCAGGTTAGGGAATACCCTTGACCTTGTGCTGGCAAATGGGGACTTTGTGAGAGAACTTACAGTTGAGGAACTGCTGTCAGGGAGTGACCACCACACAGTATGGCTCACATTGGATATGGGCAAGGAAGGAGTGGAATCTGGCACAAGAGTGCTGGACTTCAGGAGGGCCGACTTTGGGAGGATGGGGGAAGTGGTAAAAGGGGACCTGGCCAGAATTCAATCTAGTATGGACACTAACCAGAGGTGGGAGCTCATACAGCTGGGGCTAGTGGAGGCAACCAAAACCTGCTGCAAGGCCCACTGCAAGAAGGCTAGGGCTAAGAAACCGAGCTCGTTGAGCAAGGAGGTCGTGGAAAACAGCTGCCTTTAGGAAGTACAAGAAAACAGGGAGGGGGAAGGACAGGGAGGAGTACTTGATGGAATCGAAGGAGGTGACAAGGGCAGTAAGGGGAGCCAAGGCATCTACGGAACTCAGGCTGGCACAAGGCATTAAGAAGGGTGAGAAGGACTTCTTTAGGTACATCAGGGAGAAAAGGAGCTGTAAGGACCACATAGTAAGGATTAGGAAGGAGGGGTTGGGTAGAAGCAGGGTGCGATAAGGCAGAACCACTAAATGAGTACTTCTGGTCAGTATTTACTAAAGAGAAGAGGGGGGTGACACCCAAGGGGGGAGAAATGGCAGAAACGGGGGGGGAGGGGTGACAGATGGGGAAATCATGGAGGGCAGAGTTCGGGAGGGTTTGAAGGCACTGAGGGTGGACAAGTTGCCAGGCCCAGATGGCATCCACCCCAGGGTACTGAAGGAGCTGGCAGAGGTCCTTGCAGGGCCTTTGGCAGACCTATTTAATGCATCACTACATTCGGAGTGTGTACCTCAGGACTGGAGGATGGCTCATGTGGTGCCCCTCCACAAGAGTGGCCCCAAGGATGAACCGGGAAACTACAAACCAGTGAGCCTCACATCCATTGTGGGCAAACTAATGGAGACTATCCTGAAGGAGAGGCTGGTGGCCCTCCTAGAGGCCAAAGGACTACAGGACAGCAGACAGCATGGCTTCATATGGGGCAGATCCTGCCAAACCAACCTGGTGGAGTTCTATGACTGGGTAACTAGGCAACTGGACAGGGGCCATGCAGTGGATGTCCTGTATCTGGACTTCAGTAAGGCATTCGACTCGGTGCCGCATGGAAGGCTGGGAAGTAAGTTAGTAGGCACAGGGGTGGGTGCAAAGCTGGTGAGATGGGTAGGGAACTGGCTTCAGGGAAGGCAACAGAGGGTGGTGGTGGTGGGGAGCTCTCACACCCAAGGGTAGTGACAAGCAGTGTCCCACAGGGCTCGGTGTTGGGACCAGTATTGTTTGGGATATTCATTGCAGACATATCACTGGACATCAAGAACAAGATCAGTCTGCTGATGATACCAAGGTAGGAGCAGTGGTGGATGACCTAGGGGGGTGGCAGGGGCTGCAGGATGATCTGGCAAAGCTTGAAACCTGGTCAAACACCTGGCAACTGGGGTTTAATACCAAAAAGTGCAAGGTGCTGCATTTTGGGATAAAGAACCCAAGAAGGAGTTACCAGTTGGGGGTGGAGTGCAGCTAGCACAGACAGAGGAAGAGAAGGATCTGGGGGTGCTTATTACAGGGTCAATGAACAACTCGGCACAATGTAGGAAGGCAGCTGCAAAGGCCTACAAAATGCTGGGTTGCATTGCAAGGGTAAATCTTCAAGGAGGGAAGAGGTGATTCTACCACTGTACAGGTCATTAGTTAGACCGCACCTGGAGTACTGCGTGCAGTACTGGCGCCCGTATCTGAAGAGGGACATTAAGTTACTGGAGGGGGTGCAGCACAGGGCGACAAAGATGATCAAGGGGCTGGGGACTTATCATACGAGAGGAGGCTGAGGAGTTGAACATGTACTTGCTGGAGGAGAGGAGGGACGGGGGACATGACTGAAACCTTTAAGTACATGAAAGGAATAAACAAGACAGGTAGAGAGGGGCTGTTCAAAGTAAGGGAGGGAGGGGAGGGACACCAGGGCCATGATATGAGACTGGAGGGAGGAAGGTTCAGGAGGAAGATGAGAAGACACTTTTTACAGAGAGGATGGTGGCTGGGTGGAATGCGTTACCTGCAGAAGTGGTACCCAGTAGAACAGTGGACTACTTCAAAAGGGGATGGGACAGGACAAGGGGGAGGGTCAATGAAGGGGAAGGGTGGAAGGGAGGGCAGCTGCAGAATAAGGGTTGCTAGCTGCACATTCGAGCAGACTTGATATACCTCTAGCCCTTTATCTGCTGGCAAATTTCGTATGTTCATAATAGTGTGGCTGGTAAAACCCCATCTTAATGAGAACAACGATGTTACCAGTGGGCACCGTAGAATGGAGTGGAAACCTTAGCTCCACCCCTTTGCATGACGTGTCCAATGGAGGAAGGGAGACCAAGAAACCTTTTTTTTTTTTTTTTTTTTTTAAATATTTACCGTACTTTCTTCTTTCCTGCCTGTCTGACCCTGGCCAGTCTCTCTCTCCCAGCCCTGTCACCCGCTGTCCCCCGGAATTTCCTTACAACCAGATCAGTGCCCCACTGTTTACCTCCCCCTCCCTCAGCGGAGCCTCCCAGGCCCAGGAGGAGTTAGACCTGGGTTGTGGTCAGGAGCCCAGTGAACAGTGCAGGGCCTGCGGACAGAGAGAGCGAGGTGATATCATGCTGCTGCAGGCCAGGGAGGTGTTTTCTTCCCCATTAGTCCCCTCCCAGAGCAGCTCACGGGCTAGCACCAGGTAAATGTTTGCACGCAAGAGTGCAGACATCCTGGTCAGGAAGTGCTCTACCCACCCATCGCGGCTCCGCTGCACTTCCACCTGTGGTCACCCTGGTAGCAGTGCTGTAGAGAAGCACAAGTCCTTGGTCAGGAGGTGCGCTGCCTACCTATCGTGACTCCGCTGCATTTCCACCTGTGGTCACCCAGGTAGCAGTGCTGCAGTGAAGCACGCAGTCCTTGGTCAGGAGGTGCTCTGCCCACCCACCGCGGCTCCGCTGCACTGCCACCTGTGGTCACCCAGGTGGCAGTGCTGTAACAAAGCACACAATCCTTAGTCAGGAAGCTCTCTGCCCACACATCATGGGTCCGCTGCACTGTCACCTGTGGTCACTCAAGTAGCAGTGCTATAGAGAAGCACACAGTTCTTGGTCAGGAGGTGCCCCACCCACCCATCGCGGCTCCGCTGCACTGCCACCTGTGGTCACCCAAGTAGCAGTGCTACAGCGAAGCACACAGTTCTTGATCAAGAGGTGCCCCTCTGCAAAGCTAGTAGTTTGATTCTGATCCTTTTTTTCCTTTTTAGAAGTGAAAAAATAACGGTTCACTGTTTTGGTGTTACCACACCAAAATGTGTTTGTTTACATTCCTTAATCAACTCCCTCTGCATCATTCTTGGACTTGGGAACATACTCAACACAGTCTAACCACTAAAGATGCATCGGGAGTTGAGAAGGCTATTGCATCATGAGTGGCTTTGTTTGGGGGTGTTCCTAATGTTCAGGAAGTATGCAATAAAAGTAGATCAAGGATTTGTAAAGGATCATAAACAAGCTGGGCAGCCTGGAAGTGGGTCCAAGGGTGGTAAATCAGGTAAGAAATTAATTGGGGAATAGATGACAGACAGTGATAGTAAATGGAATTCACTCCGAGGAGGGGAGGGTGACCAGTGGGGTGCCACAAGGATCAGTACTGGGACTGGTCCTCTTTAATGTCTTTATTAGTGACACTGCAGAGGGGCTAGAAGGGAGAGTATGCCTTTTCACAGAGGACGCAAAGATCTGCAGTAGGGCTGACACTCCAGAGGGGGTGAAAAAAATGAATAGAGACCTAAGAAAGCCTGAGGAATGGTCAACAGTGCGGCAACTAAGATTTAATGCAAGGAAGTGCAAATTCATGCACCCGGGGCACAGTAACCCAGGGGCAGTGTACATGATGGGCAGAGTGGTACAGATAGCCACCAAACAGGAAGGAGACCTGGGGCAACCATATTTAACGATTTAAAGATGGACAAACAGTGTGACAAGGTGGTGGGCAGAGCTAGTGGGATGCTAGGGTGCATAAGAAGGAATATCACCAGCAGGAAGAGGGAGGTGATGATACAGCTGTACAAATCATTGGTGAGACTCGGGGTTAAAGAGTGAGGCACTGATTTGGCTGCAAGAAAATTCGGGGACAGTGGGTGATGAGGCTGGGAGAGAAAGACTGGCCAAGGTCAGATAGGCAGGAAAGAAAAATGTACAGTAAAAATATAAATATATATATATATAAAGGATTTCTTGGTCTCCCCTCCTCCTTTGGATATGTCATGCAAGGGGCGGAGCAAAGGTTTCCACTCCATTCTACGGTGCACAGAGTTTGGGGGGTGGGGGTGGGGTGGCTTGTAGTGTTGTTATTACTATAAATCTAGGGTTTTACCAGCCAGGCTGTTAAATAAAGGTGCAATGGTGTTCTTGGGCCAACAGGCACATACTAGGTACCGGCGGGTCAGCCTAACTATTAGAAAGTGGACTCTAGTTCTGCACCTTACCTTTAGCACTGCAAAAGAGTAATGCTTTTCTAGAGTACTGTGTCCAGTTCTGGAGACCATTATCTCCGGAAGGACACAGACGAGCAGAGGCAGTCCAGAGGGCAGCAGCTAAGATGGTGCAGTACCTACATCATAAGCCCTATGGGGAAAGGCTAAATGAACTCAATATGTACACACCAGAGGAAAGGGGGGATATGATGGCGACTCTCAAATACCTCATGGGCATAAATAGGATACAAGAGGGAAGCATTTTCCAGGAAAAAAATGCACAAGAACAAGAGGTCATGCTATGAAGCTGGAGAGGGGTAAATTCAGGGGAAACATGAGGAAATACTTTTTCACATAAAGAGTGGTGGATGCACGGAAAAGCCTCCAAGCAGAGGTAGTCAGGGCAAAAACTAACAGGATTCTTGAACGCATGGGATAGGCACAAGGGAACCTTATTGGTCAGGAAAGGTAAGGAAAAGCTGGTGAGCAAGTAGGGTCTGCGGTTTTACAGTAGGTGGGGAAATGGGTTGACTGGGTGGGCCAAGCGGTCCTTATCTGCTGTCAAATTCTCTGTTTCTTTTTGAAACAAAACAAGGTTGAGTATAATTACGCCATCAGCATGCATTTCAGTTCTATTATGAAAGGAGGCAGATACAACCATCTACACCAATGAATTTTTGAGAACATGAGCCATCATAAAATTGTGGGTTTTGAACTAGAAACAGTATGATGCAAAAAAGGCAGACAGTTTCCCTTTAATTTGCAGCACCTAATGGAAATTAAATAAAAAGTACATGAACTCGGGGAAGAGTCTTTTACATGGTATCTGTTTGATCTCACTTCATGGAAAACAAAGCAACACACTGTATTACTCTCTGCAACTTCAGACAGCTTTAAGGTTACAAATATACCCAGTTTCCTTTCAGGGTTAAAACAGGAAAGAAAAGCCATGCCTAGTGCTGTACCAACTCTACTGCCCCTGCCCAGGATTAAAAAAAAAAAAAAGCCGATTTAATGGTAAATAATGAGGGACAAGTGCAAATTTAGCTGCAGCCATGGTTGGGCATGTCCTAAAAGTTTAGATGTGTACAGCCCTGACCATGCAAACTTCCTAAAACTACTTGCTGTAATCCAAGCCATGTCCAGAGTGTGCATTTCACTTGCTCCCTTGACAAGACTATTACCCCTGAAAATGTCACGCTGTCTGCAGTAACATGCTTTTTGAAAGGGCGTTTTTCCATAGTTGCAATCTGACATGTTATAGCCTGTCTCCACTCCAGGGTTTAATTAGTGCACATCACAGAAATGAAGGGGGATGCAACAACAAAGAACCAGAAGGTCAGCCTCAACTATATATAAACAAATATATTTTATTACTATGCATTTGAATATTGCTAGTTATATCTGCATGCACCTATATTGCATCTTTCTCTGTATGTATGTACATACATATGTATGTTGTATTTCATTTCACCAGGAAAAGGTTCCGTTGAGCAAGCTCATTTACAAGGAGGTCCTGGGTAGGACAGCATACAATACTATAAAAGACAATGACATGAGAGACAGGTATACAAGGCATAGAGTATTGTTTACAAGGGAGTAATATCACAAGGAATTAAATCTCTGACTGTTACTGCACCAACTTCACTTCCAAATTCTGGCCGTCTTCCCTCCCTCCCTCCCGATCTGAACTCCCTTCTCTCACCTACCCCCTCCTCATCCTACTCCCCTCGCAATCCTGGCTATCGCTCTCTCCTGCTCCCCTCTGGTAAATCCCTTGCTGGACAAGCTGCTTTCCAGTTCCTTTTTCCTAAACTTTGGAATTCTCTCCCCCTACCCATTCACTCTGCTTCCTCCACTCACTCACTAACATCTCTACTCCGCACTCACACCACCCCTCTCCAGTGTCTGCCCCTAGTTGCCTGGCCCAATTCACTCAACCTTTTCCTCACCTCACTCCCCCCCCCACCTACTCCTGTCCTTTCCTACCCCCTCACTCTCTCCCCTCCCCATCTTCCCTCGTCCTCCCCCTCTTCCTAACATTCCTCTCTCTCTCATTTTCTCTTCCTCCCTCCCCCATCCACCTCCTTTCACTCTGACCCCAGACTTAACCCTCTTATCAAACACCCTGCACTGGGCCGCTACTTCAACTACCCATGTGTATTTAGCTGTACTATTAACTTGTATCTTACCTGTATATGATTGTAAATGCTGTATATACTGTAACTAGCGAAACTACTCTTTCACTGTATTGTATACACTAGGTTATTCTTGCATCAGTCCTTTTCCCATTTCTCCCCCCACCCCGGACACATCCGGAAATGAGCTATAGGCACCTTTGTTCAAAGGTTGTCAAAATTCACTGTGGGGGACTATCCCTTATTATTAATAACCAGACAAGTGACAGCATTGGTAAGTATAGCTTAAATGCATCCAGAACAAAAGTCGTGTTCTTCGCTCCACACAATGCAATCTCACAATGTTCACCAACCCCAGCCATCACTACTCTTTCAGGTGACACCCTTGAAGTTGCAGTACAGTTGGACAACAAGCTCTCTTTCACTAATTACATACAAGCATTATGCAAAAAATTAAGGGTCAGACTTGGCTATTACTTTAGAAATAAATGCCATTTCCCACATGACACCCATAAACGATCGGTCAAGGTCACCTTCCTTCAGATCATAGACTACGTCGACCTAATCTGCTACCATTGCCCAGCCACTTGTCTAGCCAAACTGGATGTACGCCATCACAGAGCCCTTAGGTTCATAACCAAATTAGAACCTAGGACTCACTACTGCCTTCTGTATGCCAGTCAGCTGGCCCTCACTAATTACCAGGAGCTTACTGAATCAACATACCTGGACCTACAAAGTACTCCTAAAAGATCTCACAGACTATATCACTGACCTATTCAATATATCACATTGTAGCTACAGATCACACAGTAGCAGCTCCCTTAGAAAAAAAAACAATTATAACCTGTTGGCCCTCCCAAAATAGGGAAAACGTGCTATCAGTTGCTTCATCCCCACAATATGGAATTTGGTGCAAGCCTCACTAAAACTCACCTCACTGGTCAGACCTAGCACCTTTAAAGCACTCTTCAAACAACAGTATACTGAGGTCTGCTCTTGCGGTTAGTAGCAATTTTGTGTGGAAGAGGTTGAGTTGTAGTTTATTAAATGCCAATTGGAAGGCAGTGCAGACCATGCTAATATTAGCCTTGGGAAATGTACAATGCCGTGTTATCCACGTAGAAGAGTAATTTGGCATCAATGATGGTCTGGCTCCAGAACTGATGTACAGTATGTACTTTATAATTGTATGTAACAGTATGTATGTTTGTACGTACGTACATACGTATGTGGCCTGCCTTATGGATATGTAATGCTCTTCCATGAGTAATAGGGTAGGACTACCTCACAAGGGCAGCAAATAAGCAAATCCAAAGTCTGGCCACTGTACATCTCTGCAACATCTTTTGCAAACCCAACAAAGAGCTCCCACCAAAGTCTACAAAATGCTCGTCATCTACTCAACTGCCTGCAGTGACTGTGATGCCAGAGATGCTGGGGAACTTAACAGGAAAGAACAGTACACAATAAGAATCTGAGGGCCGGGGGGGAAATGGGTAAGCATGCCATCGGCTTTGGGCTATAGAATCAATACAGAAGCTGTCCAACCAATAGCCAAATACTGGAAATTTAAGAGATGGGTCAAAGAAAATCCCCAACAGACGTACTCTGGATGGGGTCGATCCCAGTCCTTTCACAGAAGAAAGGGTTCTGAAAGAACTCCTAATACTGAAGGTGGACAAAGCAATGGGGCCTGATGGGATTCACCCCAGAATTCTAAAAGAATTAAGGGGAGAACTAGTGACACCACTGACTACCCTTTTTAATAAATCATGGGAGGATGCTGTGATACCGGAGGACTGGAGGAAGGCGGATGTGATTCCCCTTCACAAAAGTGGGAGCAAGACAGAGGTAGGAAACTACAGACCTGTCAGTTTGAGCTCTGTGGTAGGAAAAGTGATGGAATCACTTCTGAAGGAAAGAACTGTTGAGTACCTAGAGGCCAGTGGGGCACAGGACCCAAGGCAGCATGGGTTCACAGCAGGAAGGTCATGTCAGATGAATCTAATTGATTTCTTTGACTGGGTGACCAAAGTAGTAGACCAGGAGGGGCTGTGGACATGGCCTACCTAGACTTTAGCAACGCATTTGACACAGTCCCATACAAAAGATTAATAAATTAACCAGCCTGGGAGTAGGTCCCAGGGTGATAGCCTGGGTAAAACATTGGCTGAACAACAGGACACAGAAGGTAATTGTAAATGGAGTCCACTCTGAAGAAAGGGGGTTATTAGTCGGCTACCGCAGGGTTCAGTATTGGGTCCAGTCCTTTTTAATGTCTTTATAAGTGACACTCAGAGGGACTGGAAGGAAAAGTATGCCTCTCTGCAGATGACACAAAGATCTGCAACAGGGTTGATGCACAAGGAGGTGTGGAAAGGATGAGAAGGGACTTGGCAAGTGTAACCCCTAGATGGCGCTATCCCAGGGGCTACTACCCCTGCCTGATTTGCCACTAACAGGTTGAGGGGCCTGGATCCAATGGCGGGTGCCTCCACCCAGAGGTCAGGGTTTGCAATAGTTAAACTAACTTGGTCACAGCCTCTGGGACACTGCAACCCCTTTCTTCCCACTAGTGGCCCACACAATATATCAGAATTACCTTCACAGTACACACTTACCCCAGGTCTGGTTCCGGCACTGGGACCTCCTGTGAAATGAGATACAGTGCAACAATCACAGTACAGTACTTTAACATGACAAATACCTCAGGCAGTATAACTTTGCTGAAACAAGCAGCTCTGATTTATTTAGGGGATATAACAAGGACAGGGGGAAATCAGGTTAATTAGCTTATCACTCTAATAATCTATTTATGGCTCTGGCACAGGCCTATCCCTATCAGTTACTGTCCCTGGGTACCCAAGCCCTAGTGGCTAGTCCAAACCGTGGCAGCTGGTAGGGGCCCTTTCACACAGAGAAAAGGAGAATTAAACAGTCAGCAGTACAGTAATTCCATTTGATTTAATGTGGCAATTCAAGAGGGAGCAACCCTGAATTAGTACTCACGACCTCCAAATAAGATAGGGTCCTTCAATGTCAGCAGGGCTCACTTGAGGTACAAAACCTCTTCACACATCCATATAAAAGAAAGTACTATACCAGGCAGGCTGCATCTGTATCCCGATCTAATTACTGCACAATACCCGGAGAACACACAGCAGATTCAGTTCCTGACAGACCGAGTGCAATTTTCAGCAATTCTTCCAGTCTTCTACAGGGTGAGCCTGGTTTCTACTCTTCAGAGATCCTTTGATTCTTTTCACAGGACTGATTCAGTCCTAACAAGCTGTTACACAAGCTGCAGACCGGAACTCTGGGCCTTACACACGTTTTGACTAAAACTGCACACTGAAAAGCACAGGCTCCTTCCTTCTTCACTGCCAAAGCTCAACTGAACCCCAACCGACAAAAACGGCACTTCCTTGAGTTCCTCCCAGTTCTTGACTGGATTGGCTGTCACCATGATAGACTGCTGCTGTTGGTCCAAAAAGGCACTGAAGTCTAAACTACATCTCCCAGAGTCACTGCCCATACAATCCTCTTGTGGCTGGCTCAGATTATGAGTCCAAGTTCTGATTCGTCCAAGGCACCATTTTAGAGCTAGCTTACCCCACACTGATTGGTCCAGTTCAGCAGTTCAAAACTAGAATGGGGAACTAGCAGACACAGTTCTGACTGCAAAAGCAGGTTAGACAAACTGTAATTTCATTATTACTCTAAATAATTTCTGGCAAACAGTTACATCTTTCAGATAGGTTCCTTTGCACTCCTAGTGACTGCAAAATGAAGTGAATTGGCAGCAGCTCGAGTGGTACTCAGAGAAGCACACAGTCCCCCATACAAACTAATTATGTCTGCAAGCAGACAGCTCTTAAAGAGACAGTACCAGAGGCTCTAAAAACACTCACTGATAAATGGCTTAAATGCCAAACACCATTCAGGCTTGGAGCATTCAAGCAAGCTCCTGGAAGTCTTTGGGAACCCCCTTTGCGGGGGTTACACCCTTCCTAGCCTGGGAAAGCTTGGCGTCCAGCGTCAAGCAAGTACCCATAAGTTTCAACTGCAACCATATACATTTGCATTAGGCTCTATATGTAATCATCAGTCAATATATCATTTTACCAAGAACACATTTCTGAAACATTGCAGTACGTCACTCTTTACAGTATTACATACACATTGTACCATAACTCAAGTTATTACCTCTGTACATGAAACCTGAAGAGAGGGGCCCTTCCCTATCAGTTACCTTGGGGCTGGATGGGGAGGGCACCATACTTAGAGGGCAACACAAGTAACTTGAGTTAGCACTGATGCTCAGTTTGGGCAATGAGCTCGGGACACATACACTCCTTTATGGACAACATTGAGAGGCAAGTCCACAGGCCTCCCAAGTGAATCATAACTGAGGTGCACCACAGGCTTTACAGCTCGACCAGTCTTTCTAGGGGAACTGTTATAGTCTCTGCACTCTGAGCCTCATTTTCAGCATTGTCCTCACTTGTCAGGAGTCTCCAGGGGGTAGAGAGGCTAGAACTTGGGGCACTTTCAGCTCCAGGAGTTACAGTTTCTGAGTCCACAACATTTGGCTCGCATGGAGAGCTTTGGACACTGGCAGTGGACTCAGGGCACTCAAAATACTCTTCTTGTTCGGTGTATCACCAGTCTGCCCCAATCTATCATTTTCCTCCCTGAAAGCTCAAACAGTTCAACCATGCACAATGATTCCATTTCATCTGATCTGATGCTTTGCACTTCACTTTCTGGGAGCATTGGCTCCAGGGATGAAGCTGGGGCTTAGACAGTCCAGAAGGCCCAGCTCTGCTCCAGTATTGACTAGGGGATTGCCCCAAACAATTGACTCAGTTCGTAAGAAGGATAGTATTCAAAGTCACTCTCACTTTCTTCCGATATGGACTGACAGTCATGCTCAACTGGGACTTGTGGAGGAACACTTTAACTTTGCTTCTGTAGGTGCAGACTTTCTTGATCTTTTCTTAGCAGCAGCTCTAGTCACTGGTGCAGAGGGGGCATCGTCTAGGGCTCAGACTCAATTAAGATTTGTCCAATGGGCAGTAAATGATTTCTATGCATTGTTTTACATCTTTTGAATTATTTCAGGCCTTCTTTGTACACTGGCAGATCATCTAGTTTGCCCACTACAATGTGAGGGAGATGGTGCCATCTGTCAGCAATCTTGTGCTTGCCATGCAGTCCCAGATTTCTTAGCAATACCCGATCTCCCTCCTGGAGTTCCTGTATGCCACCTTTATCATACCTTTCTTTGTTGGCCAGATTTCTTTTGGCAGCCATGGTTTGAGCCAGTTGGTACGCATGGAGTTAGCTGGGCCTTTAACTTTGCACATACTGTAAATAGTTGTCAGCTTGAACCCCATCAGAGAGACCCCAAACACACATCTACTGGTAGTCGAGCTTCTCTTCCAAACATCAGGCGTGGGGAGAATCCAGTGGCATCACTTTTGGTGCAGTTATAAGCATGTACCAGGGTGCTAATTTGTTGGCTCCATCTAGGCTTGTCCTTTGGGTGCAGGGTGCCTAGCATATCTAGCAAAGTGCGGTTGAAACGTTCAGGCTGTGGGTCCCCTGGGGTGGTAAGGAGTGGTTCTGGACTTTCGCACTCCCCACAGAGAAAGCATCTCTTTGATCAGACGACTCTCAAAGTCTCTCCCTTGATCAGAATGGATTCTTTGTGGAGCCCCATAGTGAACAAAAAAGTTTTCTACAAGTACTTTGGCTACAGTGGATGCTTTCTGGTCTTTGGTGGGGAAAGCTTGGGCATATCTCGTGAAATGGTCAGTGACCACCAGCACATTACTGATATTTCTTTGATCTGACTCCAAACTCAGAAAATCAATACAGACCAGCTCCATGGGTGCACTGGTGGTGATGTTAACAAGGGGGCAGCCCTCTGGGCAAAGCTTTCCTCTGTAAGCAGCGACTACAAGTTCGAATGTGTTGCTCCACTTCAGCCCCATCTTAGGCCAATAGAATCTGGATCTCACCAAGTCAAGTGTTCTGTCTATACCAAGGTGCCCCATGTGGTTGTGCAAGGACCTCAGTACTGAGTCTCGAAAGGCAGTGGGCAGCACTAGTTGTTGTTTGTCTACTTGTCCCCTCTGTCTACTGTTTCTCTGTATAACAGTTTATTGATCAGTTTCAACTTAGGACCTTTTTGTATAACAGTGCAGTTCTCAAATCAGTGGAGCGTAATTTGACACATCTT
Organism: Neoceratodus forsteri; assembly: GCA_016271365.2. NCBI lineage: Eukaryota > Metazoa > Chordata > Ceratodontiformes > Ceratodontidae > Neoceratodus > Neoceratodus forsteri. The sequence continues at coordinate 431,786,080 of CM028132.1, forward strand.
TTCCTGCACAGAGGGCTTCTAAAGCTGCTTTGATCATGGGATCGCGGATTGAGCCTGCGTCAATCTGTCATTGTCCAGCTGAGGGTGCACCAATGTCTATTGCAGAAAAGTGGCAATAAGCAGCAGGTATGCAGTTCTCAGAGGCTCCCAGCAATCCACCATGCAGTCCACTGCGTCCGTGGACATTTGTTCCTCCCTGTCAAACTTCCGGCAGAGTGCCCGAATGTCAGGTTCTGCCAATCGGACCCAATCATTCTGGGGAACAGGCCTCGGGAGAGACATCAGCATCTATGTGGTTCAGACCTGCTCGGTATTCGAGAGCATAGTCATATGTAGATAATGCAGAAAGCCACCTATGGCCAGTGGCATCCAACTTAGCTGAGGTCTGTACATAGGTCAAAGGATTATTGTCAGTTTTACTAGTATTTTAGCCCCATACAAGTACTCATGGAATTGGTCAACAATAGCCCACTTCAAAGCTAGGAACTCTAACTTATGTACAGGATAGTTCTTTTCGGATGGGGTCAGGCTCTACTGGCAAAGGCCACTGGTCTCAGGCCATTCTCGTGTTTTGGTACAACACAGCCCCCAACCCTTGCAAGCTAGCATCAGTGTGCAGGACGTAAGGTTTTCTTGGATCGGCATAGGCCAGCACTGGAGCATGGGTAAGTTGATATATGATCTCATGAAAAGCAGTCTCACAATCAGGAGTCCAGCGGCCCCAAATACTTCACCGGATGAAAATACACTTTTCAGTCTTGAGGGACGCTGACTTTTGGTATTTTTGTGGGTTGGGGATACCTTGAGTAAGGTTAGTAAAGGCGGATCACTCTTGAATAGTCCTTGATGAGCGCCGATAATAACCACAGAATCCAGGAATCTTTGCAGTTCTTTTTAGATTTTTGGCTGTGGCCAGGTGGTCAAGGCCTCAACTTTACTTGGCTGTCTCTATTCCTCGGTGGATACTATGTGTCCCACATACTTTACTGATGTTTGAAAGAATTGACACTTATCAATGGACAGTTTAAGGCCAAAGTCCTCCAGTCGGTCCAATACCTTAAATAATCTGCCTCATGTTCCTCCAGTGAGCTGCCAAACACAATAACATCATCTAGGTATACCAGGCACTCTAGTAAGTTCATGTCCCCACTGCACGCCCATCAATCGTTGAAAAGTGGCTGGGGCACCTGAAATCCTTGAGGCATCCTCATGAATTCATAGAGCCAAGCGGACAGATAAAGGCCGCCTTCTCACGGTCCCTTGGGCCATCGGATTCGGTAGTACCCACCGCGGAGATCCAGCACAGAGAACCACTTGCTCCTCGCTTAGGCAGTCCAAAGCATCCTGAATGCGGGGCATTGTGTACTGATCAGGGATAGTCCGCGGTTTAAGGTGCGATAATCCACACACATCCTTACTGTTCCATTCTTTTCCTCACTACCACAATGGGGAAGCATAAGGGCTTCTGGATTCTTGTATTACACCAGCAGCTAACATCTTGCAGATGCCGCCTCACATCATCTATGTCAGCAGGTGCCAGGCGCCGAGACCTCTCACGAAATGGTCGTTCATGCAGCCGGATATTGTGCTCAGCTCCTGCACGATCCTACATCCCATTCCTTTAAAGAAAACACCTGGTCTCTCTGGGCAAGCTTCTCACTGATCCTCACTTTCCATTCAGCTGGCAGCGGGAGTCGCAAATCAAACAAGTCAGGCGTTACTCTGTCATTCTTCCTTGAACTCTTGCTGCTGGGTAGCACTGCAGTGTCTGCACAATGCACATTAGCCAGGATGCAACCTCTGTTTACCGAATGTCTCTTTCAGACACATTATGAACTTGGACCATTACCCTTCTGGCATAAGCATGGGCTCTAGCGGGCAAAATACTAGGCTTGACCAGCAGTCCCTCTGGCAATTTTCCATCGCCTGGTGCATCCAACATTAATATTTTATTCTTAACATCCTTTCTGATACGGACCTCTCCCTGTAAGGTACACTGGGCATTTGGCGCCAGGATCAGAGACTCAGGATCCTTCTTCCATACAATTCCGACCCGGTTCCTCTGGTTCTGTTTTTCAGCATCTCTGTGCCTCATAGGCCTTCTTAATTAAAGCCGAACTCTTAAAGCTCTACTAGTCTTTTGACCCCTGTTTTCATAACACAACTGTGCCAGCCTTCCCGAACATATGAGCATTTGTTCCAATCAACAAAGGGACACCATCATACAGTCCAGTGGGGGACACACTAAGGCTAGGGTCTCTACTTGTGCGGCCACTCCAGCCACAGGAGGTGGGGAAAGACAGCCAAATTCGGATATACCCGGAATAGGGTAGGCCTTCACTAACCCCATACATGCAGTCCTTCTAATGGTTGTAAGAGTACGTCTGACAAATGCTTCTGATACCAATCCTGGAACATAATTGTCACTTGGGAGCCACTGTCTAATACAGCTCTTGTAGACACTCCATTCACCTTTACAGTGGTCTCCATGGAGGACCCACTATTCTGGACCAGTCTGGAAGAGGCGGTAGAGGGGCCTGGGCAACTGAACTTGCCACAGAAGGACGTGAATTAGCATTTTTGGTGCCCTCACTGGGATCATGTCGTGCACCTCTTAACCACTGATTTCTTCTCCAAGCTCTTGTAGCCTATATGCAACTTTGTCAGTGTCTTTTGGGGACTGGCATTCCCTTTCATGTGCCCATCTTTCCCACAATTATAGCAAAACATACTTTCTGGAGTTTGAGCTGGCCGAGGCGCCACACTGGGAGCCAGGGCGGGGTATTACTAACTGGAAACCTGGGTGCCATCTCTGTCTGCGGCGTGATAAGCATTTGGAGACATCTCGTCAGTTTCTCCACTTCCATGGTCAAGGAATTGAGTTTGGAGCTGTTATCAGCAGGAGATACATGGTGGTCCCCCACCCCCATAGCAGATGCAGTCGGATATAGGTCAGGGTCTGTACTTGCAGGCGTGGCCTTCATAAAGGGACTGTTTTTGAATTCGGATCTCTCTCAACAGTTCGCCCCATTGTGGCATATCTTTTCCTTGTCAGAGCACTTTGACTGTCAACCTCTGCCCTGAACTTCACTTGATGGGTCACCTCAGTCACCGGGTCATAGCCACAGTTGTTGGTGCAGGTACCTCCCGAGGTCGCTTTTTCAACTCTCGAATTTCTCTCATTAACTCATCATAGAGGGTGGGATTCAGTCGATTTGCCAGGCGAATCGAAGCAACAGCAGTTCTGAGAAGGGGGCAGACTTAAGATTCTGTCCAGTCTGGTTCGGTCCAGTTCAATCGCTGGCAAACTACCCTTTCTGGAGCATTCTTGCAACAATTTTTCCAGCCGAGACATACACAGACAACAACTCCCTTGGTACTGTTGTGCATTTCTTACTCTCACCATAGATCCTCATCAGAATCTGGGCTCCCATACACATTCTCCAAGGCCTCAAGATAGGCCTGTGCAGTCGCTTCAGGGTTGCTGGCCCGTTTAGCACGGATGGTAGCCAGGGCAGGACCTCGGAGGCTCTCACTAACCCTCTTTTTTCACCTTCCGAGCATTGCCATTCTAGCACTTGGGGGCAACATAGTCTATCCAGGTCTCCCAGTCATCCTCCCTTGGGGGGTGGGAGGGTGCCAGAGAAGATCCTCAACCTTCGTAGAGTCGTGACTAATGGCAGGTGCAGAAATAGGAGTCTGCATTGGTTCAGCCACCATTACGGGCACTGGAGCAGGAGAGGGTGTTGGGGAGGAACACTCCCAGGTGGCAAGAATAGTTTCTTCAAGTCCTCCACAGTTTTCCCTCTCCCAGCAACCATTCAGCAAATTTCTCCTCAAAAGTTTCAGATAGTGGTGGGGCTGATTCCCCGGTCTTTACTGTCCTTAGTTATCACTCTCCAAGCAGTGAGGGCTCCTCTGGGGTAATGGTCTGTGGCACTTTGGAGCTATCTATGGGATCCTTAAACTCTACTAGGGCCAGGAAAGTGTGGGTGAGCAGATTAGCATGCCGACCCACCACCACAGGGTTTTGTAAACCTTCCACCTTGGAAAGTACTCCCTGCACAGTGTCCATGATGATACCCAGGGGATGTCCAGGATAAGCATAGCATTTTGAGGTCGATCTCCTCCCCAGTACACCACTCCACCAGCCGGTGCACAGCCACTTCTTTCGGGTACCCATTTTTTCTTAACAGTGGTTCAGAATATGGCCACTAGAGGACACACAATCCCAGCGGTGAGCCTCCAAGATGTAACCCCTAGATGGCGCTATCCCAGGGGCTACTACCCCTGCCTGATTTGCCACTAACAGGTTGAGGGCCTGGATCCAATGGCGGTGCCTCCACCCAGAGGTCAGGGTTTGCAATAGTTAAACTAACTTGGTCACAGCCCTCTGGGACACTGCAACCTTTCTTCCCACTAGTGGCCCACAAATATATCAGAATTACCTTCACAGTACACACTTACCCCAGGTCTGGTTCCGGCACTGGGACCTCCTGTGAAATGAGATACAGTGCAACAATCCACAGTACTTTAACATAGACAAATACCTCAGGCAGTATAACTTGCTGAAACAAGCAGCTCTGATTTATTTGGGGATATAACAAGGACAGGGGAAATCAGGTTAATTAGCTTATCACTCTAATAATCTACCTATGGCTCTGTGCACAGGCCTATCCCTATCAGTTACTGTCCCTGGGTACCCAAGCCCTAGTGGCTAGTCCAAACCGTGGCAGCTGGTAGGGGCCCTTTCACACAGAGAAAAGGAGAATTAAACAGTCAGCAGTACAGTAATTCCATTTGGATTTAATGTGGCAATTCAAGAGGAGCAACCCTGAATTAGTACTCGACCTCCAAATAAGATAGGGTCCTTCAATGTCAGCAGGGCTCACTTGAGGTACACAAACCTCTACACATCCATATAAAAGAAAGTACTATACCAGGCAGGCTGCATCTGTATCCCGATCGCAATTACTGCACAATACCCGGAGAACACACAGCAGATTCAGTTCCTGACAGACCGAGTGCAATTTTCAGCAATTCTTCCAGTCTTCTACAGGGTGAGCCTGGTTTCTACTCTTCAGAGATCCTTTGATTCTTTTCACAGGACGGATTCAGTCCTAACAAGCTGTTACACAAGCTGCAGACCGAACTCTGGGCCTTACACACGCTTTTCGACTAAAACTGCACACTGAAAAGCACAGGGCTCCTTCCTTCTTCACTGCCAAAGCTCAACTGAACTCCAACCGACAAAACCGGGCACTTCCTTTGAGTTCCTCCCAGTTCTTGACTGGATTGGCTGTCCTCACAATAGACTGCTGCTGTTGGTCCAAAAGGCACTGAAGTCTAAACTACATCTCCCAGAGTCACTGCCCATACAATCCTCTTGTGGCTGGCTCAGATTATGAGTCCAAGTTCTGATTCGTCCAAGGCACCATTTTAGAGCTAGCTTACCCCACACTGATTGGTCCAGTTCAGCAGTTCAAAACTAGAATGGGGAACTAGCAGACACAGTTCTGACTGCAAAGAAAGCAGGTTAGACAAACTGTAATTTCATTATTACTCTAAATAATTTCTGGCAAACAGTTACATCTTTCAGATAGGTTCCTTTGCACTCCTAGTGACTGCAAAATGAAGTGAATTGGCAGCAGCTCGAGTGGTACTCAGAGAAGCACACAGTCCCCCATACAACTAATTATGTCTGCAAGCAGACAGCTCTAAAGAGACAGTACCAGAGGCTCTAAAAACACTCACTGATAAATGGCTTAAATGCCAAACACCATTCAGGCTTGGAGCATTCAAGCAAGCTCCTGGAAGTCTTTTAGGAACCCCCCATTTGCAGGGGGTTACAAGGAGAGGAATGGTCAGAAGTATGGCAGCTTAGATTCAATGCAAAGAAGTGCAATATAATGCACCTGGGAAACAAAAACCCAGGGAGGATTACACAATTTTGGGGTGTACTAACAACAAAAATGGAAAGGGACCTGGGGGTAATCATATCAAATGACCTTAAGTTGGCAAACAAAGTGAGAAGGCATTACGGAGGGCTGGGAGGATACCGGGATGTATAGGGAGAAGCATCACCAGCAGAAAACAGGAAGTTGTTATCCCTCTGTACAGACAGTTGGTGAGACCCCATCTGGAGCACTGCATCCAGTTTTGGAGACCCCATCTCCGCAAGGACATAGACAGGATCGAGGCAGTCCAGAGAAGGGCAACTAAAATGGTGCAGGGTCTGCAAGAGAAGCCATATGAGGAGAGACTAAAGGAGCTTAACATGTATACCCTTGAGGAAAGGAGAGAGAGGGGGGACATGATAGAAACTTTTAAGTACCTCAGTGGAATCAACTAAGTCCAAGAGGGTAACATCTTTCAGAAAAAGAGATGTGCAAGAACAAGGGGACACAATTTGAAGATAGAAGGGGGACGACTCAGGGGCAATGTGAGGAAGTATTTTTTCACAGAGAGGGTGGTGGACGCATGGCCTTCCTGAGGAGGTTGTGGGGTCTAAAACTGTGGGAGAATTCAAGAGTGCATGGGACAGACATAAGGAAATTCTTGTGGGGGCAGGAAGAAATAGACTGTTGGTTAACTAGGATCTGCAGCTTATCCTGAAGGTAGGGAAATAGGCAGACTAGGTGGGCCAAGCAGTTCTTATCTTCCGTCAAAGTCTATGTTTCAAACACAGTAGCAATAAATATGCTCCTATAATGAGGTCCACTAATGTAAGAAAAGTCTAGCAAGATGTAAAATCGCTATGGATGGTGGGGGAGACCGGATCTGTAGAATACTCACAGGTGACAGCACCATGCATGGGAATCGAACTACAACAAGAGCTAATCAGAAACTACCATTCTCTCTTTTGTTTTTCCAAAAATATTTTATTCAGTTTAAAATGTCACAAGGCAGGACAGCACGAAACACATGTACATTATATAAAAAAAAACATCAGGTCACCTAGCATGGAATGTTCCCAACCCGATTCTTCTCCTTTTATCCAAAAATTAACCTTATTGTTCCCATAGGCCATTAGGTGCATGACCTTATTGGGGGAGGGATGGGGGGAGAGAAAATTAACCATCTAACTATTACAGGGAGACCTGATTTACAAATGACCGTTACAGCTATGCCGAGGTACAGTGTCGCATTCTCTCCTATTTAAAACAAAAACATGAAATCAACACCTCTAACACCAATGTATTAAATCGTGCACCACAATAATGGCCTCACCTGACCTGGTCATATGAAGAGGGTCCCTACTTCTTAAAAAAAAAATAAAAAAAAAAAAAAATCACTGAACAAGCTAAACATCCACGAGCAACTGAGCACCTTATAGGGAACACAGAAGCGTATATTTTAGATGATCAAGATCCGAAAATCATTAGTAAATTAAGCACAAGCAGTTTTAGTGCTTTCTGCCACCACCCCACACTCAAGCCAGAACACAAGGTTTAGCTGCCTCATACTCCACCGCAGTAGCATAGTGACCACTCTTGTAGAGCAACTTCCCAGTGCAAACTAGATGGAGCTCACTTGTTAAGGATAGGGTGGGGGACTGTAACTGAAAATACACAGTACAACCTCCAGCTATTCTTCAGTTATACAGAGCGGCCACTAAAGGTTGTCAGTTACACCTCAAGGGTGGGAGCACACAAGGATATCAGGTACCAGGAGAACCACAGTGACCTTTACAAGAGGCTAGCGCACCTGCCTTGAGAGCTGGGCGTTCACAGATTCAAAATCTCACCAGAGCCAAAAGCTCACTGTGTAACCTTGAGCAAGCTATTCAGCCTCTCAGTGCTCCAGTCCACCCAGCTGCAGAAATGGCCAAAAAGCAGTTCCCCACTGGAAAGTAGATCCTGCATTTCGTCAAGGATACCATGTTTAAAAAAAGTTATAAAATAAAATAAAAAAAAAATCTGAAGACATTTATTTTTTCATGCTACCACTTCCTCCTCAGTTACACTGATGGCACTTTTCTCGGGAAATAACACAGTCATCTGCCCCACAGCACTGTGCCACTTTTGTTCCTCCCACCACAATCTTAACCCAGAAAAATAGCCACAATGGTCCTACAGGTGTTCCGAGGCTAGTCTGCTCTTGTAGTTCAGAGCTATGCAGTGCTAGTTATGCGATTTCAGTTGGTAGTGGCGGATGGAGAGACAGCACTCCTCAAAACAGAGATTACTTACTTGTAACCATAGTTCAAATCCCTGTTTTTACTGAAGAAGCTTTCCCTATCCAACTGCTGTACTGCTTTCTTTGTGTGTATTTTGGTCATTGTCCCTTGATGTTGGCATGCTGCAGCTTGGGAATGCCAGGAAAAGTGCATCCAACTAGTCGGTGATTGTTCTGGATTTGACTTGTCCGGCTTGCCCTGCACCTTAGCCTTGTGGAACACTGCATCTGACACTTGCCCCTGAGGCAATGGATGCTCCAAAACCTGGACAGTCTGCCCAAGGGGACTGCATACTTTTGGTTTGTTTTGCATAGTAGGCCTAGCAGGAGGACAGGTACTACCAGATCCATAGCACCAGGCAGTAAAGAAGGCTACCATTAGTGAGGAGTCCGATTCTAGAATGTCCAACACCAGGTAGACATCCTTCTTGTGGACATCTTCCAAAGGAGTGTCCAGAGCCATGGACAAGTATCCTAAGATGGTTGCCCTAGAGGACTGGTTCCCCACAGGGAGTCTACTAACCAGCTACCATCCCACTGACGGTGTTGGCGAGATGGACAATGTTTCTGAATTGGAGCTGGGATAAAGAAGCATCGACACAGAATATGGATGACTGTCTGGCGACCACCACCAACAGGACATGAGGGAGGCCAGACTCTGGCCAAGAATCCTTGGCTGAAGCGTCCTCTGCTTGCTTTGGAGGTAGTGGCTCCACCTGAATAGCTTCCTGTGGTATTGTCACAAAGCTGTGGATGGGGCCGTGGAACACACAGACACAATTGTCACTGGGAGGTGCAGCTAAGGCTAGGACCAGTGATACTGCCTGTCAACCTCAACCACTGGCAAAATCCCGCAGGCTTGACATTGGTGTTGGTAACTAAATAATGAGGAAGAACTCTGTTGATCACCAATGCAATATTGCCATCTATATCAAGAGAAGGCTCAAGAGTACATAACCATGATTTTGTACGTCAACTAGAGGATGGATGTGTCAACGAAGCCTCTGGGTCTGGAAACCTCAGACAGAGACCCTTAGTACCGGTACAGGAGGCTGCACTGGGGTCAGGAAAACTGCTGGCTGCTGAACTGACAGAGGGCTGACTGGGAGCCGAATCAGGCCTGATCCACCCTGTTCAGAATGGGCTACGTTCAGCACTGGTATCAGAGTGTGTAAGGAATCAACTTCCACAATGGACTAGTCCTTAACAGGGTCAGATGAAGTTCAGTGGGTATACCAACAGCCTCTAAAGGTGGTATGACCTCCCTCGAGGTCTATCGACCATTTAGACCCTCCAGCAGGTGCAGAATGCAAACAGTCCTTGCCCAACAGTGATCCCAAGACCAGCATCCACTGTTCTTGTGCTTTCGATGCCCAAACAAGACTTACCTGTGCAGCAGTACTGAGAGATTAAAAAAACTATTTAAACTTCTGACCTCACAAAGAGTCAGGGATCCAAGACATACTCCTCCTCCTCCACCAACAGAAGGCGAGGACCAAAATATCCTCACTGGCCTCAGGCCTGCAACTTGCCACCGAACTTCAGGCTGGAGATGTCATGCAAAGTTTCATTGGCTTGCCCTGGAGCACCCATACCTGTCACTTGTCAAGCACTAGTAGGTGCATGGCCTGGTATGAGGCCTAATGTCCCATATCATAGTCAAGATGTAAGCAATACCTGCAGGCATCGTGCCTGTTGGTCACAGACATTGGCTGCCTGCACACCACGAGCCTCTTCAACCTCAGCTTCTTTTCTGTTCCGTGTACATATCGGCGATAGAGCAAAAGTAGATGGTGATGACACAGGAATGAGTAGACAACTAAAGGAAAACTTTGCATAAAATAACGAAAATGCTGAACACTAACAGAACCCTAATTCACTTGCTGGAGCTGTGAACAGATGACTGTTCCTTCTACAGGAAGGAAAGATCTGAGCTTTCGGGGTGGAGCCAGAGGACCATATGGTTGGGTGGTAGAAGGAGTCAAGGTTAAAGACTCTTCTGGTGACTGAGCATGCTCAGTGGAAAACAACCACCAGACAAATCTAGCTAGAAAAATTATTTCACAGTCGGAAATCTGTTCCACTCCAATGCAAAAAAAAAAAAAAAAATTCCCACCAAAAATCAGTGTAATCTGTAGGGGGCCACCAAAAATCAAAATTGACTACCTTTCTGGTACAAAAAAAGAAAGGTGGCAAGGTCCAGAGCAATTACTCTTCAGCGTTAACTAAAGATCTACCATAGGAACACTGGGAGGCTCGAAACCAACACAGAGAGGGAGCATCTCTGAAAAAGATTCAGAGTTCTGGTGCACCATATTCCTTGCAAAAATTCTGCACAAGGTTTACTGGGCTGTTCTAATTCTAGTAATTAGAAGCAGGATGTGAGAAACCCACCTGTCCACACTCCAACCAGCACCCCCCTCGCAGCTGGCTGCTGCAGACCTTCACCCGTGCTCTCCCCTTACTGTGTCCTTGCACCCACACTCAACCCTCTGCAAAGGTGGCACACTCTGGACATCTGGACCCTCTGAGCCAAGTCACAAGTCCACTTGGATCAAGCCAAGGCCAACGACTTGAACCCCAGGTGTGGATTCTGTCTTGTCAAACTTCACTCCACTCCTCTACCTGCTCAGGAAGGAATGTCTTTAGCATGCATCTTTGGAATGATGGTTACCCCAGAAATTCACAAACTATACCCCTTTGATTAACGTGCATAACCAGTCTGTATATTGTGCTAAATAAGAACTACTTTATTTACACAATATATTTACAAATTGGGTAAAATAGAATAAAAGTACTTACAGGAGAAAACATTGAAAATAACAGGCGTTAAACCATAAAAACGCAAACTAGTGTTCCTACAGCTAGGTCAAACTTGCAGGTGAAGATAAAGAAATAGTACAGCCTCTTATCTTTGGAGAACCCGAACACATAAAGCTCTCCCACTTCTAATCTCATACCATTGGTCAGCATATTGTTCTACACACCGTCGACCCCCCAAAAAAAAACACAGTAAGGTAGGCCCTCCTTTTATAGAAAACTCTTGTGTCTCAGCGCACAGCTTTCTCTCTGCTACCTTTCTCACTAGGACGCCTCTTGCAAAAATAAATTAACAAAACTGTAACAGGATTATACAGGCTTTTGCTGGAAACCAGACCTGCACTGTGTTTCCATCAGTAGGAAATCTCAGTTTCCTTATTTTATCACTAAAGAAATATACTCGGGCAACCCTCCAATTTGTTATGCTTTTTGCATCAAATGGTTGTCAACAGTTTCACTTTCCCAGGGTGTCATCATGCAGTAGACCCCAAGGAACAGATAGTTTATTACCCAAATGACCCTCCTTGTAAACTGTGGGATAAACAGCAGGACAATTTGGCCACATGTGCAAATTTATACAATTTGAACTAGCTGACCTTCTAGTATTTGCTGGGACACTTCAACCAGTCTGTCAATTCACTGTATTTAAACATCAGCATGCCACACAGGACCATGCCACGTCTCGGTGGGGTTACCATGGGTGAAGAAAAAATACTGAATAATTGTGCAACATGCATTCTTAGGCTAGCTGTGTACAGTTCATCACAGAGTGATGTGTTATGGTGCATTTTTTAGGTGGGGTGGGTGGAGGTCTCATTTGGAAACCAAATGCCCCACAATCCCACACACAAGATTTAACAAAACCTGACGAGAGACGTCAGAAGTAATTAGTTTGATTTTTTTTTTTTTTTTTTAAGTCGGATAAAACAGAATGAGGTTTTAATCAGTCAGAGAATTTGTTTATGTACACTTTACTTGAAATTCCAATTAATATGGACCAGATTCTTCATGAACCGTTTGCTTTTGTACGTGCCTCTATAGTGACTAATCTAGTTTATTCTTTATTATTGGAATGCAAATGTCCTGTTGGTTCAGGTAGACCTGGGAACAGCTTGGCAGATGGCAGGTTTCAAGCATTCCAGGTAACAGCTTCTTCATACTTCAGTCGCCGACTGGAAAAGCAAAACAGAGTATGGGGACTGCAATTGTACTTCCTCTGCCCACATCTTTCGTGCTGCAAAATGTTACCAAGGGCAGCCGTGAAAGAACAAAAACAAACAAACAAAAAAGAGGAGCCCTCTTTGTATTCCTGGTTAAGCTGTGCTATAATCAAAATCCTCAGCGAAGAAAAGCCAGGAGAACAAACTCCTCTTTTCAGCCTTTCTTGTCAAATGGTTTTCAAACCTGGGTTGCCAAGGGAGATTTTTCATCAGCTTACACAAATGTGTTTGAGTCAGATCAGTTTATACCTAGCTATTTAGACAAGCTAACATTTTCTTTCGTTTCCCTCCTTTGCATTTAACAAAGTAAATCCAGATCACTTAAATGTCAGGCGTTAGCCTACAACAAATACCTTCTACAGTCACACTGTAGCAATAGCACAAATAATGACAAGGGGAGGCTAAACACAGCCTGAAAAAACAGAGGGAACAATGGTGCTTAATATCTACAGCAGGGGTGCTCAGATAATCCATTTTAAAAACAGATGGTTAATATAACAGGTGTTTTTTAGGATACAAGAATTCTAGGATATTGATCCTCAAAATCCAATATCCTAAAAAAAAAAAAAAAACCTAAAATGTTGAATTTTAGGATAATGAATTACCCAATATAGGATATCTAAAATCTGAATCCTCCTTATAATCCTGGCTCGACATAAAATAAGCCCCGTGTGCATGGATCAAGCAAGTCCCTCCCCCACCACCACCATCAAACTGATCAATTAGCCGCACCTTCCTACTCTTCCCTCAAGCCCATTGCATCAATTGTCCTCCTGAGACCCAGTCCCCAGGCTCCTATAATAGATATTTAGTATAGCAAGTCATTTTGAGCGGCTGTGAGGTCACACTCTCTTCAAACACACACAAGTCCCTTGATACAATAAGACCCTCCCATTCAACACACCATAGTACCACCTCCCTCCACCCTCCCCAAGCTCAATGCATCACTCAGTTGTACTCCCAGGCCAGACCTCGGGCTCCTATAATAAAGGTTTATTGTAACTACTGGTCTTGAGCAACAATAAGGTGCGACTCAATCCACGTTGTCCCCAAACACACTAGCCTTCCTCTGTCCCCTGATACAATGAGACCCACCCCATCCAACACACTCACCAGCACCCACCTCCAACCTCCCCCCCAGCCCACTGCATCAATTATCTTCTTTCTCAGGTGCTATGGGAGAGCTGAGATGGGAGATGGGTGCTAAAGGGTGAGTTGGGTGGGGAATCTTACCGAATTAGGAGACGGGGAGGACTTTTAAGTTTGGGGTGGGGTGGGTGAACGTGGCCCCTTGCAGCTGCTTGAGATGAGTTGCTAATAATGAACAATTATCACAGGACCCCGAGTGTCTCAGTTCCAGGAGGAAAATGGATTGATACACTGGGCTCGGGGGTGGAGGGAGATGGGTGCTAGTGGATGTGTTAGGTGAAATCTTACTGCATCAGGGGATGGAGGGAGACTTGCCTGTCTGGGGAACGAGGTGGGCAAGTGCAGCTCCTTGAGATGAGCTGCTATAATAAACAATTATAGGACTCTGAGTATCTGAGTCCTGGAAAGAAAATGAATTGATGCAGTGGGCTTTTGGGGCAGGGAGGTGGGTGCTAGTGGGTGTGGGTCTTACTGTATCAGGGACAGGGGACTTGTGTGTTGGGGGTGGGAAGTTGGGCAAATGCAGCACTAGGACATGAAAGATGAATAGCTATTTATTACATGAGCCTGAGGATCCAGGTTCTGGAAGGGCAATTCATTGATGCAGTGGACCGGGGCGGAGGGAGGTGGGACAGAGTGCTAGCGGGTGTGTTAGGTGGAGGTCGTATTGTTTCAGGGTACAGGGAGGCACTTGTGAGTTTGGGGCCGAAGTGGGAGAGCGCAGCATCTTATGAATGCTTGAGAGTACCTACTGTATATTAAACATTATAGGAGCCTGACGGTCCTGGTCACAGGAGGACTGGGCTGGAGGGGAGGGAGTTATTTAATTACAGATGTGTGTGTTTGGGGAAGGGGGAACTAGGACAGTCTGATGTTAGGATATCCAAATCCATGTTGGATGCCATCTGACAAATCTGGATGTCTGATATGGATACAGATTTTCCTAATATTCAACTATCCTAGTTCGGATCTTTGGGGTATCTGAGCAACCTAGTCTACAGTAGATCCATTCAAGGATGATGTTCCCAATGCATCACATTCAGGTTGCCAGGCCAAAAAAAAAAATCCAATTGACAGTTCAAGAAATCTCACGGTACTGGAAAATCTTATTTTCCATCTCTGTGTCCCCTTTCAATATATAAAGAAGATCCAGGGAGCATGGCACAGTGACAGAACTCGCCTCACTGATATACAGAGAGAGAGAGAGAGAAAAAATAGATTTGTTTGGGAGGAGAAATACCTAGTCTTGACTACTCACATCTTGCACTATTAGCTGCAGGTAACGTGACAGTTTTCCTATGGATAAACAGTAAATCACTCAGAGAGGAAAATATACACTTCTGTTCAAAACAGCATCTTGCGTTTTCCCTAAATATAGTCATTTGTCTTCCGGAGATCAAACAAAACTGACAGACCCTTATTTCTCATCTCAGAAGTTCACAACCATCAAGTGAAACCTAGGGGAAAAAACTGAGACCCACGGTGCCCAAAATACCCAAGGGAACAGAAAAGCTCCTTCTTCAATGTGTTATGTTACCAGTTGCTGTTAGCACTATTACTATCACCCTACACACCATCGGGCAAGTCACTGCAAACATTTCCAGTACCATACTGCATGTTTACCTCACACATCTTTATAATTGGCTATAAATGTCAGGAACCCAAAATGCAGAGAGACTGATTAATGAAATTAGTATAAACAGCAAATTAACAGAAAAGGAAACTGAGCAGGCCTGTCGGTGCAGCAGAAGGGCTCCCCCGTGATGTCGGTGGCCAGAGTTCAGGAACAAGCCTGTGTAATCTGTGGCCATATAGGTGGGGGTGGGAGGAGATGACTGAGCAGCCCAGACAATGCTACCCTTCTCTGGGGTGAGAGAACAGTTACTTCTGTTACGATACTGCCACCTGGGTGACCTCAGGTGGTCGTGCAGTCGGGAGCAGCTACTGGAAAAAAGGATGCTGACTGGTGCCATGACATGCATGCTTGCAGAAGTGCACTTGCGCCCCGTCTCCAGCATCTTAAGGATGGGGCCAGAACAGAAAAACCTCTGGTCTGGCAGGATGATCCAGTCCCTGCACCTGTGACCTAGACGCCTACTCCCATCAGAGCTGGTCCGTGGCAGGGGTTTTGGAGTCCTGCCACTGCTGACATAGTGAGTAAGCAGTGGAAAAAAAATCAGAATCAGAAGGGTAATCTTGGGAAAAGCTAGGTGACAGGGCTGGAAAGGTGGGAAGGACAGAGGGCATGGTCGGAGATAAGAGACTAATAACAACAAAAAAAATAAAATAAAGAGAGAGAAAAGGAAATTATCCATCCAATTCCAGTGTAAGCAGGGGCCACGGAATGCCCCAGTGGGTAGCGACTCATACTCCTATGTCAGTGACTAGGGCCAAGGAATGAACCTTAGACCCAGCCAATTGGGCAGCCAAGGATATGCACTGCACCCCCGACTGGGTGGGGATAGCAGGGGACTTCCACAATGTCACCAACCACTGCATTGGAGCCCTGTCACCTTCTGACCATAGGGGAAGCTGCATGCCAGAGAGGCCAGTGGAGGCTATGGTATGCACCACAGAGTTGGGAGGAGTGCGGGGAGGGGGGGGCTACCTACCGCCAATTAAATGATGGCCACAAGCTGGGAGGAACACGGTCACACCCCACAAAGCCCCTGCCTGCCATGGATCCTGATTGGAGTTGCTTTTTTTTTTGGGAGAGAGACCTCAATACACCGCCACAGAGGGAAGAACTGTGGCTGCGGTAGAAGTGGTGAGGCTCGTGGCAGAAGGGACTCGGTGGTTGATAGAAGACCAGGGGAAGGGTGACAAGGGCGGGGCAGGGAGAAAAAGAGGATTTTACAAAAAAACTTATGGGACCACCAGTATTTATGCAGACAGCAAACAGTACACAAGACAAAGAACCTCGGTACAAAAGCACTGTTGCTCATACCCCAGAAGTGCAAAGAATTATAGGAAGTACATGCAAATTACCATAAAATGATTCAGACTGGTTCTGCTTTAAGCAGGAGTGGATGGTGCCAAATGGCCACTAACAATCTGCAAAGGCTGAAAATAGAATGGTATGCAGCAGTTTCATGGAAATGGAAGATGATCAATGAGCAAGTTTTCAGTTAGCACCACCTAAGTA
Source organism: Neoceratodus forsteri (assembly GCA_016271365.2). NCBI lineage: Eukaryota > Metazoa > Chordata > Ceratodontiformes > Ceratodontidae > Neoceratodus > Neoceratodus forsteri. The sequence goes on from CM028132.1 coordinate 431,802,592, forward strand.
TAGGAGGACTTCCAATAATAAGGCAAGCATTCCAAAATAAAGCGGCAGATTCCAAATGGGGGGGATTTTAATTTTTCACATGTATGGGCACCAAAAAACAGGTTACTCACCTGTAACAGTAGTTCAAGGAGTGATAATATGATGTTCATCCACACTTCTGGCAGTGTCCCTTCCCCTTCAAGACTCGCCGGAACGTCTTCAAGCTGGCTCCTCCCACCCACCTGGTTGTTAACTCCCTCGGCACTGCCCCGTGACATCAGATCTTGCCTGCTGGAAGCAAAATCAGTGTGCCACATGCCAGGGAAGGTTGGGTGGGTCAGTGTGGATGATCATCATATACCGCCTCCCTAGAAAGTGCAGTTCACTCTAAAACTTACCGTAACAGTAAATCTTTGAGGATTGTCTCTTGCAGTAGGTAATACACTTGGGTCATCGCCAGAGGTCGCTGTGGCGCACAGCAGCTCGTCTAGCAGCCTTTTACCAGGGGCCGCCGACACATGACATCAGCTTCCTGTTTTCTGTATAAACATGGGCGGTCCCTGGTATCCTCAGTTCTCCCAGATTCAGCTCACAAAGCGAGGACCGAGAGGAACCCGAGGTAGCAAAGGTATCCCAACCAGAGATTCAATGGACCAGAATTTGTTCTCCTAAAGAAAGGGGGGGGGATTGGACCTACTGCAAGAGACACTCCTCAAAGATCTACTGTTATAAGTTTTTACATAACTGTACTATCTTCCACGGAGTGGTCTCTGGCAGTAGGTAATACACTTGGGATGAATTCCAAACAGTATACCTGAGATGGGTGGAAATCATGACAGAAGGCCTTGCAGGACTGCTCGGCAAAAGGCCGTCCTATGGCATGAGGCAATATCCAGTTTATTGTGCTTCGTAAATGTATAGATTGTGGACCAGGTAGCCGCATTGCAAATATCGGGAATGGAGGCTCCTTTGAAGCAAGCCGCAGTAGTGGCCATAGCTCTAGTGGACAGGGCTTGGACAGGTCCTGGTAAGGGTTTGTTGTATTTTTTATAACAAAATGTAATACAATGTGCCAACCAGCTAGAAAGGGTTCTTTTAGTAACTGGGAGACCTTCTCGGCCTGAGGCAAAGGTGACAAACAATTGAAAAGTATTTCTGATTGTTTTTGTTCGCTCAGTATAGTAACGCAATATATGATGTACATCTAAGGTATGTAAGAGATGTTCACCTTGGTTGGAGTATCCAGAATAGTATACTGGTAACTCCAGGGATTGATTTAGGGTGTGTTCAGACACTACCTTAGGAAGGAAGGAGGGGCTGGTATGAAACACCACCCTATCCCTGTGAAAAATTAAGTAAGGTTCCCTGCACATGAGGGCATGAAGCATGGAAATACGATGAGCCGAGGTGAAAGCCACTAGGAAAAAGGTTTTCCACGAAAGGAAACGAAGGTTACAAATGCCAGACAGTTTGAAAGGCACAAGAGTCAATTTTTCTATTAGAAAACTGAGGTCCCACAGGGGAGTGGGACATCTAATAGGTGGTTTGATGTGTAACATTCCTTTCAAAAACATTTTGGCTAGATGACGTTGATACAGTAATCCGTCGTCAAGAGGTTCATGACAGGCCGAAATAGCGACAAATGGACTTTGATGGAGGAGTAGCTCAAACCTGACGCGGACAGTGAGGCCAGGAAATCTAGAACTTTTGTGGGGCAGGAATAGGAATCCAACAGTCAAGAGGCAGCCCATATGGAAAAGCGTTTCCATTTGGAGTTGTATGTTTCTCTGGTTGCTGGCTTACGTGAGGCCAAGAGAATACTGGCAACAGGAGAGGACATTTGCAATCTGGCTATGAAAGCGTCCTCAAGAGCCAAGCGTGAAGGTGTAAAGCCTTCAGGTTGGGGTGCAACAGGGTCCCCTGACTTTGAGTCAAGAGGTCCTGTCTGACTGGCAACGGAACAGGTTCCTGAACTGAAAATTGTTGAACTAGAGGGAACCAGATTTGTTGAGGCCACCGAGGAGCTATCAGGATCATTGTGGCAGGCTCTAGTTGTAGTTTCAGTAGAGTCCACTGCAGGAGAGGGGTGGGAGGGAAAGCATATAAGAAGAGTCCTGTCCATGGCTGGGACAGGGCATCTACTGACCTCCCCATTTTGTTTATGATAATGGAATAGTATCTGAGGAGATGGTAATTGACTGGGGAGGCAAACAGATTTATCTGTGGGATCCCCCAGAGTTTTTTGGAGTACTTTGTCGTGAGGTGTCCATTCGTGCATGGACGTCTGGCGACTAAGATAGTTTGCAGAAGATTGTAACGTCCTGGTAAGTGGACAGCTTTAGTACCAGGTGTTGTTGGATGGCTTCTTACCAGACTGCAAGGGTTTCTGTGCACAGAGTATGAGATTTCGTACCTCCGTGCTTGTTGAGG